>JAZHRO010000024.1:98481428-99681785 GCA_037157565.1 Thalassia testudinum
TAAGACATATATAAATGAGGATCATGGATTCTTTGATTTTGAGGGTGAGGAATCTCTTAGTGAAGTCTCACTTGAGCTTAAGGAAAATGATTTTAGTGAGACAAGCGGGCTTGAGGAATCTGATAAATCATTTGATAGCCCGATTATTGAAGATTCTGATTTGATTAGGGTTAACTTAGAGGATTCGAATCTTGATGATTCAATCAGTGACCCCATTCCTCATCTGCACCCCAAAGAGCTGACTTCTAAGATCATTGTGCCCAAGTTAATCTTGATTCAACCACAATTTCTGGACTTGGGTAAATCATATGGGGTGAATGATATGCTAGAGGTCTCGGAACCTGAGCTCTTGTTGTTGGAGGATAGAATTGTTGAAATGAAAATTTGGGAAGCTAAGTTTGAGGGAACTTTGATTTTGGATCTAAGTGTACCTATTGACCTGAAATCACCTACTTTCTACCAGGACCCTTATGATATATTTCACGTGCAACCCAAGCTTGAAATTACTGATTATTTTTCTAAGCTGAATGTGAAGAGGACTTCTGAACCTATTGAACCATCTTTTCCCGTTGTCTGACACTTTGGTCTTGAGTTGCACACCACAAAATCGCAGTCCCGACCCTACAAGCTTAACAACCTTCGATTTTGGGTGATTTTCATCCAGAACCTGAGAACCACTTGAACCTGGGGCATGGGTCTGCACCATAATCTGGTCCACGTCTATGGGCATCTTCTGCTGGTGGGTTTGAGAGTCAATATTTTTATTTTGATTTTAACCAGCACTTGTGAATTCTCAATTTCTTCCTTGTATGTATTTTATGCCTAGCTGAAGGCATTAAATTTAGCACGTGTTCATAGTTCACGTTCTCTGCGGAGCTGACCGGATTTCTCACGATGTTCAGGTGATATTCTGTTTATTCCGCCCTTTTCATGTCTTTGTTTTTACAATGAGGACATTGCATCATTTAGGCATGGGAGGTGGATAATCAATTCTTGACATCATTTTGTTAACTCCATAGAATTTCTTTTAGTTTCTTATAAAAAACAATTGAAAATTCAAAAAGATAAAGAAAAAGAAGAATTAGGAGAAGAGAACTTAGGCATTTGGAAGTTATTAACTTTAGGAAATGATACGATAAGACCTAGACACTTAGATTCTTCAGGTCTTCGAGCTTAATTAGCTTGGTGTCCACTCGAATGATGACTTAGTCTCGAGTCCTTGCCAATTCAAATTCATTTGTAATTTGGTAAATAAATTGGGATGATCAGTATGCGACTTATCAACCCGTCCTCTGATTTGGGGGGACTTTAAGCTTAAGCATCTACACACTTTTTGCACTGACTCACTTTTCGGCGGTTTCTTCAGAAATTGGGTAGCTAATGAACTATCTAGGTGGTATGGCTGGCAGGTTGTTAGTGGTAACAGCTCATCGGCCGGTTGTTCAGAGCCCAGTCACAATACCATTTTTATTATACTATTTTTAGGTAAATCTTAGATTAGGAAAGCCCTCTACTTTAAAAATAATAATAAAAACAAAAAGAAAAAAAATAATAATAGAGAAAAAGGAGAAAACAAAAATAAAACCACACTTCACCGCACGAGTATGACTGACAAGTTGCCGTAGGTAACAGCCCATTGGCCGGTTGTCCAGAGCCCAGCTTAGAAAAATGCACAATAATTTCCAAAACATTTAGGGAAGAAGCGGAGAAGTAGAATAAACCGGGGAGATATACACTAGGTTCGCCCTTATGTTGACCTCATAAATAAAAATAGAGGAAAAGCTACTAATCAAAAAGTTAAGCCTTTAGGCAAGGTCACCTAGGGTTGTAGAAACCCGAAGTCCGTTTCAATGGTCGCCTAGTGAGTCTTTCACTATTTTCACATGATGCTTAGCACTTAGAGTCCTTTTCAAGTCTTGGGCGGGCCAGGTAGTCGTAAAAAGTTATCTCGAAACTCTCAAACTCCAAAAGTACAAAAAAAAAATTAGACAAGAAGAAAAGCAAAAAAAAATATATCATCCCTTTTCAAATAAGGCGAGGACCTGGGCGGTCGGTATTCTGGCAGACACTCGGGTACTGTTGAGTCTTCGTAGTTTAAGGCCTTAGTTGAAATTTTCTATTGTTAATAAATGACATAGGCCTAAGCGATTTAATCCTAATTCTGCTTTTATACAGAGCATGTAGTTTAATTTTGCTAGGGATTAGCAAAGGATAGGCATGTGGGTATGATGTAAACACATCTATTTAGGTTAAAATGCCTATTCATGCAGGTTGCTAGGCTTAGATTTGCATTTCATGTTATAAATATTGCATAGCATGCATCATTCTACATTTAGAGTAGTTGTATATATTTTGGATTAATTAGGTCCTTTTTATGGTCAGGAGAGAAGATGATTTATTTCAGAGCCTCAGATGGACGATCAGATCATACGGATCTAATCAGGACGATGATCGGAGGCTAACGCCTCTGAAATCGTCTAGATCAGAGTACCGTAGCATCATATGAAGTCTGAGGAAGATTAATGGCCAAGAGGGCAATGCGACATCCTTACGTTCTTTGGATGAAAAATTCGACTGTATGGATGGATCCGGGGCGACGATCGCAGTTTGGAAATGCGGAAATCATCTCGATTTGAGCACCGTGGCACCCCCTGCAACCGAAAGAAGAATGGATGACCCAGATGGCGCCACGTGGCGTCATCCAGGCCGGCCTACACCGGCCAACATCATCCACGACCTTCATTCCCAGCCTTTGGATCTTGATCCAACGGCTGAGAAGCCTTCGCACTGCGTGCCTCTTCGCGACTTAAGGGAGAGCCCAGTGGCTGAGCACTCTTTGCGGATCAAGGGGGGTGAGTTCGAGACTCGCGGGCGCCCAAATTAGAAATTGGGTGCATAGCCAATGCATGCACGCTCGCAGGGGCACATGATGTGCGGGCCAGCTGCAAGTGGATGCGTGATGCGCGGGCCAGTTGTGGGTGGGCATGTGCTCGTTGCCGCCAGCCTACAGTGACGCTTGAGCTGGACCTATAGTGACGCTTATAGCCGTTGCTAATTATTCGCACGCCAGCAAGGTCAACTGTGGGCATGAGGGGCGTGAGCTGCCTACAGCGACACTTACAGAGATGACTTGGAAGTCACTAATGGTCCCATGCTTATTCTAGCCTCTTTTCATCCACTATAAAAGGACCAACACCCCCTCCCTTCCAAGCCATCTCTTCCTACTCTACTCCCACCTACTCCCAAGCTCTAGAAAGCCTACCAATGCTCTGTTAGAGCTTGCTCTCATGCTCCCAAGGTGCCTATTAGTGTAACGGATCTCTACCCCACCAAATACTCCAACTTCCCATCCCCATTCATATGTCGCCTTGGAGCCATCCTCCCACCTTTATTTTGGTAGCAGATCATCTTCGCCTTCTCACCTCCATTCTAGAGCTACGTTGAAGCTTTCCTCTACTCAACGTCGTCCCACTTCTCACCTCCGTCAGCCTGCTTCCCAACTCCTTCATCCAAGCTTCCGCCAGGCATCGTCGTCTTGCCGAACAGATGCTTCGGGAGATTTTTTCTCACCTCCCTCTCTTTTTATGTTTTCTATATTATTGTAATTGACATTCATGCAATATATCAGATTCAATTCTATCTCTCTCTTGTGATTGACTATCATTTTATTTCAAAAACAAAAAAAATAACAAAACCCTAAAACACCAAAAAGAAACAAATCAAAGCGCGGTTTTCATACAAAGTAAATGTCGCCTCCCTGTGTTCGACTCGGGACTCCCTTAGAGTTTCGGTATAAATTATATTTGATCACGAGTTTTGCAACTACAACGATGTGTTACTCATAACCTCGATTTCAAACACGCGAAAACCCATGTGATGAATGTCTAACAAGTAGGTCCGTGCAGACAGAAATGAGTTTTCACCCGTTTTGATAATTAAATGACATCTGAAACCCTAAAAACAGACCTGCTTGATTCACTGAGGTTCTGGTTAGGATAAAATCCACCTAAAGCCTCTAAAATTCATAGAATAATATTCTTGGTATCTTAAATTTGACCATTGGAATCCAATTTGACCTAAAATAGTCTTAGACAGATAGTTGCCCTAATTTTGATTTTTACATAAATTATTCAGTCAAACTTGGTCAAAACCTAAATCTAACTTCATCATTGGATTCCTTAGGTCCAAATTAGGTTTGTACCAAAATTTGGACCCAATCTGAGATTGTTGCGACCTATTTTGCACTTTGGTTCAAGTTTGACTTTATCTCCAAAAGCCCCTCAGCTTTTGAATTTCTTAGAAAAGGCCCCCCCAACTTCTTTGCCTTCACAAAAAGGACCTTGCTGCAGAGAAATCCTAATCCTAAAGCTTCGACGACAATCAACCAAGGATTTTTCCTTGATTAATTGATGAAACTTCCTTAAATTTAAACCAAAGATCCCTCTTGAAATTCGCTTCCAATCAGATCGATTCTTGAGCTTCAATTCTTTCCTAATCTCTCAAGCAAATGCATGAGAGAATTGGGTTTCCTACTCCAGCGAACCTTCCAAGTTCAAGAGCTTTGTTTCCATGCTTCAACCGCCCTCGAATGGCCTATAAAAGGATCCCCAATACACACCGATCATTTCAAGCTTGAATTCCGACCGTGAAACCCCCCTTCCTTACTCCACTCTGTCGGAGAAACTCCGCAAGCTCTAGCGACTCCTCCTGATCTCCTTCGTCATCCGTCCGCAATACCAGCGACAGATTCCTTCCCCTCGACCTCTTCCACTCTTGGTTGTACCAGTAGGAGCTTCCTAATCTCCGTCGTCGTCGCCGTTACCACCTACCGGAGTGTTTCCTTCCTCGACACCGGCTGATCAAAGCTGGCGGCGTTCTCCCATCTTTCGTCTGATTAGCTTAGGTTAGATTAATTCCTTACAGCTCGTAGGTTAGTTTCCTACCCAAAAATCCCAAAAAGAACCCCTCAAATCCACTAATTAGAGAGGAGCACTGTAGCAACGTCTTTTATCCCTTATTTGATTATATTTGAGTAATTGCTATATGTGTTGGACTAATAATTGGTGATCCAAATCATCATTATTTTGTCCAGAATTTTTTTTGACTCTTCATATACTTATGTCATACATTGCATATTAGATTTTGAGTAATTAATTGTGCTCATTTACATTATTTATTGAGATTAACGTGTGAATGCAATATTTGCTCCCTGTATTCGACCTCGAACTTAAATTCGAGTAATAAATTTTGTTTGTTGATTGAGCGACTTATTGTCTATACTACAACGCAACGACTTTTAAAACACCGATTTATTGCGCACAACACTAATCAATCCGAAGGTGTTGCACGATTTTGGGGGCCAAAATACCTGGTGATTATATTTGAGCGCTAACTTACCCTGTTTGATTTTTTGTGATTTTGCGAGGTACTTCACGAGGAGATCTTCCACGCAAAATAGCCATGCCAGGGCAGGTAACTTTTCTATTCTTCCCTAATCAACCTTTTAATCTTGGGAAGATAAAAAAAGGAAACAATCAATTAAGAATCACTTGCCTTATTTTCATAGTAATCATCATTTTAAAGGAGAGTTTTCCTGATTTGCGAAAATTTTCATATCTGATTGGAGTTTGAAGCGATTCTGTTTAGAAATTCCTTACATTATTTGCCTGTACCTATTAGGGACTACACGTAATTTCTAATCTTCTTGGACTACGCACTTCTTGTTTGAAGTCCAAGGAGAACATTTTAAAGATCAAATTGGATGCATAATAGAGCCAATTGGGGTTTCTACATTAGGGTTCTGGAGTGCTAGTTCACACTGGCATGCATAAAAAGAAATAACCCTCTCGCCTTTGTATGCTATCCAAGCTTTTGGTTGAAAAGATCTAATCAAGAAAAACCCTAAAAATCAGGCTCTAATTTCACTTGAATCCTAAAATCCTTGGACCTAATAACTTGAGAGTCAATTCAGGGTGATTTCTAAGTCTTGACCTAGATTTCATTCTGCCATCTTTAGGGCAAGTCAGGTGAAGTTGGTCTACCTAGTAGGCCAACCAACCTCCAAATTAGGTCACAAGTCAAATTAAGTTCTAATCAAGTGGAATTAAAGGTACAAATTAGGACTTAAAATTGGTAGACTTAAGAGGTCAAGTTATCCATTCTGGTCTACCTGGACCCTCAGTGACAAGGAAGGTCGGATGGGGGAAACCCTGTAACCTGTGGGGACGCTCTACCATGTAGGGGTCTTTGTGAGACTCTCCCTTCCTAGCTACCTAGGTAAGTCTCAGGTGGATGACTTTCTGATCTAGAGGTATCATCCGCCTTGAACCTCTATAGTCAGCCAAAAATCTTTGGGTGCCTTGATTGAGTCCAACAACATTCAGTCCCTCATCTTTTCTCTAGTACACATACACAAATCATCTTAGGGATTTCTATCTGGTCAAATCAACTGCAATCTAATCTTGAGTTTGATTCTACATCTTGATTCCACCACTTGATTCAAAAATGCAGCCTGGCCATGTAGGAAGACTGTTTAAGAAACCTGAGTCCCAAATGAGCACAAAAGAAAAGATAATTGAGAATGCTTATAGACACCATGAAGAATATTATAAAAGGGACATTTAGGAAAAATTTCTGAAAACAGACATCATCACAAATTGTGCAGGGATAATATGGATACAAATGAACCATGGTTCAACCTGGGATAATCTACTAGCAGAACACAGTGAATTGGTGAAATTACACAACAATGAGTGTCTACAATGTTGGTCAAGCCTTACATTTTCAGAAAAACTCTAGGAATTTGTAGAAATACGGGGAGAATTGCTGAATAGGTTATATAGAACCATTGATAAAAAATACCCATCAGAAGTTAATAAAACAACTTGGAGTGAGTCTAATGATCAACACAATTTCCTAAATCCCGAGTTTGATGATCATAGTTGTTATGGACCCCCAACCCAGATGAATTCAGATTTAAATTTCATAGCGATTGACATTCCTGATCTTGATGAGGGTTGAGAGGATCCAATTGCAGGTGTTCCCAATCTCGAACCAACTCTAGAAAATCAAGAGCATGGTTTACCGAGCTTAGATTTCTCAAACACCTGTGATACCAAGATTGAATCAGAACCTCTCGAGGGTGTAAATTCCGTCCCTTATTCTGATAAGGTGACTCTCGAGAACAATTCTGACATCCCTGTAGAGCCCAATCTAGATTCTAGTGATCCAACCCACACCCTTAACCTAGAATTTGGATCTGGGCCTTATTAAGATGATTACAAGGTCCTGTGTGATGGAAATCAGATTTTGAATCTGGATTACGATTCTGGGCCTGTATTTGATGAGTGCACCTCTCCAACCTCCTCAGAGACACAGATCGATTTTTAGGAAGTCATGTCAATTTACGATACAGAAACGAAAGAGTTGGAAGAGTTAGGAATCAATTGGGTCTACCCTACGAGCAAAGAACTCGAACCTATGCCTAATAGGGACACCTTTTTGAGTTCGGAATCTGAAAATAGGCTAGACCCAGGTCAGGTTGCTGCTTTTCCACATCTTGATTTCCTCAGTGGTGGAACCTCTGATCCCGAATCAGATTCAGAACATGATTCTTGCAAGTTCTCCGATGATTTTGAATTTTACCCTGATTTCGGAGAACCTTTGTTTCCTGATGACTACAAGCCAATCTACAACCTTAGCATCCATGACCCATTCTTCGACTCTGAGGTCCCTGATCCCGAGATCATTAATTCAAAATCAGGTTCCACTGAGATGGAATCATTCCTTTTTGATCCTCAGGAATCAGAAACAGTAATTGTCAAGAGTGTCTGTAATCCAGAGTTTGAATCGTTCCTTGACTCATATTTCCATAACCCTTTAAACACTCTTTAGGCATTTACATTTGATTTTGATGGCCACTATGAGGATCCTCTAGATGAACCTACCTTGGAATCCTTCCTAGAGGAGTCCTCACACACAATTTTTATTGATGCCACCTCTTCTACACATATAGAGCCTTCCAAAATCCATTCTCAACCCCGACATGCAACCGGACTCAATTTCTACTTTGATTCTCCTCTCGATGAGTTGGTTGCACATAATTCTCCTCCACATTTCAATCAGGTTCCGGACTTTGGTCAGACTGATAATCACGCTCCATCCTTCTTTGATCACTCTCGTAGGGTTCCTACACCCTCCACCAACCCTTTTTATTTCGCGGATCCCTACTTTGATTTGGCCCTTTTTTTGGTCTTCTGATGGGGTGTTGGGGCTCTGGCGACTGGAGGAAGAACGAGGGCTAGGAGGTATGGAGATCAAAGAGGTGGAGGTGCAAGGCAGATCGCAGAGAAGGGAGGGCCACTGTGGAGGCTAGGCGGTGGGCGAAGGCGGGGGAGGTCCTTTGCTTTCAATGTAGGGTAGGAGGACATATGGCGGCGGTGTGCAGGAGGCCTTTAATCTGTGTAGCTTGCGGCAAAGAAGGCCATAAACGTGATATGTGTAAGAGAGGAGGGACACAACAGGGAGGAGGAAAGGTTCCACACCATCACTCTCCCTCGGGGCAGAGGGGACCGAGGGCTCCACTGCCTCCACCTCCAACTTTGGTTGGACACTTCCTTGATGTGGAGGTCCTGTACTTAGAAGACATTCATGCGGTGAATTTGGTTCTAAGGGGTGCACTGATTGGGGAAGTGATGACAGGGGCTTCGTCTTTGGATCGGCTTCAACAGTTGGTAAGATCCCTAACCCTAAGCTCACTGAATTGGAAGGTTGCAACCTTAGGTCCTTCTCGCTTTCTTTTATATGGCTTGGGTATGATGGACGTCGAGTCGCTCCGATTTCAATTGAGCAAGTTTGAGAGCATCAACGTGATGTGGAGGTATGTTTCGTCGTTTAATGGGGCATTGAAGGAGCATCCCCCACAGAAGGTGGCATCCAGATAGGGGAGATTGGAGATTAGCGGTCTACCTTTGCAATTGAGAACCAAAATGGTTGTGGTGAAGATGATTGAAAGCTTCGCGATGCCGAAGGAGGATTAAGAAGTTGTGATTGGGGAAGGGGATGGGAGGGTGGTTTGGGTGAACGTGGTGTTTGCACGCAGTGGCTCTTTACCAGAAAAAATCATCCTTAGATGTGGGGGAAGCTCGTGGTTGATTTGGCTTCGAATTTACTTGGATATTGTGGAAGTACATGAGCAGTCAAGGGCAAGACCTTCACAGAGGTGGTCCAAAACCAATCTGTCTAGGAGAATCGGGACGGATTTTCTGTAGAGGAGAGACCGGTGATAAAGAAGAGAAAGGAGCACCGTGTTGAGGAACAAGAAGGGGGCTTGATGTCTGAAGCAACTGAATCAATGACGAATGAGGACAATATGCATAAGAGAGGCTTGCAAATGATTGTAGCAGTGGCAGAGAATGTTGGAACAGGATTTAGAGAGTTGGGGGTGGAAACTCCATTTGCCTTTGATATGCCTGAAGACTTTAAATATGATGTTGGGACCAAAGGCAAAGGGAAAGGTGTACTAATTAGATCCCCATACAAACTACAGAGAAGGAGAGGTGAGGACAGGATGGGGATGGAATTGAGCACGGTGGCAAGAGTGCTTGGAGTGATGAGGAATGATGGGAGGGCATGGAAGGGGAAACCTGACACAAGATGAGAGTTCTATCATGGAACGTGAGTGGGCTGCACGACGGGGTGAGAAGAGCCTCCCTCGCTAGATATATGAGAGAGTGGGATGTTGATTGTGTGCTTCTGCAAGAAACACACATTGAAGAGGATGGACAAAATTCTTGGAAACCGCTAATACAGGAGGGGAGATATGAAATCACTACTGTGAGGGCCCAAGGAAGGTCGGGAGGCATGGCCATTTGGTGGGAGCTCGCAAGGTTGCAGCTGACAGAGGTACTGCAGGCTGAATTCCATATAACTTGCAGATTTCAGGCAGTCCACACAAGATGTTGTCTGTATATCACCTGTGCTTACGGACCATGTAATGCGACCAGGAGGATTGCACTATGGTCTGAGCTTGCCGAGAGAGCGGAGGGGATTGGGGACAGCCCATGGATTGTAGGGGGCGACTTCAACTGTACACTATCCAGTCAGGACAGAGTGAGTAGACACACTAACCAGTCTGCTATTGGTTTTCAGCTTGCGATCCAGAACATGGGTTTGAATGAGTACCCCTCTTCGGGTGTGGAATACACTTGGCACAGTGGCAACGGGCAGATGTTGAAACTTGATCGTTTCTTTGGGAACTTAAGTCTTTTGGACAGGTACCATCTTTCTAGTGTGGCAGGGCAGGAGAGGCCATTCTCCGACCACACTCCGTCGATTTGGGATTGTGGTGAAGGCAATTTAGTGGGCTCCTACTTTAAATTCAGAAGGTCGTGGTTGAGGGAACCAGGTTGCAAGGACATGATTGCAAACTGGTGGGAGATGAAACAGGTGTCTGGGTTAGAGACCTCGAGGCTTGCTGCGAAGTTAGCGGGGCTAAAGATTATGCTGAAGGAGTACGGATAGACTGTGGGGGTGTTGCGCGAACAGAGGAGGGTTGAAGCTCTTGCTTGGCTGCGCACACTAGGTGAGAAAGAGGCTTTAGGTCCACTGGCTGAAAGTGAGTTGCAACAATAGAAACAAATGCAAGAGGTGGTTCTAGAATAGGATTTGAAGAGGGAAATGGACTTACGGGAAAAATCGAGGCGACTATGGTTGCATGAGGGCGATGCCAATACCAAGTTTTTCCACATGGCTGCTAGTTCAAGGAGACACATCAACCATATCTCATCCATCCTCTTAGGAGCCCAATGGCTCACCTCCATGGTAGACATTCGAGCTGCAGCTGTTGCCTATTTCCGTGACCTCTCTGTTGCCCCCTCCAGAAGTACTTGGAAAGTGATGACAATGGAGTACCCAAGGGTGGAAGATATACAGGATGAAAGATTGGTAGCCCCTTTTTCTGAATAGGAAGTGATTGATGCCATCAGTGGCCTTAACCTGGAAGGATCTTTAGGTCCGGATGGGTTTCAAGTATTATTCTACATGGAATTTTGGAGGGTGGTGAGAGGGGAAGTAATGGAGGTGGTCCACGAGTTCCAACAGGGGAATAGAGGGTTTGAGAAGTTAAATAGGTCATATTTATTTTTGCTCCCTAAGAAGCCAGGGGTGGAGAGGTTCAGTGAGTTCAGACCCATAGCATTATCTAACTCCATTTATTTGATTATAAGCAAAGTATTGGCAAATAGATTGAGAGGGGTACTCCAAGGAATGATATTGCCTGTTCAATCGGCCTTCTTGCCGAATAGATCATTGCAACAGTCCTGTATTGTGGCCCAGGAGATGGTGGTTGGATGGAGGAGAAAGACAAAGGCCTTCATGTGGAAGGTTGATTTTAGTAAGGCCTATGACTTGGTTTCATGGCCTTGTCTATGGGAGATACTCAGACGCAAAGGATTCCCTGTCCTATGGATTAGATGGATAAAGAGATGCATTACTACCTCGACCTTCTCCCCCTTGATTAATGGGAGACCATGTGGTGCATGGATTCAACCCAGATGTGGGGTCATACAGGGGTGTCCCTTAGCCCCATTGTTATTCAACTTGGTAGTGGATACCTTGGCTCGCTTCACTCTCAAGCTCTCGGAACCGAGGATGATCAAGGAGTATACTCTATCGAGCAGTCAGGCTTTGGCCCCTGTTCTCCAATATGCGGATGACACAGTTATTTTCGTAGAAGGGGGTACACGGGAGGTGCACACTATACATCATATGGTGACCATTTTTGGGGAGATTTTAGGACTGAAACTGAATGGGGAAAAATCCTCTCTTATTTGTTTTGGAACAAACAAAGATGTGGGCCACCACCTTTTTGAAATTCTGCACACGCTGATCATCTCATTGCCGATAGCCTATCTTGGGTTGCCACTGAAGAGTGGGAAGATGAAGAAGAGTGATTGAAACTACTTGTTCGAAAAAATTTCAGCGAAGCTGGAATGTTGGAGGAGTAAATTTCTCTCAAAGGGGGGAAGGTTGATTCTCTTGAACTCTGTTATCACAACGATGCTAGTCTTTATGTTTTTAGTTTTTAGAGCTCCTAAAGCAATTTGGAAGCGCCTAGATATAATGAGAAAACATTTCTTTTGGAAGAGGGTGAAACATGATGGACGCTTCCTCCAACTAGTAAAGTGGGATAGTATGTGTACACCAAAGAAGCAGGGGGGGTGTGGAATCAGATCCTTGAAGGAGTTTAATGATTCCCTACTGTTGAAGCGGGCAATAAAAATTTTCCAAGGGGAAAATAAATCATGGGCGGAAGTGATCAGAGGAACATATGGTGCTTCACATTCTGTGGCAAATAGACTTTCCCCCATCAAAGCATCACCTTTTTGGAGCTCGGTGGTGGCAGCTATGAAGGAGAATTGGGACCTTTTTCGACCAGCCTATAGGGACGGAAAATCTTTTCTCTTGGTTGGAAAAGTGGTCATCTTTGGGTGTATTAAATACTCACTACCCACGGGTATATGGCCTTGTGGGTGACAAAGAGGCTAAGGTGGCAGATCTCTGGGATGACGAAACAAATAGATGGGAGATACAAGAAACGGGCTGCAAGGAGGGGAGTCGCACATGGGGGGAAAGAGCAAGACTGATGCAAGACTTGCAAGATTTCAAGCCAACAGGGGGTGTTGACACATACAGATGGATGGGGAATTTTCCACTGCCAACGCCTATGAAGATATGGTTTCAAGGAGACAAAGTGAAGATGCTGACATCATTTGTGGAGGTTTATGGAAGCTAAAAATCCCATTGAAGATACAAATTTTTCTGTGGCTTTGCAGAAGGGATGGGATCATCACTAGTGACTTGAGGCACAGAAGGATGGGAGTGGCGGCTTATACGTGTTATCTATGCGGCTTCAATACTGATAGCGTGTCATATTTTTTCCTTATGTGTGATCATTGATTGTGTGTGGAATAGGGTGTGTGGTGGTGGGATACCAGTATGGGAGGACATGTGGGGAGATTTTATTAGAAGCGGGAGTCCCCATTGTTCCATGGCAGCTGTTTTGTGGTGTGTTTAGCGTGCACGTAATAGGTGTCTTTTTTAGGGGAGACCTATCAATTAGGCACAAATTGTACATGAGTGTCAGGCTCTCATACGTCATCGGTGGAGTTGATGTAATATTTTTTATCATTGATTCTCTTAATAAAATCCTCAGATGGCTATCTCCTTAGATAGCATTCCTTATTTTCTAAAAAAAAAAGGATCCCTACTCTGACTAGGCTGATCCGATTCAGCCAAACCTTAGCTTTTCACTTCCACATCTCTTTGAGTCACAGAGTATTTGGTGGGTTCCGCATCTATTGATTCACATCTATCAACCCACCAGATTGATTGGGTTTGAGCTGCATCATCAGCTTGTTGACTTGAACAAGCACCTGGTTGGACCAACCAGGCTATTGATCAAGGTGCTTGTTCTACAAAATTCATCTGATTTGACCACTCCATGACCATTTTTTGCTCGGCTGAAGGCATTGAATTTAGCGCTTAATGGGAGGCAACCCGTGATTTCAAAAATCCAAGATCCTTCTGCTTATCCTTCTGTATTTCACGTCTATTGCACTCTGAGTTCAGTTTTTAGAACAGTCGACTCCACCTTTGGTACTCATACCAGAGCTTAAAATCGTCCACAATAGTCATCTCGACCCGTTCACCAACCCAATTATCCTATTCTAAGCCCAAAACCCAAACTGATTTCATACCCTCCGATTTACAATGAGGACATTGCAAAACTTAGGTATGTGGTGGTGTTAAAGTGCAAACATACAAAAATCCAAAGTTCTAAAGGATTCTCACAAAAAATACATATTCCAAAAAATAAAACAAATAGAAAATTGAAAAAGAACAAAAAAAATGGAGAAAGGGGAGAAAATTCTGAAAAAATTAATTGCATATCATTCTTGAGGAGGAAGAGAGGAGGTGATTTAAAATGTAAAAAAAGAGCAACAATTTGAAATAAAAAGAGATAGTCATTAGTAAAAGATTATGGAATCTATTTAGGTTCTAGACCAAATCAAGAAGAAAAAATAAAAGTCAAAGAGTGCTAAGAGATACAGAGATGAGTATGAGTGTTGATCTTAGGCCTCTTTGGCTTGTTTTAGGCTTAAAAATTCAAGTATCCATTAAGATCTGGATACTCCTCAAGTGGTTGAGGAAAATGTGAAGCTAAGCATTAGGTCTAAGGCTTAGTGATTATTTAGCCTCGTTAACAGACCTCTGGTTTGCGGGATTCGGTAACCTAAGCACCCGAATCCACACATAGTCTGGTTTAGTGCGCTTAATTATCAAAATCACGCAAATGCGTTAATTTTGTTCTGAAAAGCCACCTAGATTAGGAGCGGCTTATCAACACAAGTTGATTTGGATGAGTTCCCAATGTGGAGAGGTGGGAAATCTCCCTCAAAGATGCACAATAAAATACCGTCTCCTCGGTGCTTGTCTCCTAGGATATCTAAATATCCTACCAGGGACACGTAAGCACCTTGTGCTGATTCAGGTGCCATGGGCGGGATTATCTCGAAATGTCAATTATCAGGGACTGAATTTAGCTACAGAACGCTATGGGCGGCACTATCTCAAAGTGTCGATAGCCAGGGTTCTGGGGTTGCCATGGGTGGTGCTATCTCGAAGTATCGAAAGCTAGGGACCTTGTGGGGATTGATGGTGGGAGCTACGAATCCGATACAGACCATTTTGTAAAGCCAATCCGAAGCTAGAGATAAAGAAGAAAAAGAGAGAGAAAACTCTTCAAAAAATGCAAAAAAATTTTCTATCTCCCTCTTATAAAAATGCACAGCAAACTGAACCTAGGACTAACCATATTTTAAGCACGAGTGCTTTAACCACGGAGTTCAACGAACCTAAGGTTAGTTCCTGTGGGCCTTAGAAACCTTCGCGGTAGACTGAGGCTAAAGCTGGTCAGGTCCGGATCTTGGTTGGTACTTGAGTACCTCTACGCCTATTGTTAGCATTTTGACCTAATTTACAAAAGAAAGCACACAACAGAAATCTGAGCATAAAAAGGCATGGTCTAGAATTTGAGTTAATTCCATGAGATTTTATTAAGGGACTTGCTAAAGTTAGGCAAGGGGTATGATGATAACGTCATCATCAGCCATATCTAGCTTTAATTAGTCATAATCAAGGAATAAATGCTCCTACATAACCGTCAGAGGATCATAATTTACTGCAAATCCATTTTGAGGGAAATACAGTAAAATAGGGGTAAAACTGCAGTTTTAACAGCATATACCAATTGCAGAACAACCACAGGATTTCTTAGGGATTAATTAAAGGTCAAATGGTCATAAATGCCTAATAAGTAGGTCTATGTAGACAGAAATGGGTTTTCACACGTTTCGAGAATTAAAGGACATCTGAAACCCTAAAAACATACCCGCTTGATTCACTGAGGCTCTGGTTAGGATAAAATCCACCAAAACCCTCTAAAATTCATATAAAAATATTCTCTAGGGTTTGGTACCTTCAATTTGACCATTGGAACCCAATTTGACCTAAAACAGAGTCTCAGATAGACAGTTACCCTAATTTAGATTTTTGCATAAATTATCCAGTCAAACTTGGGCAAAACCTAAATCTAACTTCATCATTGGATTCCTTAGGTCCAAATTAGGTTTATACCAAAATTTGAGCCCAATCTGAGATTGTTTCAACCTATTTTGCACTTTGGTCCAAGTTTGACTTTCTTTATCTCCAATAGCCCCTTAACTTTTAAATTTCTTACAAAAAGCCCCCCAACTTATTTGCCTTCTTCACAAAAAGGATTCCGCCACAAAGAAATTCTAATCCTAAAGCTCCGGCGACAATCAACCAAGGATTTCTCCTTGATTGATTGATGAAACTTCCTCAAATTTGAAGTGGAGATCCCTCTTGAGATTTGCTTCCAATCAGACCGATTCTTGAGCTTCACTTCTTTCCCAATCTCTCATGCGAATGCATGAGAGATTTGTGTTTCCTACTCCAGAGAACCTTCCAAGTTCAAGAGCTTGGTTTCCATGCTTCAACCGCCCTCTAAAGGCCTAAAAAAGATCCCCAATACACACCGATCATTTCAAGCTTGAATTTTGACCGTGAAAGCCCCCTTCCTCTCTCTGCTCCGGTCAAGAAACTCCGGAAGCTCTAGCGAATCCTCCTGATCTCATTCGTCGTCCATTCGCAATACCAGTGGTGGATTCCTTCCCCTCGACCTCTTATGCTCTTGGCCGTACCAGTAGGAGCTTCCTAACCTCCGCCGTCGTCGCCGTTACCACCTATCGGAGTGTTTTCCTCCCCGACACCGGCCGATCAAAGTTGGCGGCATTCTCCCTCCTTTCGTCTGATTAGCTTAGGTTAGATTAGTTCCTTATAGCTCGTAGGTTAGTTTCCTACCAAAAAATTCCAAAAAGAACCCTCGAATCCACCAATCACTCTCGTCTTCTCCGTCTCCGACCACTCCTCCGGTGAGGTGCCCCCATTGCTACACCCATCCACACGCCTCTCCACCGACTCCACAAGCTCCACCATCACACAGAGGGCAAAAGTCCTCTATTTATTTCTCCAATTCATGACTCCACGATTCTCCCGAACTCCACCCTCACCGCACTGACTCACCGAGGTTGTACGACCTCCACACACACACGCATGCCACACTGCATCCACCACCACGTTTGCCATCACATGGCGAAGCTACTGAACCGTCTGACGTGGCTGTGAGGCCTTTTTCTTGAGTTTCAGGTACTAGGTTGAGCCCGTCATTAGCAAGAAAGCTTCAAGCTTACTTGAAGCATTCTCTAGCTGCTGCAAGTCCTAGGTACCACGCCCAGGTCGCGTGGAAACAATCCAGGAAGCAATCCGACCGGTCAATTCACGACATTGACCATGTTGGCTACTTCAATTGAGCAAAAAAGCACCTGAAGCTGCTGTTGCCAGTTGCGCGTAGAAGGCAGGACAACATAGTCCCATATTGGAAGCGGCAAAGTGTTTGAGGTAGGATAAATTGATTTCATGCCTGGGGCTTATCGCCTAAGAACACTAGGGGTGAGGTCCCCACTCACTTGCACTCACCCGACCCGCCTAATCCTATACTCACACCTCGGCTGCGATCCACGCCCGCAACCCTGGTCCCGGGTGCGCTCATGCCCGATACCCGATTATCCGTTATTCCTGAAAAGAGGAGAGAAAGGAGAGAGTGCGTGGGTTAAGGGGGGGTTTTGCTCTTGCAAGCAACTGTGCGACACTTAGTTGCGGGAAGAGGAAAAGCGACAGAGCCAAGGAAAAAAGGAAAGAAAAGGCAAGGTAGAGAAGTAAAGAAAGAAGCTAAGGAAAAAGAAAAGGAGAAGGAAGAGGGCCTGTGCACGCAGAAAGGGAAGAAGAAAAAGGAGAATCGTTGAGGAAGAAGAGAAAGAGAAGCCAAGGGAAAGAAGAGGCTGAAGAAGAAGAAGAAAAGGAGAACCGTAGAGGAAGAAGAGAAAGAGAAGCCAAGGAAAAGAACCGAAGGTAGTATAGAAGAAGAGAGGCAAAGAACAACAACAGAAGAAAAATCAGAGAGGAGCACTGTAGCAACGTCTTTTAGGACGTCTGATTATCTGTTCCCTCATTTGATTATATTTGAGTAATTACTATATGTGTTGGACTAATAATTGGTGATCCAAATCACCATTATTTTATCTAGAATTCTTTTTGACTCTTCCTATACTCATGTCATATATTGCATATTAGATTTTGAGTAATTAATTGTACTCATTTACATTATTTATTGAGATTAACGCGTGAATGTAATACTTGCTCCCTATGTTCGACCTCGAACTTAAATTCGAGTAATAAATTTTATTTGTTGATTGAGCGACTTATTGGCTATACTACAACGCAACGACTTTTAAAACATCGATTTATCGCGCACAACATTAATCAATCCAAAGGTGTTGCATGATTTTAGGGGCCAAAATACTTGGTTTGACCCTCATTTTATCTATAAAAAGAGCCTAGTGCCCCCATCTGAGAGGTAACTCCAACTAGACACATCTTTGGCTTCTTTCTATAGCATCTCTCTGTGGTCTTCTTGTCGGTGCTCTGGATCTGAAGTGCTACCGCAATTCACACAATAATCCCTTAAGAGTCTTGTTATTCATCCATTCTTCTCTCTCTCTACTCTTTAGTTTATTTGTTCTAATTCCTAATTTAAAGAACTCTTTACAAGTAGCAATAAAAAGTTGATTCTATGAATATCTTGTTTCTCTTTTTATGCTTAGGTAGATTAGTTAGTACGAAGGGCTTTAAGAATCTTGTTTTGCCTCCTTGCGAATGACTCAAGACTCACCGTTTCTGACTTATAAATTTATTTGTTTCGACGTAATTCGTAACTACAATGATATAAAAATCTTTTTATGTATTTCGTAACGAACAAATTGGCGCCATTGTCGGGGAGGCAACAGAGTTATTCTTAAAGCTTTTCTCGTTAGTGCTTATTTGAGATTTCTAACATTCTTTATTTCTGTTGGTTTTTGTGTGTGCAGGAAGCACAGAATTCAAGAAGAAACGCAGCAACAGAAAAATTGCAGGTTTCTAATATAAGGTAAGTACTCGTATTTTTGATTAGGTTAGATTTCCTCTTAAAAAAAAATCCAAAAAACTTAGGTGCTTTGCTTGATCCTTACTTTAGTATTTACTAGCTTTTCAAAAAAAAAAAAATCTTGTTGGTGGATATTATCTTTGAAAATCAACAAAACCACTTTCTACATTTTCAGGCTGCAACAAACTTTTATATTAAAAATTCAATTCCCAAAATTTTAGAAGTCTAAAATTTTGGCATATCTACTGGGCGTGGGTATTAAAGTTAGGAACAACATACCCAAATTTCGCGCCATTCTGATTTATACGAAAATTTATGAAATTTGTGAACTGAACTGCTATCAAGTCGGTTGTTGTTCTTGATTTTTTGGACTTCAAAAAATCACAGAAATTTTTATACAACTCCGATTTATCTGAAATTTGATGCATTGGATTCATAAGATAATATAGAATCTCAAAAAAATCTGAAAAAAATATTTGGTGCATGTTTGGTTACATTAAATATTTGATCACTAACTTGATCAAAACAGACTGTAGAACTCCCAATACATTTTAAATCTGAAAAAAAAGAAAATGTGCATTAAAATTCTTGAAAAAAATATTTTCTGATTGCTTAGTTGGTGTTGTAATAAGACCAATTGATTGCATTGATTGGGTCGCACTACCTTACTTGTTTTGAATTTAAATTCCAATCATTTAGCACTATCTGCTCTTAGGGTTTCACGTTAAGGTAGAGCGCACTTGCATTTCCATACTTAAAGGAAATCTATTAAATAATTGAGACTTGCAAAACCTCTTTTGTGACTCATCAAAACCATTGTTTAAAAATATTTAGCTAAGTGAACCCTAAAATTCACTAATACAAGCACTCGAACCTTAAAAATAGCCACATCAACTAAGCTTGTGTTGTGAACCCCTTGATTGAGCACTTCACTTTTTAAAATTAATTTTAAGGGAAACACCCCTAACACCCATCACATTCCAAAAGCACTTCAAGCCTAAGGCTAAAAGTGAGTAGGCGTACCCTAGGTAGGACTAATCCGTTTGGTAACTTGAAGTTAGATTGGGCTAAGGTCAAGACCTTATCTATATGGACCCACTAGTGATAAGAAGGGTCGATGCGATAACCGTGTTAACCCTTAGTGGTATCCTATCGTGCGAGGTGTCCTAGGGGTCCCCACCCTTTTGGCCAGCCAAGGAATTCAAGGATTGATCTAATCTAGTCGTATTTTGGGGAGCTAAGATTAGGTCTAATTAGGGTTTACATTCTAAGGATTAGCTTGATTACTTGTATTGTGAGGGTCGGTATTCTCGCATCTGTCTTCTCTCTCATCTATAGACATTCTTTTGCTACATGCTAGGTAGAAGATCTCTAAACCCTGAGTTGCTACCACCTTTAGAGAGAAATCCTAGGAGAAGACTTGATTTTCCAAGATCGGAATCTAAATCTTCTTAAATGGCTAGTCACCAGGAGGAAGATGATGTTGAGGAGGTAGAAAATCTAGATCCAATGGATTTCTTACAGAGGTAGATTGATAGACAAGACCGACATCATGATAGATAGATGCAGGTCATAGTATGGGCCATTACCCAGCTCCAAAATGGGAGAGCAAACCAACCTCTCAGAGATTTCTACAATCCTCCTAATGTCCAACCTGAACCTCTGTCAGGGTGCCTCAGGATGGGGATGATTTTGAGCTTAAACCACAAATCACCAATCTGATACCCCACTTCCATGGACACAATTCCGATGGCCCCTTCCACCACCTTGAAGAACTTTTATACATAGGAAGGACCTTTGGCCTTAGAAACATGTATGAGGATACCTTAATGATGAAAATGTTCCCATTTTCCTTAAAAGATAAAGTTGTTCAATGGTTGAGGACTATTGATAGACCAATTCTAACTTGGGAAGATCTGAGAAGCACTTTTATGAATAAATTATTTCCCATAAGAAAAACAAATGCCCTTAAATGTGCCATTACAACCTTCAAGCAGAACCTTGGGGAACAATTGCATGAGACTTGAGAGAGATTTAATGACTTAGCTAGGAAATGCCCTCATCATGGGATTCCCAAGTGGCACTCGGCCCATATTTTCTATTATGGGTTAAGTGACAATTTGAAAAATTTTATTAATGCAGCATGTGGGGGAAATTTCTTAAGTAAAGATGCTAAGGGAGCTTTAGAATTATTTGAGAATATGAGTGAAAATTCCCTCAACAATACCTGGATGTCCGCCTTCAATAGATCAAATCAACCAAGGAATGGAGTCTATGAAATTAAGGATGATTAGAATTTGGTTGATTTAGAATAGATTGCACAACGATTGCATAAGGTGGAACTTATTGGAGAAAATGTAGAAAATTTGGATAAGAAATTGGATAACCTCCTGAAGGGTGGGAATTTCTTAGGTACACATTCCAAAGTAAACCCTATGCCTACCCAATGAACTTCTATGCTAATCTACACTTAACTCCCCCATCCTCTAGGTCAGAAAGTAGTGCATAATATTAATGACCTAATCATGGCTCCACCCATGAGCCAACTTTACTTGGACCCATCTCTTTTTGGGTACTAAGGAGGGACCTTGATGCCCTCAAATTCTAAGTTAGGCATCTCGATGCCTAATTATTCTAAGAATGCTAATGCAATCTAGGGATACACTAAAAATGACCCATATTCAAACACCTCCAACCTTGGATGGCATATCTATCCTAATTTTGCCTGGACAAGTCAAAAACCCACCTAGGGTCCTAACTTGACTAGGCTGAATAATTATGGGCAACAACCTTGCACTTATCAGCAGCAGCCTACTCAGGAAACCCACTCATTTGATTTGAGTTTAGTCCTTAAGGAAATGCGGGAAATGAATTTGAGACATAAAGAAGAAATGAATCAATTGAGGATTGATTTAACGGGACGATTGGACCAATTACTAGACGCTAGACAACACTGGATGCTGCCATCCCAACCTGTCCCCAACCCAAGGAACTTTAATAGGGTTAACCAAAACAACACACAGGAGCAACATGCACATATAATTCAACCTGCTCCCCAGCACCTACTTAGCTTTTTTAACCCTAACTCAACCCAGGCTCATCTCATTTTGCAAAACCCACCTCACCCTTCTAACCCTAATGCTTATGCCTGTGCTGCCACCTTGTGAAGTGGGAAACAAATCCAAGATCCTTATTCTTCTACATCCATATTTTACCAAGATCTTGAGGAGCCTGAATCTAATCTGGAAGACCAAGCTAATCTAGAAAACAAGGCTCTTGATTTGAACACTCATGATTTCTCTCAAGCATCCTTTCCTAAAGCCTGAAACAAATCCAGGGAAAAGAAAATCAACCAATCTGAGTGGCTTGATATTTCAAAGCAAGTCCAAGTGAATATACCACTCCTTGAAGCTATTGAGAACATCCCGGCCTGTGCAAAATTTCTTAAGGAAATGTGCACATCAAAATGCCAGGCCAAGTCGTAAAAAAGGGTCGTAATTTCTGAACAAACTAGTGCCATCATCTTAAATAATCTCCCTCTTAAACGGAAAGATCCAAGGACCCCCTTAATTTCATGTGAGATAGATGATTTTATCTTAGAGTGAGCCTTACTGGACCTTGGTGCCTCCATCAATTTAATCCACACAGAATTATATGAAGAGTTGGAATTAGGTCCCTTACAACACACTAATGTTACCCTTCACCTTGCTGATAGGTCAACCAAGATTCCAAAGGGACTCTTACAAAATGTGATTATAAAAGTGAGGGATTGAGTACCCTGTGGACTTTTTAGTTTTAGATAGGGAGGCATCAGAAAACATGAACCTGTTATAGCGATCTAGAGAGGATTAAGATTAAGTTATCATCGTTGTAGTGCAAAATCTTCAATCGATCTCTCAACAAATAAAATTTATAAAGTTAGATATCTAGAAATGAAGTCCGAGGTCGAATACAGGGAGTAAATAGAAATTCACACGCTAATATTCAATTAAAGTATAGATGAGCACAGAAATAAACACAATAATAATGATATTCAATAAATGCTAACATGTCACATTAGATATTCAGTGAATAACATCAATATTTCAAGATTTTAAGATACCAAAAAGATAACTAAGATAAGATAATGGTGATTTAGATCACTAATTATTAGTCTAAGTATATATATTAATTAGTCAAATAATGCTACAGTAGTTTCAACCGTGCAACTTAGGTATTTAGATGTTCTAACAGTACCAGCATTAAACCCAAATCAGACATCTGGCAGGTGTATCAGATAACTTAACTGTCGCCTGCTACAGTGTCTTTTTCTTTCTTCTTCTTTAGGCACTGTTATCTTCTTTTCTCTTCTCTTCTTTTTCTCTTCGCACAAGGCACAACATAGAGGCACGGTTGCCTCTTCAGCAACTAAGTGTTGAGAGAGGGTTAGCTGAGGCAAAACCTCCCTCTCTCTCTTTTCTTCTTAAACTCGACTTACTCAGGTAACCGGATTCGGACCTAAGACAGACCCGCCTGCATGATTGGCAGGCGAGGCGTGCGTGTGCTGAGTGCATGGCTGAGGGACCCGACCCCTTGTGACTGGGCGAGGGGTCCAATGCACAAATTCTTCTTATGTCACACGTGGGCTTCATTGATTTCTGAGGTGGGACTAAAGTGCTTGCCTTGTCTCTTCACGCAACAGCAGGTGATGTGAGCGTGGAATCAAGGCAGCTGTAGGTGCCAATGTCTTCGATTGGAAGTCTGGAGAGCTTCCTGGAGGTCTTCTGCAACATCTAGAATTGTCAGCAAGGATGAACACGACTTGATGGTTGCTAACGGAGCTCGAGATGGAGATGGTGGAGGCGGAGCTCCGACGTGCACTTGAAAACCAAAGTACAGCCTTTTGACCTTGTCAAAACAGCTTGGGAGAATCACCGGATGACGGTGAAGGTGCTGGTGGTGGTGATGTGTCATGCAAGTGCGTGAACGTGTGTAGCGAGGTCGAAGAGGGTGCGTGGAGGTGGGTGTGTTCAGGAGCACGAATGAGAGGCTAATGGCCTCAATAGCCATAGGGCTTTTTCTCTCTAGGAGGTGGCGAAGCTAATGGAGGTGGTAGTGACGAGGTTCGTGTGGTGGAGTGGCGGATAGGTGTCACTGGAGCTTCGCTGGAGCAAAGGAAGATGGAGGGGGAGAGGCTTGGTCGGTGGTCGATTTGAAAAATAAAGGAGTTTAGGATGATCTAGAGAGGGAGAGGAAGCTAATAAGAATTAAAGTAATGGATGAAAGGGGCAGGAAGGCACCGGCTTTGATTGGTCGGTGCTGTGGAAGACGAGGGCTCCGAGGAGGGAGACAGCGGCGAGGAAAGGGAGAGGCGCCCTTTCTATGGCTGGCAAGGTGCGGACAAATGTGAGGAAGACGTTGGTTGAGCCAATTTGTTTGTTGGCCGTCCGTAAGAAGATGGGGAAGGAGGCCATTGGAGCTAAGGTGGAGCTTGGCCGGAGATGGAGGAAGAAGGGGTATTTGGTCTCAAAACCTTGCTAAGGAACACGGTTATGCATTGTGGGTCCTTTTATAGGACTTAGGGGGTCGTTTCAAGCTTGGAATCCAAGCTTGAAAGCTTGGTAACTTGACAAAGAAGGAAACCCATGAACCTTTGAAAGATTCGCATGAGCTTTTGGGAAGGAAACAGAACCTAATGAATGGTTCAAATTGAAGAAGAAGGTCTCAGGATCCTCCCTTTCAATTTTGGAAGGGATTGGCCGTGAAATCAAGGAGTTCTTCCTTATTTAAGGTCGTCGGTGAAGTGGGTTTAGGAGTTGAAGGCAGCGGGGACCTAGATGTGAAGAAGATGAAGAAGTTAGGGGGCTCGTTGTAAGGGTTTCAAAAGTTAGGGGTATATGTGTGAGAGAAAAGAGTCAGATAGGACTAAAATGTAAACTAGGTCAAGGTAATATTTGATTAGGCCCAAATTTTGGTACAAACTTAATTTGGACCCAAAAAATTTGATGGTGAAGTCAAATTTAGGTTTTGACAAAATTTGACTACGTAATTTGCGTAAAATCCAAATTAGGGCAATTGTATGTCTGAGACTCTATTTTAGGTCAAATTGGATTTCAATGGTCAAAGCAATCATACCAAACCTTAGGGAATATTTTTCTATGATTTTTAGAAGCTTTAGGTGAATTTCATCATGATCAGAACCTTAGTTAATTAAGCGGGTTTGTTTTTACGATTTCAAATGTCCATAATTCTCAAAATGCGTGAAAATCCATTTCTGTCTGTATGAACCCACATATTAGACATTTATGATCATTTGACCTTCAATCAAACCCTGTAAAACCTCGTGATTGTTCTGCAATTAAGATATTCTGTTAAAATTGGAGTTTTAACCCTATTTTTATTTTATTTCTCAGAATGGATATGCCGTGAATTATACTCTTCTAGTGGTTATGTAGGAGCATTTATCAATTGATTTTGAATAAATAAAGCTAGATATAGATGACGACGACGTTATCATCATACTCCCATGCCTAACTTTTCCTAGTCCCTTAGTAAAATCTTATGAAATGAACTTAGATTCTAGACCATGCCTTGATGTTCAAAGTCTTGATTTTTTTCTTCTCTTTGGAAATTAGGTTAGAGTGCTAATAATAGGCCTAGAGGTACTCAAGTACCAACCAGGATCCAAACCTGACCAGCTTTAGCCTCAGTTTGCTGCAAAGGTTCCTAAGGCCCACAGAAACTATCCTAAGGTTTGTTAGACTCTGCGGTTAAAGCACCCGTACTTGTAACATGGTTAGTCCAGGTTTAGTTTGCAGTGCGTTTTTGCAAGAGAGAGTGATAGAAGATTTTTTGCATTTTTGGAGAGTTTTCTCTCTCTTTTTCTTTTCTTTATTTCTAGCTTCGGATTAGCTTAAAAACACGGTCTATATCAGATTCCTAGCTCCCACCATCAATCCTCGCAGGGTCCCTAACTTTTGATGCTTCAAGATAGCACCACCCATGGCAACCCCCAGAACCCTGGCTTTCGACACTTCGAGATAGTACCGTCCATGGTGTTCTGTAGCTAAATTCAGGCCTTGGCAATCGACATTTTGGGATAATCCTGCCCATGGCACCTGAATCAGTAAAAGGTGCTTACATGCCCTTGGTAGGATGTTTAGATATCCTAGGAGACAAGCATCGAGGATACGGTATGTTATTGCGCATCATTGAGGGAAATTTCCCACCTCTCCGCGTCGAGAACTGATGATAACGTCATCATCAGCCATATCTAGCTTTAATTAGTCAAAATCAATTAATAAATGCTCCTACATAACCGTCAGAAGGCCGTAATTCACTGCACATCCTTTCTGAGAGTTTAACATGAAACCAGGGTTAAAATTATAATTTTACCATCATATCATGAATGCAGAAAATCGTAGGTTTTCTCAGGGGGTTATTAAAGGTAAAATGTGCATTAAAGTCTAACAAGAGGGTCCGTGCAGACAGAAATGAGTTTTCACGCGTTACAGGAATTAAATGACATTTGAAACCCTAAAAATAGACTCACTTAATTCACTGAGGTTCTAGTTAGGATAAAATTCACCTAAACCCTCTAAAAATCATATAAAAATATTATCTAAGGTTTAGCATCTTTGATTTGACCATTGGAACCCAATTTAACCTAAAATAGAGTCTCAGATAGACAATTGCCCTAATTTAGGTTTCTACGCAATTTACCTAATCAAACTTGGTCAAAAAATAAATCTGACTTCACCATCAAATTCTTTGGGTCCAAATTAGATTTTTACCGAAATTTGGACTCAATTAGAGATCACCTTGACTTAGTTTGCATTTCAGTCCAAATAGACTCTTTTTATCACACAATGGCCCTTAACTTTTTGAGTTATTTACAAATAGGTCCTTAAAATTTTCAATATCTTCACATTTCGGTCCCTACCGCCATTGGTGTGAACACGTAAAGCTCCGGAGAGATTCGAGCGAGATTTTCTCGCTTGATTCTCAACCAAACGATCCTAAATTTGTATCGGAGATTGCTTATGAAATTCCGTTCCAATTAAACCTGGCCATGGATCCTGATTAATTTTCAATCTCTCATGCGAATGCATGGAAGATGTGGGTATCCAGTTTGTGCGAAATTTTAGAGCTTCGCAAGCTTGTTTCCAAGCTTGGAGCTCCTCTTTTTAGGCCTATAAAAGGGTCAGGGGTAAGAATCCTTGCTCTTTAGCAAGTCTTGGCCTGAGAAACTCCCTCGTCCTCCTCCAACCACCTTCGAATTTTGCTTCGGTGACTACCTCCATTCTCCCTCTTCCGGTAGTTCAACCATCAAATTGGACGGCCCAACATCCTCCCCTCGTCCTCGCGAACCTCTCCAGCCAAAGAGAGGTCATTCCCCTACCTTACTCGTCATCGCGGCCTTGCCATCATCTTCTCCTTCTTTGGCTCCGGTCAAGCCACGACCGGTGCTCTTCGTCCCTCTACCTCTTCTCTAAAACAACTTATTCCTTCCTCTATCCCTCTACATCATTTCCCCCTCACCTACACTTCCAAACGATCACGCTACCGCCCTCGATGCCGTTGCCTTCTCCTGCTCTGGCGAAGCTCCTGCGACGCCTTCCTGCCGCTCCATTGCTCGAAACACCACCGCTCTGCACCCATTAGCTCTGCCGTATCCCCGAGAGCAAAAGCCCTCTGGTTATTGAGGCTATTGGCCTCTCCTCAGTGCCATCGGACACTACACCTCCGCAGCGTCTTCTCCGTCACCGACAACCGCTTTTCGACCATCATACGCCTTCTGACCGCCACCATTGAGTTCGCCTCGCCATAGCGAAGATTCTAAACCTTTTAATTGGGGCTATAAGCTCGTGTTTCTGATTTCAGATAGTTCACCGAACCTCCGCCGCCGCCTCAACTCCACCGACCTCGTCCGCAGTCCTCCAACCATGTTCTTCAACGCAAGCATCTCCTAAAGGCGCAGACAACTCCCAGGTGTCTTCCTAGGTACCCAATTGCAGCTACCAATGATTCTTTTACCATCAATTGGAAGCCCTTCTGCTGTTCTTTCATGCGAAGAAAGTTGTGGGAATTAGTCCCACATCGGACAGCGAAGACGTGCTTGCAGCACATAAGAGGAATTTGTGCCTTTATCGTGTTGCCTCAAGCACACGGGGGGGGAGGTCCCCCACCCATGCGCCTCCTCGCGCCTCGCCCGTGCACACATGCACGCGAATCTGGCCAAACCCGATTACCTGGATTCGTATACCCACTTATATACCTGGATTTGAGAAAGAGAAGAGGAATAGAGGAGGAATTGTGAGGAGAGAGAGAGGGGGGTTTTGCTCTTTAGGGCAACCTCCCAACACTTGGTCACTGGGAAGCTTGTGACTCTTGTGCGTAAGAAGAGAAGGCTTTGAGAAAAGAGGAAGAGGGCCTGTGCATGCTGAAAAAAGGACGGAAGAAGAAGAAAGAAAGAGAGGCTTTGCATTTGAAGAAAAAGAAGGGAGGCTTTGTTAAGTTGTTTGAAAAGAGAATCTATTGTCTTATCATTGTTGATTCATTAGAGATTAATTGATGGATGGGATATATGCTTAATAAGTGGTGATCAAAATCACCATTCTTTTACTCTAGGTTTCTTTTTGCTAAATCAAACTCTTCATATACTCATGTTATACATTGATGATCAATTTTGAGTAATTATTCTTCATTGAATATCATTCTTGGCTTAATTATTGTGCTCAACTCTATTTTGATTAAAGATTAGCGCGTGAATGCAATATTTGCTTTCTGTGTTTGATCTCGGACTTCAATTCGAGTAATAAATTGTATTTGTTGAAGAGTGATTTAGGAGACTTCACTACAACGAGACACTTTAATCTCTTGAAAAGCCCTGTTTAACAAGAACTCGTTTAAATCAACTTGTGTTGATAAACCACTCTTAATCTAGGTAGATTTTTCATAATAGAATAAATGCTTTTGCGTAATTTTGGTTATTAAGCACACTGAACCAGACTGTGTGTGGATTAGGGTGTTTAGGTTACCGAGTCCCGCAAACCAGAGGTCAGTTAACAAGCCTGAATACTCCCTAAGCCTTAGACCTAATACATAAGCTTCGTATTTTCGTCAACCTCTTGACAACTATCCAGATCTTAATAGATACTTGAATATTTGAGCCTTAAAACAAGTCCAAGAGGCCTAAGATCAGTATTCATACTAATCTCTATGTCTCTCTGTTCCTTTAGGGCTTAATTTTTTTCTTTTGATTTGGTTTAGAACTCAAGTAGATTCCATAATCATTTACTAATGATTATCCCTTTTTTGTTTCAAATTGTAGCTTCTTTTTGACATTTAAATCACTTCCCTGTTTCTTTCTCAAGAATGATTTGTAATTATCTCTCAAAATTTCCTCTCCTTTCTCCATCTTTTGTTCTTTTTCAATTTTTATTTTTTTTTGGTTTTTTGAATGTAACTTTTTTGTGAGAACCCTTTAGAAACTTGAATTTTTATGTGTTTTCACTTTAACACCCCCTATGCCTAAAACTGAACTCAGAGTGCAGTAGACGTAAAGCTCAAAAGGATAATCAGAAAGGTCTTAGGTTTTTGGAATGACGGGTTACCTGCCATTAAGTGCTAAATTTAATGTCGTCAACCGAGCAGAAGATGATCATAGAAGAGTTGTCAAATTAGGTGAATTTTGTAGAACAATCACCTTAATCAATAGCCTAGTTGGTCTAACCAGGTGCTTATTCGGATCAATGGGCTTATGATGCAGCCCAAACCCAATCAATCTGGTGGGTTGATGGATGTGGATCAAGAGATACGGAGCCCACCAGATGCTGTGAGGCTCAAGTGGATGTGGAAGTGTGAATCTAGGGTTTGGCTGAGTTGTTTCTTCTTAGTCAGAGTAGGGATCCTCAAATGAAAAAGAGTCTGTGGAGGATGTATGAACCCTACAAAAGTGATCAGAGAAAGAAGGGATGTGATTATCGATCTGATCAGAGTTTGAAACCCGATCAAAAGATAGAGGAGAATCATATGTAACCGAATCATCAAGAGGAGAATTAGAGTAGAAATTGATTCCGATGGCGGGTCAAGGTTGGGATCGGATTCGAGAAGGTTCTGAAGAGGTGGCTTCAAGGAGAATTGTATGTGTTGAGGGCTCCTCTAGAAAGGATTCAAAAGTAGGTTCATTTAGAGAGTCCTCATAATGGCCATCAAAATCAACGGTAAATGACTAAAGAGTGCTTATATGATCATGGAAATTTGAGTCAAGAAAAGATTTGAACTCGAGATTGCAGACACTCTTGACACTTGTTTCTGATTCCTGAGGATCAAAAAGGAATGATTCCATCTCAATGGAATCTGATTTTGAATAAATGATCTCAGGATCAGGGATCTCAAAGTTAGAGTCGAAGAACGGATCATGGATGCTGAGGTCGTAAACTGGTTCATAGTCGTCAGGAAACAAAGGTTCTCCGAAATCAGAGTAGGATTCGAAATCATCAGAGAATTTACGAGAATAAGTTTCCGAATTTGATTTTGGATCGGGAGTTCCACCATAGAGAAAATCATGATGTGTAGAATCAGCAACCTGACTTTTATCTATCCTAATTTCAGATTCCGAGCTTAAAAAGGTGTCCTGATTAGGCATAAGCTCAGGTTCTTGGCTCTTAGGGTAGACCCACTTGATTCCCAATTCTTCAAACTCCTCAGTTTCTATATCATAAATAGGCATGACTTCCGAAAAATCAATTTGTGTTTCTAAGGAGGTTGGAGAGGCGTATTCATCAAATACAGGCCCTGAATCGTATTTTAAAATTCAAAATCTGTATTTTATCACATAAGGCCTCATACTCATCCCAATTAAGCTCAGATCTAGATTCTAGGTTAAAGGTAGGCATTGGGTCACTAAGATCTAGGCTAGGCTTTACGGGGATGTCAGAATCATTCTCGAGAATCACTTTAACAGGATAAGGCTCAGGTTTTACATTCTCGAGAAGTTCTGTTTTAAGCTCATTATCACAGGCATCAAGGAACTCTAAGCTTGATGGACCAGCTTCCTGGTTTCCTAAGGCTGGTTCAAAATCGGGAACACCTGAAATTGGATCCTCCCAACCTATCTCAAGATCAGGAATGTCAATCATTATGAAATTTGAATCTGAAATCATTTGGGTTGGGGGTTTATAACAATTATGATCATCAAACCTAGGATTTAGGAAATTATGTAGATCACTGGAATTACTCTAAGATGTCATCCTAACTTCTGACGGGTATTTTTGATTAATGGATCTATATAACCTATTAAGCAGTTCTCCCCGTTTTTCTAAAAAATTCTGGAGTTCTTCCGGAACTAAAGGATTTGACCAATATTGCAAACAATCGTTGTTGTGTAATTTCACCAATTCAATGTGTTCTGCTAATAGATCATCCCGGGTTGAACCGTGGTTTAGTCGTATCCATATCATCTCTATACGGTTCAAAATGTGATCCATTATTTTCTTGAATTTATCCTAAATGTCCATTTTACAATATTCTTTGTGGTGTCTATAAGCATTCTCAATTATCTTTTCTTTCATTCTCATTTAGGATTTAGGTTTCCTAGACGATCTTCCTAGATTACCAAGTTACATTTTCAAATCAGGTGATGGAACCAAGATATATAATCAAAACTCAAGTTAGATTGAAGTTGATCAGATCAGATAGAGATTCCCAAGAAGATCTAATGAGGCCTCTTAGGTTAAAAACCTAAGGAACTTCCTGTGTATGTGCTCTATAGAAGGGATGAGGGATTGGATGTTATTTGGACCTAATCAAGGCACTCAAAGATTTTTGAATGACTAAGACTGTTTCGAGGGATGATACCTCTGAATTAGAAATCTGCACACCCGAGAAATACCTGGGCAGCCAGGAAGAGAGAGCCCCGCAAAGACCCCTACACAGTAGAGCATCCCCAAGGGTTACAAGGTTTCCCTCACTCGACCTTCCTTGTCACTGCGGTTCCAGGTAGATCGGAATGTACAGACTTAAGACCTTAAGTCTACCCATTTTATTCCTAATTTGTGCCTTAGATTTCACTTGATTTAGAAATTGATTTGATTGTGACCTAATTTGGAGGTTGGTTGTCCCACAATATAGACCAACTTCACCTGACATGCCCTAAAGATGGCCGAATGAAATCTAGGTCAAGACTAAGAAATCACCCTGAATTGACTCTTAGGTTATTAGGTCCACAATTTTAGGGTTTAAGTGAATCTTTAGAGCCTGATTTTTAGGATTTTTCTTGATTAGATCTTTTCAGATAGGGGCTTGGGTAGCATACATATGCGGGAAGGTTTATTCTCTTTAATGCAGGCAAATGTGAACTAGCAGTTCAAAACCCTAGAGTATAACACTAGTTAGCTCTATTTCAAGTCCAATTTAATCTCAAAATGTTCACCTTGGGCATCAAGCAAGAAGAGTGTTAGCCCAAAGTGATTTTAGAAATTAAGCGTAGTCTCTAATAGGTACAGACAATTTGGGTAGGGAATTCTAAACAGAATCTCCTCAAGCTTCAATCAGATATGAAAATTTTTTCTCGCAAATAAGGAAACTTGCCTTTAAATGAAAATTACTATCAAAATAAGACAAATGAATACTAATTGATTTTGTTTCCTTTTCTCTCTTCCAAGGATTAGGAAATTAGGGAAGAAGAGAGATTACCTGCCTTAGGAGTGGTTGTTTCATACGGAAGATTACCTTGTGATGTACCTTGCAAGATCACAAGAAATAAACAAGGGCAAGTTAGTGCTCAGATATAATCAGATAGAAATAAGAATAGCGGTGAATTGTGCGTTGCTCCCTGGCAACGACGCCAAAATGTTGTTGCGATCTAGAGAGGATTAAGCTATCATCGTTGTAGTACAAAATTCTCAATTGATTTCTTAACAAATAAAATTTATAAACTCAGATATCTAGAAATGAAGTCCGAGGTCGAACATAGGGAGCAAATAGAAATTCACATGCTAATATTCAATTAAAGTATAGATGAGCACATAAATAAGCATAATAATAATGATATTCAATAATGCTAATCTGTCACATTAGATATTTAATGAATAACATCAGTATTTCAAGACTTTAAGATACCAAAAAGATAACTAAGACAAAATAATAGTGATTTAAATCACAAATTATTAGTCTAAGCATATATATTAATTACTCAAATAATGCTATAGTAGTTTCAACTATACAACTTAGGTATTTAGATGTTCCAACAAACCTTAGGGAATATTTTTCTATGATTTTAGATGGTTTAGGTGAATTTTATCCTGATCGGAACCTCAGTTAATTAAGTGGGTCTATTTTTAGGGTTTTAGATGTCCATTAATTCTAAAAACGTATGAAAACCCATTTCTATCTATATGAACTCACTTATTAGACATTTATGACCATTTGACCTTCAATTAAATCCTGGGAAACCCTGTGATTGTTTTGTAATTAAGATATTCTATTAAAACTGCAGTTTTACCCCTGTTTTCATGTTTATTTCTCAGAATAGATATGCAGTGAATTACAATCTTCTAGCGGTTATGTAGGAGCATTTATCAATTGATTATGACTAAATAAAGCTAGATATGACTAATGATGATGTTATCATCAGAACCACACCTTAAAAATCTTAAGAAGACCTTTCTTGGCTATAGCCAAGGCTTTGATCAACTGTAAGACGGGGAATATGCAAATTACTTTTGGAAGGAAAACTTGTCAACTCAATATCTTTAAAGCTTTCCAAAAGAGTAAATTGCATTGTGGTTCTATTGAGGTCGTGGGAATAATTGAGGAGGTTTTGGCAATTCACACTAAGGATAATCTGAATTCTACCAAATCTCAAGATCAACACGAGAGACAAGGATTTGATGTAGAGAAAAAAGTATTTAAGGATGATTTTGATTTGCCACCTCTCATAGATAATCAAATTGAAAAAGACATTTGTGAGATCGATGAACTATTGGGAGTATCTTATGATGAATTAGATGATGACATAAAGAATCCTCAGTATATACACCCTGAAATTCAAGAATTATTGGATTTTGAGGGGGTTCGAGAAATTGGACAACCAAAGGACATGAACCATGATTCAATATACGAGGAAAAGGAAGAAACAACCTCAGAAAAAGAAGCTCAAATCATGATAAACTGAGGAAGAAATTGTAATCCAACTAGTTCAAATGGATGGCTGGATTCTGAGGAAGAAATAATTTCTGACAAGGAACAGGTAATTTCTGATGAGGATTTTGAATAATTCAATACAACTCTACCTTTATCCTCGTATGACTTGCAGCCTGGAGAATTCATTATTTTTAACATCAATCACCATTACGTGGGTCCTTATGATTCTAATTCAGAACCAAATTTAAATTTAAATTATGATTTCAATCTAGATCCTCCACCACCTCTTCTTGAACTTTGGAATTGGATCATTGAACAGGCCAGGAACCTTGTTTTTGCCATCTCCATCTTTCTCTCTCCAGCTTGTATCTCGGAGTAGGAAAACTCTTCGAAGTGGGGCTACATCATCAGTTGATCTGCATTTTTAAATCACTGATTCTTGGGTCGCACGATTAATCTTCATACTAATCCTGAATCTCTTAGCAACAATTATTATTCCTCTTGACCCACAATATTGAAATGCATATTTCTTTTGGGTTTAGGTTTGGCAAATGACGTTAAACTTAGTGCTGGCTAGGAGGCAACCCAGTATTTTGTATAGATATTTTTCTATCCAAGCTGAACTGGATTAACAAGCTCAATCAGGTGATATCCCCTCCTCTCGTTTATTACATTTTGATTTCTTTATATACATTTCAATGAGGATATTGTAATGAATAGGCAGGCATAGGGGGTGGACATTGCATGTCTTATGTCAAAAAAAAAAAATACACATATTGCATTCATGCATAAAGTATTTTTATCAAGAAGGTTTTATTATGAATTTATTCTTGAGTTGATTCCTGAATTTATAATTCAGTACAATTTCATACTTGCACGTAGAGTTTGCAATAAATCCACTGTGAAGACTGATAGACATCTTTAGTTTGTAGAGAAGAAGCAATGCTTCTCCTGAACCCTTGGACAATACTTAGGGGGTTGGCAAACCAACTTCTAGTAGATCCACTGAATAATTGCGAGGTGAGAGTAGAGAGTCTACTAGTGCTCTAAGTCTAGCACAAGGAATCTTAGTTTCTAGGTAATTTGATAATGATACTCGGAGTTAAGCATAGTTTTCGCTCTTGGTTCCTACGTATAAATTTTTTGTGTGAATTTTTGGAGAGTCATCAAATAAGGCAAATACGCAGAGAGCGGATTCTAATAAAATTATGACTAAGGTGGATGGTTACGATTGTTTTTTATGGAATCCTCGGTTGAAGGAAGGTATTAATATTAAGGTTAGGAATACGTTGTTCCATCCATTCCTTTCTTGGTGCCAAGAATATGCATTTCTACCAAATAAGCCACCCGATATCCTCTTGAACATCCTCAATCCCGAATAATGCCTCATGAATAAAAATGTGCATGGGTGCTGCCTTGCGTTGTGTTGGTATATATATATATATAAAACAAAACAAAGAAAAAAAAAAGGAAAGAAAAAGATGAAAAAAAGTATTAATTGCATTGTGTTTATTTCATGTCAAGCACATTGAGGCAACAATACCTATTACCATCATAAATCACCAAATACAGCCTTGACCTCCTTTTCTATATTTCTAACCGTGCGAATACTGGCTGAGGATTACTGACTTAATTATAGGGTTATCAGAACTTAATTAAAGTGTTAATGCCACGAGAGGCAACCAAATATATTTACAAATCTGATGAGATTGTGAGCTTGAAAAGAAAAAAGAAAAAAAAAGAGAAGAAAAAGAGAGAAAAAAGAGAAAGAGAGAATGAGTACAAAGGAACTAAAGAGAGCACAATTTCTTCACCTCTCTCTGAGTTGATCTATTTGATAGTCTACAAATCTAGGTTTTGTAGTACTAGTCTATATGTAGCACCAGAAGAGTGTGAGCTATCAAATACAAACCCACTTGACTTAGATATCTTCTACCTAAGCCAAGAGCTGGGGCTGAAATTACATATTATTTTACACCCCCGAGGAAAGAAGCTTGCCTATACCAATAGAATTTTATGAAGGGTCAACTACAAGCTTTAGATGTGGATTGACTTTTCACTTGGATCTGTTGCATAGGCTACAACACTGCACTGTCACGACTACCTAGACTTCTAAAATTTTGGATGAAAACAAAAGAAATAAATATCTAGTCAAACTATTGATAGAAATTAGTCATTTAGAACCACTCTGCATTTAGTCTTGCATTTGCTAGGGACCAGCAAGATTCAGGCATGGGGGTGTGATTGTACAGTAATCATAGGACCTAATCTGCCTGAATTAAGTTAGATTTTAGCTTAACTTAGGAATAATGCATGCATGAGCATCATAATTTGCATCATAGTTGATTTGTTAATTTTATAGATAATAATTCTATTTTATGCTCTAAGTAAGAGGCGATGTTAATTGTAGATGATTCAGGGCCACGGATGATAAATCAGACTGTATGGATCTGATCAAGACGACAATTGGAGTCTAATGCTTCCAGAATTGTCTTGATTAGACTTCTGAAGCATCACATTCAGTCCATGGAAGATCAAAGGCCAAGGGGAAAGATAACGCAAATCCAAACCTCAGATGCTAAACTCAACCACACGGATGGAGCCGGATCAATGATTGCAATCCAGCGATGCAAAAATCAACTCAATCGGAGCCTTGTAGCACCAACTACAAAGGCGAGAAGATGGACGGTCAGGATGGAGCAACGTGGTGCCATTCCAACGGCCCACCTTCGTGTCCTAACCACTGAAGCACAAAACGTGGGCTGGTGGATCATCATCCAATGGCCACAATAAAGCAACACTGTCTTCCTTGCACCCTTCATCAGGTGGGAATCCATCTCATCTGCTGTATCTTCATCTAACGGCTGAGAAAGACAACTTTCTCTACGCCAAAAGCTTTCTTTTGTTCTTTATTTGTATATATTTTTGATTTATTTGTAAATAATCATTCTTTCATTCATATTCTTTGTTGTATATAGATTCTTTTATTGAATTTACTGTTTGATTTGTTTTTGTATATAATTGTCTTACTAACCTTCTGGTGTTTTTGTAACACTTGAGGAGGAGTAGGAGTAGGAGTAGTGTCTTCTTCTCGGTGGAGTCTTCTTCCTGATGGATCCACTGCGACACTGACTCGATTTCTAGGAGGTGTTTTTCTTGCAGGAGCTGCAGATTTTCCAATTTTTTTAGTATAAATTAGTATTATGGTAGTTTAGACTTAGGTATATACTTAGGATATATTTGTTAAGCATAAGTTGTGAGAACCTGTTCTTACACATTTTTGTAATAACTTGGACTTTCTGGACTCTCTCTCTATTTTTTCCCTACTCATCTCTCATTGACTCGATTTTCCATATCAATTTCTTTTTCGATTTGATTTTGCTTGTTGCATTAGAAAAATCCAAAAAAATTATAAAATCAAAAATACCAAAAAGACTTCATCTTTTATCTAGCAGCAACATAATATAGGCATCCATACTTAGGTTGTATTATTCCTGCTAGATTTTAGTTCAGTCAAAATTACATCAATTGAAGAATTCTAGAGTTAGGTACGCATCTTCTATCCCTCTTGAGTTCCTGCCATTTGACTAGTCTACAAAGACCATCTTTTGCTTGAAAAGAATGAAAGAAGCGAGACCAATTTCCTAGAATTCACATTTAAGTACTCAAATCAAATTCAAAAGGAGACATAATAACTTGTTTGAAACTCTGATTGAGCTTTCACCGCTATCTGTTGTTTGATTCTCGTGTACACACTACATGATCACTTAAGTACACAAAACACACAGGTTTCTATCTCATCTCCTTGAGCAACCACAGGGTCTGGATTCACACATCGGTCTTATCCAGATTCTGAGTGGATTTTAGAGGTCTACACCCCGTTAGGTTTTCTATAGGACGCGTACAATTGTATTGATATACTATCTATTTGCGTACTATACCTTTTTGTGTAGCAAACCCTTGGCAAAATTCAAGTTTTTCTCGCTTGACTTGATTGATTGGTCTTGATTGCTGTGAGATTGAGATTGATTAGGATTTCTAATTTTGTTTGAGATTGACTTTCCTTGAGTTGTGATTTATTTCAAAAAATCGTTTTTCAAAAATCGACTCATGGACGGTAGGAGATCCCCAAACCCTGAACTTGTACCTCCCTTGGGTGCCGATGCCCCAGCATCTACTTCCACTTCTATGCCTTCCACATCTAATCCTATACCTCCTGGGCCTCAAACTCCCATTCACAACCTCGTTCATCTAGAGGATGATCACGATTCTTCACAGTTTGAGGATTTCGAAGAACTTCCTCCACCACCACCACCACCACCTCCACTTCATAGGTTCCAACCTCTTCCCTACCCAAACTTTCCTAACCAACCATAACTGGAGAGAAATCCACAACCTCACCTGCAACACCTGTTTGACACACAACTTTAGACGAATACCCTTATACAACATGTGTAATAGCTTACTCAAGCTGCTAATCTACTAGCAAACCCTCGTCCCTTGGCTTGTAGACCTCCACTAAGGGATTACTATAATATTGCGGTTGCACCACCTATGCCTGTAGTACACTATTCCACTGGGGGTCGTGCTGCTAAACTGAAGCCGAGCATCATTGTACTTATCCCTTACTTCCATGGTCTTGCTTTAGAGGACCCTTTTCAGTGTTTAGAAGAGCTGAAAAATCTCGCCTACACCTTGGGTTCGCAGGGCCATGATTAGCACACGTTGCTGGTGAAGATGAAGATGTTCTCCTTTTTACTTAAGGACAAAGCTGCCTTTTGGTTTAGAACACTTTCACGGACTACACCAATAGAGACGTGGGCTTCTTTAGAACATAAGGTCCTAAAGAAGTATTTTCTTGTAGGTTGTATAAACCCTTTGAGGCATACTATCACCACTTTCACACAAAATTCAGGGGAACATATGCATGAGGCTTGGGAGCGATTCCATGAGCTTCTATGGAAATGTCCCCACCATGGTGTCCCACACTGGCAACAGGTCCAGATCTTTTACCATGGGTTTCATGATGACACAACAAACTTTGTTGATGTCGCATGTGGAGGCAACTTCTTGTGTCAGGATGAGGACTTAGCCTTTGAGCTTTTCGAAGGCATGATCGAAAATTCTATAAACAACGCTTCGATGAGCGTGTTTACTAGAAAGTCCTCGCATTCCCACACACATTCGAGGGTACATGAAGCTTAATCCAGCACACAAGATTTAGAGATTGTAGCTAGTTAATTGGATAAGATGGGCTTAATCGAGAAGAAAGTTGATAAGTATGGAAGTTCTTATCTAGACCTTCATCTTTTTCTTCTCAGTCACCTGCACCAAGCACTTTTTCTCAGTTTCCCACTGAGAGGGAAATTGTGAACAATCTTTCTGTGTCACAACCACCACTACCTGATTATTCATTTCCACATCTTTCACCGGCCAGAGGAACCTTTGTTCCTCCATACATTGAATTCCCTATACCTTCTGAAGCATTGAAGGAGCTCCACGCCATTCATAATGACCCATATTCACAAACCTACAACTTTGGATGGTGTAATCATCCAAATTTCTCATGGTCGGGAAATTCACAGAGACCTAACTTCCAACAACCTTCTGCACCACCACTACAGAACCCGATCCGAGCACCACCTCCACAACAACATGGGTATCCACTACGTGCCTACCAGCAACCCCAACCTAGGCACGCCCAATACTCTTAATCTGGGTCTACACAAGATGATCAGTTGGGGAATATCATGAAAGCTCTTGCTGATATGCAACAACAAAACATTGTGATGCAGCCGAGATAGGACACGGCATTAGCTGAGATGAGAGTTGTGATGCAGCAGAGATAGGACGTGGCATTAGCTAACATGAGAGCCCAGCTTTCACATTTGACGGAATCTCGTCAAACATATTTACTCCCACCTCAAGCACAACCCAACCCTAGGAACATACCTGCCCAAAGGTATGTGCAACCTAGACCTACAATGCAAGGTCAAACACACCTTATTTCACAAACCTTGCATGAACTTGAGTTCTACACAGATCTAAATACTTCCTATTTTCAACCCCAACCACCTCGTTTGCCAAACACTGATACACCGTCTACGTCTAGAGTTGAACTGAATGCTATCACAACTAGTAGTGGTAGAAGCGACATAGATCCACCATTTCCTACTTCTACATCTTTTCCTGGACCTTCTACTTCCACTCCTCCATCTGATTTACCACTTCCTGATTCTTCTCAACCTAGGAATGACCCTCCCATTACCACTTTTATACCATTTCCAGAGGCTTTAAAGAAGAAGGGAAAAAGGAAAAAGAAATAGTCTGGTGTGGCTCTTGAGGAGGATCTACTCAAGCTCTTTACGCAAGTTCATATAAGCATTCCTTTGTTGGATGCAATTCGCCACATCCTACTTTACAATAAGTTTCTGAAAGACCTATCCACACCTAAGCGTAAAGATAGAATTCAGAAATGGAGTAGTCCTATCATTCTGTCGGAACAAGTTAGTTCCATCATTTCTAGTGACCTCACTATTAAGAAGAAAGACCCAGGCACTCCTCTTCTCTCTTGTATGATACGAAACATCACATTCATTAGAGCTTTACTTGACTTAAGTGCTTCCATCAATCTTATTCCAACCTCCCTATTGGCACATTTTGAGGTTGGCAATCTGAGGCCAACCGAGGTGTCCCTGCAATTAGTTGATTGATCAGTTAAGACACCTTAGGGAGTGTTGGAAGATGGTATAGTGCGGGTCAAGGACTTTTATTTCCCTGTAGACTTTATTGTCCTTGGCATAGAAGTACTTAAGGACATACAGAACACATCCATCATACTAGGGAGACCTTTCTTGGTGACAGCCAACGCAAACATAGATTGTGAGGAGGGCCTTTTAGAACTGTAATTTGGAGATCAGAAGATGAAGATTGATATTTTCAAGGTACAAAAGGGGCCATCTTGTAGTTTAATTGAAGAGATCTGCTCTTTGGATTCATTGGACAACTTGGTTGAGATGCACTGATTGATTCTTTGTCCTTAGAACCTCAATTCCCTTCTACATCTGATCTGATTATTCCTGAGACACCAGCCTTAGAGACTGAGGACTCACCTTCAGTCCCTTTAGTGTCTCTAGGATCTTTTGAGATCTCTACATTTGCTCCTTCATTTGATCTTGTACCTGTTGAGCTTAAACCTCTCCCTGACTCTTTAAAATATGTCTTCTTAGTTCAAGATCAGACTTATCCTGTGATTGTCAACTCCCACTTATCGTCTGATTAGGAATCATGACTCTTATCTATCTTGAGAGCACATAGACAGGCTATAAGATGGAGCTTAGTTGGCTTGACTGGGATCAGTCCTTGTTATTGTACCCATTGAATATTCACTGAAGAAGGATCTAGACCTACCCGACAGCCACAGTGTAGACTGAACCCAACACTTTAAGAGGTGGTAAAGAATGAAATGATTAAGTGGTTAGACAATGGAATTATTTTCCCTATCTTTGATAGCCAGTGGGTAAGTCCTGTTCAGGTTGTGCTTAAGAAGGCCATACTTACTGTCATAACTATTGAGTCTGGAGAAGTCATCCCTATAAGGATTGTTAGTTCGTGGCGAGTATGTATTGACTATCGCAAACTCAACCAACCAACTACCATCAGACTTGATAGGAAGGATTGGTCTTCCTGCCTTTCTGATGCGTTGTGGGCGTATAGGATAACTCACAAAACTCCATTAGGCATGTCTCATTTTAGACTTGTGTATGGGAAACCCTGTCATCTTCCCGTAGAACTTGAACACAAAGCCTATTGGGCTATCAGAAAGTGTAACTTGGACTTAGAGAAGGCTGGTGATCATAGAAGACTTCAAATTTTCGAGCTTGATGAGTTAAGGAATGAATCTTATGAAAGCTTGAGGATTTATAAGGATAAATTAAAGGCCTTCCACGACTGTCACATCCATAGGAAGTCATTTCACCTTGGTCAGAAAGTCCTTCTATTTGACTCAAGACTGAAACTATTCCTAGGGAAACTCAGATCGAAATGGACTGGACCTTTTCAAATCCTGAGAGATTTTGACAATAGAGCCATTTAGATCACCGAGATTGACAAATCTGAACTTTTTATGGTGAATGGATAGAGATTAAAACCTTTCATTGAGCCGCATGATCTTAAACTTGTCAATCTTATCATTTCGCTCCAATATTTTGAACTTACTTTGGACACATCATCTGGGTTTACACCTAGCTGAAGGTGTTAAATTTAGCAACCTATCTCTTGTATATAGCTAGTTTCATCTTTCTTATTTTCCATTTCTTCCTTAGGTATCTATCCTTGCATTTTTAGCATGCATTCATAGTCACACTTGTCATGCATTTTACTACTTAGCCCGATTTTCCACTCTAATCTTGTATCAGACTTGAAATTGTCCGCATAAAGATTTTTATCTCCTCGTTCCGACTTCCTTTCGTTACCCAGTCTAAGTTAGTGAAAAGAAAAGTATACATTTGCATCTACCATATTTATACAATGAGGATATTACATCATTTAAGTATAGGGGTGTAAATGATGAAATCATTTTCTGAAAAGCAATTATAGATACACCGGTAATGTATATAGTATAGTGTTATCAAAAATATTAAAAAAATTAAAAAATTTTGAAGATTTTGGAAAAAATTACAAAGTCAAAAATACAAAAAATGTCAAAAATAAAAAATTCTAAAAATATAATAAGGGACCTACAGTTCTTATAAGTAAGGGAGAACTCCAAAAATAGAATTTTTCAGAAGAAAGAAAAGTTTTGAAAAGATTTATAAGTGTTTAACTATGATCTTCTAGCTGATAACAAAAATAGAATAAGTATTTATGGATATTTAACCTTTGCTGGTTAGACTTTCTAGGTCACTGTAGCTTGATTCGCTCAGGCTTTGGCTTAATTCACTTTAAGCTTGGACCAGATAGACCAGGATCTCTCCTAACTTAGGACATTCTTGTACCTGAGTCACTAGTATAAGATTTATTGGTTTGTTTTGGCTTAGGAGTCTAAGTAACTTTGGTTTACACTACACAATGTCGGGAAAGACCTTGTGAACTTAAAATTCATCCCAAGTGTTCATTAGGGAAGGTGGAGTCCTTACCTATGCCTGTAGGTAGATTCTTTGTTCTAGTCTTTAGCCTTGTGTTTAGGAGAAGCTCTTTCTATCAAAGTACTCACCCACCAAATAAGTGTGCTCTAGCAAATAAAGTTGTCGGAGACATACTGATAATTATTTTCAAAAAAAGAAAATAAAAAGAAAAAGTTAAAAAGAATTTGAGAAAAAGACATTCTTTCGAATAAGTACCATATAAGGAAATTGACTTTTCTTTATATGTGTATAAAAGATGGCACTAGAGAGAGGATGAATAATGCCTCCCAAAACTCAACAACAAATGCAACTAATATAACATGTAAATATTTAATGAATCATAATAGTGAAAGTTCCCTACTCGGAGGGGGGTGACGTAATAATTACGGAAATGAAATATAAATAATCTCACAAATAAGCAATCCCACAAGTACACAAGTAATTTTAGGTGGAAACCCAAACCGGGTGAAAACCACCACCTAACCCTCTTGAGTTAGGATTTTCCGATCAACCAAGTTGATCAAAATCCACTAAATCGAATCACTTTAAAACGAGGGTGATTCAACCTCAATTACAACCACGCTACTTAGACGAGGGTAGCGTACCTCAACCCCTTCTCTCCACGAGAAGGATTTTGTCTCGCGAAGGAGACGGGAATTCGCAAAGCAAATACCCAACCAAATAACAAAGATAAAATAAACAAGTAATCCTATAGAGCCAACAAAGTAATTTTAAACCTAGCTTCTATAGGAATTAGGAAAATCCCCTTTGCAAGGAGTGCGTCGAGTTGATGACGCAGTGCGTGAGCCACGCGACGGCGCAACTTCGCTCTCGTGAACTACGGCGGGAGAGCGGGTGCGCAACAGCTTGATGCTCTCAAGAGAATGGAGCTTGAGCTTGGAGAGCAAGAGCTAGCTAGGACACAAGAGAGTGGAAAGTGTATTACAAAGTGTTTCTTGTGTATCTTGGTCTCTCTAGGTGTGTGTTTGTGTTGCAAAGGTTTCCCTCCATTTATAGAGGCCTTAGGAAGGCTTTGGAAGGCTTAGGAAAGATTCTACAGCCGTTGGAAACAAAGCCCAAGAGAATCAGCCCGAAATCAGGAACAATCATTGCTCTGACAGGATTATCAGACGTCTAATTCTAGCATCAAACGTTTGGAAATTCACTTTAAGACGTCTGATTTCAAGGTCAGACGTCTGATTTTGGGCGGGTCTCTTCCTGACTTGAATCAGATCTAAACAGGGTTCTAGCGCAAGTCCATCAGACGACATATAGGACGTCTGGCACTATGTCTGGACGTCTGGAAACCTACTTTTACTGTGGGAATGGATTTTCCAAACGTTGCAATGGCTAGAAAATCTCTGAGAAGAGATTTTGGGTCAGCCGAGGTAAAACGATCATTTATCAGACGTCTAGAAAGGCCTAAGGACGTCTGATAAGGCTCTAATGGTCATAATCTTGAGTGTTTGCTAAGCGAGCCAACGGTCCACTAATTGGACGTCTGGCAAATCCATCAGACGTCTCCTAAGACGTCTGGTCTAAGGTCTGGACGTCTGATTTCATCAGACAGAACTAGCTATGTCCAGCCTAACAGTTATCAGACATCTGAAACAACAGTCAGACGTCTTAAAAAACTTTATCAGACGTCTGATTTGAGAATTAGACGTCTGGAAGTGTTGTTTGAACCCTATATTGGTTTTCTAAGTGTTCTACAGAAAACCTAAGTATCCTAGGGTTGTGCCGGTGTTCCTAGGACTACTGTTAGGGTACTTTGAGGCTCTTTAACATGAAATAACTAAGGAAATAAAGAGCAACAAAAGAAACGAAAAATACAAGTACAAAAGAAGGAAATCTATTCTATTCTTCATTTCCTTCCATCTTTAATATATCGCTCCTCGCGAATCTCTTCTGTTTTCCATCAAGCTCGTCCAATCCATCCTGGATGCGAGCTCAAACTCCGTCTAATCACGTATCCATTTGCGATTGACCTGAAATCTAGGACTCAAAGCGCAAATATTAAATGACACGTGTTTTGTTATCATCAAAACAAATGATCGTGGTGCTCTAGTACCAACAATCTCCCCCTTTTTGATGATGACGAAACCATAAATAATAATGCAAAAAAAACCTCCCCCTTTTTGACATTATCAAAAAGGTTTAATTGATTTCACATTTCCTATAACTCCCCCTTAATGTCCTCCCCCCTTTTTTATAACAACAAGATAGCTATTATTTTTCTCCCCCTTTCTAAAGGAAATTTAGCTACCTTATATCTCCCCCTTAAAAATTGACAATTAGCTCATAAAATTTTTTAACTCCCCCTATCTAAATGCTTATGATAAAAAAGATAGGGTAAATGATTTTTACCTCACCTACCATGGCCAATAAAATGGCCCGAATGGTGGTGGTGGATGCCACATCGGATGGGGCTCCCATCCGTAGCTTGGAGGCCCGGGCATTGGCGCCGGTCTCCAATCTGGTGGTCGACGTGCGGTGGGTCCGTTGCTTGTTCGCTGTCTCGTCGGTCTTCTTGTTCTCCTCCTTGGTCTACTCCTTGGTTCTCCCAACTGGAGTTGATCAGCTTTGAGTTTGTAGGTCCAGTTCTTTGTGTTGTAATTATCCCTGAACCCTACAAAACAAGATTCTAATTCTTTCTTCGGTATCCAAGTGGGCTTGGATCCGGATCTGTTAGCGGGTCTCCTTGATGGAGATCCTTTCTCAACTTTAGGGCTATAAAAATTATCAACTTTGTTGATTAATTTGTTAGAATTTTTCCTAAGACATGCAATTTCTTTTTTTATAGTATGCATCTTAGTCTGTAAGTCAGAAATTTCTAACTTTAAACTATCATTTTCTCCAATCAATTTATTATTTTCATTGATGAGGTTATTATTTTCTAATAATAGGTTATCCTTTTTAGGACTAGCTTCTAAATCCTTAAGTTTTATTTCTAACCTATCATTTTCAGATTTAAGAAAACTAAGATTCTTTTTCATGCTTTTGTTTTCTGTTTTTAATGATTTACTAAGCTCAAATAGTTCATTAAAAGCTTCTTGTAAATCATAACTTACCTCATTGTCTGAGTCGCTTCCGCTTTCGCTGTCGCTATTGCTTCCTCTGGCCATGAAACCAAAGCAAGCGGTTTCTTCTTTTTCTTCTTCTTCTTCCTTCGAGCTGGAATCGTCCTAAGTGGCTTGGAACGCCTTCTTCTTAGATCTCTTTTCCTTTTCCTTCTTCTTCTCCTTTTTGAGAAGAGGGCACTCTGGTCGTAGGTGCCCTTTCTCGTTGCAGTGGTAGCAATGTCTCGGGCTTTCCTTCTTCTCATTTTTCTCTTTCTTTAATTCCCTACAAAACTTGGAAAATTTTTTAAGTAAAATTCTAAAGTCTTCGTCGTCGGAACTTACCTCGCTATCCGACGTGGCTCTGAAGGCGAGAGTCTTCTTTAGTTTGGGCTCCGGTGTATCCTTCTTCTTCTGCTTCAACTTTGTCTCGTAGGCCATTAGATTGCCTAGGAGATCTTCCATGTTGTGCTCCTCTACTTCGTTCGCCTCCTCGATGGCGGTGACTTTCTGTTCCCATTCCCGTCCAAGGGAACGAAGAAGCTTCCCTTGAAGCTCCCCCTTGATGAAGGTCTTCCCTAATGCTTTCAAATTATTTACAATGAGAGTGAACCTAGTGTTCATCTCACTTAAAGACTCGTTAGGTTTCATAGAAAAAGATTCAAATTCTTGAGAAAGTAAATTAATTTTAGAAGTTTTTACCTTAAAGGTACCTTCGTGAGTTACCTCAAGTGTGTGCCAAATCTCGTATGCGGTGGCGCATTGCGAGATTCTGTTGAACTCCTCCGCGCTGAGCGCGCAATACAACGCGTTCATTATTTTCGCGTTGAGCGAGAGTTCCCGAATTTGCTGCTGCGAGTATCCTACGTCGGGTCGCTCCGGGATCTCGTATGGGGCTTTGCAACGTCCCCATAGAGCGAAGTCCGTGGCTTGAAGCCACATCCTCATCCTCAGCTTCCAGTAGCTGTAGTTGTTCCCGTCAAAGTAGGGTGGTCGGACGGTGGACTGCCCCTCGGATATTTTGATCGCTGATGTGCTTCCTTCCATTTGATCTCTTGCCGGGTGTTACTCCGATTTCGCAAGACCTGCTCTGATACCAACTGAAAGTTCCCTACTCGGAGGGGGGTGACGTAATAATTGCGAAAATGAAATATAAATAATCTCGCAAATAAGCAATCCCACAAGTACACAAGTAATTTTAGGTGGAAACCCAAACCGGGTGAAAACCACCACCTAATCCTCTCGAGTTAGGATTTTCCGATCAACTAAGTTGATCAAAATCCACTAAACCGAATTACTTTAAAACGAGGGTGATTCAACCTCAATTACAACCACGCTACTTAGACGAGGGTAGCGTACCTCAACCCCTTCTCTCCACGAGAAGGATTTTGTCTCGCGAAGGAGACGGGAATTCGCAAAGCAAATACCCAACCAAATAACAAAGATAAAATAAACAAGTAATCCTATAGAGCCAACAAAGTAATTTTAAACCTAGCTTCTATAGGAATTAGGAAACTTCCCTTTGCAAGGAGTGCGTCGAGTTGATGACGCGGTGCGTGAGCCACGCGACGGCGCAACTTCGCTCTCGTGAACTACGGCGGGAGAGCGGGTGCGCAACAGCTTGATGCTCTCAAGAGAATGGAGCTTGAGCTTGGAGAGCAAGAGCTAGCTAGGACACAAGAGAGTGGAAAGTGTATTACAAAGTGTTTCTTGTGTATCTTGGTCTCTCTAGGTGTGTGTTTGTGTTGCAAAGGTTCCCCTCTATTTATAGAGGCCTTAGGAAGGCTTTGGAAGGCATAGGAAATGTTCTATAGCCGTTGGAAACAAAGCCCAAGAGAATCAGCCCAAAATCAGGAACAATCATTGCTCTGACAGGATTATCAGACGTCTAATTCTAGCATCAAACGTCTGGAAGTTCACTTTAAGACGTCTGATTTCAAGGTCAGACGTCTGATTTTGGGCGGGTCTCTTCCTGACTTGAATCAGATTTACACAGGGTTCTAGCGCAAGTCCATCAGATGACATATAGGACGTCTAGTACTATGTCTGGACGTCTGGAAACCTACTTTTACTGTGGGAATGGATTTTCCAAACGTTGCAACGGCTAGAAAATCTCTGAGAAGAGATTTTGGGTCAGCCGAGGCAAAACGGTCATTTATCAGACGTCTAGAAAGGCCTAAGGACGTCTGATAAGGCTCTAATGGTCATATTCTTGAGTGTTTGCTAAGCGAGCCAACGGTCCACTAATTGGATGTCTGGCAAATCCATCAGACGTCTCCTAAGACGTCTGGTCTAAGGTCTGGACGTCTGATTTCATCAGACAGAACTAGTTATGTCCAGCCTAACAGTCATCAGACGTCTGAAACAACAGTCAGACGTCTTAAAAAACTTTATCAGACGTCTGATTTGAGAATTAGACGTCTAGAAGTGTTGTTTGAACCCTATATTGGTTTTCTAAGTGTTCTACAGAAAACCTAAGTATCCTAGGGTTGTGCAGGTGTTCCTAGGACTACTGTTAGGGTACTTTGAGGCTCTTTAACATGAAATATCTAAGGAAATAAAGAGCAACAAAAGAAACGAAAAATACAACAAGTACAAAAGAAGGAAATCTATCCTATTCTTCATTTCCTTCCATCTTTAATATATCGCTCCTCGCGAATCTCTTCTGTTTTCCATCAAGCTCGTCCAATCCATCCTGGATGCGAGCTCGAACTCCGTCTAATCACGTATCCATTTGCGATTGACCTGAAATCTAGGACTCAAAGAGCAAATATTAAATAACATGTGTTTTGTTATCATCAGAACAAATGATCGTGGTACTCTAGCACCAACAAATAGATCAATCACAAGCGCAGAAAAATATTCATCTTTAGTACATACACATGATTTTTATATCTATATTGAGGTACTTTACACTTGATTTCCTTTTTTTCTAAATCTCAACTGGATTACTTTCCTTATATTTATAAGGAACTCTATTCAAAATATGACATATTATATTTAGTGCTTTCCCCTACATTTAGGTAGGTAATTCTAATCTTTGTAGGAGGGCGTTGATAATGTTAATAAGGGTCGACCTATTCTTCCACTCTACTACCATATTAGATTGTGGGGAATTTAGAGCTGTCATTTTATGAACTATAATAAAAACTTGGCATTACTTATTAAATAGATTAAACATATATTCTCCTCCTCTATTCGACCTCATTTTTTTAAGAGTTTTCCTAGTTTATATTTCTACTTCTTTCATAAAAATAAAGAATTTACTTAATGCCTTATCCTTAGACTTAGGCAAATACAACATATCTACTATTGTTATTTATAAAGGTGATGAAATATCTTTTATTGTTGCTAGTCAACATACAATTAACCTCGCAGATATCCGTGTGCACTAATTTTAGAACCTCAATATCGCTGGAGCAAAGTGAAAATGCTCTTAGTTTGTTTAGCCTACACACATATCTTGCATTTTTTAATTTTATCTATGGTGTGTTCATGACTCATATTTAATTTCATCACTTTTTTTAAAGAATTAAAATTTACATGACCCATTCTATCATGTCATAAATCACAAGAATTAATAATACTACAAATAGATGGAATTGAATCAAAATTAACATTATTTATAGCATTTTTAGAAGATACAGCAATAACACATCTTACTCTAAATATAAATTGAAATATGTCAAATATCTTTTTCCATAGAAAATCTCATGACTCAACATGACAACTTTATTATATTTAAAGTTCAATTCAAAATCTTCTCTAACTAATAAAGAATCAAAGAGAACATTCTTCTACATGGTTGGAACGTGTAGCATCTTACGCAGTGTCTAGACTTACCCTGAGGGGAACCTCAAGACTACACATCCAAATCCTAGTACTTTGGCTGCAGAGTTGTTCCTTATCCTCACAATTCCGTTGTTGTAGGGTTGATAAGAAGAAAATAATGATCTATCAATACAAATGTGTATATTAGCTCTAGTATCCACGGGCCACTCATTAGGATTGTGAATAGCATAGAGTTCATGTTTTATAGAGACATACCCGTCATTGGATCCGACCTCCTCAGTGACCATATTCACTTAAGGATTCCCATCCATGGTCTTTTGCTGAGCCTTGTGAGAAGGATAATCTTTCTTCTAGTGTCTAACTTACTCGTAATGCCAACATGGTTTGTTCTTGGATATTTTTTGGATCTTGGTTTTGGCCTTCGTTTTGTTTTTATTATTGTTCTTATTTTTATTCTCCTTGCCTTTAAAAGTCATGACATTCATCTTAGATTGCACATCTACAGGCATTACAAGCTTTTGTTTCTTATGCTCTTCTTCTGTAGTAATGGCAACCATCAAGTGGTCTAGAGAGATCTTTTCCTTCTTATGCTTGAGAGTCATCTTGAAGTCCTCCTAAGATTTAGGAAACTTCTCAATAATAGACATAATGTGAAACTTCTAAGGAAGTTTTATTTTCCCCTTTGCTGAATCATAGAGCAATAAAAGAAACTCGTGTGCTTGCTCCGAGACCGATTTTCCCTCAAGCATTTAAAATTTTAGGAATGTCAACATTAAGTACTTTTTAATACCAAGATCCTCAGGATTATACTTCTTATTTAAATCCTCCCATAGCCTCTTCGTGGTGGATGTGGATGTCTTGTATACATTAAACAACACATTGGACAAAGCCAATAGGATGTAACCATGGCAAATACGGTTGCGCTCTTTTTACTCGTCCACCACCTTTTGGCTTTCAGGAGTAGGCTTTTCCTTATCCAAAGTTGGACACTCGGTATCACCGTCAGTCGTCATAAATAATTAGAATTAATGGAAATCCAGTGATAAATGCTCCTAAATGATCGTCTGAGGATCACAATTCTGTACTGAACTTATTTAAGAAGTAGATAGAGAAAACATGGTTAATTCTACTAATTTACCATCTCATCACAAATGCAGATTAACCAAGGGGTTAATCATGGGTTAATTTAAGATTAAATGAAATTAAATATCTAAGAATCAGCATTTCACGCATTTCGAGGACTAAACTAATACTGAAAACCCTAATTATCAGCTGCACTTGAATTGAAAGGGTTATGGTCGAGATAAATTCAATATAAACATCCTAAAATTCATTGAAAAATATTATAAGAGGTTTGGTACCTTCACTTTGACTATTTGAACTCATGTTGACCAAGAATAGATATTTAGACAGGAATTTACCCTTATTTGGGCTTCTATGCAATTTACTAAGTCAAACGTGGTCAAAACTCAAATCCAAGTTCATCATTAGATTTCTGGGGTCCAAATTAGGTTAATACCAAAATTTCGGCCTAATTAGAGTCCATCTTGATGTACTTTGCATTTCTACCCTCAGAATCCCTATTTTTCATATCTAGACCCCTAGTTTCAACTTTCCTTACCAAAAGGCCCCTAAATTCTCGTCTCTCTCCGGAACAAATCCTTGTCGCCACAGCCGTCTGGACAACACCTTAAACCCAACATGCGAATCTTTGATTGATGAGTTACAACATCAAATCTTCACCAAATCCCTCTAAAATTGGAGGGATTGGTCATCAATTCATCCCCTACCATCTGAACCTGATCTTGGCACCTAACATGGAGTGGAGAGCTTCAATAGAGTTCACGATTTCTAACTTTGAAAGCTTCCAAATCCGTGAGCAATCTCACTAATTCTGCATAATTGTGGGTCATAACACCCTTTATTTAAGTCTTAGCATGTTCTTAGGAGTTCCTTAGCCAGGTTTTAGGCCAAGAATCACTCTTCCTCTTCATCCCCGGCTGCCTTTGGCTTGAGCTTCGGCAAGCTCCTCCTCCTTCCTTCGGCCTCTCAACCATTAAATTGGAAGCACTGCTACCCTTCTCAAGCTCCTCTGCTTCTCGCTGGCCAAAGCAGAAGCCCTCAACCCCTTTTCTTCCTCGCTGTCCACCCCACCGGAGGTCTTCATCTCCTTCACGACCGACAAGGCAAGCCAACGCGAATCCTCTCCCCTTCATCCAAATATCTAGCTCTTCTTCTTCCACTTCCTTCTTAGAGTCTTCTTAGCCCCTTAGTCCCTAGGTTCACTTACTACACACCCACATCCACCCCCTTTGTCTCTGCCTCCAGCCGTGACTTTGACGAGTCCACGCCGTCGCCATGCTTCACCAAGCCACATGCTACCACCATCAAAAGCTTCACCACTTCTCACAGACCAAAAGCCCTCAAGTTATTGAGAGTTTTGGTCTACGAGAAGCTCCATCGGATGAACCCATCCATAGCCGCCTCCGCCGACTCCGTCCGGCTACCACGACCCTCCAAACACCTCGCCACCATCACCACTACATTCCTCGCCTCACGGTGAGACTTGAGAGCTATTTAATTGGGGCTTTTAGCCTATATTCTTCTTTGCAGGTGTTTGCCGGACCTCCACTGCATGCTGCCATCGATCGTCGCTGTCCATGTATCATAGCACTCAATTCCACCTCCTGGAGTAGCAGACGACATCCACGAAGCTTCCTAGGCTCTAAATTGAAGAAGAAAACGACATCCACTGCATCCATTCGATGAGAATAGCTCAATTGTTGTGCACAAAGGAGGACAACAGCATAGTCCCAGTTTGGGCAATTTTTTATTTTTATTTCAGTATATATTGAAAAATGCCCATAGCTGTGTTGCCTCAAATACACAGGTGAGGCCCATCCTCACACCTCCTGCACACCTCGCCTGTGCCCCATGCACGCAGGCCTGGTCCTCGGATCTGATTACCCGATTACCCGCTTACTTGTTTACAAAGAGAGAAAGAGGGAATTTTTTGAGGAAGGGGGTTTTGCCTCGGAAAGCGTGCCTAGGGACTTAGGCACATTCTTGAAGTGCTTTGGAGCTGAGACTTAAGCTGTTTGATGTGTGGAGATTTGATTTTGATTTGGCTAAGTATTTGAAATCTGATTGTGCCTAACTATTGAAAGTAATTAGTAGTTCCAACCACCATTTTTTATGCTCTTTATTATATTTTTGTTTTAAGATACAATTTGAGCATTTATTGATTATTTATTACATATTATACTTGTAATTGATTATTATGCTCATTGCTTACCATTTGACTAGTTGATTGAATTGTAATATTTGCTCCCTGCAAACGATCTCGAAACTTACGATTTTTTGAGCAATTATAAATTATAAATGTCGATTCGATTTTTGTCACTATACTATGATGTGTTTCTTTAAACTACGACAAATTTTGACTCAACACTTAGTTTCTAACGTCGAGATCAATCTTATGGTGATCAACTAGATCTTTATGTGTTGTTAATGCTCGAAGTTCTGACCCTTGAATTTCTCAGGCATATCGGATGTAACGAATGTGTGCCCCAGACGTATTTTAAGACGTCTGGGAGGTGGCTCAGATGTCGGACAAGACGTCTGGGATCACAACCAGACGTCTGATAAGACATCTGGGATAGTTTCAAGACGTCTGGAAATCCGTTATTTTCGACACACGCGAGTCGCCTGCGCGCCTGAGCGCGCAGACCGCATATTCCCTCTTTTCTCTGCGGCTGCAGGCGGCCTGCCGCCTTCTCTCTCTCCTCTCCGCGCGGCGTTAAAAGGGGCGCGCCTCCCCTCCCGTCTCCACCGTCTCCTCCTTCTTCTCCTTCCTGTGCGCGAGAGCGAGCGGACGCGAGGGCGGCAGCGGCGGCCGCAGTGAGCGCGGAGGTGCGGCGGGCGAGGGCGGAGCTCTGCCGTGAGGGCGAGCTCGCCGGAGCGGCTTGGCCGGCCGACGGAGGGCGCAGGGGGCGCGGAGCGACGCGGAGAGGGACCTGCTGCGGGCTGAGCAGCAGACGCGCGAGGTGCGACGTGGGCGGCGTCGCGAGCGGAGGCCGAGTAGGGTTCTGATTCTGGAAAAATTTCCAGAATCAGACGTCTGGGTTGATAGCCAGACGGCAAGGTCGACGTCTGTAAGATCATACAGACGTCTGAAAGGTGAGTTTCCGCTTTCTTCTTCCTTCTTGTCGACTGACCGTACTGAGGGAGGGGGGTTGGCTGTGCGCAGGTTCGCTGATTCGCCATCCTTTGCGAATCAGACGTCTGGAAGTTGTACCAGACGGCGGGAGTGACCTCCAGACGGCGGGAGTGACCTCCAGACGTCTGGAGGGTTCATCGGACGTCTGGGATCTAGGCAGACGTCCCCGTAGACTTCTGGACGTCTGGGAAACCACGCTGAACAGGTAATTCTCTGATCCACTTTTTAAGACGTCTGGAAGGAGTTCCAGACGTCTGATTTTGCACAGTATCGTCTTTTTCGACCCGTTTAGGGTCCGTTCGGGCTCCGTTTTCCGCGATTCGAGTTGCGTTCTCTTCAGAATTAATTCCTCTACTCATCTACAGTAGCTATACACTGTTTTGAGACACTCCTTGTGTTTGATCCTTGTGACAGGATCTCGTTCAGTTGCAGTCTTGAGAGTCGCGGAGGCACGCGGGATTCCCGATCACGCCCCCATTACTCCCGTTGTACCTGGTAGAGTGGCTTAAGTTATTAATAAAATCTGTTAAAGTATGAAACCATAACTAGAATCTAGGACTTTGCATGAATCCTAGGGATGAGAAATGTATGGAATGATAGCTCCTAGGTGATGCATGAATCCTAGGGCTGGAAAACTAGTTGTATGCTAGATCCTAGGATGTGGCATGAATCTTAGGATGGAAAAACTAGTGGAATGTATAATACTGCAGTCTTGGAAAAATGGAAAGGAATATAAAGCTGCCTGTAATTTGAATTAACAGCTGCCTGTTATGAATAAAGAAACATGTTTGAGATCATGGATTTTGAGAACGTGAATCTGGAAAGTGAAACATATGATGTTCTGAGATAAAGAGCTGGAACCCTATGGGGAATTAGGAGTGGAACTCCTGGAAAGAAAAAGGAATGGAACTGAGATGTAGTTTGTACTGTCTCTTGGGTACGCAGTACCAAGGGAAGTACCTGTACCTGTTTAGTGCAGAGTGGGGCCAGCCGCCCCAGGGACCCGGGGTTAGGATTGACCGCTCTGTACCGACTTGTTGGCCCTCGTGTACGTAGTACCGAGGAGAGCTAGTAGTGTTAGGAGAGTACTAGCTACCCCACGGGCCCCGGGGTTCTGCTAGCCTCTTTCACCGACTTGTTAGGCCCACTAGGGCAAACCAGGGTAGTCAGGCGAGGGTGCGCGGACTGTGGAGGGGCAAGGCCCCGGTTTGGTTACTGTGGAGGGGTTGGACCCCTGTTACTGAGAGGGCTCTACCCTGGTTCCGTGCTGTGCTTTGGGCGCACCCGTTAACGGAAACGACTGACCGCGTGCCAGTGCAGGCTAGCTACCTATGCGTTTATCGCGTGTGCCGTAGTCACCGTTACGTCTGTCAGTGACCTTGGGGTGGTTGACTGAGGGTAGGATCACCACGGGGGACTCTCCCGGCCAGGAGAGCACCACGTGCTACTTCTACTTTTGGAAAAGACTGCAATCAAGATCGTTCCCACGAAGACATTCGAGATCAAGTAAAGGATCTGAGAAATAAATGAAATAGTGAGAAAAATTGAAAGATGTGAATAAAGGAAGTAATAGAACATAACAGCTACTGTACACTCTACTGTTGCCTTTAGTTAGTTTGCCACTCTACTCAGCGTTTTGCTGACGTGTTACACTCGTTACCTTTTTCAGGACCAGGTGTTGAGCAGCCAGGGTCGGCGGCTGCAGAGGACGCTGGGCCGAGTAGGGTCCAGTAGAGTTACCACAGCCTTTTGTACCTCTTTTGTTTCTGTTCTAGTGAGTAATTTTTGTCTCCGCTGTACCTTCTTTACCTGCAGTTCTTGTTATATGATAAATGTTGTTTTTACTGTTGTGGTAGTACCTACTGTAGTAGTTTCTTTCCTTACTGCTGTACTTTCTTACTGTTAGTTATATTCATGCTGAATGTGATTTATTTTACTGTCTTTTGGTTACTTTCTCGTTGGACGACTAGGTCTTGGGATTAATCGAGTCGGTCCGGTTCTCGTGTCTCGTAGGGACTCGGGAACCGGGTCGTTACATCGGATAAATCTACATGTGATTTAAAAATCATTTCCATCATTACGACTATTTTAGATCTACATAATACCTTCTCCAAGATTGTTGAAAACCACACATACATGAAACAACTTAATTGTAGAACAAATAATAATTATGGTATTCATACGTTTCATGTATCATAGAAATAATATGCAATTCCGACGTAATTGCATATATTAGAAATATTAAGCCAAACAAGTGAATATGGATAGGCATTAAATAACAAGAACTAGAATAAAATATAGAATAAATTGCGTGCTACAGTATATAAAAACAAAATTAAATAAGGTTAGAGATTACTGTGGTCGAAACGCCCATATACAACTTCCCTTAGAGAAGATATTGTCCCTCACAATATCGATACGACAGGATTTGGTAAGCTCTTCCTAAGATATGACGATCCACCTCTAAGAGTTGGTGCACTCTAATTTTGGACATCCTCGAAAATCATCCCAAAGAATGCAACCGAGATAGTTTGATCGATCAAAATGGTTGAATGATAGATCAAACTCTATATTAATCAATCAAATTGGGAAATTGATAAATCAAACTTCGTAAGGATTTTGTTTTTCATAGCGAAAGAGTCTAAATTTCAAGTTTTAAATTAATTCTCTCCTAAGCCCAAACCTGAACCTGAGCCAAAGGTCCCTAACCCTACCTCTTTCTATTTACTACATGAGTCATGAAAGACAAAAACCTTTTATACCTACCAAGAGGTTATCTTACTTCTAATGTGGCATTAAAAGTCTCCACCAAATCTCTTTGATTTCAACATGAATTCTCATGTTACCAACCATTAATTGCATTGCAATTGATGAAACAAGGCTCCAAAACTAAATAAGTTCACCCAACTCTCATGTTACATCTAGTATCTAAGATTGGCCCACTTCGGTTTAACAAACTCAATCCTTGAGGATAGGCAAGGATTAAACCATTATACTCTAGAAATAACCCTCTCAAGAGCAAATTCTTTTCCTTGTTTGTAGTAGAATGGTCCTCTCTTGACAACTACAGTAATAGTAGTCAATAGCAAAGTAGAAACTATTCACTTATCACAAGAAGTTACATAATCTTATCAGTAACAAGAGGATAATCAAAATTTCAACATGACTATAAGATAAGGATTTTAGGAAAATCAAAATAACTTCCCAATAGAAAAAGACATTACCAATATTTAGCTTTAAGAAAGTCAAAAATGAAGTAACTGACTTAAACAAAATATTGCTTAAGATTAGAATCACTTCAAAGTTAAAAATGGAGCCCACTCCTTCTTAGAATAGAGTTCTCCAGCATAATCTCAACATTGAGAATTCAAGAATAATTCTCTCCATCGTCTTGAGAAATCAAGCATTGAAATCACCAAGATGCTTTCCACCAAAATTGGAACTAGAGTGCAAGAGCTGGACAACAAGAGAAAGAGAGAGAGTGAAAAATAGAGGGAGCTAAAGCTTTTCTATAGATATTTTTTAAATCTTATCTTGTTTGTTGGAATGCATCTACATCCTCTATATTAAAGACAAAAAACTATTCTCCAACTAATTAGGAATTATAAGCAAATAAGTCTTTTTTAAACTTGATATATGTGCAAAACGGTATTAAAGAAGGATCAAAGGAGAATCAAATTCAAACTAAAAATATCCCCTTCAATAACTAGAATTTAGCTTGAATGGAATAGAAAAGTTTAGACCAGTAAGAATACTTTGGACCATTGCTAAATGCTAGACATTTCTTGTCATCATGTAGCGCTACTTGTGTAATTTCTGGCATGTCCAAACATATAAACAAGCTTGAGTTTCCCATTATGTGTTGTAAATAACCACTTTTTGTAATCTACTTAACCTTTGTTCCTATAACCTATAAAAATCATCATAAAATTAATTTAGATACCAATACCTTCTCTAGTTCAAAAGGGTTTGTTCTTATTTCACAATGATAGTCCTTACTTTCTTTCTCGTCATCTTTGCTTGACCTTGACTATATATGTATATATGAAAAGTATCCAGTGAATATAATACTCATAAATATCTATTTGAACTAAAAATTATATTCGTCAGATGGATATTTATTTTGATGAATCTCTTCCATGTTTAACTAATGATTTTGTGTCACACGAGCGAAATCAGTTAATTATTTATGAGAATTATTCATTTACATTTAATACCATATCTACGGATATTAAAGATATGGAATGTCCTTACAACATCATTGCACCTTATTTTTGTTTTTATCATTTTTATCGTCACTGCCTTATTCTCAATACTAGTTGTAATTTGTCTTATATATTTTGAAGGTAAGTGTTTTTAATTTGATCACATTATATTGATTCATTAATATTATTAAATATCGATGTATGCTAAGATGATATTTAAAAACTTAAGTCACACTCGAAACACTCATTACACTCATGAACTTACGTAACCTTTTTGTATTATAAAATTATGTTGCATCTTTTGTCACTTAATTATATAGATTAACTTTGTATTACAATCCATGACATACATAACTTATTATAACATTACAATTTTTTGATGGTTATATTCTATTTTACAGATTCAACTCAATTACACATATTCATACTATAATTTTAAACTCGTTATGTATGATAAAATAATAAGTAAATATTTATTCCTAAAATTTATATTATAATATTCATATCCAACCTCTAAGATGTTTCAATACCACACACAAGAGGTGTGTTACAATTATATAATATGACATGTAAGACTAAGTCAATATTCTAATAATTTGTAATACAATATGTTTACATTACAAAATCATATGTAACATTATTTATAATGAATGACATTGGTGAATAATTATTAAATTCTTATGCATGTTAAAATTTGAACATATTTGTATTATAATTTTCTTTTGTGTAACACATTAATGCTCAAAAATGAAGTTTCAAATTATTTTGGTTGATATATCATACATTCATTTGTTATAATCACAAAATTTATCCATTACAAATGCACCTAATTTTTGTTACAATGCTTACTCTATCGTTGCAATGTTTATCATTTTTTTAGCATGTTTACTTATTAATTTGAACCATTTAAGGTAAACATTTTTGAAATTTTTTTAGTTTCTTTTAGAATGTATAACATTCCACCTTCTCAACTAATATGTTTCATATATAACCTTCTTTAACAATGCCATTATGGAATTATCAATTAATTATGTCTAGTTATAGAATGTAAGATGAAATTAGTTATAATCGTGTCCTATATTTTAGGAAATTTTATTTTTTAAATGACTTTCGCATGCTTTTTTTACAACTTTTCATTAATTTCGATGTATTTTTTTCGAAACAACATTAATATCGATGTATTACAGTACCAAATTCATTTCCTTTGGTGGTTTTATTTTAGATGGTGTAATTTTCATCTAATGGTCATTACAAGGTGTTTATTTAGGAGTTTTTAGACATTGTGCTTAGAGATCCGTTCCCTATATATATACATATACACACATATATATATATATATACACACACATCTATATACATACACACACATATATATACATATATACAGATATATATAGATATAGATATATACACATATACATATATATATATATACACACACATATATATAGATAGATACACACACACATACACACACATATATATATCCTCTTCGTTGTAGGTTCTAGAAATGTTATATTTACTTCAAATTTGATGTATAATATGTTCATATATAGTGATCTTAATTCCCAAATTTTTAATTCAAAATATTACCCATAAGGGAAAAAATTATCGCACCACACACACACACACACATGGAGTATATGGAGTTGGTACAGCTCTCCTACACACAACTTATGTGCAGGTCATTGGATTATATCAATGGTTGAGATTAAAGTTGCCCCCCACTCACTCACTCCCTCCCACCTCCAGCCCACTGCACGAGAACCCCCCCTCCTTCCCTTAGCTGCCACCCGCCCTCTCCTTTCGTCCTCTTGGTCCTCCCTACCATCGGTGCACAATAAGTCAAAGTGCTCCCTTCCCTTGTTATGACTCAATCCCAGATCCCTACAAGATCCGAGATCGGCTCACCTCGACTAATTCCAAGATCCAGTCGTCTAACGAGAAATAACCAGAAAGTAGAAAATATACAACCACACATGTAATGTAACTAAGCAGAATTAATAAAAAGGCAGTAATTGGAAAACAGAACGAGAAGTCTCAAAAATATTATATGCCACAAGCGGAAGAGTATTACAACATACATAACCATCACAATTATAACAGAGGAAATTATAACATGAACAGAAATACCTAATACATACTAAAGTACTTGCTACTACAAAAGGGCTCTGGAACAGAAAAGGGGAAAAACACTACGGCTGGGCTCGGTTGAGCCTAACACCCTCGGCAGCCGGTGATGCTGACTGCTTAATTCCTTGACTTGAACATAGTTATATAATCCGTTGTCAGCTAACGCTGAGTAGAGTGGTGGTTAAGTCATTTATATGCAATTTAACTTAAAAAAACAAACAAGTAACTAATCATTCATTTCCATTTATCTCAACTAGGTGTTTCTGTTTCGGTTATTATAAGAAGGATCTACAACATTTCTTAATCTTCTTGTTCCCTAAGGGAACAATCTTGATTGTAGTTTATTCTGCGATGTAGGATGTACACGTGGTACTCTCCTGGCTGGGAGAGTCCCCGTGGTAGTCCTACAGTTGGTCTACCACCCTAAGGTTACAGTCGTGACGTAGCGGTGACTACGACATGCACGATAAGCGTACGGGTAGCTATCCCACACTAGCACGTGGTCATTCGTTTCCGCTAGCGGGTACGCCCAAATGTACAACACAGAACAGAACAGGGGTCTCGCCCCTCAACAGTCTGCGTACCCTCGCATGACTATCCCAGTTTGCTCAGAGGGCCTAACAAGAGTCGGTGTAGGGTGGCCAGTTCTAACCTCGGACCCCATGGGACGGTTGACTCCCCCCTACACTAAAGTAATTAGAGTTGGTGTAGGGGGTCATTTCTAACCCTGGGTCTCAACCCAGGGCAGCTAGCTCCCCCTACATTAAAGTGACAGTAGCTCTCCTCGGTACTGCGTACACGAAGATCAGCTTACTTTCCATGCAAAAGGGACAATTGTTCTCCTCGGTACCGTGTACTCGGGGACCAGCTCACTTCCCTCCTATATACGATATTCGTTCCATACACGCGAGTTCCTTTCTAGTTCCTCATAAGACTTGTACAGACTTTTTCATTTCCACATCCAATTCATTAAATGCATAACAGGAAGCTCAAGCTTTCACAATCAATTATTCAGTACACAGCATATATTTTCATTCATGTCATGGCTCATTAAAATGTGGTACAAGAAGCTCATGGTTTGCTACTTTTAGTAAGCATTATAGCAATTTAATCATTTAATACATGCACATTCATCTCTTTCATCCCTAGTGTTCACTTCACAACATAGAGTTAAAGTGAATATTTCTAAAGTAGCATGCATTCATCTTTTTCAGCCCTAAGGTTCATCTCACAACCTAGGGTTCAATCAAATATTTCTAAAGTATGCAATTTAATTATTAATTCTAGGATTAGAGAGAGAGCCACTCTACCAGGATACATGGGTGGAATGGGGGCTCAGATCGCAGATCCCGTCATCTCTGCGGGTCCCGTGTACTCAACTGACTGGAAACCTATACAATTGACAAACTACATCAAATGAGTTCAAAACTGTATACAAGTGACACTAACACGTAGAGAAACTCGAACGGAAACTAACGATACTTCATTTGCGCAAAATCGATTCTGTTTCGACCCTAAACGGGCAAAAAACATGCATACTGACTAAAATCAGACGTTTGAGACTAGACCCAGACGTCTTAAACGTTCTCAGAACCTTATCTTGCTTCCCTACGACTTCCTCAGACGTTTGAACCCCTCTACGACCGTCTGAGGGTGGTCCCAGACGTTTGACACTCCCTCCAGTCGTCTGGGAGTGCAGTCAGATGTCTGGTACCGTCTCTAGACATCCTAAAGTACCTCGAAGGGTTTACCACGCGCCTTTCCCACGTCTCGTACAAGTGCATGCGCGCGCGTTTAAAAAATACATGTAAAAGGTTAAGTATGTGCATGCAGGTGCGTACGCAGGACATACCTCGGCACTCTGTGTGTTGTCAAACATCCGGCGCTAGCCCCGGACGTCCTGAGGATCCTCCAGACGTCTGATACTACGGAAAATGCTTCCGCAGTACCCTCTTGTGAGCTTTCTCCTCGCGTCCTCTGCCCACAGAGGCCACAGCAGCACCTCCCGCGGCCACAGGAGGTCGCACCTCCTCTCTCGAGCTCCTTCGAGCTCCTCCTTGCACCTCCGACTCCTCTCCTGAGCTCCTCCGGCCACACCTCCTCTCCTACACTCTCCCTCTCCTCCACGTTCTCGCTCTCCCTCTTTCCCGTGCTCCTTCGTCTCGAGCTCCCCTCCTTCCTCCCTACTTGGGGCTACAAGGGGGACGGGGAAGGAGTGTCGCCGGCAAGGTGGTGGAGGTGGTGGTGGTGGTGGTGGTGATGGTGAGGGTGGTGGAGATGGTGAGGGTGGTGGGGGTTTTAAAGAGAGGAGGCTGAGGGTTTGTGAGAGGTGTGTGCGTGGGTGGGTGTGTTGTGTGGGAAGAGAGAGAAAAATGGTGAGATTTCCCCCCACGAAATCTTTCTCTTCCCGCAAGGCCCACACACCTAAACCAAGGAGGTTTAAAATTTACGCTCACGCCCCTATTTTTCCGGAAGACTACGAATGACCCTTGGGAAGGGTCGTTTCATCCCTCCTTCTAGCCATCAGCCACCTAGCCATCGGCCACGCTCGCCCTCCCTCCCTCCTTCTGAGTAGAATACACTACTTCCTCCTCCGACCATCATTGCCCTTCCCCTCCTTTCCTCTTATTGGTCATTCCCACCTCCACCACTGACCCCTCCTCCCTCCTCCTCATCTAATCGTACTCCTCCTCTTGTACGTCACCCACCACCCATGCCATCCATACACCCCCCCACCCCCCCCCCCCCCCCCCTCCTTGTAGTCATCACACACAACCCCTCCTTCCAATCTGCCGACCTCCCCTTTCCTCCTCTTCCTCCTCCCATTCGACAACCCTGCCCCTCCCTCGCCTCTTCCAGTCTAACGACCCTCTTGTGTAATGTTTCCTTCCCTGCTAATGATCACGCCACTGCTCGTCAACTCACTCTGCGATTTGGCAACGCTTCCCACCTGCTTACTACAACTATTGTTCACACCTTCCCCGTGAAATCATTATTCCCATGAATTGAGAAAGCTTCATCCTTTGTATAATAGATTGGCTTATATACTCCTTTGTCTTCTAAACTAAACTGCTACTGTGCTCAGATATAAAGATAGCTTTCAAGTAAAACAAAAAATAAAGGAGTTTCATCACTCACTGGAGAATTGAGTCCTTTGTCAAGTCTCCTTTGTAAGAAAACATACGAATCCTTTTTCCAATCATCAAGCTGCTTTTTGTGAGGGCGGGTAATTTGTTCTTGCTTGCTTGGCCTCAAAGAGAGGATATGAATTACCTTCACTATCAAAGATTTATTGGCAGATTAAATCAACAAGTAGTGAATTCTATGCCAATCAGCCACTTATACAGCTAGGCATCAGAAGATCAGTCATTCCATAAGTAGGCTTGGCATATGGAATCGATTGTTCCTTTCAATTTGTTTTCCTGAATGTTACGCCTGTAGCAAGCAAATGATATACGGCGAACCTTGTGACATATGCAAATGATGTTAGGCACAATTGGATTGCATCATTTATCCCATTACACCAGCCCCCTACATGATACACCGAAAGACTCTTGTCCCTCATTGGTTATTGGATGGTTTGTCCTATGTGTGCTCTTTGACAAAGATCTAGATCATCCTTCCACGTGGCCAAATCATTTTACGTGAAATAAATTTTCAAAGTTGTAAATGGACATGCCATTTGTCCTATTTCAGGAACGACTTTTGAACTTATGTGTAGAAGTATAAGTTCAAAAGTACAAGCAGAAAATTTTCCTTTATCAAGTGCCGAGAAAGATGCACTTCTGTTTAGATTTTGATATTAGTTTTGACTTCCTTATGCAAAAGTTACATGAATAATCAAATCCAAGTATATTCAACCAAACAGGTTACGGGTCTAGGTCTGAGAGTTTAGCAATTAGATTATATGGTTATTGGAACAAAAATAGAAAAAGGCAGAATTCATTTTACTTGATACACTAATGTGATCTGTCTTGTGTTCTTTAGCGACCAGAGCTAGGAACTTCTGCTTGTTCTGATTATTGAGAGTAGCAGGAGCTTTGGGAGCTTAAGTACTGGAAGCATCTTTACAAACTTGTTTTGTTGGTCTTTGCATGATGGTACATGGACCTTTACTGTCAGGTGGACAAGTTAATATTCAGTTCATTCCTAACAACAAACTGAATAAAGGCAAGGAATTGAAATGGAATTTTTCTTAAAGAGGTACCATCATGGCTATATTTAATTAATGATGGGACCGTCACAGCATCCACTTTTGCTTCGTGTGCTTGACCACTCCTGCCATCTGCTAAGATAGGGTAAGAGCTTAGCAATTGTCCAAAAGTAATTGCTCATTTTCAAAGGATCACAATTTGCTGAATGGTCATTGAGCATCTAGAAGATTTCATTTCTACCAGCAGGACTTGGAGCTCGAGGTGAAGGTACTTGACCTCTGATAGCAATGCCTCTCAAGCATGGGGACTTTGACAGATTGTGTGGAGCAAGGCTATTCTTCATATGAGGTTGAACTTTCTTGATAAACGTGCTATAACCAGCTGGAACAGCTATTGGTGAGCCAACAAATAATAATTCTTGGGTCATGTAATTCTTGTGATTCCTCATATAGGGCATATATATGGAGGATGCAAGTTCCTGGGAAGTTTACTTCAGCAAACGACACCCATCCTCAACTCTTTACCATCAAGGAGATGTAATAGCATCTGTAGTTTGTGGCCTATCATCGGCTGAGCAGCTTACCATTCTAATGGATTTTTCTTTTTTTCTTTTTTGGTGAGATCGCCATCCAATTGTTGGATAATTTTGTATGTGATATGAAGACACCTGTAACAACCTTTTAATGGTCGTTTAATTTGAATAAAATGCAATTTTCTGAGGCATATTGATGTCATCATATATGGTTAAAAATGTATGTCGTTTGGTGATAATTTCATAAAGATCCATGTTTGATTGGATCCATTAGTTTCCACATAAATCATCTCTTACTACAATAAATCTCGTTTTCATCTTTTATTTAAAACAATCTCCAATAACGCTATATTAAAAGGGCATCTCAAATGTAAGACCGTTGATAATGAGAAAATTATATCACATGGTGTAGGAGTGCATATGGTTATTAAGTTTCATGCCATTTAAATGAATGTTTTGCATTTGGACCAAGCTAGCCATTAAGGGTATGGCATTGAAGTGCCCCATTTGTAATGGAATTTGTCAATAAAGACAAACTGTATATACACCAAATGAATCCTTATAAGAAACAAATCCAAGCAAAGTACACGTAGAATTAGAGTACATAACAATCTAACTTTGCCGATGAACAAGTTAGATAAAATTTTTCACATTCTACATAACACAACATTTCACCTCACAACACCTTCACATGACGACATATAGCACCTCTACCTTCATCATTCATGACATAATACATGTAGTTGTTAATCCCTAAATAAAAAGAGCAATTCTACACATTAGGTCATTGTTGAAGTTGAAATTCCAACAACATCCTTTTAGGCACTACATTAGATCCTAATAAACCACCGTGCACCTCAAAAAATGGATCCTTCAAGCCATGTAGACTCCTTTGACTTTTGTTGTACCCATCAATGGATGTTTCAAGCAATTACACTTCTAGCTATATGTCAAAGACTTGCAGCAAGACACTTTCAACAATCTAAAAATAATCTATATCATCCAATAATAAACCTTCAACCATATTCAAGAAGAACTCCCATTGCTTCTTGTACTTCTTGGTTATGGTAGATGACATTGAATTGGAAACCACTATACAAGTTTAACTTTGTTGGTGTATTTTTTAGCTTATCTTGTTCCATCTAATTGTGTGGCTATACTAGCCCTTGTCCCTCAGGGAAATTCATGTATTTTTAGCCTTCTGGTCTCTCTCTATAGAAAGAGACCTAAGATTTCTAATAAACTTGAACTCTTTCAACCAAGTTGGTATCAGAGCACCGATCCTAGACCGTGGCTCTAGGTATCCCACCCCTCAAGACCTCCAAAACCCTAACACCCAAATCTCGTTCTCTCTCCTCCTTCCTTGGCGGCGGCGGTGCTCTTCGGCGGCCCTCCGGCCACACGCAAGTGCCCTAGCGACTGGAGGTGGTGCCTTTGCAAACAACCTTCATCCTTGCAACAACGCTGAAGCGACGCCAAGTCTCCTGAGCCATCGCTCGACCCCACAGGCGTCGCACAACAGCCTTAGCACCCGAAGGCGGCGCTGCTCCGACTTGATTCGACCTCACGACGGGGCTGCGGTGGCGCGGAAGCTCCTTAACCATCGATCAAAGCTTCGACAAGGCCCTAGTGGCTTGAGGCGATGGTGTTGCGACCTGTTTTAGCCCTTGTGATGGGGTTGAGGCGGAGGTCAACAGACCCAACGGCAGCGCAGCATCACCCAGCGACGTCCAGCAACCTGTTTTAGCCCTTGTGACCTTTAGCGTTACCCAGTGGCGCTCGCAACCCCATACAGGTGTTGCTGCCGGCACTGTAGGTCTTAGCAGTTGCGGCGACGACCTATAGCAAGCCTAAGCACCGTCACCCAACTCCTATTGGTGTCACAGCGGTTATCTAAGGCCACGATCGGCGAAGATCAGTAGCTAGAAGGGGGGCTAGACCTGTTCATGGCCTCCTTGGGTGTTCTCCTTGCACCCAAGTGAGGCTACCACTTGTCCAAGGAAGCCTACTAGCAGCTATGCTGATCTGAATCTACTGCATTGTTGGATTATTGATGATCTTTTGGTCCTAGACACTTGAGTGTGGCTTCCGGATTGTGGAGATGGCTTCAGATGATCAGTCTGAGGTGTCTTCGGGCTCTACTTCGGACACTGGGGTACTTAAGAACCCGTTCTTTGATCCAGTTGTTAAGTTAGACGAGACCAACTACCTGCGGTGGTCCCAGACCTTTCTTATGACTATCAGAGGTCATAAAAAGAGCCATATACTTACCGATCCGGAGCCTGAGAACAAAACTGGCACAAATGCCAATTGGGAAGTGATAATGCCATGATTTGTGTATGGCTGATGTAGACAGTTATTCCCAGAATAGGAGATGAGATCATGTATTACACTACAGCGAAGGAGATGTGGGAGTCCTTGCGTGATACCTATTCACATGCCAAGAACTCTGCATGTGTTTTTCAGGTCTTTTACGATCTCTTCTACCTATGTCGGGAGGGGCGTACGCTATCACAATATTACTCTCTTATGAAGGGTATGCTGGAGAGGCACTACTCCTACCTGCCAGGTGTTCTTGCGAGTCTTAGAGGAGTTTCAGGAGATAGTTGGCTGCCTCTCTTTTCTTGGCTGGCCTTGGACCTGAATATGCTGCAGCCAGAGATCGATTCTTACTGCTCCAGATCTTCCTAGCCTGGTGGAAGCATATAGCAGGCTCAGCAGAGTTACAATGCGTTCTCCTACTGCTGATTCTACTGCTCAGTCATCCGCATTGGCTGCGATCCCTGGACGTGGTAGGGGTACTTCTTATCCTGCACGTGATCGTAGACGTGAACGCTCTTCTAGTACGCCGAATAGAACTCCGTGTACTTACTGTGGCCGACTTGGTCACTTTGAGGCTACATCTTGGCAGAAGCATGGTAGACCACTGGTGGTCAATCAGGCAGCTAAAGTCTCAGATTCAGCTCTTACTACCCCTGATGTTAGCTCCTTGAGTACCGAGATTGAAGCTCTACAACAGTAGATTGCTCTTTTGACTCAGGCTTCCTCTTCTCAGTCTCCTGATACGGCAACTATTGCTACATCTTCATAGGTTCCTGCGATTGATATGTTCTCCCTTTCGTCTTCTGGTGAGTGGCTGATTGACTCTTGTACATCCAAGCACCTTTGTGGCGACAGAGGTTCTTTCTCCCACCTTGCACCTGTTACACTTGCCAGGACAGTACAGGTGGCTGATGGAAGACACTCGCTACTTGTTGGCAAGAGAGATATGTCTTTATCTCCTACCTTGAGACTTACAGATGTTTACTATATGCCTGATTTTCAATTGAGTTTATTATCTGTTAGCAGTATCACCAGAGATTTGAATTGTCAAGCTATTTTTGATGCGTTCTCTTGCGTTTTATAGGACAAATTCACTGGGAAGACGATTGGTGGAGGACGTGAGGAACATGGGGTCTACCTTCTGAGCCGTACTGCTTTTACTGCTTCTGCTACTCAGGGTCTTGCTTCTGCTGGATCTCCTCTCCAGTAGCACCACCGTCTTGGCCATTTACCAATTCATCGCCTCAGACGTGTTCTTCCGCATATCCCCTCTACTACCGCTCTCACTTGTGATGCCTGTCAGCTTGGCAAGCATCATAGGGCTAGTTTTTTAGTTCTTCCTCTGTTTTATCTGTTACTGCATTTGACCTGGTTCATATGGATGTTTGGGGTCCCAATCGTACTCCTGATCGACTTAGGAACAAATATTATCTTGTTTTAGTTGATTTTTCTCATGTTACTTGGATGTTTCTCTTAAAGAATAAGTCTGATGTAGGGCAACTTATTGAAAACTTTGTTAAGGAAATAAAGAACCAACATTCATGTTTGGTGAAGTGTTTTCGTTCGGATAATGCTTTGGAGTTTTGTACTATCCACTTGCACACTTTTTTTTCTAGTTGTGGCATTATTCATGTAACTACCTGTCTTCATACCTCTCAGCAAAATGGTGTTGCTGAGAGGAAACATCGGCATATTCTTAATGTTGCCCGCACCTTATTGATTCATCATTCAGTCCTATCTTTTTACTTAAGGTGACATTGTTTTGACTGCATGTTTTTTGATAAATCGGATGCCCAATGTTGCGTTACATGAACGGATTCCTCTTCAAGTCATGTATCCTGATCGTTCTCTGTTTCACGTCACCTTTCGGACTTTTGGCTGTGTTGCCCTTGTCCATTTGTTGGGACCGGGTCGAGATAAACTTGCACCAAGAGCAGTTAAATGTATTTTTCTAGGGTATACCTGCACACAAAAGGGGTATCGTTGTTTTGATCCGCTTACCTCTCAACATTTTGTTTCTGTGGATGTTACTTTCACGAGGCTATACCTTTCTTTTCTATGACGGCTGCTGAAATGTCTCCTGAGAGTGATATGGCACCTATGCCGTATACACCTATTCGCTTTAAGAGTTTCCCTGAGATACACCTACATCACCACTATCACTTACTACACATCCCTTTCCACGCATGACCGAGCCACTCCAGACATATGTTCGCCCCCATACTACCTATCAGGGACTCCCACCCTCACCTTCACCATTGACTTCTTAGGTGAATCCTTTAGACACTGATGTATCTTTGTCATGTGATGGTCACAGGGACAGGACATAACGTGCCAGGAGATGATCTTGATATTCCGATAGCCATTTGGAAACAACCACAGACTTGCACCACTTTTTCTACGGTAAGAGAACTTGCTGCTAATAGTTTATCTCCTAGATTTGCTGGATTTACATAGGCCTTAGCTACTACGTAGATTGCAGCCACTTACTGTGAGGCCATGCTTGAACTAAAATGGCAGGCAGCCATGGAGGATGAGATGGTCGCTCTTCGAGGTCGTGAGACTTGGGAGCTAACCCCACTTTCTGATGGTGCTGCAATTGTTGGCTGCCGGTGGGTATTTACTGTGAAGTTTAACCCTGATGGTGGTGTTGCTTGATACAAAGCTCACCTCGTGGCAAAGGGGTTCACCTAGACTTATGGGGTTGACTTCTTTGACACCATCTCACCAGTCGCCAGGCCTCCCACGATCCAGTCTTGATTGCAATGGTAGTTCAGCTGGATTAGCCCTTGTATCAGCTAGATGTCAAAAATATCTTCCTTTATGGTGATCTCCAAGAGGAAGTCTATATGCAGTAGCCACCTGGCTTTGAGAGACAGGAGGAGTGTGTATGCCAGTTACGAAAGGCTATATATAACCTAAAACAGAGTCCCAGAACTTGGTTTCAAAGATTGTCACAAGTTGTTGAGGTAGCTGGTTTCAGGAAGTCAACAGCTGATTTTTCACTCTTTGTCAGGAGGACTTCAGGAGGTACTGTGGTCCTCTTGGTTTATGTTGATTTGATTATCACAGGGAATGATGAGCAGGGCATTATTGAGATCAAGCGCCTCCTTGCAGAGCAGTTTATTATGAAGGACTTGGAGGGCCTACTATATTTCCTTGGAATCGAGGTTGCTCGCAGTAAGAAGGGTGTTGTCTTGTCACAGAGGAGGTATGCTTTAGATATTTTGCAGGAGGTTGGTATGCTTGGGGCTAAGAAGGCCAATATTCCTATGGACCCCAAGATGCTATTGTATGATGAGGATGCACAAGTGGTGGACAGTAGACAGTATAGATAGCTTGTGGGCAAGCTATTGTATCTCACTATCATAAGGCCAGATATCTCATTTGCAGTTAGGAGACTAAGTCAGTTTATGGCTAAACCAACACGTCAGCATTGGGATGCGGCATTGATGATACTTAGATATATCAAGAAGGCTCTTGGGAAAGGTCTTTTCTTCTCCAAGGGATCTTCTATGACATTGGTTGGATACTCAGATGCAGACTATGCGGGATGTCATGTTGAACGTAAATCCACTACTGGGTTCTGCACCTTCTTAGTAAGAAACTTGATCACATGGAGGAGCAAGAAACATGATATAGTTGCGAGGTCCAGTACCAAGTCTGAGTACAGAGCTATGTCTCAAGCAATTGCTGAGATGATGTGGATCAGATCCTTGTTGATTTACAAGTGTAGTTTTTAGTCCCATGGAGATGAGGTGTGATAATAGAACAGGTACCTTCATTACTAATAACTCTGCATTTCACGAGAGGACGAAGCATGTTGAGGTTGACTGTCACTATACCAGAGATTATTCAAAAAGGACTGCTATACACCACCTCTGTTGCATCTGAGAAGCAGACGGCAGATATTTTCACCAAACCCTTGGCCAGATCTTCATTTGATACCTGTATATCTAAGCTGAGTATGATTGATATCTATACTCCAGCTTGAGCGGGAGTGTTGGTGTATTTTTTAGCTTATCTTATTCCGTCTTATTGTGTGGCTATAATAGCCCTTGTCCCTTAGGAACATTCATATACTTTTAGTTCTCTGGTCTCTCTCTATATAAAGAGACCTAGGGTTTCTAATAAACTTGAATTCTTTCAACCAACTAACTTCATGGTTCATATTTAGGTGTCTTCCAGAGCTTAAAAGAAACTTCATGCAAGAATGATCAGTGAGAATGGTGAAGCTTTCTCCTTTCTGTAGAGGAAAGAAAGATATTCAAGATTTTTTTTTTAATGAGAAAAAGGTGTTAAAGTAGAATAACTATAAGTTTTTTGTTTCAATTAATAGATAAGAAAAGTTTTGTCATCAACTTTCCCATAAGGGACCACAAAAGAGAGGTGTAAGCATGAAGTAATTTCTAATCCAAATTGTATGACCTTGAGTGCTCTTTTAAAGGAATGATGTGGAGTTTTTTAGAATCAAAATCATTGAACGAACCAACATTTGTTTTAATGGTTATATTGTCTTTCAAAACTTCTAAATTTCACTGGCCTTTACATATAAGAACACTAAATCATATTCATTCTTCTCTACAACTTGCCCACCTAAAACTCTAGCAGTGCCACTAACTTTGAGCTCTAGAATTTCTGACTGTCAAACTTTTTGTTTGTGATAGTTGTGATCGCAATTTTTTTTATCAAATCCATAATTTTAAGAATAGTAATCCCAAGTTCTCTTACAAAAGAACAAATACTAGAAGATACCAGAACAATCATCAAACCCACAAACCTATGATTTTTGTGATATTGTTGGAAAGTTTCTCATCAGGTTCTTGTGAAGCACAATCATCAAGTTTATTGTAAAATGAAAAGGTATCGACGTAAACCAACATACTGCTATTTACAATCTTAAAATCTTACATGTTTAAAAAAAAAGTGTTTAGCATTATGAACGTCAAGATGCATGAATCTCACCAAGGAAATGTAATGAGGGGTGGAGACGTTGAAAATCACAAGTATTTGACAGCATTTTATCGAAACATTTTGAGAATGGGGGCTGTTCCTATTTGTAGAGAGGGATGGGTTACGTTCTCTTCAACCAGAGACAAGCTATATATATATATATATATGCCACAGAAGTTTCTAGACCATTTTAATGGAATCCAAATTCCACGAAGGTTTGCATGGTAAACTCAAGAAATGTGGATATATGATGCTCCGATTTGATGTTTTACACAAATAAAGCTCAAGAATCACTGTGAAATCATCCAAAACAACCATTGTATCAATCTGAACATAAACAAACATTATGGGACTGATGGCTTTAGATTCAAATCGATTACGTGGATATTTCTTGGACAAATCAGTTATAACAAATTGGCTAAGAAGAGAGGGGCAAGAAATAGACACGAAAAAGATTGAGCTACCTTGAGGTTCTCTTTCAACAGGAGGTCGAGTGGCCTGAGCTCGTGCTCTACCAGAATGCCCGTGCCCCTTTCAATATCTGCTTGTGGGCCACCAGCAGTCACAAAGCGGCGGAGGTGGTGAAGTCGAGTCATAGTGGAGGGAGGGAGTGAAGGTGGAGGTGGAGGAGCGATGCAATGGTGGTTGAGAGAGGTAGTGGGGAGCAGGAGGGAAGGGCAGCGGTGGGGATAAGGAGGGAGGAGGGGTAGCTGTGGGCGAAGGAGAAGGAAGGAAGGGGCGGCAGTGAGGGGGAGGAGGGTGGGGACGCTGGCGGAGAGGGGACGGAGGAGGCAGGTGTGATTTGGGGGACATCAGGAGGGAAGGGCAGCGGTGAGGGTGGGGAGGGAGGGCCAGCTGTGGGCGAAGGAGAAGGAAGGAAGGCGCGGCGGTGAGGGGGAGGAGGGTGGGGGCGCCGGTGGAGAAGGGACGGGAGAGGCAGGTGTGATTTGGAGAAGATAGGGGGAGAGGTTTTACGATTGGAAAAAGGTTAAAAATAACGAGAGCCATTAGATTAGGATAGCTTTAGCGGTGGACGAGGGGTGCTGCACGTAATTATGGGTAGCTCAGCTTATATGGGGCCTATATTCTCTGCACTCATATTCTTTGCACTCAGTGCTTCAAACAGGTAAAAAAAATAAAAATAAAAATAAATCTACACCATACGATGAAATTCAATGTTTTGTAAAAAAATTTATCAAAAATAATATGGTGACTTCACACTACTTAATAACATCAAAGTTGCTTTCTTTTGTAATAGCGAAATATTAGTCATTTTTTATCATTTCCAAAAATACAAATCAATCAAAATCTTATATGAGTGAGTATTTTGAATGTCAAGATAAATATTAATTATTTTCATAAAGGAAATTATACATGTAGTTGTAATACAAATAATAACTCAGAATTATCTATAATACAAACTTGTATTATAAGTATTTTTTGTAATAAAAGTATAAAAATTTGTATTACAAGTAAAAGTTAAATTATAATATATGTAATAATTTGTATTATAAAGTGAGAAACTAATTTCTAATACACACTACGAACTTGTATTACAAATATTTACTATAAACGGAGGTGAAAAAACTTATATTACAAGTGGATAACTAACTTGTGTTACAATGAACTTGTATTATAAGTATTTACTGGAATAAGAAATGTAAAAACTTGTATGATAAGTGAAAATAGATTTGTATGTACACAATGAACTTGTATTACACTTATTTATTGTGATGAAAATGTAAAAATTTGTAATGTAAGTTGAAAATTGAATTGTAATACATGCAAAATGTTGTAATATAAATTTATTCTTATTAAAAAGAGAGTTGTAATACAATTAAGTATTAATGTAATATAGTTATTTTTCAATAATAATATAATAATTAATTAATTATATTTCAAATGAAGAAAGTTGTATTTAGCACTTATGTAAGAAGAAGCATTTCTGTAATCGTAATTGCCATTAATGATTATAATGACTTTCATTTGTAAACTTTTATATATGATGTAGTGATTTTAGAAACCACAAAATAAAAAATTATAGTGGTATCATCAAGAGAGAATATGATTCGACACCTTAAAATGAGTGCTCTTCTAAGAGTTTAACATACGAGCTTAAAATACACATCAGTTTTGTAAACTTAACAACAATATTTTCTAATGATCTCAAATAAGTTATTAATGTGAGTATCATTGACACTTTTAATTTTATCTATAAATCACAATTCGACGTGAAATTTTGGGGATTTGACTATCTTAAATTAACTAAGAATCATATAAAATTTGAACTTAATCGGACAATCTTATACCTTTCATCAACGATGTTAACTTTTTAATGGCTAAAACATATGAAATTTGACCCTGCTTAATAAAAGTTAACAATCTCTTATTCAAAGGAAATTTGAAATATATCCTTTTTATATTAATTGATTTCAATCTCCAAAGTTTAATAACAAAATGTAATCTATAGATAAAATTAAAAGTGTTGAGATAATCGATTAGCACATTCTTGAGGATAGCTACATTTTACTTACTCTCTCTCAATAAGGGCCTTTGTTCGGTTGGTGACAAAGGTCTTTGCACGATAGCAGCGATGAGTAGCAAGCAACATCAGGTTCTTCGGCTGGTGGTGGCGTCGAGCTTCTTCAACTGAATGCAGCGTCGACGGTGAGGATTCTTTTGGTCAGTAGTGGCATTAAGCCAAGCTCTCAAGGTAGTTGTTAAATGATTTTGATTTGAGTATTTGAGATATTTCTTCTTTTTATCATTTTAGGTATTGTTTGACATGATATTATTGGATCTAATTTCTTCTTTGGATGTATTTGCGAGATTTATTTTGATTTATTTAGATTATTAGGTTTTTGATATAACTTTCATTTTAGGTTTTTAATCTTTACATTTCTTTTTTTAAGGTGTTTAATCTTTTATATTCTAGGTTGTATAATAATTAAAGAGCATTAACTGTGTTTTTTATTAAACTACTTGAGATAGTGGTATAATTATAGCATTGCATGTAACATAAGTTTTAATAAATTAACTAATTATTTATTTTTTTTAAATAAAAATGCAAAACCACATACTCGTCTATATACTCATCTAAATACTGCATACTCTATGCGGTGGCTTAATCGACCGCATACCGCATACTGACTTCCTAAATCTTGCTTCAGCAACTTGGTAATGAGCATAAATACGTTTTTCTTTTTAAAGGAATGATCACAAATACGTGGAGCCTTCCAATTAGCAATTAGAAGATCCACATCATCCATCTTGGACTCCAATGTAGGAGCATCCTCCTCCATCCTCCTCAATAAGAGCAACACCAGAGGGACCTGCAATGATATCACTAGAAGTAGAGGCATCAGTGACATCAACATGTACCTGAGTTGGGGAGGATGGTGGCATGGGAGAAGAGATCACTACCTGTAAGTAACTAGTAATCTGTAGACCACAAAAGGGTCACTGTATCGGATTTTCTGACTATCTGAATCTATCCCAACAAAATTGCTACTAATAGGAATCTACTCTAGCGGTACAGGGGGAACAGGAATGGGTGCAGGCTCATCTCCAAATATCAACTGGTGCCCACTAGTAGAAAAGTACGGAACTACCTCATGGAACGTAATATCCGCACTAACATAATGCTTCTTACTGAATGCATCATAACACTGGTATCCTTTTTGGGTACTATTGTAATCCAAAAGGACACTTTGTAACCTGAGGTGCTAGCTTGTCCCATCCTAGCCTAAGAAGACGAATAAAGGCTACACAACCAAATGCATGTTGTGGCACATGAAATGTTCTCATGGAGAACCTGCCATGGAATGTGCTCATGGATGGCAGAGTTTGGCATCTGATTAATTAGATAACAAGCAGTAAGTACATCACCCTAGTACAATGATGGCACATTATGATGAATCAATAATGTTCTGGCCATATCTAAAATATGACGATGCTTTCTCTCTACCACCTCATTTTACTGTGACGTATGGGGGCAAGAGGTTTGGTGAATTATCCCATGAAACCTGTAAAACGCATCAAACTTAGCAGTACAAAATTCAAGGGCATTATCTGAGCGCACAATCTTAACCATTGAGGAAAAATAAGTCTTTACATCACAAAAGTTTCAATCAAAACACCAACATCAGATTTATTCTTCATACAAAATAACCTTGACATCCAGGAGAAATCTGTTAGCATATGCTATGTGTTGTGTTTGTATGGTTCTTTTAGGCTTTTAGCTCCTTAGGGGCATTACTGAATTTTTACCCTTTTAGTCTCTCTATATAAGAGTGTCTAGGGTTGTTAATAAGGGATTGAATCATTTCAACCAATTTGGTATTAGAGCACCAGTCCTAGACCGTGGCTCTATGTATCTGGTGGCGTTTTCGCAACCGCTGGTCTTTGTTTGTTTTAATGCTTATTACAGTAATATCATTGTGGTATAAAATAAGACAGTTACGGTTGTTACCATTAACATTTTACTCGGAAATAGTTTCTCGAGGTCGAACTCAGGGAGCTATTGGAATTCTAGAAGTACAATGTTTCTTTATTACAAAAATAAGAGAGAGAGAGGGAGAAATAGATTTCTGTCTTTTGGCTTTTTCTTCTCTTCTTTCTCTCTTTGCTTGTCTTCTTCTTCTCTTCTTTCTCTTTACGAGTCTTCTTCCTTGGCTTTGATTGCCTTCAGTTCCTCTTCTTTTTCTGCTTGTCTTCTCTTTCTTTTCTTCTTCAGTTCTTCTTCTTTCTCTTGTCTTTATCTTCTTTCTTCCTTCTTCTCTTTTCTTTCTCTTCAGCTGCGGAGCCTTTTCTTTTCTTCTTCTTCTTCTTTGCTTTATCTCTTTTGAGGCTTCAGCTGTCGTCTGATATCGCAATCAGACGACTTAAACGGCGGTCTACTACAGTGCTTCCCCTCTCTTTTCTTCCTTCGTTGCTTCTTCTTCTTCTTCTTCTTCCCGCTTCTTCTTCCTTGGTCTTCTGCCTTGCTCAGCTGCAAGGCTTCTTCAGAGCTTCTTCTTCCTCTCCTCTTCTTCTTCTTCTTTGCTTTATCTCTTTTGAGGCTTCAGCCGTTGTCTGATATCGCAATTAGACGACTTAAACGACGGTCTGCTACAGTGCTTCCCCTCTCTTTTCTTCCTTCGTTGCTTCTTCTTCTTCCCGCTTCTTCTTCCTTGGTCTTCTGCCTTGCTCAGCTGCAAGGCTTCTTCAGAGCTTCTTCTTCCGCTCCTCTTCTTCTTCTCCTTCCTGTGGCCAAGTGGTGAGCCTTCTTCCTTCACCCTGTTCCTGCACAAGGCAAAAACCTAACCCTTCCCTCTACCCGCATGTCTCTCTCTCTGTAAATCGCTCATAGGAAGCTCTCCCAGAGCTGGGTTATCGGGTCGGGTAGCGTACCCGTGACCAGGCGCACCGGTGTGGGTGGTGCGCAAGGAGTGCCGGGTAAACGGGTCGGCCAGGTCCGCGTGGCGTGGGTAGTGGATGAGGTGGGCGAGTGGGCGAGGGGACCTCACCCCGTGTTCTGAGGCACTTAAGTGAAAACACAAAATCAACTTAAATGGGTGCGACGCTTCAAAATCCCATGATGTGGGACTAAACTTTGTCCCTCGCTCGTGCGCGTCCGTAGGACGGACGCGACCTGGCCTCAGCAGTAACGCCCTCGTTTCTCTTCGCAGACCCGCTCCTTGCCTTCGCTCAAGTCCCTCCAATTCGCCTCAGCTGGAGTCCTGCTGCTTCAGGGCCTGGAGCTCGCTTGGAAGCTCCTCTCCTTGTCGCCAATGGCGGCCAGGGCTGAAGATCTGCTGAACACAAACAGGGCCTCTCGGCCTAATCAGACCACAGGGGGACCTTCGCCGTGCCTGCGGGGTATAGCAGGTTGCGGGGCGGTGCCTGGCGGCAGCCCTAGGTCGGACTGCAACCGAAAAAATGGGTTTGATTGGGGGAGTGTTGTGGAGGTGTGGAGTGGCAGTGGAGGGGTGGGGGGTGTCGGGTGAGGTGAGGCGGAGCTTTTGGGGTAGGTGGCGAGTTGTGTGGAGCGGTGGATTGACGGGGGCAACTCGCCGGAGAGTGGCCGGAGATGGAGAAGGTGAGGGCGGTCAGGCGCGGTTGAGGGGTAATTGAGAGAATTAAGTTGGGGAAAAGAAAGAGGGGAGGAAGGGAAATAACTGTTACTTACCTATAGGGACGAAAGGGGCAGGAGCAGGGCGGCAGTCGTACCGACTGTCGCCGGAGAAGAAACACCCAGAGGGGGAGAGCGGCGGCGAGGAAGAGAGCAGGAGGGCGCGCGCTGGGTACGGCGCAACGCGGGAAGATCAGGCGAAGGTGGCTCTGCTGCTGGTATTGCAGCAGAGCGACAAGACAGAGGAGGAGGAGCCACCGGAGCTGGTGGGTTTCTGTCGGAGTGGGAAGAGAGGAAGGGTTAGGGTTTTCTCCGTCAGGACCAAGCTTGGAGAATCGGCTGGCGACGCTGGCCTTTATAAAGGCAGTGGCAGAGGGGTGGGTGCAGGGATGGGCGCAGGGAGGCGACGTGCCTCCCTCGCAGGAGAATGACCGGAAGTGTGACCCATACCTTCCATGCGTTCGCACGGAAGGTGTGGGCGTCGACAGATGGCATGGCAGTGTCCCTGCGACAGCAGACGTCGCAGGGGACACCGGGTTCAATCTGTAGGACACCTCCCTCACCCTACGCGGTGCCATGCTCCGCGCAAAGTCGTCGGAGCATGGCGCTGCGCAGAGACTTGCAGGAGGGACCTGAACGCAAAGAACGACGAAGAAACTAGGGGCCAAAATGTAAGGGTTTCGAAAGTAGAGGGTCAAAAAGTAATAGATGAGGACAAAATTGTAAAGTCGGTCAAGAAGGTTTCTTCTTAGGCTCAAGTTTTTATGCATGACTAAATTGGACCTAAGGATTTTAATGATGAATTTTATTTCTAGGTCAGACCTTGCTTGACCGGCCAATTTACGTAAAAACCCAAATTAAATCATTAATTGGGCATGGTTCTCAATGTAGGTCAAAATGGATTTCCAAGGCCAAATTGAAGGCTCTAAACCCTAGAGATTATTTTTCTATGAATTTTAGAGGGTTTATTCGATTTTTACCCTACCTCGAACCTCGTGAATTGAAGTGGGTTTGTTTTAGGGTTACAGAATGTCATTTAATTCCTTGGAGTTGCTGTAGCTCTTGTTGGATTAAATCATCCCACTTTCCTTCTTATTTGGTTAGTTTGACCTTTGTTTGAACCCTGAGTTACCCTGTTTGCAGATTGTGTTGGTGAAATTGCATTTTTACCCCTTATGACTTATTTTCTTCTTAAACTCAGAATTCTCTGAGTCAAGCCTTTCTTTGAGTTATGTAGAAGCTTTTTCTCGCATATCTAGGTTAGATTGTGCTAGTTAGGGTTCATGATACGGTTCTCATCAGTATCCCACCCTTAAGGCCTCCAAACCCTACCACCCCACCCCTTCTCCTCCCTCCTTCACCAGTGGCGGCACACCACCAGTGGTGCTCCAGCGGCGACGCGTGGCATCACACGCATGTGACAGCACGTGGCGGCACACGCATACAGCAGTGTGTCTACAGCATCGAACGGCGACGCTGGGCAACATAGCGGCAGCCTCGCGCGCCTGACGAGGCACAGCAGCGACGATGCTGCACGGCAGGAGCGGTGTTACAGTGGAGCAGTGCAACTAACAGCGGCGTAGTGCAGCGCAGTTTGCGGCAACGGCGGTGACGTGCGGCCAAAAGCCACATGCAACAGCAATGCTGCTACTGTGAGGGGTTTGTAGCCCCTTTCTAGGGCTACTCTTCAAATCGCAGCGAGAGAGACACCTAGGTCCCTTTGGGGTTGTCTCGGGTGCTCTCCCCGCATCCGGGTTAGGCCAACACCCATTCAAGTGGGCTTTCCACGAAGATGCAGGTTTGAACGCATCTGGTTTCAAATCTACTGATGATTTCTTGGTTATAGAAGGCTGATTGAGGCTTCCGAATTGCGAAGATGGCTTCAAATGATCAGTCTGAGGTGACGTCGGGTTCTCTTTCGGACACTGGGGTACTTAAAAATTGGTTCTTTGGTCCTGCCATCAAGTTAGACAAGACCAGCTACCTGTGATGTATAGGATCTTAAGAACACAAGCACATTAGAAGGGGGGATTAATAGTGTAAAAAAAATTGTGCAAGTAATGCAAGCCACAGAAATTAAACATCAAATATATAGTGGCTCCCTTCACTTGGGTACTCTACTACCTAAGTCTCTTGACTTAGGATTTTTAACTCGGTTCCCTCAACCTGAAGGGAATTAATTTACTAAATATAAGGTAATTAATAGGTTATTTCAACCCAATTACAAGATAGAAATGTGAACAAGAAAATATAGATGTAAGTAAGAAAATTAGAAAGCTTACAACTAGAAACCTATGTCTCCAATAAGAATATAATTAACAATATTTTATTATAGATTTAGAGTGAAAAATAGTGCACAAAAATGATTTGTAGAGAGCTAAAAAATGTGCCAACAAACTCATTGCAATATTAGAGAAAACCTTCGAGAGCAATAGGCAACAAGTACTAACACCTTGCAACAAAAATAGTGAAAAATAATTTCTAGAAGCTAAGGTGGAATATAATTCTTATGTATTATAAAAATAGCTCACAAGGATCTTTTATAGACCACTAAACAACCCTCATACGCTCCTTAGCCATTGGGGCCATAATTAGGGTATTATAATTAAGTTTAGCCATAAAATAGCCATTCAGGTTTGGCACAACGGTTAGTTGATACCGGTACTAAAGTGGTGGTACCGGTACCAGCTGCTCACATTTACTCAGCAGCCAACCCAACAAAGCCTGGGTACCGGTACTCATCGTAGGTACCGATACTCAGTGCTTCCAGTTGAGTACCAACTAAGTCACTAAGTATCGGTACTCATCATGGGATACTAGTACTTCTGACTCACAGGTTTGAGATGAACCAAGCACTGTGACCTATATGTACCGGTACTCATGATAAGTATCGGTACTTGTAAGGTCCAAGCACAAGCAATCTTCACAAACTGTGAGCACCTGATACCGGTACTCATGATAAGTACCAGTACTTGTTCACAGTTTGAGGTTATGGCTCAAACCTGTGCCCTACAAGTACCAGTACTTAGGAATAGTACTGGTACTTGCTACAAGTACCTAGAATTAACACTTATAATCAATTTTAGTGCTTTTCAAACTCAACTAAACTTTTAAGTCCCATTTGGTACGAAGAATAAGTTTGTGGAATAAGTAGAGGAATAAGGAAAAAGTGAAATAAATAGTGGAAAAAGTATGTTAACCTATTTGGATGTTTTGGCGTGTTAAAGTTATTCCACAGAGAGAGTGGAATAACTTTAGCCCATGTTAAGTCTACTTAACCCACCATAGTTCCAGGCGTGTCAAGTGGCATGTTAAACACTTAACACGCCAAACACCGCCTTAGTATAACTAAGAAATTATTCTAATTTTTCAAACAAATGATTATACACGAGTTTGATACTTAATTATCTCTAATTTAATTTTACTTCTTAAGTCATTTTTTTCTTATTTAGGAGACATATAAACTTCTAAATTACAACAAATAAACACCAACATAATCTTCATACACTTTAATCTTCTTCCTTGTTATCATCCACACTTCCTATAATCCTTTGATTTTCCTTGTCAATATCACTTCACAAATTCATTAGATTTAAAATAATTTTATTAACACCAAAACATAAGAGAGGTGGAACTAGATTCCAACAATTTTTCCCTTTTTGATGTTGATAAAACAAAAGAAATACACATATTTTAAGGATAAAAACTTCATAAGAGAAGGAATACAAAAAAAAAAACTCCACTAGAAGTGAAATCTTTCCTTCAAACTAAGCTTCCTCTTTTTAAATATGAGTATTTACTGTTTCTCTCCCTTTTTGTCAAGCATACAAAAAGAATAGAAGTATGCATAGATGATGATCAAGCATTCAAACATATTTGAAGTTCATACATCATAACAATCAAAGTAAATAGTCTCATACAAGAAGTTGGATTTAAGGTTCATACATCAAACTACATAACAGAAAACTAGAAGCTAAACTAATTGCAAGCTCTTTTTCTTATATATTTTTGAACGACGTTTCCACCGCCATTATCATCGTCACCACTATCATCGTCTTTATCATCCTCATCTTCATCTTTGTCGTCTCCATCTGCTTCATCTTCATCTTTAGCATACGGAATATCCTCATCTTCATCAATATCTTCTTCCTCTTCGTCATCACTAAGAATAAGTTCTTCCTCCATTTGTGAAGAGACTTGAGATGAGTTTTGAAAATGCTTTTGCCTTCTTTCATGCCTTTGGTTGAGTTCGCTTCCATTGCTTAGGTTGTTGAGTGGAAGAAGCAAAATGGGAGGACTCAATAGAAAGAAAAAGCTCATGGAACTTGCGTTCCATGTAACGGATGCCGAAGTTAAGATTTGTGAGATTTTAACCAATATGGTTGAATGTATTAATCATGGTAGGGTTAGTTCCAAGTACATGAGACAAATTAACCCAAGGCATTTCAGCTTCGGGATAAGGATAAGTCATTGGAACAAATTCAGAAGATGAGCCTTGAACTTGATAAGAAGAAGATTGAGCATTAGGATCAACTTCATCTTGTTCATCATCACTTGAGGATTCTTCTCCAACTTGGGCTTTACTCCCATTTTCCTAAGTGTGGACCACTTGAAGTAGATCACCTTTCTAAATGGGGTAAAGTTGGAGAGATCAACCCTACTCTTGATAATAATATGAGAAACAGTATATCAAGAGGAAGGGCAGAAGGCAAAAGCACGGTAATGAGGTCTAGGGAAATGAATGAATGCCGTGTTCCAGTTGACAAAAATGGGTAATGATGGCATAGATTAAAGGTAAAATATCTACAAGAATTTTGTGAAATCCCAAATATTTGGCCCTTCCATGATAACATTCTAAATAAGACTCTAGAAAACAAAGTCATGTTAGGTGCAACCAATGACTTTCTCCAGCAATTTGGGAGAAAAAGTGTTTCATGCATTTGAGAGGGAGTAAATTTTTCTTTGAGAGTGTTGAATGCATGACCTTTGTTTGGACATTAGGCGATAGTAGAAAGAAATTTTGGTGTAACAGTTACTTTTTTACCAAAAATAGTAGAGGTTAAAACTAAATGACCTCTATCTTTTGTTCTTGGAGGTGAGCAAAAAATAGGCAATTGACATCAGGGTAGACTCCAAGAACATCAGCAAAGAATGACTCATTAAAGAAATGCATGAGATGCTGTTCAGATAGACGGGTAGTAAAACCATAAAGATGCAAGGAAAAATCTTTCCACTCAACAATCCTACAATGATGAAGCTTAAGGCCCTTATACCAATCAAATTTAGATCTTGCATCCTCATTTATGCAAAATTTGTGGAATGTATCTTGAGGTACTTTTCCCTTACTCTTAGATTTAGGTGCCATATATGACATGCAACAATGAGCAGAAAAATCATATTAAGAATCAAGAACAAAAGCATGTCCATTCATGCGTACTTACACAACACACATAAGCCTGCATGTACCGGTACTGGTTGGGTCCAGTTCCAACCAAAAATTCGAGTGGGTACTGGTATAGAACATCAATATCGATGCCTATTACCTATAGTAGGCACTGCTACAACCAGGGAGTATAGGTACCGATAATGGGTACCAGTGCCTGGTGGTACCTGACGAAAAAAATTTGCAATAGTAAGGACACAAAATGAAAACCAAGATCTTGAAAAGAAAACCACTTGCTAGGAGAATAAGAATCAACATGTGATATAGGGATTACCTTAAAATCTTGAGAGCCTTGGAGAGGAAGATCTTCTTTGGAGGAGGTCTTAGAGAGAAAGAGAGCTAGGGTTTTGAAAGAAACACAAATGAGGCAAGTCTTTGCACTTGCACTCTTTTATATAAGAGGTATCATGTGAAAGTCACATGACCACTTAAGTGGTTTAGAAAATGTGAATTAAAAACTTTGGCATTGAAAAATAATGTAATCAACACCCTAAGTTAAGCAACCACATTGCAAATAACACCCTGATGTTTCTAGAAATATGGAAATATTACAGTATACCCCTTATTAGCAAAAGTGGATAAATTGTAGTGAAACCCTCAAGTTTTTTTATAATTACAAACAAGTTATAAGATAATCAATCATTCAATTTTGAATTTCTTTAATTGTACAAAGGCCCAATTTTCTTCTTATGAAGCAAAATCTCTCTGCTGCAAGAGGTTTTGTAAAAATGTCTGCCAATTGGTTTTGGGTATCTATGAATATTAAGTGAATGGCACCTTGAAGCACATTATCTCTAAGAAAATGATGTTGAACATCTATGTGCTTAGTACGTGAATGACGTGCTGGATTTTTAGATAAATTGATTGCGCTTGTACTATCGCATAGAATTTTAGATTGCGCAAAAATCAATCCAAAATCGAGCAAAGTCTATCTCATCCAAATGACCTGAGTGCAAGCAAGTGAAGTAGTAATATATTATGCTTCGATCGTAGAAACTGAAACACATGTCTGTTTCTTAGATAACCATGATACTAGAGATTTTCCAATAAAATGACAAGTGCCACTAGTGCTCTTCTGGTCTGTTCGACTCCTTACATAATCTGCATCACTATAGGACAATAAGTCTAAGGTTTGCACTTTAGGATAAAAGAGACCAAGATCTCTTGTGCTATTTAGGTATCTAAATATTCTTTTTACCGCGTTTAAATGAGATTCCTTGGGTTCGGACTAGAATCTCGCACATAAACATGTAGCAAAAAGAATATCAAATCTAGAGGTTATAAGGTATAGTAGTGAACCTATCATACCTTGGTATTTCTTTTCATTTGCCTTCTTACCGAACAAGTCTTCACCAAGAGAAGTAGATGGAGCAATTGGAGTCTCTTTTCCATTTACGTTTTCAAAGACAAACTTGAAAATTTCAAGAACATACTTTGTTTGACTAAAGTAGATACCTGTGTCTAATTGATAGATTTGGAGGCCTAAAAAGAACTTGAGTTCACCCATCATACTCATTTCAAACTTATTCTTCATAGTCTCACAAAAATACTGACATAGGGACTCCTTGGTTAATGCAAATATGATATCGTCAACGTATGTTTGGATCAATAGGATGTCATTTCCTTCTTCCTTTACAAAAAGAGTTGAATCAACAACTCCAATACGATATCCATGCAGGAGGACCAGGCCCTACGAGCTTGTTTATGTCCATATAACGCCTTATTGAGCTTGAATACATGCTCTGGGTGTGCTGGGTCCTCGAACCCAGGAGGTTGATGAACATAAACTTATTCCTTAATATAACCTTTAAGAAATGCACTCTTGACATCCATTTGAAATAACTTGAAGCCCTTTGCACTTGCAAAGCAAGTAGCATCCGAATGGACTCCAAGCAAGCAACAGGAGCAAACATCTCATCAAAGTCAATTCCCTCCAGTTGGTTATAGCCTTGAGCTACAAGTCTGGCCTTATTACCAGATTCATCCAATTTATTTCGGAACACCCACTTGGTTCCAATAATGGAATTACCCTTGGGAGCGAGTACCAAGTCCCATACATTGTTCCTTGTAAATTGGAGTAGCTCCTCTTGCATAGCTACAATCCAAGACTCATCCTTTAATGCCTCATCAACTTTCTTGGGTTCAAGTTGAGAAACAAAGGCATTAAGAACAAAGTCAACCCATAATTGAGATTTGGTTTTTACCCCTTAATATCACCAATAATTTGATCTTGAGGGTGATCCTTGTGGTGTACCCATTCTTTTGGAAGATGATGTACATTTCGTTTATCTTCCATTTTTGATACATCGATGAAGGGTGTATCCTCATCATCAAACTCTAGTTGATTTGGTTTGGGTTTTCCTAATATTATTTCATCAAATGAAACATGCAAGGATTCTTCTACTATAAAAATTCTTTTATTAAAGACTCGATAAGCTTTGCTTCTGGTTGAATAGCGCCAATAAAGATGCCTTCATCACCTTTAGCATCAAACTTATCAAGTCTATCTCAAATGTTTAATAACACCAACTTCCAAACACCCTAAAATATGAAATCCTGGGAGACTTATCATAATATAGCTTATATGGAGTTTTCTTAATAATAAGCCTTAAAAGAGTTTGATTAAAAACATAACAGGCCATATTAAGGGCTTCAACCCAAAAATATTTTTGAAGCTCAGACTCAAGAGCAAAGTTTGGGTGCATTCTTGTAGAGTACAATTCTTGCGTTCTACAACATCACTTTTAGATAGTGCCCGAGGGAATGAAAATTAATGAGATATGCCAGAATTGACACAAAAACTTGAAAACTTTTCATTTTCAAATTCATCCCCATTATCAATCCTAAGTCTAAGAATAGAAGATGATTTTTCCTTTTGAAGTCTTCGAGTAAGACTTAGGAGGGAGTTAAATGAGTCATCCTTATGTTTCAAGAAGATGACCCAAGTGAACCTTGAGAAGTTATCAACAATAACTAGCCAAAATTTTTATCCATTTAGGCTCTCAAATCGTGTTGGCTCAAATAGATCAAGGTGTAACAATTCTAAAGGGCATGTGATTGAAACTAAGTCTTTTGGTTTAAAAGTAGCCTTATGCATTTTTTCAAGTTCACATGATTTGCACAATGCATCCTTTTTATAAGTTAGTTTGGGTAGGCCCCTTACTCATTTTTGGCTAGTTTATTTAGGTGTTTGTGATTTATGTGACCTAGTCTACAGTGCCATAAATCCACTTCAACATAAGTGGCAAGCAGACATTTCACAAATTTCTCTTGTGAAAAGTGAAGAGCATAGATATTTTCATATCTAAAACATTCAATTAAAACCGTATTAGATCATTCTTTTAATATTTTAAATCCAATTTTTGTAAACAATACATCACAACCATTGTCACAAATTTGACTAATGCTAAGCAGGTTATGTTTTAAATTTTTTACTAAAAGTACATTTCTTACTTGCTTAGTTGAATTGCCTATTGTACCTTCACTAATAATGCAACAATGTTTGTTGTCACCCAACTTTACATGTCCTACATCTTGAATTCTTGTCCATTCAATAAATTGGTCGGACTATCCCGTCATGTGCTTGGGACACCCATTGTCTAAGATCCACTTGTCTTTCTTGGCCTGCAAAACAATTTAATAAATTTGATTTATATACCCATTTTCTTTTAATTCCTTGAATGTTAGTTCATTTCAAATCCTGAGATTTATAAACCCCTTTTGTGTTAGATCTTCTTAGGACTTTTGGCCTTTTGATAAATCCATGCATGCCTAGGTACATGTGATTTATTTTGTGTGTTCTTTTTACTTGGAAATTTTGCTTTTAAAGCATCACAAAATTCAGTGTTCAATCTAGTAGTTGTTTTAATATTATTTAAAGTTTCCTCAAAATACTCATAAATATCTTCTAACTCTATTATTTTTGTATGCAATTGTGAACTGGTATCTTTTACCATATCTAACTCTATTTCTGAACATGATTTTTCTATTTCCAAGGTCTTATAGTTACCATGCAAAATTTTATTTTCCTTTTTAATTAACTTAGCCTTATGATATAAATCTTCATATATTTACAACAATTCATTAAATGAAATTTCATATTCTACCTCATTTTCCGAGCTATCGTCATTTGCCATCAAACATAGATGGGCGACTTCATTTTCCTCCGATTCTTCAGAAGAGGATTCCGTGTTGGAATCGTTGTCATCCCAAGTCGCTTTATATGCCTTTCTTGAGGTCTTCTTCCAATCAATTTCTTTTTCTTTCTTCTTTTCTTCTTTCTTCTTGATTAATGGGCAATCCTTTCGTACATGCCCCTTTTTTCTTGCATTCAAAATACACTACATCATTTGAAAATGTTCACTCTTTTACCTTGCTTTCGAATAAACTGTCAAAATCTCCTTGTTAGAAGAGCAAGCTCTTCTTCGTCGGAGTCGAAGTCATCGAGAATCTTCCCTTAAGGCTTTGAAAGCAAGCTCTTTCTTCTTGCTTATGGGTTTCTCCTCATTTTTCTTCATGTTCTCCTGTTGAACCTCATAGGGCATGAGGCTTCTAATTAGATCGTCAAGAGGAAGGATTGAAAGATCCTTTGCCTCTTGAATCGCTGTGGATTTTGGAGACCAATCGCTTGTAAGAGATCTTAAGATCTTTCTTACAAGCTGCTCTTCCGTGAACTTCACTCCAAGGTTCTTCATGGGGTTGATGATTTCCCCAAACCTTATGTACATAGCCTTAATCGTCTCGCCTTTCTCTATCCTAAAACACTCATAACTTTCCATTAGAATAGAGATGCGGGTTTCTTTTACCTTATTAGTTCCTTCGTATGTGACTTGAAGCGTGTTCCATATCTTGTATGCGAACTCGCAAGACGAGATACGGTTGAACTCCTCCTTGGATAATGTACAATAAAGTGCATTCATCGCCTTTGCATTGCTAACGATCATCTTCTTCAGATCTGCCATTCATGCTACTCCTTGTGGCTCCAGAGCTAAATATCTTACTTGACTAAGCATCCAAGCATCCTCATCCATGAACTTGAGGAACACTTCCGTACGCTTCTTCCAATATCCATAGTTCGTCCCATCTAAATAGGGAGGACATGTGGATGACTGGCCTTCGGTGCGCTTGGTTGAAGATGTTGCCACTTGCAAGTTGAGTTACGTCTTCTTGCAACCTTGCTCTGATACCACCTGTAGGATCTTAAGAACACAAGCACACTAGGAGGAAATTAAACATCAAACATATAATGGTTCTCCTCACTTGGGTACTCCAATACCTAAGTCTCCCGACTTAGGATTTTTAACCCGATTCCTTCAACTCTAAGGGAATCAATTTACTAAATATGAGGTAATTAACGAGTTACCTCAACCCAATTACAAGATAGAAATAAGAATAAGAAAATATAGGTGTAAGCAAGAAAATTAGAAAGCTTATAACTTGAAACCTATCTCCAACAAGAATATAATTAATAATATTTTATTGTAGATCTAGCGTGAAAAACAGTGCACAAAAATGGTTTGTAGAGAGCTACAAATTGCGTCAACAAACTTATTGCAGTATCAAAGAAAACCTTTGAGAGCAATAGGCAACAAGTATTAACACCTTGCAAAAAAATTAGTGAAAAAGTGATTTCTGGAAGCTAAGGTGGAATATGATTCTTGTGTATTATAAAAATAACTCACAAGGATCTTTTATAGACCACTAAATAACCCTCCTACGCTCCATAGCCGTTGGGGCCGTAATTAGTGTGTTGTAATTAAGTTTAACCACAAAATAGTCATTCAGGTTTGATACAACGGTTAGTTGATACCGGTACTAAAGTGGTGGTATCGGTACTCGCTGCTCATAGTTACTCAATAGCCAGCGTAATAGAGCCTGGGTACCGGTACTAAGTGCTTCCAGTTGAGTACCAACTAAGTCACCAGGTATCGGTACTCATCATGGGACATCGATACTTGTGACTCACAGGTTTGAGATGAACTAAGCACTGTGACCTACATGTACTGGTACTCATGATGAGTATCGGTACTTGTAAAGTCCAGGCATGAGTAGTCTCCATAAACTGTGAGCAGCTAATACCGGTACTCATGATGAGTATCGATACTTGTTGACAGTTTGAGGCTATGGCTCAAACCTGTGCCCTACAGGTACCGGTACTTATGAACAGTACCTAGAATTAAGACTTGTAATCAATTTTAGTGCTTTTCAAACTCAATTAAACTTTTAGTATAACTAAAAAATGATTATAATTTTTCAAAGGAACGATTATACGTGAGTTTAATACATAATTATCTCTATTTTGATTTTACTTCCTAAGTCAATTTTTTCTTCTTTAGGAGACATGCAAACTTCTAAATTACAATAAATAATCTTCATCCACTTTAATCTTCTTCCTTGTCATCATCCACACTTCTTATAATCCTATGATTTTCCCTGTAAATCACTTCACAAACTCATTAGATTTGAAATAGTTTTGTTAACACCAAAACATAAAAGAGATGTGGAACTAGGTTCCAACACAGTGGTCCTAGACTTTCCTCATGATTGTCAAGGGTCATGGGAAGAGCCACATCCTTACGGATCCAGAGCCTGCAAACAAGACTGGTGCAAACGCCAACTGGGACAGAGACAATGCCATGGTCTCTGCATGGCTAATGCATACAGTTATTCCCCAAATAGGAGATGAGATCATGTATTATGCCACAGCGAAGGAGATGTGGGAGTCTTTGCATGAGACTTACATGCCAAGAACTCTGCACGGGTTTTTCAGGTCTTCTACGACCTATTCTACTTGCATCAAGGACACGCACTACCACGGTACTACTCCCTCTTGAAGGGAATGCTGGAGAGGCATCACTCCTATCTGTTAGGGTGTGCCTGTGAGTCTTGGAGGAGCTTTATGAGACAGTTGGAAGTCTTCCTTTTCATGGCAAGTCTTAGACCTGAGTATACGGTAGCTAAAGATCAAATCCTCACCTCTCTGAAGCTTCCTACCCTGGAGGAGGCCTTTAGTAGACTCAGTAGAGTTTTAGTGCGTAGTCTTGCTGCTAACTCTGGTGGTCAAACATCCGCACTGGATGCAATCCCTGGACATGGCAGCGGTGCTTCTCTTCCTGCATGTGGTCGTGGACACGAACACTCTTCTGGTACATGTACTAAGACTCCGTGTACCTACTGTTGCAGACTTGCTACTCTAAGGCTACATGCTGGCAAAAGCATGGTAGGCCACCCATGGCCAATCAGGCAGCTAAGATCACTGATGGAGTTCCCCCCAATCCTGATGTTAGTTCCCTCAGCACAGAGATTGAAATGTTGCGGCAACAAATTGCTCAGTTGACTCAAGCTTCTTCTCAGTTTGCAGATACTGCAACTATTGCCACCTCTTCTGAGGCACCTACAACTAATATGTCATCACTCTTGTCATCTGGTGATTGGTTAATTGACTCTGGTGCGTCCAAGCACCTATGCAGCAACGAGGGTTCTTTCTTTCAGTTAACACCAGTTACACCAGCCAGGACTATATAGGTGGTAGACGAGAGACATTTGCCACTTGTTAGCAAGAGAGATATGTCTTTATCTCCTACCTTGAGACTAGCAGATGTTTTCTATATGCCTAATTTTCCTTTGAGTTTACTGTCTATTAGTAGTATTACTAGATATATGAATTACCGAGCTATATTTAATGTGTCTTCTTGCATCTTGCAGGACAATTTCACTAGGAAGACAATTAAGGGATGGCATGAGGAACGAGGGGTGTACCGTCTAAGCCATACTGTTGTTGCCACTTCTGCTACCCAGGGCCTAGCTTTTGCTGGATCTCCTCTCCAGTGGCATCACCGCCTTGGCCACTTGCCTATTGATCGCCTCAGACATGTTTGCCGCACATACCCTCCACTACTACTCTCACATATGATACTTGTTAGCTAGGCAAGCACCACAGGGCTAGATTTTCCAGTTCTACTTCAGTTTCTTCTGTTGCTACATTTGATTTGATTCATATGGATGTTTAGGGTCCCAGTCGTACTCAAGATCAACTTGGGAACATATATTATCTTATTTTAGTGGTTGATTTTTCCCATATTTCCTGGATGTTTCTCTTGAATAATAAATCCGATGTGGGATAAATTATTGAGAATTTTGTTAAAGAAATAAAAACTCAACATTCTTATTTGGTGAAACGTTTTCGATCTGATAATGCCTTAGAGCTTTATACTACTCGTTTGCGCACTTTCTTTTCTAGTTGCAGCATTATCCATGAGACCACATGCCCCCACACCTTTTAGCAAAATAGTGTTGCTGAGGAAACATCACCATATTCTTTGATGTTGCTCGTACTTTGTAGATTCACCATTTGGTTTCCTCTCTTTACTAGGGTGACGCTATTTTAACTGCTTGCTTTTTTATCAATATGATTCCTAATGTTACTTTACATGAACGGATTCCATTACAGGTTATGTATCTTGATTTTCCGCTATTTCACGTCACCCCTCGAACTTTTGGTTGTGTTGCATTTGTCCACCTGTTGGGACGGGGTCGGGATAAACTTAACATTGAAAGCGATTAAGTGTGTTTTCCTTGGATATACTCAAACGTAAAAAGGGTATCAACGTTTTGATCCGATTACTTCTCGACACTTTATTTTGGTGAATGTTACCTTTCATGAGGCGATACCCTTCTTTTCTACTTCTGCTGCTGAGAGGCCTTGTGAGGGTGATATGGCACCTATGCCATTTACACCCATTTGCTTTGAGAGTTTTCCCAAGATTCCTATCCCTACACCACCACCACCACCACCACCTGCTAAGCAGCCCTTTCCTCGTCTAACTAAGCCACTTTAGACATATGTCCGCCCTCATACTACTTATGAAGGCCCCCCACCCTCGCCTTCACCATCGGCTTCTCAAGTGAGTCCCTTAGACACTGACACGTGTTTACCATGTGCTAATCACTGGGACAGGACAAATGATGTGGCAGGAGATGATCTAGATCTTTTGATAGCCATTCGAAAGAGACCACGAACTTACACCACGTACCCCACAGCTGGGGCACTTACTATTGATGGCTTAGCCCCCGGGTTTGGAGGATTCAATTAGGCGTTGGCTGCTACTCAGATTCCAACGACTCATCATGAGGGCATGCTTGATTCGAAGTGGCAGGCAGCCATGGAGGATGAGATGGCAACTCTTAGAGATCATAGGACCTAAGAGCTCACTCCACTTCCCAATGGTGCTACACTTGTCGACTGTCGTTGGATGTTCACTGTGAAGTTTAACCCAAATGGAGGTATTGCCAGATGCAAAGTACGCCTCATAACAAAGGGGTTCACCCAAACCTATAGGGTGGACTTCTTTGACACCTTTTCACCAGTTGCCAGACTTCCTACGGTACGAGTACTGGTTGCAGTGACAGTTCAGCTAGATTGGCCTTTGCATCAGTTGGATGTAAAGAGTGCCTTCCTCTATGGTGATCTCCAAGAGGAAGTCTACATGCAGCAGCTACCTGGCTTTGAGGCTCAAGGGGAGTGTGTATGTAGACTACGAAAGGCTATCTACGGCCTTAAGCAGAGTCCCAAAGCCTGGTTCCAGAGGTTGTCACAGGTTGTAGAGGCAGCTGGATTCAGGAGATCGACAATTGATTTCTCTCTCTCTGTCAAGAGGACTTGGTGAGGTATTGTGGTACTTGTTTATGTTGATGACTTAATTATCACAGGAGATGATGAGCAGGGTGTTCCTGAGATTAAGCACAACAGTTTGTCATGAAAGACTTGGGGCTTTACGATATTTTCTTGGTATTGAGGTTGCTCACAGCAAAAAGGGCATAGTCTTTTCCCAAATGAAGTATGCATTGGACATCTTGCAGGAAATGAGTATGCTTAGGGCCAAGGAGGCCAACATTCCTATGGACCCCAAGATGCCACTTTATGATGAAGATGTGAAGTTAGTAGATAGTAAGCAGTATAGGTAGCTTGTGGTCAAGCTACTATATCTTACTATCACGAGGCACGATATCTCCTTTGCGGTGGGGAGATTGAGTCAGTTCATGGCCAAGCTAACATGCCAGCACTGGGATGCAACAAGGATGGTGCTCGGTACATCAACAAGGCTTCTGGGAAGGGTCTCCTCTTCTCCAAGGGGTCTCCTATGACTTTGGTTGTCTATTCTGATGTGGACTATGCTAGATGTCGTGTGGATCGCAAATCCACTACTGGGTTCTGCACCTTTTGGCAGGGAGTCTGATCACGTGGAGGAGCAAGAAACAGGGCACAATTGTGAGGTTCAGTATAGGGCCATGGCTCAGACAACTGCAAAGATGATGTGGATCAGGTCCCTACTTACTGACTTGCAGATATAGTTCTCTAGCCTAATGGAAATGTGGTGTGATAATAGAGCAGCCACCTTCATTGCCAACAACCTAGTATGTCACGAGAGAACGAAGCATGTTCAGGTTGACTGCCATTACATCAAGGATATTATTCAGAAGGAGTTGCTATATATCACACCAGTCACATCTGAGGAGCAAATTGCAAATATTTTTACCAAGCCCTTGGCCAAATTCTTATTTGATTCATGTGTATCCAAACTGAGCATAATAGATATCTATGCTCCAACTTGAGAGGAAATGTTAGCATATGCTATTTGTGTTGTGTTTGTACGGTTCTTTTGGGCTTTTTGCTCCTAAGGGGCACTACTGTACTTTTACCCTTTTGGTTTCTCTCTATACAAGAGAGTCTAGGGTTTTCAATAAGGAATTGTATCATTTCAACCAATTAAATCATCCACTATAATCAAATAGCACCGGTGGCCTAGACAATGAGGAATACGACTAGGGCCCTAAACATCTATATAAATTAAATCAAAACATGCAATTAAACTCAAACTTGAACTGGCATAATAACGTGATGCTTCCCAACTAACAAGCATCATAGAGTATCTCAGTGGCTGGAGAGATATGCGGTATGACACATCTGAGCCTATCCAGAGAAAGATGTCCGAGTCAACGATGCTACTATAGAGTTGTACCAGCACTAAGTGCAACCTCACCCTGACACGTAGCGGCAATCGGTGTCTGAACTAGGTGATAAACATCCCCTCCTCTTGTCCACCACCAATTGTCTTCCCTGTAAAGTTGTCCTGAAATATACATCCAACATAAAAAATGGCACGAAAATTTAGATCTTTCATTATTCTTCTAACTACTAACAGACTAATAGGAAATTCAGGAACAAATAAGAAGTCGGAAATAACAAATAATCTTATTTCTCAAGAGAACCCCTACACCTCTTTATCTAGGGAGAGGTGTTAGGTAAATAGCAACATAAGTCCAAGAGGAAAAATAAATAAAAAAATAGTGCAGAAACAATAAGGAAACAAGAGTGCTACACCAGCACTCCTCCTCAAGCTAGAGCATATATATTAATTATGCTTATCTTGGAACAGCATATGTCAAACATGGATCAAGGAAGTGGCTTCGTTGATCTTCAAAAGCAACTGAGGTAATGTAGATAATCTCACGTTGTATCAAGTCTTTGGTATAATGACCATCAACCTCAACATGTTTTGTACGTTCATGGAACATTGGGTGTTTGCAATATACGTAGCAACATGATTATCACACCTCATTTCCATTGGTCCCTCCACCTGGACATGCAAATCTTGCAACACTAATCTGACCTAGACCATCTCAACAGTTGTCTGTGCCATAGCACGATACCATGATTCTGCACTTGACCTAGAGACCACCTACTACTTCTTGCTTTTCTAGGTCACAAGATTGCCTCTCACATAGGTACCAAAACCAATCGATGACTTTCTATTTTTCATGCAACCTTCATAATCAGCATCAGAATAGCCAATAATACTCATAGATGCACCCTTCTGGAACAAAATGCCTCTGCCTAGTGCTTTCTTCACATATCTAAGCACTTGCATGGCAGTATCCCAATGCTACTTGGTTGGTTTGTCCACGAACTAAGCTTTTCCACTGCAAGGGAGATATTAGGACGAGTAATAGTAAGATATAATAGCTTAGCAACCAATTGCCTATAAGATCTACTGCCTATAGGTTGAGACTTTGTATCATAGAGATGTCCCTTGGGATCCATTGGTATATTGGTAGATTTGGATCCTAGCATATCCGTCTCTTGCAATACATCAAGAGCATACTTGCGCTGATTTAGGACAATGCCATCTTTGCTGCGTGCAACCTCAATGCCTAAGAAATATATGAGTTCATCCAAATCCATCACAAAAGCTTTAGCTAACTTCACCTCAGCTATCCTAGCAGTGTCATCTCTAGTAAAGATGAGATCATCGACATAGATGAGTGCCACAACTCCCCCTGTGCTCTTCCTGACAAAGAGCAAATGATCAGCAGAAGACCTCACAAGTCCCATAGTCTATACCTCCTCTGACAATCTCTAGAACCAAGCCCTCGGGCTCTACTTCAAGCCATAAATGGCCTTCTTCAATCTACATACACACTTCCCCTGAGTCTCAAATCTTGAAGCTGTTGCATGTAGACCTCCTCCTGAAGATCACCATATAAAAAGGCGTTCTTCACATCCAGCTGATCAAGAGGCCAGTTGTAGTGTGCAGCAACAGATAATAGGATGCAAGTAATAAGGAGCCATGCACAAGGGAGAAGGTATCAAAGAAATCAACCCCATATGTTTGGGTGAACCTCTTTGCTACTAATCTCTCCTTGTAGCGAGATATGGTGCCATCTAGATTGTACTTAAGGGAAAAAATGCAGCAGCATCCCTCTGTCTTGGCATGTCTAGGCAGATTTGCAAGCTCCCACATCCCTCTAGAGTGTAATGCAACCATCTCCTCCTCCATGGCTTGATGTCACTTTGGATCGAGCATGGCTTGCTAATAGAAAATGGGAATCTATCGTAGAGAGGGCAACGATGAACATAGCAAAAGATCTCTCAAGATTAGCAACAGACACCGCTCCAACTGCATGATAGTGTGCACAATTATGAGGGGCCTTCCGAACAGCAATCGGAAGGTTAAGATCCTTTATAGACTCAATAACAGACATAAGTGGAGCTTGCTCCTCAATAGGTGTAGTAGAATCGCCAAAAGTACCTACACAATCACCACTAGGACAACTCACGTCAGTATCAACACATACCTAACCAGGGGAGGAGACAAGTTGCTGAGGTAGGGGGTGTGTGTGTTTAACACCATGCATGCTGTCATATGTAACAGGAAGTCTATAAACATGAGTAATCTCTTGACTCCTGCCTAGTAGTGGTCTCTGTAGCAATGGCATCCTCACTGTGAGTAATGAGAATCTACTCTGAAGGAACTGATGGCATTGGCATAGGTGTATAATCCTCCCTCAAATGACAACTAATGACCATCAATGGAGAAATAAAAAACAGGCTCATGAAATGTGACATCAGCACTCACATAATATTTCTTGCCCTGTAGGTCATAACATTTATATCCTTTCTAGGTGCTACTATATCCTAGAAAGACACTTTACTGCCCTTGGCACAAGTTTATTCCTGCCAAGTCCTAAAGCATGAACAAAGGCTACACAACCAAATACCCAAGCTGGCACCTGAAATAGATCCCTATCAGGGTAGAGAACATGCCATAGAACCTACTCCTGAATGGTTGAGTTGGGTAACCTATTAATCAAGTAACATGCAGTTAACATTGCATCTCCCCAATAAATCTATGGCATATTATGGTGAATAAGCAACGTCCTAGCCACATCCAACACATAGTGGTGTTTCCACTCTGCCACCCCATTCTGTTGTGATGTATGGGGGCAAGATGTTTAATGAATAATCCCAAGAGACCTGTAAAATGATACTAACTTTACTATGCAAAATTCTAAGGCGTTATCAAAGCGTACAATCTTCACAATAATAGAGAACTAAGTTTTTGTTTTTAAAATGAATGTCTCAATAACAGATCCAACCTCAGATTTATTCTTTAATAAAAATAATCATGACATCCTGGAAAAATTATAGGGTAACCCAATCTGTCATATACTCTACTTGGACCCCATACATCCGTATGCAATAAATCAAAAATAGCAGTAGACCTCTGAGAGGAACTAAAAGGGAAACTAACTCTATGATGTTTTCCCAGCTGACAAGTATCACACAATCTCGACGATAGGCAAAATGTGAGGGATGGCGCATCTTAGCCTATCCAAAGAAGGGTGTCCAAGTCGATGATGCCATTGAAAAGTTGTACCAACACTAAAAGCACCCTTTCTCAGACACATAGCAACAAAAGGAATCTAGATCAAGCGATACACAACCCCCTCATGTCCACCACCAATCGTTCTCCCTATGAGTCTGTCCTGAAAGATGCAACCCAACTCATCAAAAATGGTATGGTGATGTAAGCCTTTTGTAATTCTGCTAACAAACAAAAGACTAATAGGGAAATCAGGAACAAAAATAGCATCATGCAACTTCAATGAGGGAGTCAATGCCACATCCCCTCTACCATCAACTTTGGAATGCCTACCATCAGCGATCTGAATAGTTCTACTAGAGGAGCAATCTGAATATGTCTGAAACAAGTCTAATCACCGCTGAGATGGCGGGATACTCTTGAATCTACTAACCACAAAGTACCATCAGAAATACCATCATCAGAAGTAAAGGTAGAAGCTATACCTGAGGTGGCCAATACAGCAATATCAATGGTGGTAGCAGGCTCCTGAGTCAACTAGGCAAGACACTAAACCACTACATCATAGTCAGCATGTGACACTATATCGCTCACCTCCTGAGAAGAAATAGCTTAGTTGGCCATAGGAGGTCTACCATGCTTAAAACAATAGGTAGCCTCCAAGTGTCCAACCTTGCCACAGTGAGAACTGTTAAGTTGAAATGTCGTAATCTTTATTAAAAAACCCTAGGTGCCTTTATATAGAGAGGCAACCAAAGGGTAGAGTTACAAGTATGCCCCTTAATATAACACTAAAAATAAAAGAAAAACAAATATAACTCAACACTCCCCCTCAAGCTAGAGCATAGATATCAAGCAAGCTCGACTTAGAACATAACAACTCAAGACGTTTCTTGGAGAGCACTTTGTTGAAGGCATCTGCAACCTGATCTTCAGTAGCAATGTAAGGCGTGGTGATTTTGCTAATGGTGATGGCATCTCTGATAAAATGGCAATCCACCTCTATGTGCTTTGTTCTCTCATGGAAGGTAGGATTATTAGCAATAAAAGTAGCTGCTTTGTTATCACAATACATGGGAGTTCGACCAAAAATGCACTCCCAAGTCACATAAGATAGATCTCACCCATAGAAGCTCACAAGTAGTATGGGTCATAGCCTTATACCTTGATTTTGTACTGGATCTGGAGACTATTTTGCTTCTTGCTTCCCCATGTAACAAGGTTACCACCCATGTAGGTATAGTAACCAATAGTAGATCTCCTATCTTCATGCGCCCCAGCATAGTTTGCATTAGAAAACCCCCAAACATTGAGATGGCCATGCTTCATAAAAGATAGCCCCTTCCTAAGAGCAAGCTTGAGGTATCTAAGCACCTGACATACACCATCCCAGTGGACCTCTCTGGGAACTACATAAACTGACTCAATCTCCCAATAGCAAAGCAAATATCAAGTCTTATATAGCAACTTCCCCACCATAGCACGATATTTGGTGATATCTTCAAATAAAGGACTCTCAGAGTCTACAAGTGGCATGGAGGGGTCCATAGGAATGCCAGCAGGCTTGCAACCCAGCATCCCTGTCTCTTTTAACATGTCAAGAACATACCTTCTCTATGACAACACTAGACCACCATCAACATGTAGTACTTCAATGCCTAGAAAGTATATTATTCTTAGATCTTTAGTAACAAACTGAGAATGCAAGAACCTTTTGGAATCCTATATCCATGTTTCATCACTACCAATGAGCAGTATATAATCTACATATACAATAATAATGACAAATCTAGTAGCTTTATGTATAGTAAAAACATAGTAATCTGCAGTGAATTTAGTAAAGCCAAACTCTTGCACAGCTTTACTAAATCTCTCAAACTAGGCCCTAAGACTCTGCTTGACATCATAAATGACCTTCTTCAACCTGCAGACCTTCTGACACCTCCCCTCAACCACGAAACCAGGGGGTTGGTGCATGTAGATCTCTCTAAATCACCATAGAGGAAAGTATTTTTAATATCAAGCTGAGAGACAAACCAGCCCCTGTTGACTACATAGAAAGAAGTATCTGCACTGAATTAAGTCTGGCCACTGGTGAGAAAGTCTTAAAATAGTCAACTCCAAAGGTTTGTGTATAACCCTTAGTGACCAGCCTTGTTTTGAACCTTTCCACTGTACCATCTACACTGCATTTCAGGGTGAACACCCACCTACACCCCATAACAGTAACACCAGGGGTAGGTCAACAAGATCCCAGGTACCCCTAGACTGAAGAGCATCCATCTCCTCCTCCATGGCCAAGGTCTAGGAAGTGTCCTGAGAAGCCTCAATATGATTCCAAGGAATATTTCTACTATCAACTGCAAGATATAAAAGTCTCCCTGCTGCAGGTAAATAATCAAGTGACATATAATTGAAAACATAATATTTTGCACAAGATCAATATGGCTTCCTCTGAGCAATAGGAAGATCCACATCATGTACCTCTAGTGGTGTAGGGTCTAGACATCCATCTAAATCAACAGTATCAGCAGGACTGAGTAGGACTAGTAGAAAGTGGTTCCTCCCCCTGTAGAATGGTAGAAGGAGGTCTCTGCTGAAGTGTTGAGGAAATATATTTATAGTGGGAACCTCAAGATGTCTAAGTTAGGTAATAGGATGGCCATCGTGAGGTGGAGGTAGCTCAGAGGGACCTGGAGGTGCAGTAGTAGGCATAGGCAATGGAACATCATGCAAGGTACTGGGAGACTTTCCTATAGTAGAATAATAAGGCATGTCCTCAAAGAAAGTCACATCCTTGCTAACATAAAATTGATGTGACACAGGATCAAAACATTTATACCCCTTCTGGGTTCTAGAATAACCCACAAAATTACACTTAACAGATCTAAGAGCAAGCTTGTCCACTTTGAATAAATGAACAAAGCACACACATCCAAACACTTTATGAGGCAAATAAAATAGCTGAATAAAGTAGAATATAGGACTTTACCACCACGCACAAAAGACACCCGATTAATCAAAAAAGCAGTCGTAAGAATAGCATCTGCCCAGAAGGTAGTAGGAATATGCATCCGGAACATAATAGTATGAGCAGCGTCAAGAAGATATCTCAACTTGCGTTTAGCAATCCCATTCTGTTGGGATGTATGAACATAAGATGTCTGATGTATAATGCCATGGGACTGAAAAAAACTAAATCAAAGTAGAGTTCACAAACTCAAGCCCATTATCGGTTTGAAACATATGAATGGTAGTGGAAAATTAAGTCTTTATTTCATTCACAAAATTTTTAATTCGAATGTTTCTTTCATCATAAAGACCCAACAGACATAGGTACAATCATCAATAAGTATGAGAAAATACTGAAAACCCCTAAAACTCTTAACCTGACATTGGCCCTATAGATCAGCATGAATAAGACAGCAGAGTCAACTCATTTATTACTACTAGAAAAAGAAACTCTATAATGCTTGCCAAGCTGACAAGCATCGCAGGAAAATGAATCTTGATATTGCATATTAGGAAATTGACAATGAAGGACAGAGACACTAGGATGTCCCAATCTACGGTGCCACTGTAAAGTAGACATGGCAAAAACTACAACCATGGAATAGTGTTCTGCTGGAAGATCAAGATAGTAAAGGCCATCCTGCTCAAGTCCTCCACCAATCTACTTTATCACCAAAAGGTCCTGCAAGAAGTGATCATAAAACACTGCTCCGCAATTTAACGCCTTAGTAATCTAACTAACAGAGATTAAGTGCGAAGCGAATTTAGGCGCATGCATGACATCAGAAGGCGATAAAATAGAAGACAGAGAAATGTCACCCAAGCCTGTCATAGGGGACAAGGCACCATCTGCTACTAGAACATGTACTGGAGTAGTCAATGGTTTAAAAGCTGAAAAGAGGGTAACATCTCCTATGATTTGAGAAAATGCACCTAAGTTTATAAGTCAAGATGGCTTATGAGCACCTCTAACACTAGCCGTAGTACCTATCTTTTGTGAAATAGACACATCAGCGGTGGAAGTATCCTGGGAAGATAGAAGCCTATCATACTCCTCCTTGGAAATAGTGACCTAATTACTGACTTGTTCTTCCTCCTGATAGTGTTGGCTCTTGTCTCCACTATAAGTAACTTGGTTAGCCTGATGTCTTTGAGAGAACCCGTGCTTTATCCAACACTTGTCAACAGTATGATTTGTCTTGTGACAATGGTCACACAACAAACCATGTCCTCTGCCACGACCTCCAGCTCTTGCTCCACGTCCTCTGCCCCTACCCCTAGAGGTTCCCTTGCCTCAACTAGCAACTGCCAAGGCAGAGGAATCAGAGAACGAAACAAGGTTAGATATCTCAATTCTGGAGAGTCAAGCATATATCTATAGAAGCATAGGGATCTCCTCCAGTGTCATAAGCCAATACTTCACAGACTTGTATTCAGGACCAAGGCCTACAAGAAATTGAACAGATCGAAAGCTTCATGCTACTTAGCAATCATAGTGGCATATGTGGAGATAGATTGATAGGTATCCTGCTCATCCTAGAGGTTCTTCATAGAACCATAGTACTCGGTAAGTGGCATGGTTCCCTTTCGGAAAGAGTGCAACTCCTTAATCACCCTGTAGAGGCAACTGATGTTGCTCTTATGAGAATGTATCTCATGAAGAACCTCTCACATTTTCTTTGCTGATGCATAGGACATGACTTGCTTTGCAATAGGCTCCTTCATGCTATTCAGCATGCAGGTAGCCACCCAGTCATTGTCGGCTTCCTAGTCAACAGATTTGACCGTGGGTTCCTCTTATGTCAAAATATACTTCTTCCTGTGTGATCCCATAAATCAAGAAAAAGAGATAGACCATAGTAAAAAGTTGGTACCATCCAACTTGATAGAAGTTCCCTGCATAAAAGATGTGCTTGGGGTAGAGATCTTCCCTACCTAGTTGCTAAAGGGATCCTTCTTGTCCTCCATATCACCCGACATGTGGGAAGCACCAAATATCAAGTTTCTGCAGCAAAATTCAGACCATATGTCGATATGAAAAAATCACAAATATGAGAACCATAACAATGCTTTTAAACCATAACAACCACCTTTGGGGCTAAAGACGACCCCAAAGGGGTCTTTTCTTCTCCTGGACCTCTGCTCGGTAGGAGAAGAGAGAGAACAAGATGCCTCCTAACGGTTGCTCCTAATGAGAAACGTGAGGTAGATAGCAGCAAAAGTGGAGAAGGCGGCTACGACGGTGCTTCGATCGGTGGTGGGCAACAGAGAGAGAGCGGTGGTGCTCCTCTTCACGCCACCACAGAGAGAGAGTGGCGGTAGCAACACCCTCAGGTGGTCAACTCACCACCAAGAAGGGCGGCAGCACAGGTGGGCTGGAGCAGCACCCAGCAATAGTCGTCTGTCCTCCTGACCGGCGGCGCTAGCCGTGCTTCCGATCAGAGAGCCGGGCAGCGGTAGGAAGAGCCGGCAGTTATCTGCCCTCCTGACAAGCGACACTAGGCAGTGCAACCGGTCAGAGAGGCAAGCAGCAAGAAGAGGTCTGCGGCGGCCAGGGTTTTGGTGGAGGGGAGAGGATAGGTGCCTTTATATAGAGAGGCAGCCAAAGGGTAGAGTTACAAGTATGCCTCTTAATATAACACTCAAAATAAAAGGCATACAAATATAACTCAACAAGAACATATAGTTCAGGGTCTGCCAGGCACGCCCCGACCACGTCCTCTCCCCCTTGTAGATGGAGAAAACCACATCCTTTAGTGGCCACCAAGGCTGAAGTTTGGCCAACCTCAGACATGGATGGTTTAACAACCACCCTGCTCACTCAACTGTATGCTTCCTTCAAAGAAGGAAGTTCCGCAAGTGTAAGAATCTGTGACCTAGCAACATCATAATCAGGTCCAAGGCCATCCAGGAACTAAAGAACTGCATACTCCTTGTATGCTCTTTGTATGTCATAAGTGCAAACTAGATGACAACAATTGTACTTCTCTAGGAGCCCCTTCAAGGTGGCATAGTACTGAGATAATAACTGGCCCTCCTTCAAACCACCAATAGCATGATAAATCTCAAACACTGTACTGGAATTCTTCTCATGTAAATAGGTGTCACGTAGAGAATCCCACATCTCCTTGGTCATCTTACAGTACATAATACCATCTCCAATCTATGGCTCCAGGGAGTTCATGATCCACGCACGAACCATGCCATTATCTTTCTTCCAAGTGTTGTATTTTCCTCTTATTTTGTGGCTCCCCCTCCATCAGAATATGCTTTTTATCATGTCCCTCCACTGTCATGAGGAACATCTAAAACCATTTGGCATAGTTAGTCTCGTTCAACTTGGCAATAAGAACAAAGAAAGGAGTCTTGTAACTCCCAATGTCCGTAGCGGTATCCGATATCACTTCAACACTGTTAGAGGATGCCATCGTGCCTTAGGACGATTACAATACGCCACTAAGATAAATCTGAAAGACGATGTTCATATCTGAAAAATCTGAAATCAAAGAGAAAGTGATCTCGTGAACATGAAATCTAAGATCTAGAAATCTTAAAGATCATCCCAAGAGCCACGATAACCCTGTAGACCAAGATTTTGCACATGTTAGGGCATGGGGAAACTCCTAACAGCACCTCTAGAGGGTACCACTCTCCCTTGTTGACGAGAGCTGCCCGCCACCGACCACCACCACATGTAGGCAGCAACACTGGTGGTCTGTTAGCAATAGTAGGTTGCAGCGGTAAGAAGCCCTACTGGTGGCGGCAGCCGGCAATGAGTCACTGGTTGCGGCGGCCTGCAGCAGGAGCCGACGTTGGAGAGAGAGAATAGGTTAGGGTTCAGGTGAGGGGTTTAGAGGCTTGTGCGGGTTGAAAATGACAAATGATCTTAATTTGTTAAGTTACGTTTATTATGAGGGAGTATTTGTTATCTTGCTTTTCGTGTTGGACATATTATGTTATTTTTCCCTTGTCTCTCTCTATATAAAGATTTCCTCTTTACTTCAACTTGGTATTAAAGCACTAGGTTGAGGTCTCCACCAAAAAAAACCCTAACCCCACCTTAAGCCCTTTCTTCGGGAGCTTCCGTCGCCACCACCGGTGCCTGCACCGGCACCGAATCGCCGCTGTAGTAGCAGCAGCGGCGGCAATTGGTTCTCCGGTGTTGTTGCAACGCCTGATTGTGGCATAGCAGCCGCCGCTCGCCGCCTTGCTGCAGCGCTCGCCGCTGCTCCACAGCACCTGATCGCAACACTGCTGTCGCCGCCAACAGCCGCCCCGCTGCAGCGCTTGCTGCTACGCTGCAATGACTGATCGCGACACTTTTGTCGCCGCTTGCTAATGCCTTGTTACAGCAAGACCATCTCCCGATCGCCGCTACTGTTGTTGTGCCTCGCCCTGAAGCCTCTGTAGCACGACACCACACCTTAGTGTGTGTGTTACAGTAGTGCGAGTCGCAGCTATACATCACCACACCGTTCTCTCCTCGTTTAGGAAGGTTTTTTGGATATTGAGGGATGAGGATTTCAATCAAAAAATATTCCTACGGGTGGTATGACTTTCTTGATCTTTTGATCTGATTTGGGATGTGTATTCCCCATAGTGAATGATTTTTTGGGGTGTGTATTACCCTGATTGCTTGATTCTTGGGGTGTGTATTCCCCAGTGAAGTGTTGCTTTTGTTTGTGGATTGTGGAGTGTGTATTCGCCAAGTTTGTTGGTGTTTAATTCAGGATTTCAAATCTGCTATTTGGGCTTATTCTTGTGTGTTTGAAGTTACTATGTTTGCATCAGATGCTTCTGAGGTGTCTTTAGGACAGAGTACAGAAAGCAGGGTGTACAAGAGCCCCTTCTTTACTCCAATTACAAAATTGGATGAGACCAATTACCTCTGTTGTCTCAAACCTTTCTTGTCACTGTGAAAGGCCATGAGAAGAAGCATGTGCTTATGGAAGCACCACCAGAGCAGAAAATAGGAAAATATGCAACTTGGAATTGGGATGATGCTATGGTGAAAGCCTGGATTTTGAATAGCATCATTCCAAGGATTGGTGATGAAGTTATGTACTACAGTTCTGCCGAAGAGATGTGGGATGGCTTGAAGATGGCTTATTCACATGAGTTGAATTCCACTCAAGTATTTCAGATCCACTATGATTTATGCCATCTCAAGTAGGAGGGGATGATCCTGTCTTAGTATTACTCCACTATGAAGGAGTTATTGGAGAAATATAATGCATGTAGATCGATGTGTACTTCTACATACAAGGATCACAGGAAGGAGTTTGCAACCTACATGTTCCTTGCAGGAATGAGTGATCACTATTCTGCGGCTCGTTCACAGATTCTAACTCTTTCTGAGCTTCCTCCTATTGAGGAAATTTACAGGAAGTTGAGTAGGATGCAAATTCAGCCTACTCATGATGTTGTTACTATGGTTTTAAAAAACGTGCCTCGAGGTGAGGCGGCCCCAAATAACCTTGAGGCGATAGCCTCAGGCTGCATACCAGAGGCGTACGCCTCAGTTGAATCGAGGCGGTTTGAGGCGGTCGAGGCGGTGAGGCACACATGAGGCACCGCCTCAGTTGTTTAGGCAAGAATGAGGCAGTGGTGCAGCTATGACCTTGCAGAGATTGCTTCAAGCGGTGGTGTAGCTGCTGCTGCATCGTTGGAGGAGGAGCATCGTCGGTTACCAGCTGCTGCTGTTGCGTCGTCGTCAGAGGAGCATCGCCAGTTACCAACTACTGTTGCAGTGTCATCGTCGGAGGAGGAGCATCGTCGATGGTGTAGCTGCTGCAACAACATCGTTAGAGGAGGAGCATCACCAGTTACTAGCTACTGCTGCTATGTTGTCGTCATCGGAGGAGCATCGTCAGTGGTCCAGGTTGGTTTAAGATGGTTATTTTGCGTAGAGTTTAGGAGAGTTGTTTTGCTTAGGGTTTAGGAGAGTTGGTTTACAGTTTACTGCAGAGGTGATGCTCTTTATATCAAAGGTGATGCACAGAGGTGCTTAAGGTTTCATTGGTTTATTGCCCGTTAAACCAAGTGTTATTTGATTACATTTGTATCAGAGTTACGTTAATTTTTTTTTTTGGTTTACTTGATTGTGTTTCATCATTGTCAAATATCTTTAGGATGAGTTTTGAGGTGTGCTTTAGGGTTTGAGGGGAAAGTTTGGATCTTAGTAGGGCTTGGTTAGGTTTTTGGGTTTTTTAGTGAATTTTATGTTGGTCTAGTAATGTTGTTATCTAGGTTATGATAAGACTTAGTACCATTGGCAACTTGTTTTAAGTAGAGGCTCCAAAATGACCTATTTAGGTCATTTGACTTTGATAGTTTTATTTATTTCTTAGGTTTAGGTCATTTTTCTATATTTTTTATGCAAATCCTGAGGCTTACGCTTCGACCGCCTTGAGGCTTACGCCTCGCCTCGATGAAGGAAAACCGCCTTGGTATCGCCTCGCATTTTTTAAAACCTTGGTCCTACTATTGCCAACCAAGCTTCTGTTACAACATTTACAGGTGTGAGCACTGAGGTAGTATCTCTTATAGAGGAAGACTACGATGTAGTTGTGCAGCGGCTAGCACAGTTGACCCATGAGCAGCCTCAATCCTCTAGCACTACAGCCTATGCATCTGCATCAGGTACGAAAGGGTCATGGTTGATTGATTCAGGTGCATCTAATCATTTGATAGGAAATTCTCAGTGCTTTAGTGAATTGCACAAGACACCACAGGAACATTCAGTACAATTAGTAGACAGTAGACACGCCCCCATTTGTGGTAAGGGAAGGGTAACTGTTACACCCTCCATGCATCTTGCTGATGTATATTGTGTCGGACATGACAATGCAACTGCTATATGTTAGTTCTATTACTAAGCAGTTGAATTGTCGTTCTATTTTTGACGTTGTTGGATGCACTTTTCAGGACTACATGACAGGGAAGACGATTGGTGGTGGCCATGAGAAGGGGGTGTGTATCGGCTACTTCAGAGTCCAATTGCTACAGCCTGTCAGGCAACTACTGCAAGGAGTGCCTTGCAGTGGCACAGAAGACTAGGTCATCCCTCACTTGTCTCCTGCCATGAAGATTTAGTGTGATGCGTGTTAGCTGGGAAAACATCACCGTGCCAGTTTTCCAACATCTATCTAGTCTATCAATTCTACTTCTTTTGATTTACTGCATTGTGATGTCTAGGGTCCCAGCCGTGTGTCAGACCGCCAAAATTATATATATTGTTATTTGTTAATGATTTTTCACACTTATCATGGACCTTTTTGATGAGGAATAAGTCGGAAGTTGGCTCTTTGATTCAGCAATTTGTGATGTTTGTGAAAAATCAATTTGGTGTATGCATTAAAAAAATTTGAATAGATAATGCATTAGAATTTTGCACAAAGAAATTAGCTGATTTGTATGGATCACTGGGTATTGTGCAGCAAAATGAGATAACTGAAAGAAAACTCTACCATATTCTGGATACAGCTAGAGCTTTACTTATCTAGAATAGCGTTCCGCATAGTTATTGGGGAGATGCGATTCTTACTGCCTGTTATCTCATTAACAGGCTCCCTTCCTCTATTTTACATGAGCAGATTCCTTAGAGTATCTTATATCATGATGCAGACTTATTTCTTGTGCCACCTAAGACCTTTAGGTGTGTGGCATTTGTACACCTCCTTGGGTTTGGTTGTGACAAATTGGCACCAAGGGTGGTTAAGTGTGTATTTCTGGGGTACTCACGCACGCAGAAGGGATACATGTGTTTTGATCCCATATACCAGAAACACTATGTGAGTGAGGATGTGACTTTTCATGAGTTTATCCCTTATTTTTCTACCTCATGTCATCAGTTGAGAGAGATAGAGATGGTTGCTCCTATGCCTATACCTCTTATAGCCTTTGAGAACTTCTCTCATAGTAATGGTGTATCTACTACAGAACATACTGTGAGCACTTTCAGACCTATACCACCTAATGAGAAGACATTTAAGGGTGCTACATATCAGCTGCCAGTTACATACAGAGAGAAGACATATCCCCCTCTTCTTCAGTTCCTACTGAGCCACCACCATCGTCCTCTGCTCAGGTATGTATTAGAGATACTGATGATTCTTCTACTCATGTGTCTTCAGGGTCTCTTTCTCTGCCCACAGATGATGATATTCACATCGCTATCAAGAAGGCTTGAAGATCTTATGCATAGTATTGCATTGCTGGCAACATTGTCTCTGCAGGCTCTCTTGGGATCGAATTTCATGCTTTTACAGCTGCAATCTTTAGTATGGAGATACCTACTTCCTACCAACAGGCTCTCCTACACCCACATTGGAAGGTGGCCATGGAAGAGGAGATGTCTGCACTTACTGATAGAGGCACTTGGGAGTTGTCTGCTCTACCTTCTGGTACGCACTTAGTTGGGGCTAGATAGGTCTTTACCCTAAAATACAACCCTGATGGGTCTATTTCTCGATATAAGGCTCGTCATGTAGCCAAAGGGTTCACCCAGACTTATGGGGTAGATTTCTTTGACACTTTTTCACTTGTGGCACGACTCTCCACGGTTCGTACTCTTGTCACTGTTGTGGCTTTTTATGGATGGCATCTTCACCAGCTGGATGTTAAAAATGCATTTCTATACGGAGATTTAGAAGAGGAGATATACATGCAGCAGCCACCTAGTTTTAAGGTTCAGGGGTAGTGTGTATGCAAACTTCGTAAGGCTATTTATGGCCTTAAGCAAAACCCTCGAGCCTAGTTTCAGCATTTGTCTATGGCACTTTCTATGTTTGGGATGCAGAGATCTTCTGATCATTCCTTGTTTGTTAGGAAGACCAATACTGATATCGTGGCTTTATTGGTATATGTTGATGACCTTATCCTTACAGGTAATGATGCAGAGGGTATTACTCAGGTGAAGAAGTATTTGGCTTGCCAGTTTGTTATGAAAGATCTTGGCAAGCTAAGATATTTTCTAGGTATTGAGATCGCCACAAGCAAGCAGGGCATAGTGATGTCTTAGAGAAGGTATGCACTTGATATTATTCAGGAGATAGGCATGCTAGGATCCAAGGAAGCCAGCATTCCTATGGATCCTAAAGTTCATCTATTTGAGGATACAGTGAAGGTAAAGGATAAAAAGGTCTATTGGCAGTTATTTGGGAAGTTATTGTATCTAACCATTACCAGGTCAGACATCAACCTTGTAGTAGGTAAGCTAAGTCAGTTCTTAGACACCCACTGATGTCCACTGGCAGGTGGTTATGCAAGTGTTGAGGTACATTAAGGGATGTCTAGGTAGAGGCATTCTATTCCAGAAGAAAAAAGGTCTTATGTCTGTAGTGGCTTACTCTGATGCAGATTATGCAGGAGATATGGCAGACAGGCGATCTACTATTGGTTTTTGCACATTTGTGGCTGGAAATTTGGTGACCTGGAGGAGCAAGAAATAGAGTTTTGTTTCATGCTCCAGTGTTGAGTCCGAGTACAGGGCTATAGCTCATACTGTAGTTGAGATGATATGGATCAGATCTTTGCTACGAGATCTTCATGTTGAAATTCAGAAGCCTATGGCAATGCATTGTGATAACCGGGCTGCAACATATATTACTAATAACCTCATGTTTCATGAGAGGACGAAACATGTGGAAGTAGACTAGCATTATACCAGGAGCCTGATTCAGCACGGTTTACTTCATACTATATGTCTTGCCTTCACTGGCCAAACTGCTGATGTATTTACCAAGCCACTACCTCGCCCCCAGTTTGAGAAGTATAGAAGCAAGCTAAGCATGGTGGCTATATATGCTCTAGCTTGAGGGGAAATGTTGAGTTAAGTTTATTATGAGGGAGTATTTGTTTCTTGTTTTTCATGTTGGACCTATTATGCTATCTTTCCCTTGTCTCTCTCTATATAAAGAGACATAGGGACGGCTTGGTAAAATAAGATTTCTTCTTTACTTCAACTTAATTCTCAAGAGAAACCTTATACCTCTTTATATAGAGAAAGGTGTTGGGTAAATAGCAACATAAGTCCAAGAGGAAACATAAACAATAAGGAAATAACAAGAGTGCTACACCAACATAAGACATCAGGTAATCTCAAAGTAGGGGTAATTACCACCTCCCCCTATCCATCAATTCTGGAATGTTAGCCATCAATCACTTGCACTATCCATCCTGGTGCCACAGGCTAAATCCTCTGAAAGCAAGTATAGTCACCACTCAAGTGCCTAGAGGCACCTAAATCCACTAACCACATGGTACCATTACTAGACCTACTATGTGTACTCAAGGCAAAATCTGTACTTGAGGAAGAAGCGAAGGCAACAATATCTGATGAAGAGGTAGCAAACTCCTGTGTAAGTTGAGAAAAATGCTACAAAACTGCATCATACTCGACATGAGAGACCATGCCCTACTACTCCTCTGAAAGAGTGGTGGCTTGATTAGCCATAGGAGGTCTACTATGCTTAGACTAACAGGTAGCCTCCACATGGCCAACCTTGCCACAGAATGCACATGTGATCCAGGATCTACCAGATTGTCCTCCACCACGTCCTCTATTACATGTAAAAGGAGATCCACGGCCTCCACGACCTCTAGTAGCAACTAAAGTAGTCGTCTACCCAAGAGTATCAAGAGAGGAGGATTTCACCACAATCCTGCTTAACCTACCATATGCTTCCTCCAAATATAGAAGCTCGTAAAGAAACAAAAGCTGTGATCGAACTACTTTATAATCAGGACCAAGGCCATCCAGAAACTAAAGGATTGCATGTTCCCTATGATACTTCCTATAAGTAGAACATGTACACAAAGGTCTATAAGAATTATTTTTCTCAAGTAGCCTCTTAAGAGTGGTATAATACTGGGATAAGGACTGACCCCATTGCTTTAGACTATTAGTATCATGGTGAATCTGGAAGACCTTGCTAGAATTCTTTTGATGGGAACACGTATCATGCAGAGAATCACACATCTCTTTTGCAGTCTTGTAATATATGATCCCATCTCCAATCCTAGATACGACGGTATTCATAATCCATGATCGTACCGACGCATTATCCTTCTTTCAAGTAGCATATTTCCCAGTCTTTGCAGCAAGCTCTGGCTTTAGCAATATGTGTTCCTTATCATGACCGTCCATGATCATAAGGAATGTTTGAGATCACTATGCATAGTAGGTCTCATCCAACTTGGAGATTAGACGAAAAATGTATTTTTGTAAGTTCCCACCTCAGTAGCAGTATCCGATGTCACCTCTGAACCTTCTAATGATACTATCGTGCCCTTAGTAGCGAGAGAACACTTCAAAATCAGATATGAAAATCTAGATTTCGGATCATGAAATCACTGTAGAAAGATATGATCTTTAGATCATGAAATCCAACCAAACATAGCCTGGAAATCAGATCAAGACCACATCAAAGACCCCTAGGACAGATGTAGGCCACGCTAGGGTGTAGGGAGGCACCCCAGCGCAGCTGCCTTGGGGTCTAAAACCCCACTTGTCGTTGCCTGCAAGGGTAGCACCCACTAGTGGCACTGCTGCCAGTTGATAGTGGTGTTGTGGCACTATTCTACCACCGCTGGTGGCTGTCATCGACATTGCTGTCACTGGCTACCGGTGGTGGTGGCCCAATGACAAGGAGAGAGAGAGAGAGAGGGATAAGGTGGACTGGTTTGGGTGGAATACCAAAGCGCTAACCTAGGATCGTCGCTCTGATACCAAGTAGGAGAAAATGAGCAATCTTATTCAAATAAGAAACCCTACACCTCTTTATATAAAGAGAGGTGTGGGAACAATTACAATACAAAACTATCAAAAAATAAAAAGTTACAATGGAGCCTTCATAATACAAAATGGATCAAAGGGGTATCTCAACAACATGAGACATCTCCATCAAAGACCAACTTCCTTGCACCATCTAACCTACGCAAATGAGGCATACACCCTTTCCACCACCTCTCGACCCCTCAAACACAATGGAATACCAACAATTGAAAACTAAGCAACAGGTCTCACAAGAGCTTGATCCTCAAGAGCACCATTGTACAATGAGGGGGGGGGGGGGGGGGGGGGGGGGGGGGGCGCTCCAACAAATCACACCTTCACCAATCTTCATCTTAGCAAAGCACAAATGCTCAACATCCTCCTCCTTGAGCCCAAAAAGAGGCAATCAAGAAGAAATGAAAAATGTAAGCTTCCACTCATTAGAAACAAGACCAATCTTCTCCACAAAACTCCTAACCCCCTCCAACAAAAAACAACCACTAACCAAAACTCCAACAACCACAAAGCGGGCACTTCATCAAGGCACCCACTGATAAAGACCTTGTCAACCACCACCTCAATAGTAGGAGGAACCAATGGAGGGGGAGGAACCCTTCTCCTTGGGCAGTTCCCTTGCTGATGGCTAACTCTCTTGCACACCACACAAACCACCGGATCACTACGAACCACCACTACATGGCCACGACTCCTACACTTGAAGTAGACCACCGCATGACAGTCCCTCTCCAGAGGAGTACGTCCCCCTCTCAACACTCACCTCATCATTCTTCTCCCCGCTCTCCTTTTGGGTCTCTTGCAATTATCTAAAGAAGAGAAGATGGAAGATATACAAGTCAAAAGCATAACAAAGAATTTTCTTTGAATCATCTTTTGAGTATCCATCTTCTTTCGTCATGTTTCTTGGATCTTCATGTTTCTTCGAGTCTTTCATTTTCAAGTCTTAAAGCTTAGTCTATACAATAAAAATCTATGAAATAGAATAATCCTTTTTCTTCCAACGGTTACAAGGTTCTCCTTTTTATCTAGTTCAGAAATTCGTTCCTGGAAGTCCATCTGCTTAAAAATAGGTGGCCTGGTTTATTCCTGGCTTACATGGATGATGATGTAATGCTGATGTCATCGTCGATGTGGCCAATTCAAATTATTGGTTCTATCGCATTGAACCTCTATTATAACTTTTCTAATGCGATGTTGGGTTTGGTTGACGTAAATTTGGTAAAAGTATTGGTGGGAAAATTTCAAGAGTGCCAAAGACAACTAACTAGCACCTTTGAGTACTTCCACGCGCAATTTATTAGTCACACATTGCTAATAGCACCGTTGTATTGGTGCATATGCCTTAGTTCCACTGTTGCATTTGGCATTCTTCTATGGTAAATATCAAGGAGAATTTTGAGAACTGACTGGTTCTCTTCATCTACTTATTTAAGTTAGAAGACTCTTACTAGTGGAGCCATGGGCTATCTTCATAACATTTATATGGTCGATTCAGTAAGCTCAGTCTGACCAGTTTTTGGAAGGTTCATTGAATAAATTGTGGTTCAGTTTATCGATGGTAAGTGATATTAATTTGGCTCAACTTGCATGCAATTGGGTTTGTGATGTCCAATTAGATGAAGTCAATGGTTCAATGTCAAAGACTCAAAGGCTTTCAACAAAAGTAGAATTGAGATTTTTTTTCTTTCTTTTTTTGTCTTCTTATTCAACGTCTTGTCGCTGAACAAATTCAAAAATTAATTATAGAGGCAGTATCTTTTGAAGTTTATTTTTACTTGAAATTTCGTTTCCAAGAAATATTGGCCAGACTGTCACTACCATCATGCCTTCTTAAATCTGATTTTAATAAGACTCTTTGGTTTAACTATGATGCTCGAGCTCAGCAACATCGTTATCCACGTTTGAGTTCAAATGATGGAAGAGCAAATTTAAAGTTTGATTGTTATTATGCTTTCATTAACTTCCTTTTCTAGTATACTTGCTTTTCACATCACCAAACCATTCTAACTCTGTCATCTGAAGCCAGTGGGCATCTATGGGCATTTTGCAAGATCTGTTATCCATGAAATTACAAAAGCTCTCGGCATCTCCTGTTTCAGGTAATTAAAAGAAAACTCTATTATTTTAGCTGTGAACAAATATCGTAAGCATTTATTATTATCATCACCACACAGGATTACAAGGAAAGAAGCTTAAGCATGTAGATCAACAAATCACTTAATTGCTCACTCACATGTAAGTTCCCATATTTACCCAAGGGAAAGTTGTGATTTTTTATTTTTCCTGCCAAGCACCCTCAATAGGATTTGTTTCTTTAAAACAGAAAAATATAACTGTTAGTGGTGCTTCTCCTCTTCCATTATTTAAATTTTGATTAGCAGTGACTTCGTATGATCAATTGTTACCATCTTACGTTCAAATCCATGTATCCCCCATTTAGGCTAGATTCAATTTGTTAGTGTCATGTAATTTCATTTTGATTACTTGCATCTCTGATAGTGTTGGAGAGTTTCTTGTTTTGTTCTCTTTTTATGTTGTGTTATTTGCTTTATTGTAGAAGGGCATGTTTGCACTTTTCTCTGTAAGTCTCTTCCCTATAAATAGGGACTTAGGGTTTTGGAATAGAATAAGAAAATTCTCTCCACATGATATCAAAGTAGCAATCCTAGGCTAGAGCTCTATACCTTCTTGATTCCCATCATCTTTCTTTCTCCACTAATAAACAATAAGATTTGATTTGCCCTGTGGGAGTTCATTGGCCCCTTTTTCTCTAGCTGAACCACCACTAGTAGGAGCTCCTCACTTAACCCACTCACCGGTGTCGCCGTTGACCCCCGACTACTACAAGGGGGGTCACCAACCCCTTGCCTACCGGTTGGACCCCCTTCGGTGGCCCTTCTATAACAAAGGTGTTGCCGATGATGTGCCTTGTGACGTTGGGTAGGGACTAAAGAAGGGCCTCATTGAGGTTTCTTCAGACCATTGCTAGGGATCGAGGGGAGGGGGGGTATCAGCCAGATCTGTAGCAGTCAACAAAGTACCACCACCTCCCTATTCTATAGCCATCCAGGTAGAGAAGATTTTGCTACTCTATGGATTTTCCTTGCCTTTGTGAGCCTGTGAATAGGAAGATTAATGATCTATATGCATCCGGTGCGAAGAGTAGTTGATTTGAAGGTGCGGATCTTCGATTGTATGTTTTATGGCACCTAGAGTGATTTATTCTCCTATTCAAGTAGATGGCAGTTATAGGGATTTCCAAAACCCCTCATCTGACCCGATTATGATGTTCAACGGGTCCATCCATGTGGCACAACCATAGTTAACCCTTCCTGGTGTTGAGGGACACGAAATGAACACTAGATTGAAGCCCAATAGGTGCTTTGAAGGAGACAAAGGTATTTCACTATCCACATGAGGACCTAGGTGTAGACATCGGGGCCAGAGATGCTTTAGGCCTAAATGCCAAGTATGTGGGAGGTTGTATACTGAGAGTCAGAGTCAGACGTTTGTTGTATCAGAGTCATTAAATGAGAATGTTATCGTTAACATGCAAAGGTAAGATGAGGGGGGTTTTATAATTTTTTATTTTATTTGGCCTTCCATGTAATTTGCCCAATCTCTCTTCTATAAAAGAGAGGTTAGTGTTTCATTGACTTAATAAGAAACACTATTTTCCCTCTCACATGATATCAGAGCAGTGATCCTAAATCAATGGTCTGAAATCCCACTAAATATCCATTAATCAAGATGTTTGATTCACCAAATCCAAGGTGATCTAAAAGATGATCAAAGGAGCATCAGATGATAGTGCTGCCGTCATGATCAACAGCAGTGCAACAGTGGGAATGGGCAGTAGCAGCACCTCCACTGCTACAGGAATCGATAGCAACAGCGCTGTCACTACTATAGGAACCGACAGCAGCGCTGCTGCCGCTACAGAGGTTGACATTAGGGTTGTTGTTGGCCACGAAGTTGGGGCGTGTACCTGCTCTATGTTTGTTTGCGTGATGAGTCTTCTCTCATGAGTTTGTTCCAAGTTTTATGTTGGCATGATGAGCCTTCTCTCATGCAAATCAAGTTTTGTTTGCCAAGAAAAGGGAGAAAAATGATATTGTTATAGTTTTGGTCTTTCGGTACACAGGAGATCCAGTAGAAACAAGTGATTCAAACCTTGGGTTTTTTATTCAGGTGCATCAATTCATCTCACTGGGAACACCTAGGAGTTGAGGAGTCCCTCTAAGCCACGTGGAGTCAGAGAAGTCAGAGTGGCCAATGGGGCAACCTCTCCAGTTACGTCTGTTGGAGAGGTCTAGGTATCACCAGCTCTACGTATTAGTGATGTACATTGTGCCCCAAAATTCCCAATGAGTTTACTATATGTTAGCAAGATATACAAGCACCTCTCTCAAAAAAAAGATATGCAAGGACATTCAGTGTAGGGTGCTATTCGATGATAGACATTGTTATTTCCATGATAAAAGTACCAATGGGATCATTGGTGGTGGGATAAAGAGATGGCCTCTACAATGTCAATGCACGCACACCGTTTGTTGGTATCATGTCAATTGCCAATGATCCTTGGCTATGGCATAGATGATGCAACACCCATCAATTGGGAAGATGCATCAAATGTATCCTGAGTTTCTAGACACATTGTCACTGGAGTGCGAGGATTGCTAGTTGACGAAACATCATAGGAACACCTTCCTATGACCAATGTTGTGGCTATCACCTCAGGCTACCAGGCTATCAAGCCAGGTGAGAAAGCCAAAGGTCGCCTTGGAGCTATTCTAGTTTAGGGGCTTCATCTGAGCTACTGCCTAGTCACCTTCTTTGTCACCTGGGTGTCTTGTGGCTCATCGCCTTACTCCTAATTCACTTTAGGTAAAACCATAAGACTATTATTTGGTCTTAAGTGACATGATATGTTTGTGTTATATATTGTTGTATATACATAATACATACATATATATATGTTATTGATAACTTTTATGTGTTCAATTTTGCCTTTTCTTCCTAACTTAGACTATTGTTTGTTTATTAAGACATATGTGTATAAGTTATACATTTACATTGTATATCTGTAATGATATAATTATGATATATTACACTTTAATGATGTGTGTATGTACATATTTGTTATTGTCTACAACTCTCTAATGATTCATAGCAATATATGTATAAGTTATGGTATTAAGTTTGTATTGTATTGTATATATAACATATTATAATATATGTTATTGTCTTGAGTACAACTTAAAGACAACCTTTTGGGTTAGCATTTGAGAGCCATTGGTGGATGCCTCTATCTTGAGAAAGGCCTTCACTTTATTGTGGTGCATTTGGCTCAGATACAATGGAGTGATTTTCCATATGGTGTCTAAATAGAGGGAGTGCTTTATCATTATAATGTTTAATGTTCTTTATAATTTTTGGTATAATTAGCTCCTTTTAATAATGCAGTGGAGGGTTAACTATAACATCCATTGTTAACCCTTCTTTTCTTCTTCAAAACAAATACATGTCACTATGTTGTTTTGGTAGGTACATATGATATATATTTTGGTTGTTTGTTTTGGCCTATAATTATAAATATAATATATATGTTTATACATTGTATGATAATATAAATATATATGTTATTGTTACTTAAATATGATAGGATCATTATTTTTTTGTTCGCTTAAATAGTATTATCATATGTTTCTTACGAAAGTCAATGTTACCATATGAGCTTATTAGGCATATTTAATATTTTAACAAATAAAAAGATGTCGCTTAAATTTTATGTTAGCTTGTGTAGTGCAGTCGTTTACTTATTGTAAGGGCTTGATGTGTTTTGTCCCTCAGGAACTTTCCTGTACTTTTGACCCTACGGTTTCTCTCTATATAAAAGAGTTCTAGGGTTTCTAATGAAATCAAATCATTTCAACCAATTTGGTATCAAAGCACCGTACTAGACCGTGGTTCTGATATCCCACCCCTCACAGCCTCCAAAACCCTAATTCTTCTTTCTCCCTTGAGAGCAGCAGAAGCTCGGCGGATCTCCGACAACGTGCTGCTGCACACGCAACGGTGCTGCGGCAACGCGGGTGAGCCTGCAGCACCCTTAGGCGACGCTTGCAGTAGCGTGCTTCGAGGCCATCTTGTCCTCCAACAACGGCACAGTAGTCACCATGTTGGTTGTGGTGGCTCTACGACACTGCTCACAACCATCCTATGTCTCAGCGGAAATGCAGCAACCCAAGAGTCGCTCGCAGCGGCGCTGCGACCTCTTGAAGGTTGATCTAATCATCAGCAACGCTGCTCACAACCATCCAAGTTCCCAGCGGCGGCGCAACAGCACCAAGAGCCACTCGCGGCAGTGTTGTGACCTCTTGAAGGTTGATCTGATCATCGGCAGCGGTCCAGCAGTGGTTTGGTGAACCTACGGTGGTGCTACGGTGCTCTGGCGACAGTGGTCGACGACGCAGATCGACAGGGAGGCAATTTTCTGTGATCCGATCCCTATGTAGTGATTGAAAAGGGATTTCTTGTCCTGATTTAGGAGCATAAGTCCGTGATACAGGTTTGAATTTGTCTGATCTCAGATTTATTGAGGATTTCTTGGTGATAGAAGCTTGATCGAGGCTTCCTGATTGCGAAGATGGCTTCAGATGATCATCTGAGGTGTCCTCGGGCTCTATTTCTAACACCGAGGTACTCAAGAATCCTTTCTTTGGTCCTGTTAAGTTGGATGAGACCAACTACCCACGGTGATCCCAAACCTTTCTTATGACCGTTAGGGGTTAAAAAAAGCCATATTCTTACGGATCCGGAGCTTGAGAACAGGATAGGTACAAATGCTAATTAGGACAGCGATAATGCCATTGTTTGTGCATGGTTGATGCAGGTAGTTATTCCCCGCATAGGGGATCAGATCATGTACTACACTACTACAAAAGAGATGTGGAAGTCATTGCGTGACACCTATTTACATGCTAAAAACTCCGCACGAGTTTTTCAAGTCTTCTATGATCTTTTTTATCTGCATCAGGAGGGATGCACGTTGTCACAGTATTACTCCCTCATGAAGGGAATGTTGGAGAGGCACTACTACCTGCCAGGGTGTGCCTATGAGTCCTGAAGGAGATTTAGGAGACAATTAGTTGTCTCTCTTTTCTTGGCTAGCCTTGGACCTAAGTATGCGGCAGAAGAGATCAGATTCTTACTGCTCCTGAGCTTCCTACTCTGGAGGAAGCATACAGTAGACTCAGCAGAGTTACAGTACGCGCTCTTACTCCTGATTCTGTTGCTCAGTCATCTGCATTGGCTACGATCCCTGGACATGGCAAGGGTACTACTTACCCTCACATGGTCGTGGATGTGGACGTTCTTTTGGTACACGTATCAGGACCTCGTGTACTTACTATGACAAACTTGGTCATGCTAAGACTACATGCTGGCAGAAGAATGGTAGGCCACTTGTGGCCAATTAGGCAGCAAAGATTTCCAATGCGACTCCTACTTCTGATATCAATTCCTTGAGCACTGAGATTGAGAACTTGCGGCAGCAGATTGCTCAATTGACTAAGGTGTCCTCTCAGATTCCAGACACTGCAGCTATGGCCTCCTCGTCAGACTGCGACTGGTATGCCATCACCTTCATCTCCTGGTGAGTGGTTAATTGATTTTGGTGCATCCAAGCACCTATATGGCGACCGAGGCTCTTTCTCTCAGTTAGCACTTGTTACACTCGCCAGGATAGTACAGGTGACTGATGGGAGACACTCGCCACTTGTTGGCAAGGGAGATATGTCCTTATCTCCTACTTTAAGACTTGCAGATGTCTATTATATGCCTGATTTTTCTTTGAGCTTATTGTCTGTTAGCAACATCACTAGAGATCTGAGTTACCGAGCTATTTTTTATGCATCTTCTTGTGTCTTTGTTGATACTCCTATTTATATTTCTTGTTTATGTTTACTAGGATTGTTTAGTTATCTTTATATTTTGTCTGGTTCTTTTATGTATTTTTCCCAACATCTCTATGTATAGAGGTGTAGAGTTTTCACAATAATATAGATTGGTCATTTCTTTCGACTTGGTATCAGAGCGGCGATCCTAAATCAGTGGTCTGGTATCCCACCCCTCATGAGCCTCCGTACCCCTCCACCAAAACCCTAGTTTCCCGTTTGACACCCGAGGGAGCCGCCGCCGGCCCTAGGAGGCTGCTGCAACGGTCACAGCGGTTGCTGGTGCCCGTCGCGACTCCCGCTGCTCCTCTCCCTTAAGCTGTGGGCCGCCTTCTCGAGTGCTAGCGCCGCCGACAAGCCCTAGCGAACCTCTTCTTGAGCCCTAGAAGGCACTGCCGCCTCTTCAAGGGCTTTCCAATGCCACCTCGAGGCCTTGCAGCGCTGCCTCTCCTCGCGCTGAGGGCCGGTCTGGAGGTCACAGTGATGCTCTGAGGGTGTAGTACTGCCCGGCGGTTGGTCCAGCACCTCGGAGCATCGCCGCGGTGCCGCCCCTGACCTCAGGACAACACTTCCGATCGTCGGAGCGTCGCCTCAAACCACGGTAGCATCGCCACCTCCGCCGCCCATCACCTATAGGTCACTGTGGTGGTTCTTAGGGTCAGTTAAGCCTGCCCAAGAACTGTTAGGACACATCTTAGCATCCTAACATACGCTAAAACCTAATCCACAGGATTTCTATGATTCTTGAAATGTTTTCTGGGGTTTCTTTGCCTTAGATCTCATGTTCAAGAGATCATTTTTCCCCTGGCTGTGAAGTCTTCAGATTTGAATATTGATTTTAGGTCATAAGCTAGATCATAAGCTGGATGATAAATGCATCTAGAATGATGCCTAGCTGATTTTACGTCTATGATGGCGAGTTCTAGCTCTTGGTGATCCACCTCATCGCTACTATGACAGAGGTGGTTGGGTATGCAGGCTTGATGCCGCAGAAGCATGACAGGAGTCACCATGGTGTTAGATGGTTAGTCGATTCCGGTGCTTCATAGCATCTCTATGGAGATAAAAGCTATTTCCGGTCACTCAATTCTATTGCATTAGGGAGAACGGTACAAGTTGCTGATGGCAGACATGCACCCATTGTTAGCCTGGGGGAAATATCTGTGACCCTCACATTGCGGCTGTCGAGAGCACTACACGTACCGGAGTTTCCCATGAGCTTGTCCGTGAGCAGGATCATGAAGGATCTTCATTGTAGAGTGATTTTTGATGAGGTCGGATGTATTGTCCAGGATAAGCTTATTGGGAAGACCATCACCAGAGGTACAAAGGAGAATGGTCTTTATCATCTTGGTCAGGAGCCATTTGCAGGTGTCGGTAGACATGATGGTGGGAGTGTCTTACAATGGCACATTTGTCTAGGACATTTGCCTCTGGATTGCCTCAGGAGGGTGATTCCGCATATTTCACCTGCTGTTACTATTAGGTGTGATGCTTGCTAATTAGGCAAGCATCATCGGTCTTCATTCCCTGCCAGTACTTCTCCTGGAGCATCTGCTCCCTTTGAGTTACTCCATATGGATGTTTAGGGACCGAGTAGAGTTCCAGAAAGGACAAGATACCGTTACTATCTCGTTGTTGTCGACGATTTCACTAGAATATCCTGGGTGTTTCTTATGAAGAATAAGGTAGAGGTTGGAGGTATTATAGAGATTCTTCTCTTGGAGATTAGGACTTAGTATTCTGCTATAGTAAAGATTGAATGGATAGATAATGCCCTCGAGTTTTGCACTACTAGACTTGCAGAGTTTTATAAGACTCATGGGATTATCCATCAAACTTCTTGTCCCCATACCTCGCAGCAGAATGGAGTTGCCGAGTGAAGCACCGACACCTATTAGAGGTTGCCCGCACTCTTCTTATTCACCACAATGTTCCACAAAGATACTGAGGAGATGTTGTTTTGACGGTGACCTACCTCATTAACATGATGCCGAGTTCAATTCTCCACGAGTAGATACCGATTCTCCTATTACACCCAGATGGTGAGCTTTTCCATGTGTCTCCTAGGAGTTTTGGATGTGTTGCTTTTGTTCATGTGCCATCACCAAGACTGGACAAGCTTGCTCCTCGTGCTGTTAAGTGTGTCTTCTTAGGGTATTCCAGGAGTCAAAAGAGGTACCGATGCTATGATCCCATCCACCATTGGCATTATATCAGCGTTGATGTGACTTTTCGTGAGACGACACCATATTTTTCTATTGCTGAACAGACGAGTATTCATGATGATGCAGCTCCCATGCCTATTCCTCCGATTTCACTTAAGGATATTCCGGTCTCCATACCTCAACAGACCTCTTCAGGCTCCACTACCCCCGTGGATGACTACCAAAGATTGCATGGTCCTCTACGCACATATAGTAGACCTCATGCGACACTACAGAGGCCACCGACCACACCAGTGACTGATGTTTCACAAGCAGCTGAGATTGACTTTGATGGCAACGATAGTCTAGTTAGACTTGATCCTCCTGACAGTGCAAATCACCACAGTAGTGAGGCTCCTGCAATGACTCAATCGGAGATACCAGATGATTCTGACCTTCCTATTGCTATTAGGAACGCACTATTAAGACCCGTGCTGTTAAAACCCCTTAAGACGTCTGAGACTTGGGTCAGACGTCTGGGAAGGCACGTTTGGGCGCCTTCCCAGACGTCTGGAAATCAAATTTTTCGTGTACGTCCTCGCATCTACACGTGTGCTGCACGTAGATAGTATGTAGCTGCATTTTCTTCTCTCTCCTCTTGCCGATGAAACCCTAACCCCATGCCTACTTAAACCCCCCTCCTCTCCCTTGTTCACCTCACCTTCAGCCACCCTTCTTCCCCAGCAAGAGCGAGAGCAGCAGGCAACGAGCAGCGAGCGTGAGCGGCATAGGAGGAGAGGAGCAGCGAGGTGAAGAGAGGAGAGAGTGCGAGCTCGTGAGGGAGTTCGCTGGAGAGCTCACGGCCGGTTGGGTGTGCGCAAGAGGAGAGGTGCGTCGGGGAGGTCCTCCCCGGCACTACTGCAGCCAGAGCAACAGTCGAGTGGGCGTGGTGCGGCCGCACGCAGCACGAGAAGGCGAAGGTAGTCTCTAGTTCTGGGATTTTTCCAGAATCAAACGTCTGGATCTACATCCAGATGACGTAGACGACGTCTGGAGGAGGCTCCAGACGACTGAGAGGTAAATCCTGTAATGTACACCTCCCTTTGCGAATACGGCCATGCAGGTCGTTCTGCCGAGGCACTATTCCGTGCCATATTGAGAAGATTTGCGTCGCGCGTGCAGGATTCGCTTTGGGAAGGTGCGAGACAAGCCCTCCCACGTAGTTCAGACGTTTGGGCGAGGCATCAGATGGCGGGAAGCGTCTCCAGACGTTCGGAGAGGTGGTCGGACATCTGGAACTAGGTCCAGATGGTTCAGCATAGTCCTTGGACGTCTGAGGAGTAGAGCAGAGTTGAGGTATGGTTCTGAATTTTTTTTAAGACGTTTGGAAGGTGTTCCAGACGTCTGATATGAATCAGAGTTACTATTTTGACTCGTTTAAGGTCTGTTTGAGGTCTGATTTCCACAATTAGGATTTCGTTGTTCTCCATTTAAGCTCCTCTACTTGTTGGAATACTTTTTAGCCTGTTTTGAGTGATTTCTTGTGATTGATCCTTGTGATGGGACCTCGTTCTGTTGCGGATTTGGGGTTTGCTGAGGCACGTGGACCTGCCGATCAAGCCCCCATTACTCCTGGGTTTACTGGTAGAGTGGCTTCCCCTAGTTTAATTACCAACATGAATGCATACTTGGAATGAATGTTAGATCCTAGGGTATGGCATGAATCCTAGGACTAGAAACACTGGAATAGTTGTATGAAATGTATGAATTGCAGTCTGAAAATGGAAATGGAAATAGAAATGATGAAATCTAGTATGGCTTGGCCTGAGAAACATGAGCATGAACCCTACGGGGAATTAGGAGTAGAGCTCCTGGAAGTAAATGGAATGGAACTGGAAATGTGAATGGGGAAGTGAGCTGGCCCTTGAGTACGGAGTACCAAGGAAAGCGACTGTCCCCCTGCTTAGTGCAGAGCGGAGCTAGCCGCCCTAGGGTTGGGACCCAGGGTTAGGATTGGCCACTTTGTATCGACTTTCTGGCCCTCACGTACACAGTACCGGGGAGAGCTACTAGTGTAGGGAGAGAGCTAACCACCCTACGGGGCCTGGGATTCAGCTAGCCGCCTTACATCGACTTGCTAGGCCCATTAGGCAAACCAGGGTAGTCAGGCGACGGTGCGCGGACTGTGGAGGGGCGAGACCCCTGTTTGGTTCTTAGGGGCTAGACCCCTGTTACTGAGAGGGCTATGCCCTATACTGGTTCCGTGCTGTGCTTTGGGCGCACCCGTTAACGGAAACGACTGACCGCATGCCAGTACGGGGTAGCTACCCATGCGTTTATCATGTGTGTCGTAGTCACCGTTACATCTGTCAGTGACCTTGGGGTGGTTGACTAAGTGTTGGACCACCACGGGGGACTCTCCCGGCCAGGAGAGCACCACGTGCTACTTCTACTCTTTGGAAAAGACTGCAATCAAGATCGTTCCTAGGAGGAACATTCGAGATCAAGAAAGAGACCTGATAAATAAACCAAGTGATGAAAGAAAGAATAATTAGTTAAAGAAAGAAAGAAATTGAAAACAACAGCTACCTGTCCACCTTTACTATTTTAATTAGCTAGTTGCCACTCTACTCAGCGTTCGTTGATGTTTTGTACTCATAACCTTTTTCAGGTCCAGGTGTTGAGCAGTTAGAGCCTACGGCTGCAGAGGGTGTTGGGCCCAATAGAGCCTAGTAGTTGTAGCTTTTTGTTGTACTCCGTTTCCTATCTTAGTGAGTAATTTGTTACACCTCTGCACTCGTTTATTGTAACTTTATATTCCTGTACCTGTTTAAATTTTCTACTGTTGTGGTAGTGTGTATTGTAGTAGTTTATTTCTTTACTGCTGTACTTTTGCTATTGTTAGTTGCTTGCATGGTGAATGTGGTTTGTTTTACTGCTTTTTGGTTACTTCCTTGTTGGACAACTGGATCTTGGGATCAGTTGAGTCGATCCGGTCTCGTGTCCTATAGGGATTCAGGAACTGGGTCGTAACAAGATGGTATCAGAGCAAGGTCGTCCCGAGAAGTGAACCAACTAGCTGGAAAATAATCAATTCACGTGAGTAACCACCACAATGTACCTTTTGACATATGTTCTGAGGTTCTTCCGTTGAATGTTGGTTAGAATTGATGTCTTTTCTGTTCTGTGTTTGCGTCTCCTTGCAGGAAATGCCTCGACGAGGGGGCAGTGAGGCGGGTTGCGGACGCGGCTGAGGACGAGGTCGGAGGGGTGGGCACGTTGAGCCCGACGCCTCAGTGGACCAACCACTACTTCCGGGCATCCAGGCCCAGGACCTCGCCCAGCTGATACGGGAGATCGTACGAGAGGAGCTTCACCCGCCTCCACGGGCGCCTCTTCCTGGGGCTGCGGAGGGGGAGTCCTCTGTGGGACCACGAGACAGGCACAGCACTGGACGTGGGGCAGGGGGTGGCCCTCCACTGCCCCCACCTTCCTCTGACACTTCCGAGCACGAGCCCTCTTTGCCTGGAGGCATACCAGTTTCCCCACTTCAGCGCCATTATGAGCTTTTCGGATAGTTCCGGAAGCTGAAACCCAGCTCCTTCAAGGGGGATGAGGACCCAACCGAGGCGAAGAACTGGTTCGAGCAAATCGAGAAGGTGTTTGACACCCTTTGCCCCCCTGTGGAGTGTCGCATGGCCTTTGCCACGTACCAGCTGGAGAGTGCGGCACACAGATGGTGGACGGTAGTCAGGGGTCAGGAGAGGGTCGAGCCGACTTGGGACCAGTTTGTTACCCTCTTCTACGAGCAGTGCTTTCCCCAGATATGGCAGGAGTAGAGGAGGCGGGAGTTCCATACTCTCCGCTAGGGGACGATGACCGTGAGTGCATATCGCATGCGTTTCCTGGAGCTGTCCCGTTTCACCTTGACAGCTGTGGCTACCGAAGAGGAGCGCCTTTGGAGGTTCACAGAGGGGCTCCGGCCTGCTATTTGGGGGTATGTCAAACCCCTGAAGCTGCTTACGTTCTCGAGGGTGGTGGAGGCAGCTATGACATATGAGGAGACCAACCCATCTGCACGTGACACTAACAGTGGACGGAAGAGGCCCTATTAGCCAGACTACTCACAGGGCCAGCGAGAGAGGAGGCACGCGGTGCCCGCAAGAGAGTCGTCACACTTTGCGGGGCCATCAGTGGCCTTTGGGGGCCCCCGACAGGGGCCAGTTGCCAGCACCGGACCCCGCCCAATCGTCAACAGGGACCTACTGAGGGCGGGAGTCAAGTTCCCCCTTGCTACCAGTGTGGCCAGCTGGGCCACATCAGGAGGGACTGCTCGTCTAGGGCTGAAGGTTAGTAGATGCTCCCCGCACCGAGCACTGGAGGACAAGCAGGAGGCCGAGGTTCCCAGGCACGTGGGGTAGGACAGCAGTCGCAGGGAGGGTACCAGCCAGCGGCTACTCGTCTGACGTAGAGTGTGGCTGCTTCGTCCGCACCTAAGGCTGAGGGGCGTATCAACGCCCTGACACATAGAGACGCCAGAGCTTCAGGATCAGTGGTGGCAGGTATGGTTACAGTTTCCAGTAGACTAATTTACACACCTTTTGATTCCGGCGCCACGCACTCGTTTGTCGCTGCTAGTTTTGCTGTCAGTTTGGGGCAAGACTGTGTGTTGTTAGAGGATCCGTTTGTGATCAGAGGTCTGGGTGGTGAGCTGTTTGTAGCTAAGGAGGTTTACATAGGTTGTGAGGTCAGTGTTGGGGGACACAGCCTCCCCGTTGATCTGATTATGATACCGATGGAGGACTTTGGCGTGATTCTGGGGATGGACTGGCTGTCCGCTTACCACGCCTTGGTGGATTGTTTTGAGAGGAAGATCGTCTTCTCCATATCGGAGTTGCCTTCTTCCGAGTTTTACGGACAGCCAGTGGACGGAGGCTTCAGGTGCATTTCTACACTTTGGGTGGCAAGACTTTTGGGCTAGGGGTGTGAGGGCTTCATGGCTTGTGTGGTGGCGGAGCCCAGCCCCATGGCAAACTTTCAGAGTATCCCGATGGTCAGAGAGTACCCCGACGTGTTCCCAGATGAGTTGCCAGGACTACCGCTCGAGCGTGAGATCGAGTTTGAGATCTCACTGGTATCGGGAACCAGCTCCATTTCTATGGCACCTTACAGGATGGCACCCCTTGAGCTACGAGAGCTCAAGACCCAGTTGCAAGACCTTTTGGAGAAGGGCTTTTTGAGGCCCAGTGCGTCTCTGTGGGGAGCCCCGGTATTGTTTGTGAAGAAGGATGGTACCCTACACCTTTGTGTGGACTACAGACAGCTAAATAGGGTCACCATCAAGAACAGGTACCCGCTGCCGAGGATTGACGACTTGTTTGACTAGTTGCGAGGTTCCACAGTATTCTCCAAGATAGACTTGAGGTCTGGCTACCACCAGTTGAGGATCAAGGAGACCGACGTCTCCAAGATAGCTTTCTGCACCCGGTACGGACACTACGAGTTTTTAGTCATGCGTTTGGGCTGACCAACGCCCCCGCTGCCTTCATGGCTTTGATGAACCGGGTGTTCAGACCGTATCTAGATCAGTTCGTGGTGGTATTTATTGATGATGTGCTCATCTACTCGCGAGATCAGGCGCAGCACGAACAACACTTGCGGATGGTTTTGGACACATTGAGATGACGTAGGTTGTAAGCCAAATACAGCAAGTACGAGTTCTGGTTGAGGGAGGTGACCTTCTTGGGTCACGTGATCTTCGGGGATGGCTTGGCTGTGGACCCAGCCAAGGTTGAGGAAGTGCTAAGGTGGGAGAGACCGCGTACAGTGACAGAGATCCGCAGTTTCTTGGGACTGGCAGGCTACTATAGGCGATTTATCAGAGGTTTCTCGTAGATTGCACGTCCTATGACACAGCTGACCTGGAAGGACGTGCCCTTTTCTTGGACAGACGCTTGTGAGGCGTGTTTTCAGGAGCTGAAGGAGAGGTTGACTTCGGCTCCCGTGCTTACCATCCCAGACAACAGTGGCGGGTTCGTTGTGTACACGGACACCTTTTTGCAGGGGTTAGGGGGTGTGCTCATGCAGAGGGGTCACGTTGTCGCTTATGCTTCGCGGCAACTGAAGCCCCATGAGCATAATTACCCTACCCACGACCTGGAGCTGGCAGCTGTCGTCTTCGCGCTGAAGACTTGGAGGCACTACCTATACGGTGAGACTTTTGAGATTTTCACAAATCATAAGAGCCTCAGATATTTGTTTGATCAGAAGGAGCTCAACATGAGATAGAGACGTTGGTTAGAGCTCCTGAAGGACTATGATTGCAGCATTTCCTACCATCCGGGGAAGGCCAACGTGGTGGCTGACGCCTTGAGCCGGAAGGCGCCCGCCCACTTGGCCAGTTTACAGGCACAGTGTTGGAGACTCATGGAGGAGATGGATAGTTGGTGACCCCTAGAGTTACTGGGGCATTGTGGGGTACTGACTGTGACACGACAAACGAGGCTAGAGCTAATAGACCGCATCATCACAGGACAGATGGCCGATCCGTACCTGCAGTCGTTACATGACAGAGTACTGTCAGGGGACCCTGGAGACTTCTTTACAGACGAGGTGCTGCGCATGAGGGGGCGTTTGTGCGTTCCCAGGGACGAGGAGCTATTGAGAGAGCTCCTGACTGAGGCATACGGTTCCAGGTTCACCATACATCCCGGGAACACAAAGATGTATCATGATCTGAGACGCAACTTTTGGTGGAGGGGAATGAAGCGGGATGTAGGTGAATTCGTACAGCAATGTTTAGTGTGCCAGCAGGTGAAGGCCAAGCATCAGAGGCCTGCAGGGCCATTGCAGCCACTTCCAGTGCCAGAGTGGAAGTGGGAGAGCATTACCATAGACTTGGTGGTGGGCTTGCCCGTTACCCAGCGAGGACACGACGTAGTCTGGGTGATCGTAGACAGATTGTCAAAGACGGCACATTTCTTGCCGATCCGAGTCACTTTGAGACCAGCACAGTTGGCAGAGAGGTATATCCGCGACGTAGTACGTCTGCAAGGAGTTCCACGGGAGATTGTATCCGATCGGGATACCCGCTTTACGTCCCAGTTTTGGGCTGAGTTTCAGCAGGCCTTGGGGACATGGTTGAGGTTCAATATAGCATACCACCCCCAGACGAACAGATAGTCAGAGCGCATGATACAGACGCTTGAGGACCTTTTACGTGCCTGTGTATTGGACTGAAGGGGCTCTTGGGAGGAGCACTTGCCCCTGGCGAAGTTTGCATATAATAACAGCTATCACTCCAGCATCGGTATGGCACCCTACGAGGCTCTGTACGGATGGAGGTGTACTGCACCCTTGAGTTGGGTTGAGGTGGGGACCAAGTGGGAGGTTAGCCCCAAGCTAATCCGGCAGAGTCAGGAGGTGATCGAGCAGATTCACAAGCGACTCCGCACTGTCAGGAGTAGGCAGAAGAGCTATACAGATCGGAAACGCAGAGAGGTACAGTTTGAGGTTGGGGATCACGTCCTCCTTCACGTTTTGCCCATGAAGGGCCTGTAGCGTTTTGGGGTGAAAGGGAAGCTCGCGCCGAGGTTTGTGGGACCCTTTGAGGTCGTGGAGCGAGTTGGACCCGTTGCTTACAGGCTTGCCCTTCCTCCCCAGCTTTCTGGTGTGCACGACATGTTCCACGTGTCCAACCTCAGGAAGTACGTCGCTTATTCCAGTCACGTTTTGAGCCACGAGAGTGTCGAGGTGGGTGACGACCTGACCTACCCCAAGCGGCCAGTGTAGATACTAGATAGAGCCGTCCGAAGTCGGAGACGGAAGCAGGTATCCCTGGTGAAGGTCTTGTGGAGGAGCCAGCGGTACGAGGAGGCTACCTGGGAGCCTGAGGCGGCGATGCGAGAGCGATACCTAGAGTTCTTTGAGGGTACGTCTTTTCAGACCAGCTTCGGTCCTCTTTGAGTTTATTATGTGTATGTTGTTCTTTCTCCGCACCCTAGCTAGCTCAAGTTTCGGGGAAGAAACTTCCTTTGAGTTTGTTATGTTATTAAGACCCGTGCTGTTAAAACCCTTTAAGATGTCTGGGACTTGGGTTAGACGTCTGGGCACCTTCCCAGACATCTGGAAATCAAATTTTTTGTGTACGTCCCTGCGTTTGCGCTCGTGCTGCACGTAGACAGTACGCAGCCGCATTTTCTTCTCTCTCCTCTCACCGATGAAACCCTAACCCCATGCCTATTTAAACCCACCTCCTCTCCCTCGTTCACCTCACCTTCAGCCACCCTTCTTCTTCCCCAGCGAGAGCGAGAGCAGCAGGCAGCGAGCAACGAGCGTGAGCAGCGTGGGAGGAGAGGAGCAGCGAGGGGAAGAGAGGAGAGCGCGTGAGCTCGTGAGGGAGTTCGTTGGAGAGCTCATGGCCAGCCGGGCGTGCGCAAGAGGAGTGGTGCGTCGGGGAGGTCCTCCCCGGCACTGCTGCAGCCAGAGCAGTGGTCAAGCGGGCATGGCACAGCCGCGCGCGGCACGAGAAGGCAAAGGCAGTGTCTGGTTCTGGGATTTTCCCAGAATCAGACGTCTGGATCTACATTCAGACGACGTAGACGACGTCTAGAGGAGGCTCCAGACGACTGAGAGGTAAATCTCGCGACGTACACCTCCCTTTGCGGATACGGCCATGCAGGCTGTTCCGCCGAGGCACTGTTCCGTGCCATATTGAGAAGATTTGCATCGCGCGTGCAGGATTCGCTTTGGGAAGGCGCAGGACACGCCCTCCCATGCAGTTTAGACGTCTGGGCGAGGCACCAGATGGCAGGAAGCATCTCCAGACGTCCGGAGAGGTGGTCGGACGTCTGGAACTAGGTCCAGACGGTTCAATAGAGTCCCTGGACGTCTGAGGAGTAGCGCAGAGTTGAGGTATGGTTCTGGATTTTTTTTAAGACGTATGGAAGGTGTTCCAGACGTCTGATATGAATCAGAGTTATTGTTTTGACTCGTTTAAGGTCCGTTTGAGGTTCGATTTCCGCAATTAAGATTCCGTTGTTCTCCGTTTAAGTTCCTCTACTTGTTGGAATACTTTATCCTGTTCTAAGTGATTTTTTGTGATTGATCCTTGTGATAGGACCTCGTTCCGTTGCGGATTTGTGGTTTGCTGAGGCACGTAGACCTACCGATGAAGACCCCATTACTCCTGGGTTTACTAGTAGAGTGGCTTCCCCTAGTTTAATTACCAACATGAATGCATATTTGGAATGAATGTTAGATCCTAGGGTATGGCATGAATCCTAGGACTTGAAACACTGGAATAGCTATATGGAATGTATGAATTGCAGTCTGGGATGAGTAAATGAAATAATAAGAATTGCCTGTAAATGGATAACTGCCTATGAAATGTAAAGTACTGTTGTTAGCAACTGTTGCATGTAAATTCCTGTTATTTACAATTAAATACGAGCTACCTGTATATGAATTGGAAATGGAAGATTGAATGTTGGAAACACGAGCAACCTGCGAATAAACCTGGAATGTGAATAGTAAAGTTTCATGCTACATGTATAGAACCTAAGAAATGAAAATAGAAATGATGAAATCTAGTATGGCTTGGCCTGAGAAACATGAGCATGAACCCTACGGGGAATTAGGAATAGAGCTCCTGGAAATAAATGGAATGGAACTGGAAATGTGAATGGGGAAGTGAGCTAGCCCTTGAGTACGGAGTACCAAAGAGAGCGACTATCCCCCTGCTTAGTGCAGTGCGGAGCTAGCCGCCCTAGGGTTGGGACCCGGGGTTAGGATTGACCACTTTGTACCAACTTTCTGGCCCTCGCGTACACAGTACCAGGGAGAGCTACTAGTGTAGGGAGAGAGCTAGCCACCCCACGGGGCCCGAGGTTCAGCTAGCCGCCTTACACTGACTTGCTAGGCCCACTAGGCAAACCAGGGTAATCAAGCGAGGGTGCGCGAACTGTGGAGGGGCGAGACCCCTGTTTGGTTCTTAGGGGCTAGACTCCTGTTACTGAGTGGGCTATGCCCTATACTGGTTCCGTGCTGTGCTTTGGGCACACCCATTAACGGAAACGATTGACCGTGTGCCAGTGCGGGGTAGCTACCCGTGCGTTTATCGCACGTGCTGTAGTCACCGTTACGTCTGTCAGTGACCTTGGGGTGGTTGACTGAGTGTAGGACCACCATGGGGGACTCTCCCGGCCAGGAGAGCACCACGTGCTTCTTCTACTCTTCGGAAAAGACTGCAATCAAGATTGTTCCTACGAGGAACATTCGAGATCAAGAAAGAGACCTGATAAATAAACCAAGTGATGAAAGAAAGAATAATTAATTAAAGAAAGAAAGAAATTGAAAACAACAGCTACCTGTCCACCTTTACTGTTTTAGTTAGCTGGTTGCCACTCTACTCAGTGTTCGTTAATGTTTTGTACTCATAACCTTTTTCAGGTCCAGGTGTTGAGCAGCCAGAGCCTACGGCTGTAGAGGGTGCTGGGCTAAGTAGAGCACAGTAGTTGTAGCTTTTTGTTGTACTCCGTTTCCTGTCGTAGTGAGTAATTTGTTACACCTTTATACTCATTTATTATAACTTTATATTCTTGTACTTGTTTAAATTTTTTACTGTTGTGGTGGTGTGTACTGTAGTAGTTTACTTCCTTACTGCTGTACTTTTATTACTGTTAGTTGCTTGCATGGTGAATGTGTTTTATTTTACTTCTTTTTGGTTACTTCCTCGTTGGACGACTGGGTCTAGGGATCAGTCGAGTCAGTCTGGTCTTGTGTCCTGTAGGGATTTGGGAATCGGGTCGTAACACGCACCCCGTACATGTGAGTCCAGATATCATGTTGCAGGCAGTTTGGCTATCGATGGTCTTGCTCCTCAGTTTAGTAGCTTCTGTCAGGCGCTTATGTCACACATTCCGTCTACCTACCAGCAGGTCATGCTTGATCCTAGGTGGCGTCAAGCCATGGCGAATGAGATGGCCGTACTTCAGAGCAGACAGACTTGGGATCTCACCTCGCTTCCTACAGGTACGTGATTTGTTTGCTTCAGATGGGTCTTTGGCTTAAAATACAATCCTGATGGGTCTATTTCAAGGTATAAGGCCAGGTTGGTGGCAAAGGGGTTCACCCAGACTTATGAGCTAGACTTTTTTGATACTTTTTCTCCTGTTGCATACCTTGCCATCGTTCGGATACTCATCTCTATTGCTGCCCACAGAGATTGGAGGTTACATCAGCTTGATGTGAAGAATCTTTTTCTCTATGGTGATCTTCAGGAGGAGGTTTACATGCAGCAGCCCCCAGGTTTTGAGGTTTAGGGGGAGTGTGTGTGCAGACTCAGGAAGGCCATTTATTGCCTCAAGTAGAGCCTGAAAGCCTGGTTTCAGAAGTTGTCCGATGTGTTGCAAAGGATGGGGATGCAGAGGTCCTCTTCGGATGATTCTCTGGTTGTCAAGAAAACAGAGAATGACATTGTAGCACTACTAGTTTATGTAGATGATCTGATTGTCATCGGCATTGATGAGGTTGGGATAAGATAGGTCAAGGAGTCTCTTCCACAGAAGTTTGTTATGAAGGATCTGGGCCAGCTTAGATATTTTCTGGGGATTGAGGTTGCTTGGAGTAAAGATGGGATTGTTCTTTCTCAACGCAAGTATGAGTTGGATGTCCTTCAGGAGATAGGCATGCTGGGGTCCAAGCCAACCAATATTCCTATGGACCCCAAGGCACATCTACATGATGAGGGGACAGAGGTAACTGATAGCAGAGCATACAGACAACTTGTAAGCAAGCTGTTGTATCTGACCATTACCAGACTGGATATTGCCTTGGCAGTAGGCAAACTCAGTCAGTTTATGGAGAAGTCAACGAAGCTGCACTAGCAAGTAGTTACGCAGGTGCTTAGATACTTGAAGAAAGCACCAGGTCGCGGTATTCTCTTCCAAAGAGGCTCTCCTATGATAGTGGTAGAATATTCTGATGCAGATTATGCAGGATGTGTGTTTGATAAGAAATCTACCACTGGTTTCTGTACCTTTGTGACTAGCAATTTGGTTACTTGGAGGAGCAAGAAACATGGGATAGTTTCTTGCTCCAATGTAGAGTCAGAGTATAGGGCGATGGTTCAAATTGCTACAGAAATGGTTTGGATACAGTCTTTACTACATGATTTACACATCCAGATTGAGGAACCTATGGAGATGCAATGTGATAATCAAGCTGCTACATATATAGCCAACAATCCAATATTCCATGAGCGCACCAAACACGTTAAGGTTTGCTACCACTATACGAAAGATCTCATACAGCGTGGTTTGCTACGTACTACTTATGTTGCATCTGAGGACCAGACTGCTAATGTGTTCACAAAGCCTCTACCTCGATCGGCATTTGATTACTACTGTTCCAAGCTAAGCATGATTGACATATATGCTCCAGCTTGAGGGGGAGTGTTGATACTCCTATTTATATTTCTTGTTTATGTTTACTGGGGACTGTTTAGTTATCTTTATATTTTGTCTGATTCTTTTATTTATTTTTCCCAGCATCTCTCTCTATATATAGAGGTGTAGAGTTTTCTTAATAATATATAGTGGTCATTTCTTCCTACTGTCTTGCAGGACAAATTCATTGGGAAGACAATTGGTGGAGGGCGTGAGGAACATGGGGTGTACCATTTGAGTCGTAATGCTTTTGTTGCCTCTGCTACCCAGGGCCTTGCTTCTGCTAGATCTCTCCAGTGGCACCACCGCCTTGGCCATCTACCCATTCATCGCCTCAGACGTGTTATACCACACATTCCCTCCACTACTGCTCTCACCTGTGATACTTGTCAACTTGGCAAGCACCACAAGGCTAGTTTTTTCGATTCTACTTCTGTTTCATCTGTTGCTGTTTTTGATTTGATTTATATGGACGTGTGGGGTCCTAGTCGTACTTCTGATAAACTTGGGAACAAATATTATATTATTTTAGTTGATGACTTTTCTCGAGTGTCTTGGATGTTTCTCTTGAAAAATAAGTTTGATGAGGGGTAAATTATTGAGAACTTTGTCAAAGAAATAAAAACTCAGCATTCTTGTCTAGTGAAGTGCTTTCGTTTTGATAATGCCTTGAAATTTTGTACTTTACGTTTGTGCAATTTCTTCTATAGTTGTGACATTATCCATGAGACATGTCCTCATACCTCCCAGCAAAATGGTGTTGCTAAGAGGAAACGTCGCCATATTTTTGATGCTGCTTACACTTTATGATTCACCAGTCTGTCCCCTCTCTCTATTGGGGTGACGCTATTTTAACTGCTTATTCTTTTATTAACCGAATGCCTAATGCTGCATTGCATGAATAGATTCCTATCCAGGTCATATATCCTGATTGTCTCTTGTTTCACGTAACCCCTCGGACTTTTGGTTGTGTTGCCTTTGTCCATTTGTTGGAACTAGGTCGGGATAAACTAGTACTGAGAGCAGTCAAATGTGTTTTTCTTGGGTACACCCGAACTCAAAAAGGGTATCAGTGTTTTGATCCGCTTACTTCCCGACACTATATTTTAGCGGATGTTACCTTTCATAAGATTGTACCTTTTTTTCTGTGATAGCTGCTGGGATACCTCCCGAGGGTGATATGGCACCTATGCCATATTCTCTCATTCACTTTGGAAGCTTTCCTGAAATTCATGTCCCCACTACATCTCCACCACCACCTGCTATGCATCCCTTTCCACGCTTGACTGGGCCCCTCCAGACATATGTACGCCCTCTTGCCACCTATCAGGAACTCCCATCCTCGCCTTGACCATCGGCTTCCCATTTAATCCTTTAGACACTGACATGTGTTTACCATGTGACAGGGACAGGACAGGTGATGTGTTAGGTGATGTGTTAGGTGATGATGTTGACCTTCCAATAGCCATTCAGAAGTGACCATGGACTTACACTACTTATTCCACAACTGGGGCACTTTCCACTGATAGTCTAACTCCGAGATTTGCTACATTTACTCAAGCGTTAGCTGCTATACAAGTTTCACCTACTCACGATGAGGCCATGCTTGATCCAAAATAGCGGGCAGCCATGGAGGATGAGATGGTTGCTCTTAGAGGCCATAAGACTTGGGAGCTTACTCCACTTCCTAATGGTGCTGCACTCATTAGTTGCCGATGGATATTCACTGTGAAGTTCAATCCTGATAGTGGTGTTGCTAGGTACAAAGCTCGCCTCGTGGCTAAGGGATTCACTCAGACTTACGGGGTAGACTTTTTTGACACATTCTCCCCAATTGCCAGACTTCCCACAGTCCGGGTGTTGATTGCAATAGTAGTTCAGTTAGATTGACCCTTCACCAGTTAGATGTGAAAAATGCCTTCCTTTATGGTGATCTCTAAGAGGAAGTTTATATGCAGCAGCCACCTAGCTTCAAAAGTCAGGGGGAGTGTATATGCCGATTATGGAAGGCTATATATGACCTCAAACAGAGTCCCAGAGCCTGGTTTCAAAGATTGTCACAGGTTGTAAAGGCAGCTGGATTCAGGAGATCAACAGCTAATTTTTCACTATTTGTCAGAATGACTAGATGAGGTACTGTGGTACTTCTTGTTTATGTCGATGATTTGATCATCACAGGGGACGATTTGCAGGGTATTGCTGAGGTTAAGCTCATCCTAGCAAAGCAGTTTGTCATGGACCTAAGGGCTTTACAGTTTTCATTGGTATTGAGGTTGTTCGTGGCAAGAAGGTGTGGTCCTATCCCAGCAGAAGTATGCCTTAGATATCTTGCAAGAGGTTGGTATGCTTGAGGCCAAGGAGGCCAATATTCCTATGGACCCCAAGTGCTACTCTATGATAAGGATGCATAGGTAGTGGATTGCAGACAGTACAAACAGCTTGTAGGCAAGTTGTTGTATACTATCACAAGGTCGAACATCTCCTTTACAGTTGAGAGACTGAGTCAATTCATAGCCAAGCCAACACATCAACATTGGGATGCAGCATTAATGGTACTTAGATATGTAAAGAAGGCTTCTAGGAAGGGTCTCTTCTTCTCAAAGGGGTCCTTTATAACGTTGGTTGGCTATTCTGATGCAAACTATGCTGGATATCATGTGGATTGCAAATCCACTACTGGATTTTGCACCTTCTTAGCAAGAAATTTGATCACATGGAGGAGCAAGAAACAGAGCACAGTTGCGAGATCCAGTGTCGAGTCTGAGTACAGAGCTATGGCTTAGACAACTGCTGAGATGATGCAGATCAGATCCTTGCTTATTGGCCTATAGGTGCAATTTTCTAAACCCATGGAGATATGATGAGATAATAGAGCAGCTACCCTCATTGCCAACAACCCAGCATTTCACGAGAAGACGAAACATGTTGAGGTTGACTATCACTATACCAAGGACATTATTCAGAAGGGGTTGCTATATACCACCTCTGTTGCATCTAAGGAGCAGACGACTGATATTTTCACCAAGCCCTTGGCCAAATCTTCATTTGATTCTTGTATATCTAAGCTGAGCATGATTGATATCTATGCTCCAGCTTGAGGGGGAGTGTTAGCTTATGTAGTGTGGTCATTTACTTCTTATTTTAAGGGCTTGATGTGTTTTGTCCCTCAGGAACTTTCCTGTACTTTTGACCCTATGGTTTCTCTCTATATAAGAGAGCCCTAGGGTTTCTAATGAAATCAAGTCATTTCAACCAATTGAGTCCGCTTTAGGAATGGGGCAAGTTCAAGATTGATGATTGTTAGATTTTTGCTCTCGGTTAGCTTTGCAAAATAGTTCAAAGGATATATGCTCAAAGAGAAATGGGGAGAGGTTTCGTTCTCCATCCTAGATACACACACGTTCACCCTTAAGTTGTAACACATAAGGGCAACCCTTATTGCCTATAAGAAGACGCTTAAAGAGCAAAGAGATAGATCTCAGCAAGAGACCTTGTAGGGAATTGCTGACTTGGATAGAGCTGGAGATGGTTGACCTCTTACTGTTGTTGAGCATAGTGAGGTGCAGAATGCAAGCAATGGTCCAATAAGAGGACCTGAAGTGTGAGGTCGACTGGAGGCAAAGGTCTTACTAGATCTGGCTAAAGGAAGGCGACGCTAATATTTACTTTTCCCAGATGGCTGCTAGTGCGAAGAGATCAAACTTGATTGCATCTCTTAGGGTAAGGGAGGAGGTGGTAACATACAGGGATAGCATTTTAGATGTTGTGCAAAGACACTTTCAAGAGTTCATGAGGAGATGACCCCTAGGATTGTGGAGGCCAAATGCTTCTAACTTGCCTAATTTGGAGGATAGTGTGAGGATGGAGTTGGTCGATGATGTGACAGAGGAGGTTTTATGTGCGATCAAGTGCCTCAAGGCGAAAGGGTCCCTTGGCTCAGGTGGATTTTAGGTGCTTTTCTACAAGGAGTTTTACGATATCATCAAAGGGGACTTAATGGCTATGATCCAAGAATTCTTGACTTGGAATAGGGTTTTGATCGGCTAAATAGATTCTACTTCTTGTTGCCTAAGAAGCCTGGTGTTGAGTCCATTGATGACTATTGGCCGATTGCGTTGTCAAATGCAGCCTACTTGATTGTTGTGAAGGTCCTTGCTAATAGATCGTGCCCCTTGCTCCCCACTCTTATTAATCCTATGCAGTCTGCTTTCATTTAAGGGTGCTCCTTGCAAGAGTCCTTTATTTTGGCATGGGAGATGGTGGCATCTTGGAGAAGATCCGATTGGAATTGCTTCTTGTGGAAGGTAGACTTCTCCAAGGTGTATGATTTGGTCTCTTGGTCATACCTTTGGTAGGTCTTGCGTTGTAGGGACTTCCTAGACATGTGGATTTTGTGGATAAAGAGATGCATCACCACTACATCATTCTTAGTCTTGATGTGGCCTTCAAGATCTTGGACGCAACCTTAGTAAGGTGTTAGACAGGGTTTAGCTCCCCTTTGTTCATAATTGTTGTGGATATGTTGGCAGCCTTGTCCTGTAAGCCGTAAACTAAGAAATTGTTCCTCAGTTTCTCCCTCTAAGGAGGTGGCACTATGTTGACATCGATTCTAAAGTACACTGACGACACCTTGTTCTGTAAAACATGAAGAATCTCAAGCATGCATTAGGAGGGTTGAATAGTGTAGTATATAAAAAGAAAACCCTACCAGGTAAAAACCTCTACCCAAGTCTGACAACTTGGGATTTTGAACTCGATTTTTTCTTTCCAAGAGAATCACTATTCACTAATAAAAAATCTAGATAATTAACAAGTTACCTTCACCCAAAGTACAATAGTTTGAGAAAAAAATGAAGAATAGGGTGCTAGCTAAGTGTGTAGCACAACAAAAATGAATACAGGATAAAACTTGAGTACAAGAACTTCCTAGAGCCTCTCTTGATATAAAAATTAACAATGTTACCAGGAGAAGAAATTCAAATGCAAAGTGAAAGAAGCAAGCACTTCAAGAAAATTGAGAGCTTGAAAACATAGAAGAGTGTGAATGAGATCTTCTTGACCTTATGATTTCTCTTTTGAGTTGTGTATGTAAATAAATGTTAATAGGTCATATTTGTAGGTTTCTGTAAGACTAATTTCAAAATATAACCATTAGAAATAATTTAAGAAATTTGATTCAAATTGGCCTAAAATATGAAATCGAATATGCCACAACAGTCACTTGTACCAATGCAAAACAAGGCATACCGATGCAAGGTACCTACGATTTTGGCCTTAATCGCAAATTAATTCAAAGGTGTAACTGTTGTACCATTACAAATTCATATGTATCGAAATATCAAGCTCATAGTTTTGTGGACATTGGCATACATGCATCAGTGAATATTCTTTTGCATCGTTATGTGTGTGTTAGAGTCCTAGCCTTGAGTTTGAGCTGTTGGAGAGATTGCAACCCACTTGTATAGGTACGTGAGTATTTGTGCCTATCTACAAAATTAATTTTCATATTTAAATTAATTTTAAAGACTTATTTATGCCATTTCAATCCTAATATTCTTTCACTAACCTAAACTTAATCTAGGCTCTCTTGAAATCAATTTTAACACTTGATTTTGAGAAATGTGATTTTCAAACATGAATTCGAGAGAGTTGTTCCTAAAGTGTCAAAACCTAGTTATCTCTAGATTGATTTTACAACTTTAGTTTTGAAAGACACTTTTCAAAAATTTTAGAAACTAAAAATGAATCTACTAGAAACTTGCTTGGGAAGCCTTTTGCATTTTGAACTTGAAGTTTGCTTGATCCTCATATTCCATATTTGAGCTTTGTCTCGCATTGAGTCTTCATGAATAACTTGTTCTACCATCCAGGGTGTCATTTTATTCTAGCTTGAGCATCATTTTGTTTTGAAAAGAGTATCATTTTCATCCTTGCATTCTTCATTCAATTTACACTACTATCATGCAAACACACCTTGATAAACCACAATTAATGCTTTGGGTTTTTGTTAACACCAAAATTAGACATGTAGAACATTGTTCCAACATGTTCTTCATAGAAGGCAGTCCTACTGAGGTAGAGAATGCAGCGACTTTGATGAATATCTTTGGCGAAATTTCTACATTGTCTGTTAATCATGAAAAGTTTGTGTTTGTTCCATTTGGCATGAGTAACCTGGAGATACAATGCTGCTTTCACCACCTCTGCATGGAAGTAAGCCATCTAGCATTTACCTATTTAGGTCTTCCACTTAAGGGGAAGAGGCTGACAGTGAATGATTGGAACTTCGTTGTTGAGAGGATGGAGAAGAAGATGAATGCCTAGAGTAGGAGACTTTTGTCTTAGGCAGGAAGACATGTATTGCAGAAGGTGGTCCTCTTGACCATTTTGGTTTTCCATTTGTTCGTCTTTAAACCACTGAAGAAAATTTTGCACAAGCTGAAAGTAATAGGGAAGAGGTTCTTTTGGAAAGGGCTGGATCATGTGGGTAGGTTCTTGCAACTTGTACCTTGGGTGAGGTTTATAAACCTAAGAAGAGGGGAGGCTTATGAGTTATTGATCTCTTGAACTTCAATGATGTGCTTCTATCCAAGTGGGCAGTTAAGCTTTTTTAGAATGGCGACAACATATGGTGCAATCTATTGAAGGATTCCTATGGTGCTTCCCTGAATTTGCAAGATAGGAGCACGGTGGTTCGGGCTGCCTCTGCCTTTTGGAGGAGCTTGGACTCATGCCCTTCCTTGCCCAGCTCTTGGGAACATTAGACTTTTCAGTTTCAGGAGTATGATTAGACTAAACAAGGGCCTTTGCTAATCTAATGCCCAGACTCTATGTTTTGGTGGCTGACAAGTCTTGTCCTGTGGTAAACATTTAGGGTGAAGCTTTGTTGAATGTGGCCTATTTTTGTTATTTCTTATTGTTCGGGTGTGTACTTGTAATTTTTCCTTTTGGGCCTCTATATAAAGGCACTTAGGATTTCTCAAAAGAATAGATCGTTCATTTTTCCTATTATGGTATCAGAGCAGCAGTCTTAGATTAGTGCCTGGGTACCCCACCAACCGTAGCCCTCCACCAAAACCCCTCTTTTCTCTCTTCTTGGGCACCACCGACCTTATTCACCAACCTCCCAGCGCTGCCGCCAGCCCAACCTCGATAGCAACACCTCCTAGCGTCATTGCCAACGACAGCAATGGTGACTACTAGGGTCAACACTACCGCCTGGGGTGGTCGGGTTGTTTCAGCAGCCCCTTAAGTTGCTATAGCACCAGTTTGGTGCTCCTGCCGACTCAAGCAACACCCTTGCTACCCTATGCTCCATTGCCAGCCCCTCTATAGTGTGAGGGGGGGCTTCTCTAGGTAGGGGTGACGTCACCCTCCCTCCTTTAACAACCTCAATAAAGACCTAGGAGGAAGAGGCAACCCTACTGGGGCCTCTTCTAGCCCGATAGATTGTTGCTACCCTGATTCAATTTTTTAGGATCCCATATGTCCTAAATCAATTGATTTCAGATATGTCCGTGGTTCCAACAACAGATATATGAGTTGATTTTTTATTTGGGCACTTGATTATTTGGTTCCTACAAATTAGGTGCTATGGAAGACAAGAAGGATCCCCCTAGTGACTCGATGGGGAAAATCTCTACCATGAGCGCAACTTCCTTTATGCAGCGGACCTCTATTAAGTTGGATGATACCAACTTTCTTCTTTGGTCCATGTCTGTCTCTCGATTTGTGGGCTCACATCGCAAAAAGTACATCCTTACTCAGGATGAACCCACAGTTAAGACAGTAGATTGGGAAACAGATAATGACGGGTTGCCATTTGCATGTTGAATAGTATGAAAGAACCAATTGCCAAGCAAGTCATATCCCATGCCTCAACCAAGATGTGGGAAGTCCTGCATGAGATACATTCCCACAAGAGCAATATTAGCCATCTATATAGAGTTATTGAGGAGCTTCACTCTTTCGGAAGGGAATTATGTCCCTTGCCAAATATTATGATTCAATGAAGAACTTATGAGATGAGCAAGATACCTATCAGCCCATCTCTATTGATGTTGCTGTTATTACCTAGTAGAGAGAAGCTTTCAGATCTATTCAGTTGCTTGTTGGCGTTGGTCTTGAGTACAAGGTAGTGAAGGACCAACCAAAGACTCTAGAGGAAATTCCCCCACCTGCTCAAATCTGTGTTCGACTCTAACGAGTGGAGATTTCTAATCCTATTCCACCTTCAGATTCTTCTGCTATGGCATCTATTGGTCATGGTGGGGGAAAATCTAGAGGCAAAGAGGACAAGGTGCGAGAGTAGGGGGTCGTGGCAAAGGCCGCATTGGGTTTTTTTGTGAACATTGTCGCATGACAAATCATATTGTTGACAAATGTTGGATAAAACATGGCTTTCCACAAGGTCATCAGGCCACTTAGGTAGCGTATGGTGGAGAAGGAGGTCAATGTTTTCAAGAGGAGAACCAAGCCAATACCCAGATAACTATTTCTAAAGAAGAATATGACAAGCTTGTGTTGTCTCAAGCTACTTCTATTGCTGGTATCTTGATGACTCATCAGGCAAGTATTGTTACTAATGTTGGACGTGTTCATACACTGTCATGGCTTGCTGATTCAGGTGCCTCCTCCCACAATGCAGTAGATGCTATTTTGTTCTCCTTTCTTTGACCTCTGACTATCCCAGTCCATGTCAAGGTAGCAGATGGTGCCTTGACTCCTATGATAGGCTTGGGTGACATTTCCTTATCTTCTACTTTACCTTTAGCTGATGTTATACATGCACCCAAATTTGCTCTCAATTTAATGTCTATAAATCATATTATAAAGACATTAAATTGTAAAGCCATTTTTTATGATCATTTTTTCCTCTTATAGGACCTCCAGATGATAAAGTAGATTAGTGGAAGACTTAAGTAAGATGATCTCTATTACCTGCACCTTTCACCTAAGAATCATTCCTTTGTTGCCACTTGTGCGACATCTGCTTTTCAATGACACTTTAGATTGGGACATCCTAGTGTTTCTGTTCTTGGCCATCAATTTCCAAACATGGTGTTTCCAGATTCTTTTTCATGTGAGGCCTGTCAACTTAGCAAGCATCACAGGGTATCTTTTCCTACTAGTAATAAAAGAGCTAAGTCACCTTTTTATCTTATTCATGTTGATCTTTGGGACTGGTGTTGGGTCAAGAGTCTTGGAGGTTTTCATTATTTTTTATCCTTGTTGATGATTATACCTGTTTCTGTTGGCCATTTATGATGAAGGAAAAGTCAAAAATCCTTGTATTGATAAAAAATTTTGTTAATGAAATAAAAACTCGATTTTCTACTCTTATTTGCATGTTTTATAATGGACTTGAATTTGTGAATGCTACATTAGCTTAGTTCTTTCAATCCCTAGGTATTGTTCACCAAACTTCTTGTGTTCATACATCCTAACAAAATGGGGTGGCTGAGTACAAGTTGAGGCATCTGCTTGATGTTGCCTGTATTCTTATGTTTCAGATGCATGTTCCCACTGCTTTTTGGGTTGATGCAGTTCTTATGGTAGCATTCTTAATTAATCATGTTTCATCATCTATTTTGGGTAGGAAGACACCTTGCTTTGTTTTATTTCCTAATCAAAACTTATTTTCTTTACCACCAAAAATCTTCGGGTGTTTGCTTTGTTCACTTATTTAAGGTGAATAAACTTTATCCTCAGTCAGTTAAATGTATCTTTGTGGAATATTCTAGAACCCAAACAAGGATATAGGTGTTTTAACCCACTAACTCATTGGTTTTACGTCAGTAAGGATGTCACTTTCATTGAGGAGATTTCATGTTATTCTGCTACTGGGAAGTCTTCCACTATGTCACAAGATGTTCCACTTCCCATACCCACTACTGCACCACCAGTGCCCTCTAAGCCTACTGTACCTTAGACAAATGTTCCCTCTACTATTTCCTAGACATCTTGAGGTTATAGACACCTTTCCTAAACACTTCCAATGCAGGCATGCTCCCACTACATCTCCAGTTGATGAGCCCCTTTCTACTATACCTACTCAGTCCTCTACTAAACCTGTGGATTCTACTGGAGATCCAAAGCCCACAACACCTGAGGTAAATGATGTCGATCTTCCTATTGCCGAGAGGAAGGCACAGAGGTCGTGTGATAAGTATTCAGTTTCAAATTATATGTCATTTGGTCATTTTCCTGCAACAGGGAGGCTTCTATCTTTTACAATGGATAGCAATCATATTTCTAAAAGTCATACAGAGGCATTCTAGGATCCTTCTTGAACCTTAGCTGTTGAGGAGGAGATGACAGCTCTCCAGTCTAGAGGGACCTGAGAACTTGTTAACCTATCACTTGGCGCTACTATTATGGGGTGTAAATGGGTGTTTACCCTCAAGTGCCATTCAGATGGGTCAATTGAAAGATTCAAGGCTCGGTTAGTTGCTAAAGGTTATACAAAAAACTTTAGAGTTGATTGTTTTGAGACTTTCTCGCCCTTGGCTCATCTTAATTCAGTACGGATTCTTCTCTAATAATGATTGACTAATTTTTTAGCTAGACATTAAAAATGCATCCCTCTATGGTGATTTGAGGAAAAGGTAGACATGCAGCAACCCCCAAGCTTTGTGATTATTGGGGAGTATCAAAAGGTATGCAAATAAAAGAAGGTTATTTATGGCTTTAAGCAGAGTCCTCAGACTTGGTTTGAGAGGTTTAGTAATGCGGTTCAAGAATATGGCTTTACTAGATCCATAGCTGGCTATTCAGTTTTTACCATGCACAGAGCTACTAGTTCAATCATCCTTATTGGGTATGTCAATATTTTGCTTACAGGGAGTAATAAAGGAGTAGAAGTTACTGAGAATTTTTTGCATTCTTAGTTTGTGACTAAGGATTTAGAGCTGATAAATTATTTTATGGGCATTAAAGTGCAACACATACATGGTGGTCTTGTTTTGTCACAAAGAAAATATGTTGTCGATATGTTGAGAGAGGCAAGAATGCTCGATTACAAACCTACTAGTGTCCTAATGGATTTGTTTATATCACTTGTAGATTTAGAGAGTCCATTACTTGAGGATGTGGCTTGGTATTGTGTTATGGTGGGAAAGCTGTTATATCTGACAGTTACTAGACTGAATATCTCCTTTGTTGTTGGGAGACTCAGTTAGTTCATGCAGTACACTAGGATGGTGTGTACCAGGTGTTGAGGTACCTTAAATAAGCTCTCGAAAGTGGATTGTCCTTCAGAAGACATGGTCATCTTGATATATGGGGCTACTCTGATGTGGACTATGCTAGAGCACATGAGGATAAGAGATCTACTACAAGGTATTACACCCATGTTGGCGGCAATCTTGTCACCTAGAGGAGTAGGAAGCAAAATGTAGTCTCCAAATCTAGTGCCAAGCCAAAGTATAGGGCAATGGCCCATGTGAGTTGCTATGGGTGAGATCTATCTTACGAGATTTAGGAGTGACTGTCTCTGGTCCTACTCCCATGTACTGTAATAACTGTTGAGTCTAAGGATGTATCTGCTATTTTATATTTTCTGTTGGGTGACTATGTAATTACCCAACTCTCTCTATTATAAAAGAGAGGCCGGGGTTTCTTTTGAATGCAATGCATCATTTACTCTCCATATGATATCAGAGCAGCGGTCCTAGGCTGGTGCTCCAATATGCCACCAAATACCTACCCAAAAGATGATCGAATCACCAACAAAAGGGTGATTCAATGGAAGAGAGACCACATGATCGCAGCAGCCGTTGCAGCAACATGGGAGAAGGATCTCCAATGCTACTACTACTGGTACAAGGCCTATCGGCATTGTTGGCGATGTTGCCAACAGACCTAGTGCCACCGCTAGTGGTTTGCCGACAACCCAGCAGGCTAGCAGATGTAGGTGGCTCCCTATTTTCAATGTTGTAACATGTGTGATGAGGATTCTCTCACGCCTAATGCATGCGATGATGAGTCTTCTCTCACCATAGTTAATAAAGCTCATTCCCTCAAGCATGATTAGCCTTCTTTCGTGTAATGAAGATGTGATGGGGCCATTTGAAGGGTCTATTTCAAATATACAACGGCGTATGTGTGCAACCCAAGGAGATTCGAAGAAGATGAGGGCCAAGGAAGCATGAGTAGTTGATTCCAACGCCTCTATACATCTTACAAGAGATGTAGAGTGATTTGTGAATCCTATGAGTCCACGAAGGATCAGAGATGTTAGAGTGGCTAATAGGGATACACCACCTATCATGGCAATTTGAAGCGTATGTGCATCCCTGAAGATAATGATTGAAGAGGTTTATCATGCTCATGAGTTTCCAATGAACATTCTGTGAGTCGCATCTGCAAGGACTTTAGATGTCGTGTAGTGTTTGATGGGGATCATTATTACTTTCAGGATCGACAAACAAGAGAGATTATAGGTACGGGTATAAAGCGAGATGATCTCTACTACCTTGACATGCCTATGTTGTTTACTAGGGCTATATCCATAGCTACTAACCCTTGGCTATGACACACGAGATTGAACACCCATCACTTAAGAAAATATGGCAGATGTATCCCGACTTGTCAAACTCCTTGACTCTACAATGCGAAGATTGCCAACTTGGGAAGCATCACAGGAGCACTTACAGAAAGATATTGGAGTGTCGTTCCTTTTTCTCCAATGCATTGTAATGTTTGGGGGTTGTCTAGGATTCCCACTCTAAGAAGGCATCGGTATTATGCAGTCTTTATGCATGACCACAGTCGTCTTACTTAGGTGTAAACAGGTCAAGTTCAGGTCGGGTTTGGCTAAAGCCATACCCATCCCCATTTACAAAATCTATACCCATACCTTACCCATTTACCCATAGGATACAAAATCTAAACCCATACGCATCTATTCATTGGATCTATTTACCCATTATGTACCCATTTATAAATTTATCTTACAATCAGATCATACCCAAATTAGAGTCACAAAGAAAAAAATCTATAGCATAATTCATCAATTATTTATTTTTAATAAGCTTAAAACATATGTGCTCGGGCTACTCCAATTTTATTGGTTCCCATTGAAATTATTACAAAAAATAAAAAATAAAAAATACAACGAAAGACAAAATACAAGTACAAAAAATAAAAAATACAAAGAAGACAGATGAAGAAAATGAAACTTCATAATTACTAAGTCGTCCCTACACCTCTTCATGTAAAGAAGTGAGGAAAATTTATAACATAGGTCCAACATAAAAATAAATAGACAAAAAGGCCGTCAAAACATAACGTAATGTAACACTCTCCCTCAAGCTGAAGCATGTATATCCACCATGCTCAGCTTGTTTCTACACTTCTCAAACATAGGGCGAGATAACGGCTTAGTAAGCATGTCTACAATCAGGTATGAAGAGGCAAGATAAGTGTGCGAAGCAAACCTGTTGAATTAGACTCATGGTGTAATGACAATCCACTTCCACATATTTTGTTCTCTCATGGAACATGGGATTGTTAGCAATATATGTTGCAACCCGATTGTCATAATACATTTCCATTGGCTCCTGAATAGTAACATGAAGATCTCGCAACAAAGATCTTATCCATATCATTTTAGCCATAGTATGTGCCATGGCACATCACTCAAACTCAGCATTGGAGCGTGAAACTACACTTTGTTTCTTGCTCCTCCAAGTCACCAAATTCCCAACTACAAAAGTACAAAATGTGGTAGTAGATCTCCTGTCTCCAACATCGCCTGCATAATCTACATCTGAGTAGGCAATAACAGACATAGGTGCCTTCTTTTAGAACAAAATGCCTCTACCTGGACATTCTTTGATATACCTCAACACTTGCATCACAGCCTGCCAATGATTATTAGTAGATTTATCTAAGAACTGACTTAGCTTATCCACTTTAAGGCTAATATCTGGCCTAGTGATGGTCAGATACAAAAGTTTTTCCACCAACTGTCGATAGGCCTTCTTGTCTTTCAAGTTCACATTATCATCAAAGAGGTGAACCTAAGGATCCATAAGGATATTGGCATCCTTGGATTCTAGCATGCTAGTCTCCTGGAGAATGTCAACAGCATACTTTCTTTGTGACAACTATCCCTTGCTTACTTGTGACAATCTCAATGCCCAAAAAATACCTTAGCTTCCTAAGGTCCTTCATGACAAACTGGTGTACCAAATACTCCTTCACCTGAGAAATACCAGTTGTATCATCACCTGTGAGGACAAGATCATCCACATACACAAGTAGAGCCACAGTACCGCCACTAATCTTCCTCACAAACAATAATTGATCAGACGATGGCCTCTGCATCTCAATAACAAACAATGCCTCAGACAAGCATTGAAACCAGAATCGGAGGCTCTGTTTAAGACCATAAATGGCCTTACAAAGCCTACAAACATACTCCTAAATCTCAAATCTAGGAGATTGTTGCATATATATCTCCTCCTGTAAATCTCCATAAAGGGACACATTTTTGACATTCAGCTAGTGTAGATTCCATCCATAATGAGCTGCAAAAGATACAAGTATACAAACCGTGGAGAGATAAGAAACCGGTGAGAATGTGTTAAAGAAATCCACCCCATAAGTTTGGGTGAATCCTTTGGCCACAAGGCAAGCCTTGTACCAAGAAATAGACCCATCTAGGTTGTATTTCAAGGCAAAGGCCAACCAAGCACCAATAAGGTGCACACCAGGAGGTAAAGTAGTATGCTTCTAGGTACCTCTGTCACAAAGAGCAGACATCTCCTTCATTGCTGCCTTCCAATGTAGATATAGTAGAGCCTGCTAGTAAGAATTGGGAATCTCAGCATTGGAAATTGCAGCAGTGAACACATAAAACTCCATACGTAGAGAATAAGCAGAAACAACACTCCAGCAACACGATACTAGGCACAGGACCAGGGAGCTTTCCAAATAGCAATAGGAATATCCTCATCTGTAGATATGGAGGTGGAACCTGGAGACACATTAGCAGGAGAAGTACTATCAGTAACCTCAACACATACCTGAGTGGGGGAGGATAGTAGTGGCTCAACAGGAACTGAGGTGGGGGCTGCGTCCTCTCTATAATTGACAAGAAGCTGATATGTGGTACCCTTGAAAGTCTTATCATCTGGTGGTACTACTCTGAATGTGCTCACAGGTTACTCTGTAGTAGGTACACTACCTCTCTGAGAGAGATCCTCTATAGCTATAGGAGGAACAGGCATTGACACAACCATCTCCACCTTTAACTGATGGCCTGAAGTAGAAAAGTACGAAATAGATTTATGAAATGTTACACCCGCACTAACATAGTGCCTCTAGTGCACACAGTCAAGACACCTATATCCCTTCTGAGTGCATGACTAACCAAGAAACACACTTAACCACCCTAGGAGCCAATTTATTACAACCAGGCCCAAGGAGGTGCACAAATGCTACACAGCCAAATGTCTTTGGCAGCACTAGAAACAAGTCTGAATCAAGATACAAAATATTCCATAGAATCTGCTCATGAAGCACAAAGGAAGCCTACTAATGAGATAACAGGTAATGAGAACTGCATCTCCCCAGTAACTATGTGGGACACTATTCTGGATAAGTAAAGCTCTAGCTGTATCCAAAATATGACGATGTTTTCGTTTTGCCGTGACGTATGGGGGCAGGATGTCTGATGTACTATGCCAAGTGATCCATAGAAGGAAGCCAAGTGCTTAGTACAAAATTCTAAAGCATTATCAATTCTGATCTTCTTAATGCAAACACCAAATTGAGTTTTCACAAAAGCTACAAACTGCTGAATAATAGATCCAACCTTTGATTTATTGTGCATCAAAAATATCCATGATAAATGGGATAAGTCATCAAAAAATAACAAATAATAACGATAGTTCTGTTGATCACAATGCACCAAATCAAACAAGCCGAACTACTAGACTAGATAGAAGTTGGAAAACTAGCTCGATGATGCTTACCCAGCTGACAAGCATTACACTGAATCTTCATGGTAGGCAAAAGATGATGGATGATCCGATGTAGTTTGTCCAATGAAAGATGACCTAGTCGTTTGTGCCACTACAAGGTACTCCCCGCAGTAGTACTCGTCTAACAAGCTACTGCAACTAGACTCTGAACTAGCCGGTAAACACCCCTTTCCTCATGTCTACCACCAATCGTCCTTGTCATTCGGTCCTAAAATGTACATCCAACCACATCAAAAATCGCATGGCAATTCAGTTGCTTAATGATAGTACTAACAGACAGCAACTGTATTGCCATGTCAAGCACATAATAAACATCAAAAAGGTGCATAGTAAGAGTGACTAACACCCCCCTTACCATAGATGGGGGCATGCCTATCATCTGTTAGCTGTATTGAGCAATCTTGTGACACCTCCTGCATATTCCCAAAATGCTAGGAATTCCCTGACAAATGATCTAAGGCACTAGAATTAATCAACCATGAATTATTCATACTTGATGCGAAGGCAAAAGCTACAGTGCTTGAAGATTGAGGCTAATCATGGGTCAACTGAGCTAGGTGCTGTACTACCACCTCATAATCTGCCTCTGCAAGAGTCACTGTATCAATAGACACGGCTGGTGGAGCAGTCACAGAAACTTGGTTGGCAACAACAGGTCGTCCAAGTTTGTTCCAACACTTGGCCTCAATGTGACCAATTCTCCTACAATATGAACATGTAGTCTTGCCACAACTACCATCAGAACACCCCCTGCCTTTGCCTCGAAAGGCTCCAGTCCGTCATCCTCATGCACTCACGATTGCATAATCAAAAGCAGCATCACTGGTAACAACCTCTGGAGTGGGCTGAACATGCAACCTACTAAGTCTCCTGTAGATCTCCTCAATCGGAGGAAGCTTAGAAAGTGTCAATATCTGTAAATGTGCAGAATATTCATCATTAAGCCTTGCCAGAAACATATACGCTGAGAACTCCTTCCTCTAATTCCTGCACGTGGATGATGTGCACATGGGTCTACATGCATTGTACTTTTCTAAGAGTCATTTCATGGTGGAGTAATACTGTGGGAGACTCATGGACTCCTGCTTCAAACGATACATCATAGTGAATCTGGAAGACTTGGGTGCAGTTGAGCTCATGAGAGTATGCATCATTCATACCATCCCACATCTGTTTAGCAGGTTTGTAGTACATGACTTCATCTCCAATGTGAGGTATCACACTGTTTAGTATCCAAGCCCTTACCATAGCGTCATCTCTATTCAAGGTTGCATATTTCCCTATCTTCTACCCTTGTTGTGCTTCAGTGAGGACATGTTACTTCTCATGTCCTTCCACAGTGACAAGAAACGTCTAAGACCAATGAGGGTAATTGGTCTCGTCAAGCTTCACAATAGGTGCAAAAAATGAATTCTTGTAGACCACACTTTCTCCGGTCTGTTCTGATGTCACTCTAGTCTCTGACGACGATAAGGCCATAGTGAAATAAGACCACAAACACCTTCAAACATAAATATGAATTTTGACACAAATGGGGGATATATACCCCAAAACTCCAATCACCCCCAGTTCCAATATTTGTTGACAATCTAAAGGGAATACAAACCTCAAAACATACATTAGCAGGGGAATACATACCCCAAAATAGTAATTAAAATACTGATTTGAACATACCATCAAAGTTGAATCTCCAAACACCTTTCGAAAGGTCCTTGCCATAGAACTCCATCACCAATGTGCCAAGGACCTTCCTAGACCCTGTTGCAAGGGAAAACTGGGCCTACTGCCCTCTCCCTACTGTCGAAGAAGACTCGACAGCAAGGAGGAGCTGGAGGAGAGGAGGCAATCGGAATGACCCTCCAGCTGCCGCTAGCATTGGGCAGCGATGATGTTGCTGTTAGTGCTGCTGCCGGTGACAGCAACGGTGGCGAGGATGTGCGGTAGGGTTAGGGGTTTCTTGATGAGTTCGCAACTTGGCTCTAATACGAAGTTGAAAAAAATGAAACTTCACAACTACTAAGTCGTCCCTACACCTCTTTATATTGAGAGAGGCGGGGGAAAATTTGTAACATAAGTCCAACATAAAAATAAAAAGACAAAAAGCCCCTCAAAACATAACATAACGTAACAAAGATAAAATACAAGTACATTTCAAATAAAAAATATCCATCCTTGAAATAAATGTTTAATGAAAGTTTCTGAAGTACTCCCAACCTTCAAAATCATGGAGGGAATCATGAGGGTGATTAGGGTTGGGAAATAAGGGACTTAGGGAGAGACATATATCTCGACTAAATGGAGATTTTATGTGGGTACTCGGATCGTATAATTAGGTATAAATCCATATCCATGCCCATACTTAGTCTTATTTTTTGGATAAAATCCATACTCGAATCCAATCATGTTCAGGTCAGGTTGAGTCGAGTTCGAGCCGGGTTTACCAAAACTTGCATCTTTAGTCTTACTTGGATTTTCCTAAAGAAGGCACGTTCAAAGATTCCTTAGATTGTCTAGCAATTTCTTTCAGAGTTTCAGACCCAGTACACCACCATAGTCAGAGTCTTCTGCAATGACAATGCCTTAGAGCTTATGCAGTGAAACTTACAAGGGATTTTATCTTCCACAAGCATTATTCACCTGACGTCTTGTGCTCACACATCCCAGCAAAATGGTGTGGCTAAGCGCAAGCTCCGACAGCTTCTTGATATTGCTAGGATGTTGATGATCCACATGAAGGTTCCCAAGCAATTCTAGGTAGATTTATACTCATTGCGGCTTACTTAATTAATCGAATGCCTTTGTCTGTGCTTGGAGGACAAATTCTGTATCAGGTGATTTACCCGGATTGTGCCAAGCCTTTTGCTCTTCTATTGAGGATTTTTGGGTATACTTGCTTTGTACATGCATATGGCAACCAAGACAAGTTCTCCCTCCAGGCTATTAGATGTGTTTTTCTTGGGTATTCCAAGACACAGGAGGGATACAGGTGCTATGACCTAATCCGCAAGAGATATATTGTTACAGCAGTTGTAACCTTTGAGAAGATTCCATACTTCTCAAAGGAAGGAACATCTATACCAGTGATTTAAATGCCAACGGCATGCCACCAGCATGCCGTCAGCAAGGGTATTTCGGCGAGGGGGCCATGCTGACACAGTAGAAGTGTCAATTTACAGGTGTGCTGCCGGCATGCCAAAGATTTCAGCAGCATGCCAATAGCTATTGATGGTTTCGACGGCATGCCGGTAAGGTGGGAGTTCTGGATTCAAAAATTAGTCTGGCGGGAGGTTTTTTTTTTAATCTAGAGCACGCACGCACACACACAGATTTGGGTGAAATTTTAGTATTTTTACATTATTTTCATTATTTTTTTGATTTTTTGCCGACAAATCGTCGGCATGACCTCGGCATTTCCACGGTGTGCCCTCGATATCCCATCGAAAAATGGGCATTTCCATGGCATGCACACTTTGAATTTTATTGGTACGATGTTAAAATCAGCATTTCGAACCTTGATCTATACAAGCTGCCTTGGAGGAGACCAGGTTTATCACAGAAGACCACAGGCTTCACTTGATATTGTACCTTGTCCTATCATGTCATATGAGAGTGGCTCAGACACTAAGGAGCAGCCAGTTCATAGGAGGCCTAGCAGAGCATGTACTCTTCATCCTCTATCTAAGTATATAGGAGTTGTTGACTTGGAGGATGAAGTTCAACAGTTTACCTCGACTATTACCACTACTGTTATTTCCAGGGATTTTGTTCAGACCTCACAACACTCTAGGTGACGTGCAGCAATGGATGAGATGCAGGCATTACAATCTCTAAAGACATGGGATCTTGCACCATGTCCTCCAAATGCTACAGTAGTTGACTGCAAATGAGTTTACACCATAAAATATAGAGATGATGAGACTATTAATAAGTATAAGGGTAGGGTTATTGCCAAGGGATTTACCCAGACATATGGGGTAGATTACCTTAAGTCTCTCTCCCGTGGCCCGTATTACATCTATCAAGATTATGATCTCAGTTGTTGTAGTTAGGAGATGGCCTTTATATTAGCTGGACATTAAAAATGCATTCTTATATGGTAATTTATCTGAGGAGGTGTACATAAGACAACCACTAGGATACAACAGTCAAGGGGAGCTTGTTTGTCACCTAAGGAAAGTTATATATGGTTTGAAGCAAAGTCCGTGTGCCTTGTTTAAGAGGCTTAGCTCAAAGGTTGAGAAGATTAGGTTCCAGTATTCTAGTTCAAACCATTCTATCTTCATCAGGAAGACGAGGTATTATGATCATGATCGGGTTGTTATCCTTGTTTATGTAGATGACATGACCCTTATTGGTGATGATAAGGATGAGATTATCCAGACCAAGTCCTTTCTACAGTCCATGTTTGTTACTAAGGACTTAGGCGGTCTTTGATATATTCTGGGGATTGAAGCAGTTCCACAGGGGACGGGTCTTTCCTTGTCTCAGAGGCAGTACACGTTGCATATTCTTGAGGAGGCTGGTTTGGTTGGACCAAGCCTTCTGGTATACATGTAGAGTCTTTGCCTACACATTCCCTTGATGAAGATGATCCTCTAAGGATGTCACCAGATATCGTAGTACTGTTGGATACTTGCTCTATCTTACTATTACGAGGCCTGACATTAGCTTTGTAGTGAGAAGAGCCAGTCAGTATATGCAAACCCCTAGGTACAGTCATTGGCATAAGGTTTACCTAATTCTAAGGTACCTCAATAAGGTTTGGCTTATTCTAAGGTACCTCAAGGGAACTCCCGGCAGAGGACTCTACTACAAAGACGGAGGGAGCCTGGACATTTAACCTATTCTAATGCAGACTATGCTGGATCTGTGGATGATAGACGTTCTACTTCAGGCTATGCAATCTATCTTGGTGGGAATCTAATCTCTTGGAAAAGTAAAAAGAAAAATGTTGTTGCTTGCTCAAGTGCAGAGGTAGAATATCAAATGATGGCTCAAGTTACTTGTGAGATTATGTTGATTGTTATCTTTCTACAAGATTTGGGTATTCAGGCCACAATATTAGTTACACTTTTTTGTGACAAGTCTGTCACATATATTGCTTTGAATCTGATCATCCATGAGAGGACCAAACATATTGAGGTAGATTATCACTTTATACATGATACGGCTCTTGCAGGGAAGATTAGCACTCCATATATCTCTGTTGGTAGAGTTATTAGTCATATGTCATGTTTCTTGTCCTGTTGGACTTATGATGTATTTTTCCCAACACCTCTCCCTATATAAAGAGGTGTATGATTTCATTTGAGAATAAGATGAGTCATTTTCTCCAACTTGGTATCCTAGCGGCGATCCTAAATCGGCGATCTGGTATCCCACCCCTCATGAGCCTCCGTACCCCTCTACCAAAACCCTAGTTTCCTGTTTTACACCCGTGGGAGTCGCCACTGACCGGCCAGCCACTAGCCGTTGCCGGCCCTAAGAGGCTGTTGCAACGGTTGTAGTGGCTACTGGTGCTCGTGCGACTCAAGCTGCTCCTCTCCCTTGAGCTGCGAGTCACCTTCTCGAGTGCTAGCACCGCCAGTAGGCCCTAGCGAACCTCTCCACGAGCCCTAGAAGGCGCCACCACCTCTTCAAGGGCTCTGCAGCACCACCTCAAGGCCCTGCACTGCCTCTCCTCGTGCAGAGGGCCTCTTCGAGGGCTCTGCAGCGTCGCCTCAAGGCCCTGCGCAGCCTCTCCTTACGCTAAAGGCCAGTTCGGAGGTCGCGGTGCTGTCCTGAGGGTGTAGCACATCCCGACGGTTGGTCTAGCACCTCGAACCATCGCCGGAGCACCGCCTCAAACCATGGTAGCACCGCCACCTCTGCTACCCATCACCTGTAGGTCACGGTGGTGGTTCTTGGGGTCGATTGAGGACATGTCCTAATGTCCTAACATGCACTAAACCTGATCTACAGGATTTCTGTGATTCTTAAGACGTTTTCTAGGGTTTCTTTACCTTAAATCTCATGTTCAAGAGATCATTTTTTCTCTGGTTGTGAAGTCTTCAAATATGAATATTGATTTCAGATTGCTCTTGTGATATCTTGTGGCAGTCCTAAGGCACGATGGCCTCCTCAGAATCTTCGGAAGTGTCATCAGTTACCGCGTTTTGGACAATGGAGGTTATAAATCTCCTTTCTTTATTCCTATTGCCAAGTTGAACGAGGTCAATTATGCTAGATGATCTCAGACGTTCCTAATGACTGTTGAGAGACATGATAAGAAACATCTACTGTTGGAGATGAAGCCACAAGATAAAACAGGGAAAAATGCCACGTAGAAGAAAGATAATTCTATGGTCCGTGCATGAATCATGAATTCCGTTGAGCCTCAAATCGATGATGGGATCATGTACTACAAGGCAGCTAAGGAGATGTGGGATTCTCTACGTGATACATATTCTCATGAAAAGAATTCTAGCAAAGTATTTGAGATTCATCATGCCCTTGGTCGTCTCAAACAGGAGGGTTAGTCTTTGTTGTAGTACTATGCCACCCTAAAGGAGCTTCTTGAGAAATATAATGCCTGCCGATGTGTTTGCACGTGTGCCACTCAGAGAGCACATAGGAAGGAGTATGCTGTCCTTCAGTTTCTTGAAGGACTTGGGCCTGACTATGATGCTGTTAAGTCCCACATCCTTACTCTGGCTGAGCTACCATCTCCGGAGGAGGCTGATTGCACAGCAAAAATACACCAACAATTGGGCCATCTTGTGTTATTTCCTAGCATTGCCAATGCATATTAGGTAGCCATAGTTGCGTTTATTTGAGAGGGGAGGAGAGTGAATAAATTGGCCTTGTAATTAACGTATTCTTCAAGTGCTGCCTCGCAAAATCACCATCTTTATTTTTATTTGGCTTTGAATTTCTTCTCCATGCAGCTACAGGGCATGGCTGCTTCTTCTTCACGCCACTCCCTGCCAGCCGCATGCTTAGCCATGCATGCAGCCCAGGGCATGGCTGTGCATGCCTCATTCCTCTTTAAAAAGGGCACAGCCATCTTCCTTGCGGGGGGCTTGGTCCACACAAAACACACAGCAACCTTCCTTCTCCAGGCTGTCTCCTCCCCTCTCCCCTCCATACACAGCATCTCTTCCTCCTAAAGAGATACGCTGTAGGCAGGAGTAGCTCACAGTGGTCGACAACCACCACTGTGAGTCCCACCACCGCCCAGCTCATCCAAGAGCCGATGGGCATGGTGGTTCACTTCACTGTTTCACCCGCTAAAAGTTCTTCCCCCATTGCCACAGAGTCGAGCTTTGAAGCTCAATCGCAGCAGCAGCAGCAAGGCACCGGCAGCCCCACGCAGCGCGCAAGCCACTGCGCGCCCCTGCAGCAGCCGGCGCAGCTCCTTCCGCGCCCGCAGGCTCACTCCGCAGCGCCCGTGCACGTTGAACCGGGCGCAGCTGGTCTCCTGCGCCGAGCACGCATTGTAGCTACTGTTCACACTAGAGAGCGCGACACTGTAGCTACAGTGAGGTGACTGGAAAGTTTCTCACTTATCCGGTCACCGCGCGCTCTCTCTCTGCGCCGCAACCGCCTCCAGCCCGCGTCCGCGTCTGTCCCCGCGCTCGCTCCAGGGCCTACGCTCGCATCTACACCCTCCCGCTCCCGCATCCGCATCTTCGCCCGCGTCACTCCAGCCCGCAGCACGCTGCGCTGCAGTCTCCCTCACGCCTGCTTCCTTCAGCGCGCGCACGCATCTTCGCGTGTCTGCGCTTGTGCGCACCTGTGCCTGCGCGTTGGCCGTCAAACGATGGGCGCAGCCTCCAGACGGCTTAAACGCCCGCACCCTCTTCCTCCAGCAGATGCTCTCTCTCTCTCTCTCTCTCTCTCTCTCTCACAGACACACACCTCACTCACACACACACACCACACTTGTACACACTCACTCACTTGTACACAACTATATATATATATATATATACACACATATATTATTACCTATACAACTATATATATATATATATATATACACATACATATATATCTAATTATAAATACATATACACACACACACACACACACACACACATATATATATATACAAATCTTTATATATATATATACATACATATATATATATATATAACTACATATACACCTATATAATTATAACCCTATCTCTATATATACATATAAATATATACTTACCTTTGTATCACCTACCCCGCATTATATCGCGGGAATATCTGCACTAGTTGCTAATATTCCTCGATACCCGTGTACAGAAAGCGTCTCCGCACACACCTTCCACCCATCCATCCAACACTCCACGCGGCACTTCGTCCTATTAGTTGCGTCTTCCTAGACGACGATCAACTCGACACCGTGCTACACGCCATTTCCACCTCCACCCCCACCCCTATATATATATATACTATATTTATCTTATTTCTATTTCTCTTTCCTGCTATTAAAAAGATAAAAAAATATATATAAAAGAGAGAATATAATCCTTAACTTGTAGGTACTCGGTCTTGCGAATAGCAAGATCAATTTTGGAACCCTAATTTAGCTCAAAGCCAAGAACCTGATTTTGAGGTGTACCTCAAGGACAAAAATATCAGAAAAAATCTTAAATAGAAAAACACCAAAAACATAATAAACGAACGGAAGAGATTCATTGTAGGAAAGACGTAGAAACTTATTCACCTCTAATCCCGCTTCCCTAAGTTCAACCCTGGGCCTAAAAGTGACCAAGATAAAATCAAGTAAGCCAGGTTAAAAATTTTGTAAAAAGATGGTTAAGTTCGATTTAGGTTAACCACTATACTCATTTCAACGATTAAATCACCATATTAACACCGCCTATCCGATCCCGACCACACTTTTTCTGGCACCGTTGTCGGGGAAGTGCACATTCAGGTAAGTTTTTACTCCATTCCTTTAATTTTTCTCTTCTCACACCCTTCTCTTCATGGGTGTTTCTGTTTGTTGGTGTGCAGGTGAACCAGTTGCAAGGAGAAGGCAGGCAGATGAAGTCGGAGACATGGGCAGATCCAAGGCGGGAACGAGAGCGTAAAGCCACCAGCACCGCACTGGAACTTCGCCCACGTTGCTGAATAGGTAGGTCTCTCCTTAGCAACTTAGGTCAACTTGTCACCTTAATAAAAAAAAAAACTAAAAACACTCCTTAGAATCTCTTGGGGCAAGTGGATTAAAAATCACTTGTTTGATTGTTTGCCATCACTCCCACCACCCCGGGATTTCCCGCCAAACTTTGCATTGTGAAGATCCAAGAATCTTGATTCTTGAATCTTTCGTCGTGTGAAGTATTCTTTGAGGCAAAAATAAAAGATTGATTGCCATCCCTCTTTGCCTCATTTATCTGCAATTCGGGATCACATTTTTGGTGGGGAGACTTGGAATTGAGTTGATTCCAACCCCACCACGACCTTTCACGTGCCTAAGATTTGATCCCGAATACTTCAACCCCAACAATTTGATTTTCTTTATCTTATGGTTGAGCCTTATGTGTGGAACATCATTCTGGTGATTGAGAGCACTTAAATTGAAGTGCTTTGGCTCCTTTTCACACTAATCTAAAATTGACTCGTGCATCGACACATAAAAATCTCCATCTAGGGAAGCTCATTGCATTTTAGCATGCATTAACCAACTGACATTGAAGAAGGGTTTGTTCGGCTTAGAAAAAACTTGTATTCTCTCAAAACCTGGAGATTGGTTGAATTGGTAATTCAGCAAAATCCTAAAATCCATACTACTTAAGGCTGAAACTCTAAAAACCATTCACCAATTAAAACTTCAATTCGGGGAGATTTCCCCGTTGCATGCTTGGTTTACACATTCTCTAAAATCAACCACTTGGGCATTACCCATAAATAACGCCCTTCACATTCCAGAAGCACTTGATCCTAAGCCTCTAATTAAAACTGGCAGCAACTTGACCCTTATTAAGGATTGGAGGTCTAACTACCTGCGTGTAGTGCCTACGTGCTGGTCAGGGTTACCGTGTGCTATCGGGTGTCTAAGACTGGGGCAAACAGCCTTTCAATCTGGCCCGATGGTTCCGCGGTGCTCGCATTCGGTTCCGTAGATCGTGATAGTAGGTAACTTAGATCTTTAGGTCTAAGGGTACACTGTAGAGGTTAGGAATTTGATTGTATTGATTTGTCATCAAGTGTACCTTTGTGGTGTCATTTCTCTCATCTCCTTTTCCCGTCGTATCCCCCCAATTCTTCCTGCGGCAATGCATGTTTGGGAGGAGGTCACAAAACCCTGAATTGTTTGAATTTTCTGATAATTTTAGGAAAGAAGCCGAATCGTCCTCCTCCTCCACAAACATGGCTACACGCCCACCCCCAAATCCTGAGAGAGGAAACCGCCCTCAAAACCCACCAGGTGATGGAGCCTTGGATCCCATAACCTGCTTCCAAGCCCAAATGGAAATGTATAATGAACAAATTGAGGCCATTAGGGAAACATTGGAGGAAATGCAGAACCCTCCCGAACGGGAGGAGCCTAGGTCTCTTAGTTCATATCAGAATCCCACTGCTACAGAGACCATAGGACAAATTCGGGTCCCCATGGGTGGGGACGACTTTGAATTGAAACCTAACATAATTGGCCTAATAAATTTTCACTTCCATGGTCTTGCAAGTGAAGATCCTTTTCTCCACTTGGAAGACCTAACCCGATTGGCTGAAACAGTTAAACCGAGAAATATCGGGTTACCAATAGTCTTCATGAAAATGTTCCCATTTTCATTGCGGCATAAAGCGTTGCAGTGGTTACGTACCCTTGGGAGAACCATCCACTCTTGGGAAGAGATGCGAACAGCATTTCTCAAGAAGTTCTTCCCAATCGGGCAAACCAATGCGCTTCGCCATGCTATCACTTCCTTTATGCAACAAAACGGCGAGCAATTTCATGAGGCATGGGAGAGATATAATGACCTCCTCAGGAAGTGTTCGCACCACGGTCTGCCTAAGTGGCATATAGCCCAGATTTTCTATTATGGGCTAAATGAGACTTTGAAGCAAATTGAAGACGCTTCCTACAAAGGGAATTTCATGAATAAAGACGAGAATGGAGCATTCGAATTATTTGAAAATATGAGCGAAAACTCAATGAACAATACCTCCATTGTCGCCTTTAATCGTACCATCCTACCCCGTAATGTCCATGAAGTTGACATGGGACCCTCCCATTCATCCACAGATCTCAGCCTTATCGCACAGAAATTGGATGAAGCCTCCATCGTACACAAGAAGCTGGACGAGCTTCTAGCCAACCCCGCCCAGTCTATGGCAAACACCCCCACCTCACCACTTCGTCACAATCCCAATTCTTCCAACACCAGGCTTATCCCGAGAAACCTCGTAAGACCTTCCTTACCAAGTGTCGTGCCAAGCGATTTGGTAAGTCATGTGGATCTAGCTTCTGCAAGCCAGTATTTTGACACAGAGGATCAAGCCTCCGCGTGCTCGGAAGCATATTTACATGCGGACACGTCTTCTGGCATAGAAGACGCTTGCGCCTTGGGAAACAACCCGTTCTCTGCCACTTATAACCAAGGGTGGCGAAATCATCCGAACTTCGCATGGTCCAGCAACCTGCAGCGCCAAAACCCCACGGGTGGACCAATGCGACCGTCCGCACCCGTCATCCCAAGGGCTCAGTCTAATCCTATGGCGAATCCACCATCGGGTCCTTGCGTACCGCAAACAAAACACACATCAAGTCCTCTTGATAAATTGATGCGAATGATGATGGAAATGTCAAAGCGCCATAAAGAGAACATGACCTCTCTTCAGCACCAATTGGCGCAGCAGAATGCTGAGATCAATCAACTACGCATGGCGACTCGATCTCAGGGCACTCTTCCAGCAAAACCTATTCCCAACCCGCGAAATTTCATACCCCGTGGTCCTCAACCACAGGTACGACCTTCTTAGGGGCAGGTTCATCAGATTTTGCAAGCTCCGAGTATTCCACTGGGATTTCAGGCTAATCCCGCTGCAGCACCTCACTCTTATGTCCCTATTGCGAACCCTCCTCCGCCTTATGATCCCACTGGACCCGCATTGTCCAATGTGATCACTACGAGGAGCGGTAAGCAGACCGTCGATCCGCCTCGACCTGATCCTGGCCCGTCTTCTTCTTCATCGTCCTCTCATTCGGGATGCGCACCGCATTCGCGAGAGGACGATACACCCAAATTGTTGCCAGAATCAGTCCCATTCCCTGAGGCTCTACTGAGGGAGCCAAAAGGCAAGAAGAAGGATACGCAGGCCTTTGATAACTCCTGACCAGGCTTCTGACGAGGTTTTCTCTGCTTCCCATACCTCGTGGTCTGAGTCATATCCGGGCTACTCACCGCCAATCCACACTCTTGAAGATCGGATTGCCCTTTCTTTCCCGCCAAATCAGGCGGAGTTGCAACTCCACACTGGGACCTTGAGCCCATATACTACTCACTGGGGCTATTCATTTTTGGATCCATCTATCCAAGAAGCCCCTCCTCTTGGCCAATATGAGGGCCAACTTCTTCCTCTTGACTTGTTTTCCGATCCGCCTGGGATACTCTCGTCCCAAGAAATGCCAGATCTTTCACCATCCACTCTTGAGCTAAAAGAGCTACCTAGTACACTTAAGTATTTTTCCCTGGGACCAAATGAAATGCTCCCCATAATCATCAGTTCAAAATTGACCAGGGAGCAAGAGTGCAAACTAACGAAGGTCCTTATGGAACACAAGGCAGCCATTAGATGGTCTTTATCAGATTTAACTGGCATTAGCCCCTCTTACTGCACTCACTGTATATATACGGAGGAGGAGGCTCGACCTTCCCGCGAGATGTAGCGACGTCTCAACCCTAACATGCGGGAGGTCGTTAAGAAGGAAATTATTAAGTGGCTGGATGCAGGTATAATCTACCCGATCAGCGATAGCCCCTAGGTGAGTCCGATTCACGTTATGCCTAAAAAGGCGGGACTCACCATCCGTGTCAATGACAGGGGCGAATCCATCCCTACACGCACTCCTACATCCTGGAAAGTGTGTAGATTATAGGAAACTCAATGCTGCAACTAAGAAAGATCACTTTTCGCTACCTTTCATTGACCAAATCCTGGAGCGATTAGCAGGAAATAAATTTTTCTGTTTCCTGGATGGATTCTTAGGATATAACTAGGTGGCAATTGAGCCCCGAGACCAAGAGAAAACCACCTTTACCTGCCCCTTCAGCACCTTTGCATTTAGAAGGATGCCGTTCGGACTTTGTAACGCACCAGCAACTTTCCAGAGATGTATGCTGGCGATATTTCATGACATGGTGGGTGACTTTCTCGAGGTCTTCATGGATGACTTTTCGATCTTTGGACCCTCTTTTGATGACTATCTTACCAACCTAACCCGTATCCTTAGGAGATGTATTGATGTAAACCTCATGCTTTCCTGGGAAAAAAGTCATTTTATGGTACATGAGGGAATTGTTCTCAGGCATATCATCTCCGATAGGGGTATCGAGGTTGACAGAGCTAAGCTTGATGTAATTGCTAATTTACCTGTGCCTTGCTCTGTCAAACAAATCCGCTCCTTCCTGGGACACGTCGGTTTCTATAGGAGATTCATCAAAGATTTCTCCAAGATTTCTCGACCTTTAACTCATCTCCTATCGACCGACGTACCCTTCGATATGGGCCCCGACTGCATACGAGCATTCACGTAGCTGCGTAATGCTGTCACCAAGGCCCCTGTTCTCCAGCCACCTGATTGGTCCCTCGACTTTGAACTCATGTGTGACGCCTCCGGCCTTGCAGTCGGGCCATCCTGGGACAAAGATGCGATAGACACCCCTTCGTGGTGTACTACGCCAGTAAGACGTTAGACGAGGCCCAGCGTAATTATACTACCACTGAGAAAGAACTACTGGCGGTCGTCTTTGGGTTGGAGAAATTCCGCTCTTACCTTCTGGGCTCACATGTTATTGTTTTCACTGATCACGCGGCCATTCGGCATCTCATGCATTAGAAGGATGCCAAGCCTAGACTAATTCGTTGGATCCTTCTACTCCAAGAATTTGACATTGAGATCCGCGATAAGGCCGGAGCCTAGAATGTTGTGGCTGATCATCTTTCTAGACTGGACCCTGACCATATTGGACTTACTCTGCCGATAATGAGCACCTATTGGCAATTAATGTGGCAAGTGGACCTTGGTATGCCGACATTGCTAATTACCTTGCTTCTGGATCCCTTCCACGTGGCTGGCCTGAAAACCAGCACGAGTGTCTCATGGCAGAAGCAAAGTATTATTTCTGGGATAATCCACTTCTTTTTCGAATAGGAGCTGATCAAATCATCCGTCGCTGTATTCCTGACAGCGAATTCCCCAGTGTGCTATCCTTCTGCCACGATCAGGCCTGCGGAGGCCATTTCTCTGGAAGGAAAACTGTAGCCAAGGTGTTGTAGTGCGGTTTCTTTTGGCCCTCCCTTCACCAGGATGCACACAATTATGCCAAACATTGCACTAGGTGCCAGTCGTTAGGATCAATGTCACGTCGTGACATGATGCCCTTGCAACCCATTCTAGCTGTGGAAATCTTCGACATTTGGGGAATTGATTTCATGGGTCCCTTTCCTCCTTCCAACGGCTTCGAATTTATCCTCGTGGCTGTTGATTATGTTTCGAAATGGATCGAGGCTATTCCCACGCGCCGTGCTGACCATGTTATATCCACTCGATTTGTCAAAGACCACATTTTTGCACACTTTGGGATCCCTCGAGCCATTATCTCGGATGGAGGAAGCCACTTTACCCATGCTTCTTTTCGAGCACTTCTAAGGAAATACGGAGTTCACCATCGTATCGCATCCCCATATCATCCTCAGACGAACGGCCAGGCAGAGGTATCGAACCGGCAAATCAAGCAAATTCTCCAGAAAATGGTTCAGCCTGATCATAAGGATTGGTCCGACAAGCTGATTAACGCACTTTGGGCGTATCGGACCGCCTTCAAGGCTCCCCTTAGTATGTCTCCTTATAGAATCGTTTACGGGAAGTCTTGTCATTTGCTCGTGGAGCTGGAAGAGCTCCGTCGTGAAACCTATGATTCTGCCTTAACTTTCAAGCAACGTACTAAGGCTTTTCACGACAGCCGTATTCGGCGGAAGGAATTTGAGCCATCTCAACAAGTTTGGCTCTACAATGCCCGGCTCAAATTCTTTCCTAGGAAATTGAAGTCCAAATGGATTGGTCCTTTCCTGGTCTCGAGACCATTTCTCAACAAGGCCGTTGAGATTGAAGATCCCAAATCTGGGCATAAATTTACGGTCAATGGGCAGCGTTTGAAACCCTATCTTACTCATGAACCTGCTCCCGTTGGAGAAACTATTGCCCTGCTGGAGGGTAACTAAGGTTGTGCCTCATTCTGAGTCCAGCTGGGGACATTAAATTTAGCGCTCGTTGGGAGACACCCCAACAACACTCCGCCTCTGTCACGCTCACCTCACTTTTCACTTCACCACCCACCATCCACCCACCCTACCACCCTGCTGTATACCCTACACCTCAGCTCTCGTTACCCGATCTTTGGTCCTTCCTCTACCCTACACTGCATGCATATGAGGACATAGCATCGTTTGGCATGAGGGGGTGGATAGGCATCCATAGGATCTGGGTATTTTATGGTATCATGCAGTTTCCATCTATCTATAAATATGTAAAAAAAAAAAAAGGTGTTCAGTAATGTTCTGAAGGCTGAAACAAAAATACAATAAGTGTTTATGGATATTCAACCACTGTTTTGAAGACTTTCCTGGCCATAGAAGCTTGATTCGCTCAGGCTCGGCTTAATTCACTTAAGCATTGACAAAATAGATCAGAATCTCTCCTAACTAAGGATGTATTCTTGTACCTGAGACACCAGTACAGGATTCGTTGGTTTGCTTCTACTCGAGAGCCTAAGTAATCTTGGTTCACACTACACATATCAAGAAAGACCAGGTAAACATAAGATCCAACCCTAGTGTTCATTAGGGAAGGTGGAGTCCTTACCTGTGCGCACAGGTAGACTTTTTATCTCAGGCTTTAATCTTGTATTTAGGAGAGACTCTTTCCACCAAAAAGGAACTCTCCCACCAAAAGAAAAGTATGCTCCTCCAAATAAAGTTGTAAGAGATATACTGACACGTGTTTCAAAAAAAAGAGACAAATAAGTCAGTATATCTTACAAATGTCTGTAAAGTCTTCCCCCTACAAAAGTTCTTCAGGGCAAGTTACAAATACCCTGTTTTCTTTGAGCCACAAACGTAATAAATTGGGAGTTGAGTTTTCCGTCATCTTTTTAAGGGTCAATCCAAAGACACGAGCTGAAACTGGGACCAACCTGCACTTAAAAATTCGTGAAACCCTGGGCTTGAGTCTTAATGTTCATCTGGTCAGTCTTGATCCTTCACTATGCACAAGCCATAATCTCTTGAGCTCTCGAGTACGGCAAAAACCTCCTGGGTCCTGGAAATCGTACTTAAGGTTTAAATATCAAGAGTCCAGGTTAGTTGAGAGATGGTCTATGTCACATAAGACTTAAAGTACTGGTAGTCTTCTCTGCAATTGGTTCTCACAATATCTAACAAATAAACACACCTATGCCGCCTCAGAAGAAAATCTTCAGCTTAAGATCATTTTTAAATACAGTACAAAATGTTTTGCTAGGGACTAGCAAAAGATAAGCATGGGGGTATGATTGCACAGCAAAAATACACCAACAATTAGGCCATCTGTGCTATTTCCTAGCATTGCCAGTGCATATTAGGTAGCCATAGTTGCATTTATTTGAGAGGGGAGGAGAGAATAAATTGGCCTTGTAATTAACGTATTCTTCAAGTGCTACCTCGCAAAATCACCATCTTTATTTTTATTTGGCTTTGAATTCCTTCTTCTCCGCGTGGCTACAGGGCATGGCTACTTCTTTGCGCCACTCCTTGCCAGCCGCATGCTTAGCCATGCATGCAGCCCAGGGCATGGCTATGCATGCCTCATTCCTCTTTAAAGAGGGCACAGCCATCTTCCTTGCGGGGGGCCTGGTCCACACAAAACACACAGCAGCCTTCCTTCTCCAGGCCGTCTCCTCCCCTCTCCCCTCCATACGCACATCTCTTCCGCCTGAAGAGATACGCTGCGGGCAGGAGCAAGTCACAGTGGTTGACAACCACCACTGTGAGTCCCACCACCGCCCAGCTCATCCAAGAGCCGGTGGGCATGGTGGTTCACTTCGCTGTTTCACCGGCTCAAAGTTCTTTCGCCATTGCCACAGAGTCAAGCTTTGAAGCTCAACTGCAGCAGCAGCAAGGCACCGGCCGCCCCATGCAGCGCGCAAGCCACCACGTGCCCCTGCAGCAGCCGACGCAGCTCCTTCCGCCCGCGCAGGCTCACTCCGCAGAGCCCGCACACGCTGAACCGGGCGCAGCCGGTTGCCCGCGCCGAGCATGCACTGTAGCTACTGTTCACGCTAGAGAGCGCGACACTGTAGCTACAATGCGGTGACCGAAAAGTTTCTCACTTATCTGGTCACCGCGTGCTCTCTCTTCGCGTCGCAACCACCTCCAGCCCGCGCCCGCATCTCTCCCCACGCTCGCTCCAGCGCCTATGCTCGCGTCTGCACCGACTCGCTCCCGCATCTGCGTCTTCGCCCTCGTCACTCCAGCCCGTAGCGCGCTGCGCTGCAGTCTCCCTCACGCCCGCTTCCTCCAGCGCGCGCGCATCTTCGCGCGCCTGCGCTTGTGCGCACCTGCGCTTGTGCGCACCTGCTCCTGCGCGTTGGCCATCAAACGACGGGCGCAGCCTCCAGACGGCTTAAACGCCCGCGCCCTCTTCCTCCAGCAGACGCTCTCTCTCTCTCTCTCACAGACACACACCTCACTCACACACACACCACACTTGTACATACTCACGTGTACACACACTCACTCACTTGTACAGAACTATATATATATATATATCCATAGATACTTATACTAATATATCTATATACATATATACATATATATATCTACATCTATATAGTTATATATACATACATATATATATATATATATATTTACATATCTTTATATATATATATACATATACATATATATATATAACTACATATACACCTATATAATTATAACCCTATCTCTATATATACATATAAATATATACTTACCTTTGTATCACCTACCCCGCGTTATATCGCGGGAATATCTGCACCAGTTGCTGATATTCCCCGATACCCGCGTACAGAAAGCGTCTCCGCACACACCTTCCACCCATCCATCCAACACTCCACGCAGCACTTCGTCCTGTTGGTTGCGTCTTCCTAGACGACGATCAACTCGACACCGTGCGACACGCCATTTCCACCCCCACCCCTATATATATATATATCTTATTTCTATTTCTCTTTCCTGCCATTAAAAAGATTAAAAAATATATATAAAAGAGAAAAGATAATCCTTAACTTGTAGGTACTCGATCTTGCGAATAGCAAGATCAGTTTTGGAGCCTTAATTTGGCTCAAAGCCAAGAACTTGATTTTGAGGGTGTACCTCAAGGACAAAAATTATCAGAAAAAATCTTAAATATAAAAACACCAAAAACATAATAAACGAACGGAAGAGATTCATTGTAGGAAAGACGTAGAAACTTATTCACCTTTAATCCTACTTCCCTGAGTTCGACCCTGGGCTTAAAAGTGACAAAGATAAAATCAAGTTGGCCAGGTTAAAAATTTTGTAAAAAGATGGTTAAGCTCGATTTAGGTTAACCACTATACTCATTTCAACGATTAAATCACCATATTAACACCGCCTATCCGAGCCCGACCAGAGGCTTATAGCCGCATGAGCAGAGTGGTTGTTAGGCAACCAGTGTCAGAAAGTGGACAAACCCCTGTACTTGTTGCTGCTACTCAAGGAGGACGTAATGCTCCATCCACTTGGGGGAGAGGGCGTGGTGGTCGATGGAAGAGTGGCATACCTCACACCATTTGCTCGCATTATGGAAAGATAGGCCATATAGAGGCCTCTTGCTGGACAAAGCATGGTCGACCTCCCACGGCCAACCAGGCTGTGGCTTTAGAGGAGGGAAGCGACATGGTGTCCCGTGCAGACTATGATGTTGTGATCCAGCATCTCTCCCAGCTGACCCAGGAGACTACTACTACTACCGCAGATACTGCTGCCTTAGCCACTTCAGGTATGACTTCCGCTTACAGGTCTAGTAACACTGACAATACATTATAATTGGTGGATTCTGGCGTATCTCAACATCTCAGTGGGGATGAGACGTGTTTTGGACAGGTTCATAATGTCCCCTAAGGGAGATCTGTGCAGGTAGCAGATGGCAAGTAATGTAGGATTCATGGCAGAGGAGATGTTACAGTGACTCCTACTCTGACATTGCCTAAGGTTCTTTATGTTCCAGAATTTCCTATTAGTCTTTTATTTGTTAGTAGAATTACAAAAGATTTACACTATCATGAAATATTTGATGAGCTAGGCTGTATTTTTCAGGACAAACTCACAGGGAGGACGATTTGTGGCAGACATGAGGAAGGGGGTGCGTATCGCCTGGTCCAGAATCCAGTTGCCGCTACATGTCAGGGCAAGGTTGCATTTAGTACTGGTACAGCTCTTCAGTGGCATCGACGTCTTGGACACCCACCACTGGACAGGCTTCAACGTGTCATTCCTCATATTTCACCGACTACAGAAATTGTCTGATGCATGCCAGCTGGGAAAGCATCACAAGACCAGTTTTCCTTCTACTTCATCTCATAGTTCCAATGCTATCTTTGATTTACTACATATGGATGTATGGGGACCAAGTCATATCCCGGACAGACTAGCTCATAGATTTTATCTACTTATTGTCGATGATTTTTCCAGGATGTCATGGTTATTTCTTTTGAAAAATAAATCTGATGTTGGATCAGTGGTTGAAACATTTATCTTACAAGTAAAGACTTACTTTTCTATTATTGTAAAGATTGTGCAATCTGATAATGCTTTAGAGTTTTGTACATCTAAGTTGGCAGGCTTTTATAGATCTCTTGGGATTGTTCATCAGACATCCTGTCCACATACGTCGCAATAGAATGGTATAGTAGAAAGAAAGCACTGTTATGTTCTTGATATGGCTAGAACATTATTGATCCAACACAATGTACCATAGATATATTAGGGAGATGCAGTGTTGACTGCATGTTATTTGATTAATAGATTGCCCAACTCAGCAATACAAGATAAGTTTTGTGGCTGGTTCTTCATCCTGAGAAGGATCTATTCACTATTCCACCTCGCGTGTTTGGCTGTGTTGCCTTTGTTCACATTCTTGGACCCGGCAGAGACAAATTGGCTCAAAGAGTAGTGAAGTGTGTATTTCTAGGATACAGTAGCACCTAGAAAGGATACAGATGTTATGACCCACGTGGTAAGAAACATTATGTGACTGCAGATGTCACTTTTCATAAGCTCATTCCTTATTTCTCTACAGATGGTCATCAAGTGACATTTGAGAAGAATTTGACTCCTATGTCTGTTCCACCAGTTCCCTTGGAGCAAATTCCTATTACACATCATGAGAATATACCTATCACGGAGATTTCTATGAGGCAGAGAGCAGAAAATACTCAGGTATATAAGCTACTTGTGACATATAGACAAAAACACACCCCCACTACACCTCAGTCACCTGTCTCCTCCCTTAGTCAGATATGTGTTGATACTGATGTCAGTTGTCCTAGTAGTACTTGTGTAGGTTCCTCTGATGAGTCCCATGCTCCAGGTAATACTGAGCATAGTGAGGAGGATCTTGATCTCCCAATTGCTATTCGGAAGGCTCCACGCAGCTATGCCCAGTATCATAATGTACAGATAGTCTCCACTGCCAACCTTGGTAGTTCCTTTGCTGCATTCATAGCAACACTATCTGCAACATATTTTCCTACCTCCCATTAGCAGGCCATGCTGGATCTAAACTGGCATCAGGCCATGGAGATGAGATGGCTGCTTTACAATCTAGTGGGACGTGGGACTTGACTACCTTACCCCCTCATGCTAGAACAGTTGGGTGCCATTGGGTCTTTGTCGTTAAATACAACCCAAATGACACGATCTCTCGCTACAAGGCAAGATTGGTGGGAAAGGGATTTACTCAAACATATGGGGTAGGTTTTTTTGATGCCTTCTCTCTAGTTGCTCGACTGTCTACTGTTCGAATTTTACTGTCTGTAGCAGTTCACTGTGACTAGCCTCTTCATCAGTTGGATGTCAAGAACGCGTTCTTGTATGGAGATCTTCAAGAAGAGGTCTATATGCAACAACCTCCTGGGTTTGAAGCTTAGGGGGAGTGTGTCTATAAATTGAAGAAAGTAATCTATAGCTTGAAGTAAAGTCTAAGAGCATGGTTCCAGAGACTCTCGAAGGAGGTACATGTAATGGGACTTATAAGGTCCTCTACTAATCACTCCTTGTTTGTCAGGAACAGTAAAAGGGGAATCGTTGTGCTTCTTGTTTATGTGGATGACCTGATCCTCTCTAGAGATGATGTTGCTAAGATAACTGAGGTAAAAAGGAAGTTGGTTGATACCTTTGTGATGAAGGATTTAGGTGAGCTTAGATATTTTCTTGGGATCGAAGTGGCACGCAGCAAAAAGGGCGCTGTTCTTAGTCAGCGGAAGTACGCCCTTGATATCTTTCAGGAAATAGGAATGGTGGAGTCCAAACCTGCCAATATACCTATGGATCCCAAAGGGCATCTCTATGATACTGAGTCTCTGCCTATAGATAGCAGATCATATAGGCAGTTGTTTGGTAAGTTGTATTTTACTATTACACGTTCGGATCTTTCCCTTGTGGTAGGAAATCTCAGCCAATTCATGCACAAACCGACCAGGCAACACTGGGATGCTGCTATACAGGTACTTAGGTACATAAAGAAAGCACCTGGCAGAGGTGTTTTGTTTCAGAGGGGCACATCTATGAGTGTTGTTGGCTACTCTAATGCTGACTATGCAGGTTGCATGATAGACAGGAAGTCAACAACTGGATTCTGTACTTATGTGGCTGGCAACTTAGTGACGTGGAGAAACAAGAAGCAGCAGGTGATATCTAGATCTAGCACAGAATTAGAGTACAAGGTTATAGCTTAGACAGCTGCAGAGATGATTTGGGTCAGATCTGTTCTACATGATCTCCATATTCAGGAAGAGGGACTAATGGAGATGAGATGTAATAATCGTGTTGCTGCTTATATTGCCAACAACCCAATGTTTCATGAGCAGACAAAACATGTTGAAGTTGATTGCCACTACACTAGAGACTTGATACAACGTGGAATTATCTACACTTCGTCTGTGTCATCTAAAGATCAGATTGCAAACATTCATGAAGCCACTTGCCAGATCTACTTTTAATAAGTGTTGTTCCAAGTTGAGCATCATTAATATATATGCTCCAACTTGAGGGAAAGTGTTGGTAGAGTTATTAGAGTCATATGTCATGTCTCTTATCCTGTTGGACTTATGATGTATTTTTCATAACATATCTCCCTATATAAAGAGGTGTAAGATTTCATTTGAGAATAAGATAAGTTATTTTCTCCGACTCCTTTAAGCTTCAACTGGTAGATATATTCACTAGGTCTCTAAAATAGAAACTTCTTGATTTTCTATGTGATAAGTTGGGTTTCATTGATATATACATCCCAACTTGAGGGGAAGCGTTGAATCTCGAAATGTATTTGCTATCTTATATTTTTTGTTGGGTGACTATGTAATTTACCCCACTCTCTCTATTATAAAAGAGATACTAGGATTTCTCTTGGATATAATACATCATTTATTCTCTACAATAACAAAGCAATTACGTTTATTGCAAAAAATCCAGTATTCCGTGAGTGAACTAAACATATAAAAGTTGATTGTCATTTTATCAGATATGTTATTCTAGCTGACAAGATTTCTACATCTTATATTACCACCAAAGACTAGAATGTTGATATCTTTACCAAAGCACTCTCTAAGAAACATCTTGAGTTGTATTCTAAACTAAGCATGTTTGATAAGTATGCTCCAGTTTCTCAAAAAAATAGAACACTCATTTTTCCTATCAAGCTTTTCTTTCATGGTCACCTGTCTTCACTGGTGGGCTTTCGAAGGCTAGGGTCCAGACCTGAAGCTCCTGCTTTTGCTATTGCAGGACTTCCGACCGAGGGAAAATTCTCTGCATTCTTGAGTGTGGACTAGTGGTACTTTTTCTGTGAAGGTGTACAGGCTTTTCCGTGCTGATGACACGGTGTCGAATGATGACTTGGTGCTGGGCTGTCTTTTGGTTTGGAGGTTTCGAATTCTACTGAAAGACGGACTTTTTCTTTGGCTTCTACATGGGGGAAGAGTTGTCACCAAAGTTTGCAGAAGGAAAACTTCTAGCCTCTGAAATCGAGGATGTGGATGCCCAACATTTGTTTTGGGGGTACAATTTTGCATCTCACATGTGGCAGCATTTGAACCTCCTTGGTGTTGGAGTTTCTTTGGGCAAAAAGTTCTGGTTGTCAATATGGAATGGGGTGTTGACAAATGCAGATACGTGGATTAAACCTGCTGCAGTTTTATGGACATTGTGGATTCAACATAATGATATTGTTTTCCCGGGGGGGTGGGGAATGTGCATGGGTCGAGAATGTTACAGGGGATGTCCCGTTCTTGTCTGATTTTTCGATGAACAATCTGTAAGGTTGTTCTGGAAGTTAATTGAGCTGGATGGTTATTGATATCCAGTAACGTCCCTTTCCTTTCAAAAATAAGCTTTTGTTTTTTGTTTTATTTTTTCCAACAAGGGAAGGGATCGAGCTGGAGAGCTCGTTTTTTAACGAGGGTGTGATTGATTCTCCACCACACCATACCCCACGGGGGCCAATTCCACAAAAATATGCGTAGTGTCGCTACTTGACTCACCAGAATGCCTGTTGCTCGACCTTTAGCCCATGTTTGGATGGAAAGATTTGTTGGGGTAGGAAAGGGATGGAAAAAAAAGGGGTGTTAAAAACATTTTTGATTGCCGATTTTTCGAAAGGGTGGGGATGGACAGGGAGGGATTAAAAAGACAATTTCTGGGAGATTCATTTCCCTTCCAAATTGGATGGATTGGGAGGAAAAGGAAAGGATTGCATGTAATTTTATTTTAAATGTCTTTTTTGTCCCACTCTGGAATAAATACTATATGTATACTTGTGTATTCTGAAGGCTATATTAGTAAAATCATACCAATTCCTCTCCTCTCCTTTCTCTCCAATTATATATCCAAACATAAAATATCAGCTTTCCTTCCCTTCTCTCCTCTTTCTACCCAAACAAAAATTATTACCCCTTTCCCTCCCCTTCCTTTCCCTTCTTTTCTTTCCATCCCCTCCCCTCCTCTCCTAATCTTTCGATCCAAAAATAGGCTTAGGGTAGTTAGTGCCTGTTGTTTCCCTTTGGAAAGTGTTTGCAGGGAGGGAGGGTGTGAGGGGTAATATTTAGGTTAGAAATTTTGTGCTTGTATATCAAATCTGACGACAGTGATTGTCATGCAAATATTTCTGATCTGGTTTCACAAATCGACCTACTCCTGGAGTTATTGGGTATTCCGTGTCTGTTTGGAGCTTCAGCGCATTTCCATTCTCCCCTAAAATTCTTGTAATAATGTTCTTGAATACAACATATACCATATCCTATACAAATCCATATATCTTGCGCCTTATCAAAAAGGATGGGGAGGTCCATCCTTTTTAAAGCAGTACATTTTTTAAGAGCGTCGTGTTGATTTGTAGCTGCATGTTTATTTGAAGCCGTACCTGTTATTTTTGTCTATTTAGTAACTTTGCAGGAAAACTTTTTAACATTTGATGTCGAACATAACATTTTGCCCCCTAAGAAAAACATGGGGATGTTCTAGCACGTCAAAAACCTGGCAGTGTAGGCGGTGCCGCTGGGTGGCCTCTGCCACTGCCGGCGGCACAGGGAGGTTCTCCTCCACGTGTGGCTGTGCTAGGCATCGTCTAGGCCCTAGTGCACCCTGCAGTGTCATGTAAGGGAGCTTCTCCTTGCCTCAAGCGTGGATTCCAAACTGCTAGGATCTTGGATTTCTACACTTGAGGCTTGATCTACTGTTCTTGGTGGCTTTTATGGTCTGAAAACTGTTTTAGATCATTTGTTTGGTGTGTTTTCCCATCTCCCGGGCACATCATGGTGAGTTCTAGTTCTTCTGAAGTGACATCAGGCACTATTCTCGAGTTCGGGGCCTATAAAAGTCCATTTTTGGTCGCACGTTATGTTCTTGGATCATTCCTTTATTTTATTTTCTTATTGGACACCTTTTATATTTTTCCCTCACATCTCTCTATATAAAGTGGTGTAGAGTAGGCTTAGTGAAATAATAAACTTCATTTTCTTCAACTTGGTATCAGAGCCAAGTTGAGGACACCACCAAAGAAAACCCTAAACCTACCACCAAGCCTCCTTTCTCACAACCGCCACCGTTAGCTTCACCAGTCAGCAACGTTGGCAGCGTTGCTGCCGCAGCCACTGGCGGCTAGCCAAGCCAGTGTCACTGTTGTCCTCTTCCACTCCTCTCTCTCGTTGTCTCTCCTTGTTCGACGACGGGAAGGGGCAGCACTGCCTGTTGTAGATTTTAGGGAGGTCCTCGGCTTTTGTTTGATGGATTTCTAAAGCCAAGGACCTTCCGAAAGATGTGTTGATGCCCCACTACCACCGTGGTATGACAAAATCAGATTTTTGACTCAGTTTGGGGTGTGTATTCCCTTGTCTTTTATGATCTTTTAGGGTGTGTTCCCTTTGGTGTGTTGACAAAGTTTTGAACCGCGTGTGCGGATTAAGGAGTGTGTATTCTCTGGTTCTCTTATTTGTTGGTAAAAATTAGATCTGTCTTTAGTATTATTTTGTGAAGTTGCTATTGTTGTGGTGTCTTATGGCTTCATCATCAGAATCTAGACAAGGTGGAGAAAGTGGTGCATTCAACCGTCCATTTTTTGCACCTATTGTGAAGTTGGATGCAACTAATTTACCTCCATTGATCTCAAACCTTTCTACCAACTGTGGAAGAGCATGAGAAGCAACATGTTCTTCCAGAGACACCGCCAGAGCAAGGACAAGCAAATATGCCACTTGGAGCAGGAATGATGCAATGGTGAGAGCCTGGATATTGAACAGTGTGATTCCCCGTATTGGAGAGGAAATCATGTAATACAAGTCGGCCAAATAGATGTGAGATGGTTTGAAAGAAGCTTATTATCATGAGTTAAATTCTACTTAAGTTTTTCAGATACATTATAATCTATGTCATTTGAAGTAGGAGTCCAAGAGCTTATCACAGTATTACTCTACGATAAAAGGACAGTGGGAAAGTTATTATGCTTGCAAACCCATGTGCACATCTACCACGTGTAGAGATCACAGGAAGGAATTTTCTACCCACATGTTCCTTGCAAGTCTAAATGATGATTATACTGCTGCTCGCTCTCAGATTTTCACTTTATCCAAGCTTCCCACTATTGAGGAGATATACAGGAGGCTTAACAGGCTACAAGTTCAGCCTACTAATGATGTCACCTCCAATAATACCTCTTCTTGCCATGCAGCTGTGAGTACCCATGGTGGATCTTTTCGTGGCAGAGGTAGGGGGCATGGTGATTGTCCATGCAGTAAGCCTACATGCATCTACTGTGGGAGGATTGGCCATGTTGAGGTTATGTGCTGGAATAAACTTAGAAGGCCTACTATTGCTAACCAAGTTACTGTGACCTCTATCCAACGACAGCTACTGAGTCAGTTACCCTTGCAGAGGTAGACTATGATGCAGTGGTGCAACGTCTAGCACAACTGACACGATCAGGCTTAGTCTTCAAGCACAACACCTTTTACCTCAGCTTCAGGTACGAGTTGTACTTGGCTGATAGATTCTGATGCTTCAAATCATCTTTCTGGAAATCTCCAGCATTTTGCGAGTATGCAGAATGTTTCACAGGACCGTTCAGTTCAGCTAGCAGATGATAGGCATGCCCTAATTTGTGGTAAAGGGGATGTGTCTGTTACTCCTACTTTGTACCTTTCAGATGTTTATTATAATTGGTTGAAATGATTAGAATCTCACTAGAAACCTTAAGGCTCTCTTATGTAGAGAGAGATCGAAAGGATGGAAGTACATAAAAGCCCCTAAGGAGCAAACCAAACCCAATGGCCATACAACAACGAAAATAGAAATAGAAAATATATGCAAATACTTCCCCTCAAGCTAGAGCAAAGATATCAATCATACTTAGCTTAGATACACATAAATCAAATAGAGATCTAGCTAAGGGCATGGTAAAGATATCAGCAATCTACTCCTCAGATGTGACTAGCGTGGTATAAAGCAACCCCTTCTAAATGATGTCTCTGGTGTAGTGGCAATTAACCTCAATATGCTTCGTCCTCTCATGAAATGTTCAGTTGTTGGCAATAAAGGCAGGTGCTCTATTACACATCTCATCTCCATCGGGCTAGAAAACTGTACCTGCAAGTCAGTAAGTAGGGATTTGATCTACATCACCTTTGCAGAGGTTTGAGCCATGGTCCTGTACTCAGACTCTGCACTAGATCTCGCAACTGTGCCCTGCTTCTTACTCCTCCATGTAATCAAACTCCTTTGCTAGAAAGGTGCAGAACCCAGTAGTGGATTTACGATCCACATGACATCAACTGTAGTCCGCATCAAAGTACCCAACCAAAGTCATGGAAGACCCTTTGGAAAAGAGAAGACCCTTCCCAAGAGCCTTTTGATGTATCTGAGCACCATCAATGCTGCATCCCAATGCTGGCGTATTGGCTTAGCCATGAATTGACTCAGTTTCCCTACTGCAAATGAGATGTCTGGCCTTGTAATAGTGAGGTATAACAACTTGCCCATAAGTTGCCTGTATTGCATGCTGTCCACCACCTGTGCATCCTCATCATATAGTGGCATCTTGGTGTCCATAGGAATATTGGCCTCCTTAGCCCCAAGCATACCAATCTCCTGCAAGATATCCAAAGCATATTTCCTCTAGGATAAGACCACGCCCTTTTTGCTGCGATGAACCTTAATTCCGAGAAAGTACTGTAGAGCTCCTAAGTCCTTCATAACAAACTACTTTGTTAGGATGCGCTTAATCTCAGCAACATCCTGCTCATCATCTCCTGTAACAATTAAGTCATCAATATAAATAAGAAGTACCACCGTACCTCATCCAGTCCTCTTGACAAAAAGAGAAGAGTCGGCTGTCGACCTCTTGAATCCAGCTGCCTTTACAACCTGTGATAATTTCTGGAACCAGGTTTTAGGACTCTGCTGAAGGCCATAGATGTCATTCTGTAATCGGCATACACACTCTCCCTTAACCTCAAAACTAGCCGGTTGCTACATATAAACTTCCTCTTGAAGATCACCACAGAGGAAGGTATTCTTTACATCCAGCTAATGTAAAGGCCAATCTAACTGAACTACCACTGCAACCAGCTTGTGTACAGTAAGAAGTCTGGCAACTAGTGAGAAGGTGTTAAAGAAGTCCACTTCATAAGTTTGGGTGAACCCTTTTGGCATGAGGCATGCTTTGTATCTAGCAACACCGCCATTTGAGTTGAACTTCACAGTAAATACCCATTGACAGTCAACAAGGGTAGCACCAGCAGGAAGTGGAGTGAGTTCCCAGGTCCAATGGCCTCTAAGAGCTGCCATCTCATCCTTCATAGTGAGGTATAGCAACTTGCCCACAAGTTGCCTGTACTACCTGTTGTCCACCATCTGTGCATCCTCATCATATAGTGGCATCTTGGTGTCCATAGGAATATTGGCCTCCTTGGCCCCAAACATACCAATCTCCTGCAAGATGTCCAAAGTATATTTCTTCTGGGATAAGACCACGCCCTTTTTGTTGCGACCAACCTTAATACCGAGAAAGTACCGTAGAGCTTCCAAGTCCTTCATAACAAACTACTCTATTAGGATGCACTTAATCTCAGCAACACCCTACTCATCATCTCCTCTGACAATTAAGTTATACATAAACAAGAAGTACCACCATACCTCATCCAGTCCTCCTGACAAAAAGAGAAGAGTTGGTTGTCGACCACTTGAATCTAGTTGCCTCTACAACCTGTGATAGTCTCTGGAACCATGCTTTGAGACTCTGCTTAAGGCCATAGATGGCCTTCTGTAATCGGCATACACACTCCCCCTGAGCCTCAAAACTAGGCAACTGCTGCATATAGACTTTTTGTAGATCCCTATAAAGAAAGGCATTCTTCACATCCAACTAATGTAAAGGCCAATCTAACTGAACTACCACTACAACCAACATCTATAGAATAATAAGTCTAGCAACTAGTGAGAAGGTATCAAAGAAGTTCACTCCATAAGTTTGGGTGAACCCATTTGTCATGAGGCGTGCTTTGTATCTAGCAACACCGCCATTTGAGTTGAACTTCACAGTAAATATCCATCGATGGTCAACAAAGGTAGCACAAGCAAGAAGTGGAGTGAGCTCCCAACTCTCACGGCCTCTAAGAGCTACCATCTCATCCTCCATGGCTACTCGCCATTTTGGATCAAGCATAACCACATGATGAGTAGCAAAAATCTGAGTAACAGCTAATGCCTAAGTAGATCCAGCAAATCCGGAGGCCAAGCCATCAGTAGCAAGTGCCCCAGCCATGGGATAAGTAGTACAAGTCTATGGTCGCTTTCGAATGGCTATCTGAAGATCAAGATCATCACCTACCACATCATCTGTCATGTCCCTGTGATCATCACATGGCAAACATTCGTCAATGTTTAAAGTATTCACCTGAGAAGCTGATGGTGAAGGCGAGGGCCGGGGTCCTTGATAAGTAGTATGAGGGCAAACATATCTGGAGTGGCTCAATCAACCAAGGAAAGGGATGCGTAGCATGAGGTGATGGTGGTGCAGAGAGAGAGATTTTAGGGACACTCCCAAAGTGAATGGGGGTATATGACATAGGCACCATATCACCCTCTGGAGGCATTTCAACAGCAGTTATAGAAAAGAAAGGTACTGCCTCATGAAATGTAACATCCGTAGAAACATAGTACCGAGAAGTAAGCGGATTAAAACACCGATACCCTTTTTGTGTCCGGGTATACCCAAGAAAGATGCACTTAACTACTCTCGGTGCTAATTTATCTCAACCCGATCTCAACAAATGGACAAAGGTAACACAATCAAAAGTCTGAGGGGTGATGTGAAACAGGGGTCAATCAGGATACATAACCTGCAAAGGAATTCGTTCATGTAATACAGCATTAGGCATTCAATTAATAAAAAAACATGCAGTCAAAACAGCGTCACCCCAGTAAAGAGAGGGAGTCGAATCGTGAATCAATAATATACGAGCAACATCAAGAATATGGCAATGTTTCCTCTCAACAACACCATTTTGTTGAGAGATGTGAGGGCACGTGGTCTCATAGATAATGTTACAACTAGAAAATGAACTGCACAAATGCATAATACAAAACTCTAAGGCATTATTAGAACGGAAACACTTCACCAAACAAGAATGCTGAGTTTTATTTCTTTAACAAAGTTCTCAATGATTTATCCCAAATCGAACGTATTCAACAGAAACATCCAAGAGACACAAGAAAAATAATCAACTAAAACAAGATAATATTTGTTCCCAAGTCAATCAGGACCCCAAACATCCATATGAATCAAATCAAATATAGCAACAGATGAAACAGAAGTGAAACTAGAAAAACTAGCCTTGTGGTGCTTGCCAAGCTGACAAGCATCACAAGTGAGAGCAGTAGTGGAGGGTATGTGCAGTAGAACACGTCTGAGGCAATCAATAGGTAGGTAGCCAAGGCGATGGTGCCATTAGAGAGATCCAGTAGAAGCAGGGCCCTGGGTAGCAAAAGCAACAATAATAGTACGGCTTAGACGGTACACCCCACGTTCCTTGCGCTCTCCACCAATCATCTTTCCAGTGAATTTGTCCTGCAAGACACAAGAAGACGCATCAAAAATAGCTTGGCAATTCAGGTCTCTAGTAATACTACCAACAGACAGTGAACTCAAAGGAAAATCAGGCACAAAAAACGTCTGTCAGTCTCAAAGTAGGAGATTAAGACATATCTCCCTTGCCAACGAGTGGCGAATGTCTCCCATCTGCCACCTGTGCTGCCTGGCTGGTGTAACTGGCGCTAACTGAGAAAACGAGCTGCTGTCACCACATAAGTGCTTAGATGCACCAAACTCAATCAACTAATCATCATAAGACAAGAGTGACGACATACCAGTTGTAGGTGCCTCAAAAGAGGTGGCAATAACGGCAGTGTTTGGAGTTTGAGAAGAAGAGGCCTGAGTCAACTGAGCAATCTGTTGTTGCAAGCTCTCAATCTCTGTGCTCAAGGAACTAACATCAGGACTGAGGAGGACTGCATCAGAGATCTCTGCTACCTGATTGGACACAGGCAGCCTACCATGCTTCTGCCAGCATGTAGCCTCAGAGTGACAAAGTTTGCCACAATAGGTACATGGAGTCCTAGTGCATGTATCAGAAGAGCGTCCACATCCACAACCACGTGCAGGAAAGGAAGTGCCCCTGCCACGTCCAGGGATCGCGGCCAGTGTGGACGTCTAAGTACTAGAGTCGGGAACAGGAGTGCGCACTGCAACTCTGCTGAGTTATAAGCTTCCTCCATGGTAGGACGCTTAGGAGAGGTAAGGATCTGATCTCTGGCTGCAATATACTTAGGCCCGAGGCCTGCCAAGAAAAGAGAGACTAAAAGCTGTCTCCTAAAGCTCTTCTAGGAATCACAAGCACACCCCGACAGATAGGAGTGATGCCTCTCCAACATTCCCTTCATAAAGGAATAGTACTATGATAGCGTGCGTCCTTCCTGACACAAGTAGAAGAGGTCATAGAAGACCTAAAACACCGATGCAGAGTTCTTGGCATGTGAATAAGTATCACGTAAGGACTCCCACATCTCCTTCGCTATACTATAATGCATAATCTCATCCCTTATACGAGGAATAACAGTCTGCATAAGCCATGCACAGACCAGTTGGCATTCGTGCCAGTCTTGTTTGTTGGCTCTGGATTCGTAAGAATGACTCTTCTTATGATCCCTGACTGTCATAAGAAAGGTCTGAGATCACCACGGATAGTTGATCTCATCTAACTTGACAGCAGGACCAAAGAACGAACTCTTGAATACCCCAGTGCCTGAAATAGAGCCCGAAGTCACCTCGGACTGATCATCTGAAGCCATCTTCGCAATCCGGAAGCTTTGATCAAGCTTCTATCACCAAGAAATCATCAAATGATCTAAAACAAAATGGATTCAAATCTGCATCACTAACAAGAGGCCCCCTTGGACGAACGTTGGCCTAACCCGGGTGCAAGGAGAAAACCCGAGATGGCCCCAAGGAGGCCTAGACTCCCTCTCCCTGTGACTACGAGGAGTGCAGCCCTTAGTGCAGGGCTACACGCTCCTCACAGCCACCGCTGCAGCCCGAACAGGGACTGCACAACCTTGTGTAGACCCCCACTTAGTCAGAGGCGCAGCTGGAGGTCGCCGTGCCACCCCTGTAGGTCGTCGGCACCGCCTCACAGTGCTGCAGGTCCCTGGGCGACTAGGTCAGCGCCGCCAGGACCTTGCTGCACGTGATCTTAGCCACACAGGGCATTGCTGGCTGCGATGGTCGTTGCCGCCACCATCGCCACACAATGCTGCAGGTCACTGCCGCAGCGAGGTCAACGCCGCCAAGGCCTTGCTGCGTGAGATCTTGGCCACATTGCGCGTTGTTGGCTACATGCCTAGCATTGCCACTGCCAGTGAAGACCCTTGTGCGTCGACGCCAAGAGGGAGAGAGAAGAGAACGGTGGTAGGGTTTCAAAGGCCTTGAGGGGTGGGATATTTAGAGCCACGATCTAGGACCAATGCTCTAATACCAAATTGGTTGAAATGATTCGAATCTTATTAGAAACCTTAGGGCTCTCTTATATAGAGAGAAACCGAAAGGGTGGAAGTTCATAAAAGCCCCTTAGGAGCAAACAAAAGCCAATAGCCATACAACGAAAATAGAAATATAAAATATATGCTAACAATTATGTACTTGACATGACCATATAGTTGCTTTCAAGCAGTACTATTACTAAGCAATTGAACTACCATGTTATTTTTGATGTTGTTAGGTGTACTTTTCAAGACTGAATGGCAGGGAGGACGATTAGTGGCAGACATAAGGAGGGGAGTGTCTATCGGCTAGTGCAGAGTCCAGTTACTGCAGCTTGTCAAATGAGTCCTGCTGAGAGTGCCTTGCACACGACTAGGCTATCCATCTTTGGGTAAACTACGCTGGATCATCCCACATCTCTCACCCGGTACAAAGATTCAGTGTGATGGCTGTCAATTGGGGAAGTACCATAGAACCAATTTTCCAATGTCTACGCAGCTTGGTAGTTCAGCGTGTTTTGATTTAGTCCATTATGATGTTTGGGGTCCTAGCCGTGTGGCGGATAGACAGAGTCATTATTATTACTTGCTTCTTGTTGATGATTTTCCTCGTCTATCATAGTTATTTTTTTATGTGCAATAAATCAGATGTTGGCTCTATCATTCAACAATTTGTGGCATTTGGCATCTGTCAAAACTCAATTTAGTGTGTATTACAACTATCAGGATATATAATGCATTGGAATTTTACACCAAGCAATTGACAATGTTTTATGACTCTCTTGGAATTGTGCATCAGACCTCCTGCCCTTATACATCACAGCAGAATGGGGTTGCAAAACAGAAACAGAAACACATTCTAGATATAACTCGAGCCCTGCTCATTCAGAATAGTCAGTCCTTACAGCATGTGGTTTGACCTCAGATCGCGTGTGCAACTTTGCCTCCATCTAGCGCGCCATGTCGCGCCACGTGGCTGCATCGCGCCCGCTCATCGTTGATCGGGCAGCGAAATTTTGCCACGCCCACTCGCACGCATGATTTGAGGCACGGTGAGGCTCGATCCCGCAGCCTCTATCTTTGCAAACGGTGCTCAATCGCTGTGCTACACGTGCTCTTTGGTCGCGTTTCTGATTTAAGGGTCGCGCGCTCACGACCATTGGATCTCGATCCAACAGTCAAGATCGCACGACCTTTGATGAAGAGGGAGAGCGTTAGTGCCTTCGGGTGGCTTGGATGGTGCCACATGATGCCATCTAGGCTGTCTATCGTCTTTTGCTTGTATGAGGTGTCACGATTGTCGAATTGGACCGATTTTTGCATCGTTGGACTGCGATTGTCGATCCGAACTCATCCATGCGGTTGGATTTGTCGTCTGAGGTATGGATTTTACACCACCTTAGCCCTTGACATCTGACCTTTCTCAGACTATATCTGAAGCTACGGAGGTCCGATCGAGGCGATCTCGGAGGTGTTGGACTCCAATGGTCGCGATGATCAAATCCGTACGGTTGGATCTTCAATCTGAGGACCCAATAAATATTGTCCTGTCCCCTGATCATAAAAAAGAGGCAAATTAACCGAGAATTTGTACAAGCTAATCTAAATGCAAAATGATGTATTTTTTTTTTAAGAAAAAAATGATGCATGTTATGCAATATTTATAATACATGATGCTTCTATAGACCAGGAACATGCATAAATAGGCATTTTAGGCCAAATAAATGTGTGCACATCAGGCTACTGGAGGTAGCCTGAAGGTGGAGCACCGGTGACGAGTGGTGGCGTAGAGAAAGAAAGATCTAGGGTTTTGGTGGACAAGTGGGGAGGGCTAAGGTTGGTGGGATATCAGGCCACCAGTCTAGGACTGCTACTTTGATACCACGTTAGAAGAAACAAAATGAGCAAGTTTATTCTAAGAGCCCTAGTACCTTTATATAGAGAGGTACAGGGAAAAACAACACAACACACCCACAAGAAAATAAATAATTACCAAAATGCCTCATACTACAACTTAACAAAGAGACCACAAAAAAAGACCCTAAAAAAAGGGCCACTAGCAACATCGCCAGGCCTCGTGGCCACCAACGAGCCTCTAGTGGCCCTCTTTAGGCAACCCCTCCAAGGTCTCTACCCTCCCTCCACCCCCCCCCCCCCCCACTAAGAGTCTTAATCGACCCCTTCAACGCCGTGCCGCAACTTAGGTGGCGGCCCAAGGTCACCGGCATCGCCACCATGCCCTAGGGTTTAGGCAATCCCCTCTTGCCATGTTGCCTGACCTAATAGTAGTATCTGGTGGCCACGCAACACCGCCTCTCTTTCTCTCTGTTGCACTACCTACAACATCCTCTTCGTTTTGCAGCACCATTAAAGAGGATAAATCCTCCCTCAAGGGTTGCTACAGTATCACCTCTCACTAGCGGCCACCTCGTTGACGTCACCTAGCCACCGTGGCACTCCGATGACACTCCTCGTTGACGCACACGTACTCTCTCTTCTACTTGTTGGCTTCCTGTTAAGGTTTCAGTAAAACCCAATAGGGTCATATTTGGATGTTTTTACTTTTACCCTTTATTTCTTATTATATGTTATTGGGTTGCTTCTTTTGGAAGTATATAAAAAAATGACAAAAAAAAAGGAGGAAGCAGAAAAGGAAAAAAAGAAAAAAGAAAGAGACTCATTTCTTAAGGTCCTCACACAAGAGAAGCTCTCTCAAGTCTCCAGAGAAGAGGCACACTTTAAGTTTCCGTGGAGGGGAAGCCCACTCTTGAGGTCCCTACATGAGAGAAGCTCTCGAGGTCTCCCAGGAAAAGGCACACTTCTAGCTTTCGTGTGGGAGAGACCTACTTCAGAGATCTCCCGCTCTACTATGGTTGCTACTTCTACTACAATCACCTTCTACTCCACCCTACTACTTACTCTTGCTCCTCTGGATGTCTACATTGGGGAGGAAGTTTACTTTTGTAACAAGTTGGGTATTGAATGCTCCAACTTGGGAGAAGTGTTAGGAAATAAATTAGTTAGATATTTTAAGGATAAATTAGCTAGGTTTAGGTTTCATACTATTTTTAGTCTTTATTTTTGGTGAGTTATTGGGTGTTATTATGTTTCCTTGTATATCTAATCCCTTTGTCTATATAAAAAGAGCTAAGGCTTTCTTTTTTAAATAACCATAACCAAGTTGATCTTTTTCAACATGTTGAAAATAGCGCACAATATCGGTAGCATTATAAGGACAAGAAATGCAAGCAACTAGCAGTTTTACAAGAATTCAGATTCTGCAAAACCAATGAGGTCTTGAATTTATCAAACTCAACAAATCCTTCCAAACTCATGTTTTTTTCCTAAAGAAGGAAGATTACCAGAGGTCGGTAATCATTCAAATATCATTAAAAAATAAGTAAATGGAATGGACTTATAAAATGCTAAGCCACAACCCCGACAGGCCACGCACCTCCCTTACAACATTCTCAACCCACAGGCATTCATTACGGAAAATCATAGCATTCCTTTGAAGTAAATAGACCATAAGGTAGCAATTGCTCTAACCCAACCAGTCATGTCAACACGAACAAAAAAATGGAAGGAAGCCCACCACACATCCAAACATGTAAGATCAACCTGTCGAACATCCATACTCCACCAAACCTCCATGAACAAATGGCAAGAGAAGAATAGATGATCCAAGCTCTCCTCCGCGGCCCCACAAAAGACACACTAAATCAGAATCTGGAGCACATCTCAACCTGAGCATCTTAGTAACCAACTTTTCTTTTCTAAATAGCCAAAAAAAAAAACAAAAACTTTCAAGGGCAGGGGCATCTTCCAAATCAAAGAACAATCCTCCCAAATCAACGGCGTAGGCCCACCTCCAAGGAAAGCATCATAAAAGCCCTTAAAATAGAAAACCCTATAACGCCACCAAAGAGGACTCTGAAAGACTTGGTTGTAATATAGGTGACCAAGCATCAGAGGCAGTGATGTAAACATGTTTACACTACTTAAGATGTCTATTTATGCATGTTCTTAAGCATAGGATTGCATTGCATACTATAAATATTGCATAACATGCATCATCTTGCATTTAGAGTTAGTTTGAATAAAATGGAGGTTAATTGTCTCCTTTTATGTTCATGGACAGGGCAAACTTTTTATTGGGGCCTCGGATGGAAGATCCAACCATACAGATGTGATCAGGGTGACAATTGGAGTTCAACGACTCCAAGATCGCCCTAATCAAACATCTGTAGCATCAAATAGCGACAGGGGAACCCTAGAAGATCAAAGGCCAAGATGGTGTGAATCCACACTTCAAACGACAAATCTGACCGCACAGATGAATTCGAATCGACGATTGCAGCTTAACGGCACGAAAATCGACTCAATCTGACAACCGTGGCACCATCTACATCATCCAGAAGATGGACGGCTCAGATGGTGCCACGTGGCGCCATCAGCCGCCCAACCGGCCGAAGCACCCGCTGCACCTTCTCTTCTTCAATCAGAGCGTCGCTTCTCCACCGTTGGATGCGCGCGCCTGAATTCGTCTCCGCGACCATCACTCCACAGCTCAGCGGGTGAATGCTTTATCACGAGCGGCTAGCGCGGGTTCGAATCCGCAGGAGCGGGCGAGCAGTGCGAGCGAGCGAGCGCGATTGGCCGCTCGATTGTGATCGAACGGTTGCGCGCACACAATTACGCTCACGCCGTATCGCACGCTGTGCCTCACGCAGGATCACACGCGGGCGGGCGCGCAGAGGAGGCGGGCGGAGGCGTGAATTAAGTCGTCCGATCTCGCGATCGGACGGCTGAGATCAGCTGGACGTGTGCATGCGTTACATACGAGGAGGTGAGCAGGCACACGCGCGCCGCCCACTACGCCAACATTAGGACCTTTAGCGACGGATTTATCCGTCACTAAAGGTCCTAAATTAATGTTTTTCAAATTGGAATGACCAAAATGCCCCCACTCCTTGCAACTATAAAAGGAGACCCCCTCCACACGAAATTCTCATCCCTTCCTTCTCTTCTCTCCCTCTCCAAAGCTCAAGAGAAGCTTGTCCCACACCCGGGATGCTTCTTGCGAGATAAAGTCAATTTTTCGTCCCCCTTTCGGAAGCGGATCCCGCGACGACGACGTGTTGCCCCGTTCCCGTTCTTCTGCTTCGTCCTCCTTCGTCCTGCTCCATCCTCCTTCGTCCAGGCGTCGTCCCATCCGGCTCATCCTCCAAGCGACCGTCGATGAGGATATCTCTCTCCCCATTCTTTTTACTGCTTTATAGAATAGATTTACTACTTTCTAGAGTATATTTACTATTTTCTAGTGTAATGAACAATCGTTCTGATGATGAAATTCTGTTTATTCTATATCTTTTTTTTTGTTTTCATTTGTAGTATTCTCTCTCTCTTACTCTCTCTCTCTTATATTTATTGTAAATAGTTAGATAGTTCTAAACAATTACATTATTTCGTGACAAATAAAGCAAACGCGTGTTTTTAAATCAAACATCCGCCTCCCTATGTTTGACCTGGGATTTCAATTCCAGTATAAATTTTGTTTGTTGAACACGAGTTCTTCGCTTTCATACTACGATGACAGGTTTTTCAAAACCAAACACGCTAGCGTAGCAACCCAACGTACAACAGGCAGCATCCCAAACACCGAAACAGAAGCATCCTTGGCAGGCATCAAACCAAACAAATGTGGGAAGAGATTTGAAAGAACACAACCTGTCCAATTGTCCTTCCAAAATCAAAAGAACATCCTTTACCAATCTTCGGAGCAAACAAAATAGAGGCAACAGCCCGCTAAATAAAAGGCTCCACAATGATGGACAAACTGCCCAAGAACACTTGTACGCCACATCCACAAGATCACTATACAAATCCCTCAACAATTTGTCAAGAAGACTATCGCCAACACGCAAAAATCTAACCACTTCATCAGTAGTGATTCATTAAATTTCTCCAGCAACCTAATCCCAAGCCTGCCTCTTCTCTTCGGCATACAAATCTCCCTCTAAGGAATTAACTGCAAGAAGCGACCGTCATAATCCAGACCTTTCCAAAAAAATCATTTTACGACAATCTCAAGCTTAAATAATCTTTTTAGGTGATTTGAACATATAAAGCTAAAAGATCGAGATAGCCAACAAAACCACCATTATCAAAACCAATCCCCTTGCGACAGAAGCCTCCCACTCCAACCAACCTCCCATTCATCACTCCACCACTCACCAGTCAACCACCACCAACCTCTTCCCCTTCAAAGGAAGATCCAAATATATAATAGGAAGCCAAACGACAAGAATCCCAAGAGCCATAGAGATAGCCTCCTCCCCCACCCCATCCACATGGAATGGGACAACTATAGATTCCCTTCCATTAAGAAGGAGACTAGAGATATCGCCAAACATTCTAATCAATTGCACTACATGCTCAACCTGACGGAGACCTCCCTTAGTGAAGAAAATTGTATCATCCGCATATTGCAAGAAAGGAGTAAGCAACGAGCCATCCAATCTTAAAAAAAAGCCAGAAAATAGACCACCTGCAACCCTTAAAGCCAAAAAAGTCAACGTATCAATCGTAATGATGAACAAAAACATCAGCAGACAACCTTGCCTAACACCCCTCTGCAGTTGGGTCTAAGATCTGCATGGCCTCCCATTAACTAGTATCTAACAAGAAGTCCTGAACCCAAATCTCTAAGAAGCCCTTCCTCCTAAGGATCTCCCACATATAAGCCCAGGCCACCGAATCATACACCTTTGAGAAATCAACCTTCCACATAAAGGCTGAATAGCCATATCTATTCTAGGCAGCAACCATCTCTTCAGTAAGCACAAACAAATCACTGAGGGACCTTCCAGAAATGAAAGCAGATTGAATTGGTGAGATCAATCTAGGAAGAACTAGATGCAATCTTTTAGCAAAGACCTTTGCCATAATCAAATAAATAGTATTTGACAACGCAATCAGCCTAAAATCATTCAAAGTATCTACGCCTTCTTTCTTCGAAAGCAAGAAGAGGTAAAAACAATTAAGCCTCTCAAAACCAAGATTGCCATGAAAAAATTCCTAGATTGCCACCACATCCACACCATCTCAGAACTCCTCATAGACTATAACCTAAAGAGCATCTAGTCCAGGCAATCCCTCTACCTTAAGATCACACAAAGCAACCGGAACCTCATCCTCAAAAATATCTTGAATCAACTTGGTCCTAGAATAGTCATCCAACCTCTCCATATATGACAAGCCTAACGTCCACTCCCGAGCTAGTCTCCCAATAAAAGCATTAAAATGCTCCATGACAGTTGCTCTCTATCATCAAGAACCTCATTGCCAACATGAAGTGAGGTAATTACGTTGGCTCTTCTTCTAGAACTAGTTGAGAGATGGAAGAACCTCATGTTTGAGTTACCCTCCTTAACCCATAATTGGCTGGATTTCTATCTCTGATTCATTTCCCTTTTTTTATCCTCCTCCTAGATCACAGTCTAAAAATTAAACCTCTCCTACTAATCACGCTGCCCCAACTGACCCAAACCTTCTTTCTCATCAAGCTTAGCCAAAGCCTCCAAAGCTTCCCTCCTCATACCATCCCACCTCATCACTACCTCCTACTTGAACGCAAGCAACACCTATCTGATTCCCTTAATATGGGTAGCCAAGGTACGCATAATAGAAGCGGATAAAGGAACCCCACACCACTTCTCCTTGACGAAGACTCCAACAGCCACGACTTCTAAAACTTGAATTACGTAAGAAAAGCCCCACCGTCGCCAGCATCCCACAACAAAGGCATGTGATCAGAAAAAGGTCTAACTAATGCCAAGACCACAGCTCCATGAAAAGCCTTTGACCGGGAGGTCAATCAACTCCAACTCATCAACAACCTAACAGTACTCAACAGAAGATCCATGCAACCTGCCTCCTAGCCTGTCATCAGCTAGAAGAGCAACATTAAAATCCCCCCTACTAGCGAGAGGCAACCATCAACGAACTCTAACACTTGCCTCGTATCCTCCCACATGATTACCTCAGAAGTCACATCACTTAAAAAAGCCCACGTCGTACCATTAGAGACCCAGGAGAGAATTCTCGTAACCACTCGTAAAGGCAAACTCGAGCTACCTTGTTTTATCTTCTTTATTGAATAAAGATGTCTGGTCATATTAGTTCGCATTCACCTATGAAATGCATTGTTCTCTTTCTTTCATTCCCTCTTAGTTAATCCAATCCTTCAAAAATGTAAATCCAAGAAGCATGAGGCACTAACAAGTTAAAGCCTTAAAATAATACTATAAAGACTTTATCTTTTGTTGTGTTTCCTTAATCTTCTCAAGTATACTCGTAATTTCCCTATCCAGCATTTCTATTGAAAGAAATCTTAAGCAATACAACCATCTCATTTTTATGCCCAAACACAACATGGTATCAAAGTATCAGTAAGGAAACCCATCAACATTGATCCCTGCAACCACCAACATGCTCATCATCCCCTCGATGTACCATCGCTCGATCACTATCAACACCATTAATGGTGTCATCCCTCCTCCCACCATCAGCATAGCCAAAGAAACAATCATCACTCTCGCATTCCTCCGACACTCGACCAACAATTAGCCATTAATCCCCTCCAACCATCCATAACTTGCCCCAACATTCCTCATTGTTGAACAACTTAGTCAATTCATGTCCATTATTGTTGGACAACTTAGTCAATTTATATCTAAGCCTGGATATCGTAACATCTCATATACCTAGGATTCTCTCCAAGAAAGGTGTTATCTAAAAACAATCGAATTATTGGGAATTGATAGTTCTTTAGATAGACTGTCACCCTAATGAGGATAGGCTCTCAACAACCCTCACCCTAACTGACCTTTGTGGATGGTAAATTTGTTACCCGACATTGTAAGAAGCAAAAACATTTTTTCACAACTCACAAACTCTATGATGTCCTTTTTCATTCCATCCCACTAGAACCCTCTTTTAAGTCTTGCCTTTTAAGTCTTGGTCCCTAATTCAAGGTTAGCCTTCTTCGCCACCACTTTCAGCTCAATATGACAACACTATGGCAAGAAAGGGGGCGATGGCACACATTGCATGAGAAATACACTAGATATACTCTTATGAAGTATTTTGGCTTCTTTTCCCATAGCATTATGGCCATGTAGGTCAATTGTTATTTCACTAGCAAGATTGTCCTGATAAGTCATATTAACACTCCTTGCATGTCTACAAGTGATCAATTTACTAATTTCTCTTTTTTTTAGAGAGAAAATAGGAAGACTATTGACATTCAGTAGTCATCCAGATTTATTAAAATTAAGCTAAAGATAATTACAATAGGCACATAAAACCAAGTCCCACCCGCTCCCCCAAAGAAAGAAACATCAACCAACTTCATGATTACACTACACAGATCATACTCACAGGGACACCCTTCACAAAAAACTCAAGCCAAATGTCTTACTCAAAAAATAAAACCCCACACCCAGGAAGGAGTTACCCAAACATCAACATTAATCATTTGACAAATGATCTTCACTCTCCCTCCTCTACTTGTAGCCGTTGCCTCTTTATGCAGTAAACCAACCCATGTCTTTGCAACAATGGTCTCCACAGTCGCAAACCATGTCTTAAATCCTGACTTGTCACAGATGCACAATCCGAAGCTTCCCCATCACCTTTTTTTATTTTTCTGGTGCATCAAGATCAGTAGCTGCTATCTTGCCAACTTCTGCCTCCACCACTAAAGATCCCATTGACAAAACGAAAGGCAACACACCAGAAGGAAATCCCACATCCTCCTCCCACGCAGGAGGGAAAGAAAATCACTTTAGAGTTGCTTTTCGTTGAATGATGATGGAGGAGGAAACACCAATGCTAGGATTGTAATCTAAGTCCAACTTCATATATGTGGATGCTTCAAAACCATGAAAGCCCTGATCTACTGCTTGCATAATAGGGTTCAGATCCACCATAGGAAATAAATACGAGGGATATTGTGTACACTCCTCCCCACAATTGATACTCACAAAAATATTGGATTCAAAATCCAAGGTTAAGCCCACATCAACATAAGAAACCCATTTTGGAGAAATCACCAGCTCCTCACCTTGAATCTCTCCACCTTTCTCGCTAAGAGATTCAAAATTTGACTTGCAAGGCTCTCATGCATCGACACAGGAGAAGCACAAGGCGACGAAGGCTACAGCGCACGAGGAAGGGGAGATTAAAGATCGTGCGTTCGTGAACGGGAGGAATAGTGTGTTGGACACTCCAGAGGTGGACTCCAGACCTGTGCATGGGTCCAAACGTGGTGAGTTCACCCCTGACACACTGTTTCCGAAGATTGCTTGCTATCATATACCCCAACTAATGGAGATTCTTGCTGCTTTTTCTACTGTTCAACAGGACTGTGGGATGCCTTTTTCTTTTGGGTCAATTTTTGGTACCCAAAACATGGACAAAGGCCACCTCCATGCGTCAAGAAGGGCAAGTGATGAGGATTTGCTGGTACACTTTGTGGGGAGCTCCGATATGCTCGATGATGCCGCATTCGATGTGGAAGGCATGGAACAGCAGAGGAGTCAAGATTCTCAAGGACAGCCCATTTTGATGCAATCAACCTCAAGCAAGTCCTCTTCGCGTCCCAAAATCATTTCACAAAAACATATGCTAGTCATCAGTGCTTGTTACAAATGGAAAAGGTCAACAAAGAAGCCAACTACGAAGGAGAGTATTGGTGAGAAGCAAGGGGAGATCAGGGAGGTTGATGCCTAGGTAGCGAAAGTGATTGCTATGAAGAAGGTGCGCAAAGGGGGTTCAAGCAATATTTCCCATGATTAAAGTCCTTTCATGGAACGTGCGTGATCTAAGGGATGAAGGTCGGAGGGCGGCTTTGAGGAGATACTTGATGAACTGGAAGGTGGACATTGTGGAGTTACAGGAGACTCAACTTGAGAGTCTAACTGCTCATGTCAGAAAGAGCATTTGTGGTGATAGATATACAGAATATCTAGAAGTGCAGGCAAAAGGTCGGGAGGCATTCTTATCTTATGGCATGGTGACACATTTGCGCTAGAGTCTTCTTTAATGGCAGGAAGGGTGGCTACAACAGTTCTCAGTGGGAGAATGGATGGATTTAATTTTGTTGTGTCTGGTGCATATAGACCATGTGAAGATTCAGCTAAGGGGCTTTTCTGGGAGGAGATAGAACAGGCCTCGCGATTTGTAGATGACCGGCTTTGGCTGCTAAGAGAGGATTTCAATGCAACTCTGCATTTAGAAGGCAAGCCAGATGGTAGAAGAGACAAAGCCTTGGTTGATTTCCAGCATGTGATTCAAGAGCTAGAATTGATTGACCTGCCAACCAACGATGCACGTTTTACATGGAGGAATGCAATATCTCTTTAGCATAATCTTTTCATGGGGCAGAGGTGAGTACATGTGATAGACCTTTTTCTTCACACATCAATTATGTGGTCTAGCAACGAGGCAACAAACTTTTCTACATATTTCAAATTTTGTAAATCTTGGTTGAAAGAACCTAGATTTAGGGAGATGATTCGGGACACGTGGTTTGCTACACCCGAGTCTTCATCCACTACGAGAACAGTGGCATGCAGAATCCGGGCGGTGAGGCAAGCAATGATTGATTTCAAACGTGGTTTGCGAAGGCATAGGGAGGAGAGGATGGAAGCTTTGAAGAAGATTACTGACTTGGATAAGCGCGAAGAGGTTTCCCCTTTGTCTATTCACGATTGTAATGAGCGTAGACAAATACAGATGGTAGTTAAGGAGGACAATCACAAAATGGAGATGGATTGGAGGTAGAAGTCATGCCAGTTAAGGCTTAAAGAGGGTGATTCAAATACAAAGTTCCATTTAGGAGACAAAACGTGATTAGTACCCTTGAAGTGGGTGGCTCTACCTTCGTCAGAGGGAACAAATCTGTGATGCATTTAGGACACATTTTTATGATTTCACTCGGAGGCAACCTTGTGGGGACTGGCAGCTAGGGTCACTAGATCTTGATCAAGTGAAAGAAGAGATGAAGATGGAGCTTCTAAAGGAGGTGGGCGAGGAGGAAATATTGGTTGCGCTTAGAGGCTTAAAGGCGGAGGGAACCCCGGGACCTGATGGTTTGCAGGTCCTTTTCTTCAGGGAAATGTGGGAGTTGGTGGGACTGGGACATGATTTGGTTGCCCTTGTGAAAGAATTTATGGAGGGAAATAGGGGCTTTGACAACTTGAACTGATTCTATTTGTTTCTTTTACCAAAAAAGACAGGTGTTGTGTCCGTTGATGATTTTAGACCAATCGCCCTGTCAAGTGCTATTTATTTAGTAGTGGCTAAGGTTGTTGCAAATAGGTTATGGCTGGTTATGGTTGATATTATATTGTCGGTCCAATCAGCTTTCATAAAGGGTCACTCCCTATAAGATTCTTTTGTTTTGGCTGAGGAAATGACTATTGCTTGGAGAAGACGAGGTACTCGTGCTTTTCTTTGGAACGTGAATTTTTCCAAAGCCTACAACTCCATCTCTTGGAGGTACTTATGTTGGTGTATATTAGCCCTTTTATTTATATCTTATTGTAAGGGCTATAATAGTCTGTCCCTCAAGGATATTTATGTACTTTTAGCTCTACGGTCCATTCGGTCTGTCGTCTACTTGCAGTATGATATTAAAACCGCACCAATCAACTAGGGTAAACCCTGGCTACTCGCTATGACCACAGTAAGCTCCTTCCACATTACAACTCGCACTTGTGCCTCCAATGGCCCATACATGCCTGTCACAAATAGCTTAGACCTATCCCTCTTTTTGACAAAACTGGCAGACAGCACATGGCTCCTTGAGAAAAGATCTTCCAAGTTAAGGACATCCTCCCTCCACCCCAAAAGCTACCTGCCTGCTCGACCGACCGCATCTAGCACTTTGAAGCCCTCCATCCAGGTGTCGCCAATATCCCTCCACATGCTTTCATCACACCTTGCCAGCTTTGTTTCCTGTAGCAGCACAACATCCGCTTTTCATGTTTGATGCATCCCCCCAGTGTTGGCCTTCTGGAGGGGTCATTGAGACCCCTAACATTCCAAGTTAGGATGCCTAACAGTGGGCAGAACTGACATCCTCCCTCCCAAATTGACAAAAGCTCGCCGCCTCCAACACCTGCCGCATGACCTCATCATCATCAACCATCGTCTCTGGCGAGGGTCGTGGCTACTCCATCGCCCCCTGACTGCGGCTATCAACCACCTCCCGCACTCGATCCCCGCCTCGCGTAGCCCCTCCACCGCCTCGATACCACCGCCGCCTTATGTACTAGATGCCACCTCTCTTTCGTACCATGCTTGGCCACCATCGAGCTAAGGGGACCCTACGCTCCGATTCGTCACTCCGGCTCTCACCCACTGGCCCAGGGTCCCCCCTCCTGCTAGCTTCCAATTCCATGACAGAGAACCGAGTGCCCCATCACTGGTGGGGGCCCCCTGCATACTCGCGTCAAGCCGTAAGGAGGTCGCCCTCAATCGAGGAGGCTCCCTCTCCTGATGCTCTCCTATTGCAGATCAAACCCCACTGCTTGGCACCCTCGTCATTATCAGGGTATGGCACGACATGTGTACTCCTTCGATGCCCGCCTTCGTTGCATCCTCACTATGGTCACGGGGATCACTTCAAAGTGGGGCACCCTCCTCACAAGCTTCCTCTAGGATATAAGCGTGGCCCACCGAGGCCCTCTCATCTGAACCGTTCATCTCACGCAAGAAAGGACCCAAAACAACCTTATTCAAATCCTCTCCCAACCTGCCCTACAAAAAGAGGGTTGATTCTTCAACTCCACAAAGTCCGCCATCAGATACAAAACCCCTCCTACCAAGACAACTTCCCCATGGAGCTCGTCCAACGGAGACGTCATGCATGGTGGCGCATTCAAAGCCGCCCCAACCGCAATCATCGGCCTATTCACCCGAGGAGACTCCGCATATATAGCCAATCATTTCCCCACCTCCTCCAAAATCGTCGCACTTGCCATGCACGGCCTCACATTCAATGCCTCGTCAACCGCACACCCTGCCGACGCCTCCGAGGGCTCCACGTCAGCCCTCAGTCCCTTCGCCTTCCTCGCAAGTTGCCAAACCCTAGTGACCCAACAGCCTCCTCTGCCACTGCCGCTGCACCGCCCTACCCACCTGCCACTTCAGTGAAGGTGGCCATTCGCATTGTGGCTCTCGCAAGAATGTAGGACACCATCCATGAAAAACCCCTTGCTAAAGAAGTATCCTCTCCATCAACGGCACACCACTCTTAGGCTTTACGACAGCTCAAACCGGACCACCAAATGTCTTTGTTCCCCAACACTCCCATAAACAAGCGAAGCGAAACACAATAGCCTCCACTACCTCCATTATCCTCAGGCACCAAGGGATCCCTCCGAGTAGCAAGGAAATAGCGACCTTCTCAAAAGGCCGCCTCGCAGGTGCATCGCCGTGGATGCAAGGTAGCCTCCACCTTGGACAACTACCCTTCAACCAGAGCTCCGTAAAGCACAGCACGTCCTACTCCGATCCATGAAGCCCCAGCACGAGGAGACCACCTTCAGCAGCACCATGGACCTCCACCTTTCTACCTAAGAAGCGCTTGCACAGCGCCTCAGTAACCTCCTTTGGTCACACCTTCCCTTCTACCACTACTCCAACCAGACCTTCACCGACTAACGCCTCCAGCCTCGCCACGCCCTCAAACCATAGCGCATCCACCTCCACAAGTGGCACCTTCTTCGGCAGCGATGACAAAGGCACAGCAACCCCTGCCCCAAGCATTCCAACCTAATCAAATGGCCCCCCTCGAATACACACTGTGCTCCGGTGGCCAAGCCCACCGCTCCTCTAGCACCGTATTGGCTCTCGACACTCCCTCAACCAGTGACGCGCTTCCAGACATCTGAAGCATCTTGCATCGCCCACATGACCACCATGACCGTCGCGACCCACCCTGCAATGCGAGGCAGCAGAAAGCACCTCCCTCCACCATCCACTCCAAGTCACCTGCTTCCCCCATTCCACTTCCTCATGACCCCACTCATCATCACCACCACCCCCCCCCCCCCCCAACTCCACGTCTTATTCCCTCTCCTTCCTCTCTGATTTTTTCCCTCCATGTGTGTCTTGGGTTTATATGATGAAAGAAAATTCGAAAACTCTTATACTCATTCAATTTTTTTTTAATAAAATAAAGACTCAATTTTCTACTATTGATCGTATTTTCAAGAATGATAATGGGCTTAAGTTTGTGAATGCCACCTTATCTCAGTTTTTTATCTCTTTGAGGGTGGTTCATCAGGCCTCTTACGTTCATACCTCCAACCAGAATGGGCTGGCTGAATGCAAATTGCAACATTTACTTGATGTGGCACGAACCATGATCTTCCAGATGCATATGCCTTCTCAGTTTCGGACGGATGCAGTTCTTACCACTGCCTTTTTTATTAGTAGGGCATCTTCCTCTATCTCAAGGGGTAAGATACCGTATTATATTTTATTTCCTGACCAAGATGTTTTTACTCTTCCTCCTATGGTTTTTTGTTGTATTTGTTTTGTCCACTAGTTGAAGGTGGACAAGTTGGCTCCTCGGTCTATGAAGTATGTTTCTTACGATACTCAAGGACACAAAAGGAATATCATGGTTATGATCCAGTGGCCCATAGATTTTGTCAATGCAAACGTTACATTTTTTCAGGACATTCCTTTCTATTCACAAAAAGGGAAAGCCAATTCTCCTCTAGTGCCACGACACATCCCTCTTCCTATTCCATCTGTGTCGCCTCCAGAACCCTCTGAGTCATCCCATCCACCAAATATAATACCACTAGATCCCGCACCAGAGCTCTCTACCTTTTACCCATGGATATTCTACTATAGGATACCTGCTACTAAACCACTATCCACCATTCATGCAAAACCTTCTATCGATCCTGCAGATTTGAATAGAGATCAAGTAATTCCTTCTACTAAGGATCTAACTTGGACCTTCCCATTGCTCAGCGAAAGGCCCAATGGTCATGTGCCTACTATTTTGTTTGAGTATATTTCTCTTAACCATGTACCTTCAGCAAGACAGTCACTATCTCTTGCAGTTGACAGTCATCAAGTTCCATGCACCAATATAAAGGTCCTCAGGGATCCTTTATGTACACAGGCTATGGAGGAAGGATGGCAATACTTCAATCTCGAGGAACATGGAACTTGGTTGACCTATCCCCTGGTGCCACTATAGTAGGGTGTAGGTAGGCATTTACCCTCAAATATCCCCCAGATTGTTCTATTGAACAGTATGAAGCAAGGTTGGTTGCTAAAGAATATACTTAAATCTTTATTGTTGATTACTTCGAGACTTTTTCCCCCATAGCCAGACCAAATTCAACCTAGATTCTCCTCTCTATTGCAGTTAATCGTGTGGCCTATCAATCAACTAGATATTCAAAATACTTTCTTCTATGAAGATCTTAATGAAGTGTACATGCAGCAACCTCCTGGGTTTGTTAGCCAGGGGGAGTGTTAGAAAGTGTGTAAGATACATAAGGCTATATACGAGCTGAAACAAAGCCCAAGAGCGTGGTTGGATAGATTCAGCACAACTATACAGAGTTTTGGGTTTTCAAGGTCTACAGCTGACCACTCTGTGTTTGTGAAGCATACTGAGACAGGATTCGTGACTTTAATAGCTATATGGATGATATTCTATTGACAAGAAGTGATAAGAAAGGCCTGGAAGCAATCAAGAACTTCTGACATAGTTTGTTACCAAAGCTCTTGGGTTAATTAGCTATTTTTTAGGCATTGACATACATCACCTAGATGGAGGAATGATTATTTCCCAATGGAAGTATGTGCTAGACATGCTTCGTAAGGCAAAGATGTTGGGCTACAAACCTACCACTATACCACTGGATCTGACCACTCATTTAGTAGATACTGATAGTCTTGTCTTGGAGGATGTCACCAGATACAGATCCATGGTTGGGAAGTTACTCTATCTGACTATGACAAGGCTAAATATATCCTATGCAGTTGGACGACCGAGTCAATTCACATAGGAGCCCAGAGAGGCACATTAGGCAGGAGTGTGTCATGTCCTACGGTATCTGAAGAGATCTCCCGGAAATGGTCTATTCTTTCAGAGGCATGGTCATCTTGATGTTTGCAGGTACTCTGATGCAAATTATGTTGGTTCCCATGATGATAGACAATCTATTACGGGCTACTGCACTTATTTCGGTGGTAACTTAGTCGCGTGGAGGAGCAAGAAGCAGAATATAGTCTTCAGGTCTAGTGTCGAATACGAGTACTGAGCTGACACACCACCTGTGAACTCTTCTAAATCAAGTCTATCTTGCATGATTTTGGTGTTGATGTCTCGAGGCCTATTCCAATGTACTGTAACGATAAAGCTAGCACCTTCAATGCCAACGACCCTATTTTCCATGAGAGGACCAAAGATATAAAAGTTGATTGTCACATTGGTTGAGATGATGTGATAAATGGGAAGATTTCCACACCATATGTTTCCAATAAGGACCAAATAGTTGACATCTTCACTAAGACTCTAATAAAGAAGCGGTTGGAATATCTATGTTCTAAGTTAAACATGTATGATGTTTATGCTCCAACTTAAGGGAGAATGTAAGAGTCTTAGTTGTCTATTTGGTGTATTTTATATTTCTCATATTATGCAAGGATCCCTCATTGAATTTTGCCCAGTGGAGTTTCTCTATATAAAGAACTCCCAGGGTTATGGAATAAGATGTTTTGATCATTTTCTTCTTTTAGTGGCCATACTCAAGTTTGAAAATGAATTTCCTGAGATGGCACCATCAAAATTACACTTTTCACTCGAAAATCAAGAAAACAGTAAAAGAAATCTAGTGTATATCCTCAACAGCAATGTAGGAACCTAACAATGGTGTATAATACTAGGAAGGCTCCTTTTACTATAGCAGGAATAGGGAGTGTGTAAAAATAGATTTTCCTCAGTGTGGAAGAGCACGTCTCTTCATTAAAAAAAATGCATGAGTGCTTAAGAAAGAATGCTTTGCATCAAATAATGCAAATACTCTGATGTAGAAAGGGGCCACATTAACATTGAGGAAGCATCGTTGCCATGTTCACACAGCATGTTTTCTTAACACTTGAACTTGTACTACTTTTCTTAAAAATTCAAAATTAAAAATAACTTCTGCTATTTTGTAGGTACGAAAAATGCCAGATGAGGATGGAGAATGAGGTCCCACACCAACTTGATATCCCTAGGAAGTAAGCATGAAAAGGTTCACCCTATGACTCTACTATTCTGTTCAGAAAAGATGAGTACATCATAACTTTGAAGAAAAATTTAAATCTAATAATACAAAACAAGTTTGAAGTTTACACTCAATTCCAACAAAATGACTTTAATGGTTTAACAAAGATATACATTAATTACCAGGAATAGAAAATGGAACCAGGCTCAAAAGAGGGTTTAACAAGGGGATGGACTTTTTAAAATCTCGTGCCCACCATGCAGCTCCTGAAGCAAAATTAAATCACCAGGGAATCCATGATCCCAAAATGATCTTATAACCATGACAGAAAGGAAACAGAGTTGAACACCAGTGAACATGATTAACTTACCAAGGAAAAAGGTGAGAAAATGGCACACATAGATCAACATAAGACCTTCTGTCGGTCCATTTATCAAGGGAAGAACAAGTGTGTTGGTAAAAAAGCTGAATCAAAAACAATCGTGCACAAAAAGAATAATTACAACATAGGTGCAATAAGCCTATAATAATTTCTTTTTGAACAAACAATAAGCCTCTAATAATCACAGGTGAATGATAGTTATCTCATTAAAATAAAAGTAATAGATTGAAAAAGCAAAGAATATGGACATCATTGATGTATAAAATAATTTTTTTCTGTTTTTTGAAGGAACCATTTTTTTCTATTCTTTTAAGAATATTTTTTCTATTGAAAGCTGATTAGATAAATTAACTACAGAAACAGATATTTCCTTGGTCTCAGCTGTGCAGTTCACTAAATAGTTGCATCGTGACTGTTAACAGTATAGGCCCAACAAACTGTTATGTGTCAGTTTCTTTCAGTTGAGTAGGTTTGAGCATTTTGCACCCAACTAGGAACTGAGCCACCTCTAGAATCTCAAATCTCCTGATTACCCGATTATCAAAACTCTGAAGAGTGAAAAGGTTTCTAGTAAGGAAAATGTAACACATTGAAATTTAGTAATGTATGGATGCAAGTCACGTTAAATATTGCACAATGGTTCCCTTCCTACAGTATGTGGATGACACCATCTTCTTTATGGAGGGATCCATTCCTGAAGCTAGAACAATGCAACTGCTCGTTGAGGTTTTTAAAGATGCCTCTAGATTGAAGGTGAACTTGCAAAAATCTGGATTGCTGCTATTTGGAATCGACCAGGCAGCACAGTGTGGTGAGACTCTTGGTGTGCAGCAACTTCAAAGACCATTTAAATATTTTGGCTTCCCTCTCTCGATTGGTCGCATCACTACTAGGGATTGGACCCCATTCTAGAGAGGATGGAAAGGCACTTACAAGGTTGGGTAGCTTAACTACTTTCGAAGGGGGACAACCTTGTGCTCCTGTCTGCCGTCCTTTTTGCCTTACTGATATACTACTTATCCCTTATAAGGATACCAAAGGCCATCTTGAAGAGGATTGAATCAATTAGAAGAAAATTTCTTTGGGCCTCAGGTCATGGTAACTACATGCCCTTGGTAGCTTGAAAAGAGGTCTGCAGGCCAAAGGAGGAGGGGGGGGCCTAGCAGTCTTGAATCTATGGGTGATGAATGAAGCCTTGCTCACAGAGTCGGTTCTCCATTTTATGGGCCCACAGAGACCCTTCTGGAAAACGATCCTCTGTGATTCCTATGGGATACAGTGGATTGGGAGGAGTGGAGGATCTGCATTAGAGGTTGTTAAAATTGGCACAATATGGAGGCGTAGAGGCTCTTCCATGTGAGGTAAAGAAGCAGCAGCAGGTGCTGCCAGCAGCCCTGTTCTCTGACAGGGAGGAGAGAGAGGGTGCAGCCACTAGTTGAGAAGAAGAGAGGGAGAGAGGGGGAGTCGTGTTTGAAGAATTATTTCATTAACTTAAGACTAGAAGGATTACAAAGGCTCTCTTTTTATAGAGAGAGAATATATCACAATTCTCTAAAACAAGTAACAAACTAAATCCTAGTCAAATCATATCCCCTATTTTTAGAAAGAACAAATCCTCTAAAACAAACTTTCTAAAAACCAAATCTACCAAACTAAGGACTACCAAACTTGGAACACAGGACATACCAAAAATCCCATAGGGTTGGCGCCCCTTTGGGTGTTTCCTAGACTGCGACGTGGCACTTCCACGTGGCTTAATGCGCTGCCATGTGGCACTTTATTCCCAACATTCCCCCTCAAGTCGAGGCCAAGGGGACGATGACTTGCTCTACTTGTCTCGTTGATGGTGCAGCCAAATGATCCACCATCTTCTTTTGATGTAACTGCGAATTCTCTTGCCACCTCCATAGTTGTTGCTTTTCTGGCAACCTTTGTAGTCGTGGCTATCGGAGCATTCGTCTCTTCTTTGCATGGGCTTTGTTCTCCAACTTCTTCTAGGCAGCATCTTTTGTCTCAGACACCTTCGCAAGTAACATGAATCTCTGAATTTGCAATCGCTTCATTCTAAAAGGTTGAGAGGAGTCCTCAGTAAAACTATCTGCAATCAATGGATGGCTCCCAAAAGAACCATGCTCATAGGAACCGAGATTCTTGGGAGATGAGAGGCGATGTGTGGAGAAGGGTAAGGGAGCGTGGTAGGCGAGGGGGAAGTGGCTCCTCTCATCCTCACCGTGTAGTCTGCTTCAAATGTAGGGGATCAAGGCATTTAGCTAAGGATTGTCGTGATCCTATTCTCCGTCTTCTCTGTCGTGGTTGGGGTCATAAAAGGAGGACGTGTCCTCAGAGATACCAGCAGAAGGAGCCTACGGAGAACATGCAACATATGCCTCCTCCCCCTATTGGGGAGACACCTTTGGCTGGAGTGGAGGTTTCATGGACATCAGAGGTGAAAGGTATTGATTCTATGTTGGATCTTTCCCTGATAGGAAATCTTCAACATGGAGGGACCAACATTGGAGAGGCTAGATCTGTTTTGCGATGTGGTTTGAATTCGATTAAATGGAAGGTTACCATTTTATCGGAGAACAAATTCTTGCTTTTTGGTCTTCAGAGATCGGATATTATCTCAAGTTTGAAGAATTCTCGATCGATGATAATTTGATTCGTTGGTTTCTTCCGAGTATTTATGAAGGAGCTTCTAATGAACGGATTCCTTTGCGACCGGTTGTCAGATTTCGTATCCTTGGAATCCCCTTAAGATTGAGAACCGTAGAGACTGTCACTACGATTTGTTCCTCTTTCGAGCTTAGGAGATGTTTTGGGATTGGCTTGCAAGAAGGGGATGCTTCTTCGATGCAGGTAGAGGGCAAGTTGTAGGTGGGAAAAAAACTCTCGTCGAAGGAGATTCTACGCTTTGGAAGTTGTGCATGCGTCATCACCTTTGAGGATATGAAGATTGAAGGATTAAAAGCTCTCTCATATGAAAAGATCATGAAAGTGGGAGTGGCAAAAAATGATGCTTTTGTCAAGGGGCAGAAGAGGAATGTTGTTGGTAGGTAACTAAAGGGTCCACTGGCTTTCGGCAAATCAATCGATGGTGCTACTCCGGTGGCTACAATCGCAGTGCTACTGCGAAAGGACGATCATTTTTCTCGCTGACGATCGCGGTTGGAATGGCAACCAATTCGGAAAGAGATTCGAATTGCAAATTTGAAACCTACAACTGGTGCTATTAATGGTCTCCCTAATTTTGGGATGAATGATTTTCCTATTCTGGTGGGCGATTCAAACGCAGAAACCAATCGGGAAGGTTTTAATTGGTGCACTGAACAGGTGGCATCTGGATCCTTTACGGATTCGGATTTGGTGAGTTTCTCGATCTAGCCGCTAATCCTTTATATCCTTTGTTGGTCGAAGAAGACCAAGTTCTGCCAGTTGCCACGTGTACTCTAATGTAGGACTCGATCCTACATGAAGGTTGGGCGAGTGAACCGGAATGATCCAACCTCAGAGGCGGTGCTAGAACACCTATGAACCTTCAATCATGGGAATTACGCAAGGATGCGACTGCTTCATCCCTTGTCGCATATGGAAATTCCGATGAAGCACGTGGGGAGCCCAGTCCTGGCAAATGTTTCTTTCCATAGTTGGACACCGAACCCAAGCTTGGGTCAGGTCTCGGTGAGTCAACTTGCTTTGCATCTAAGGTACCCAATTTGTGTTGACACCCCGGTGTTGGCTGCTACTGTCGATTTTGTGCAGGAGGAAAACCAACCAATGGTTTTTGGATCCATCTTTAATGAATACGCTGCTGCATCATCCCTTGGTGCATGAGAGGAGGTCGTTGGCGCACGCAAGTTCTCTACTAGTGCATATCGCTATTCGCAGGTGGACACCAGACCCAAGCTTGGGTCCAGTTGTGGTGAGTCTACTTGTCTGTCTAAGGTCCTTGAGTCGTATCATGCTGCCCTAGTGTTTGCTACTGTTGCTAATTTCGTGCAGGGGGGTAACCTACCAATGGTTTTGGATCCATTTTCAATGGATCAATCGTGGATAGATCTGAGGCAGATTATATGCCCAAAGGAGAGTTGATAGGCAACGCAAGGTTGGATGCAAATGATGGAGGCACGTTGGTCAACAAATCAAATACCAAGATTAGTTCTATTCACCGACGAGCATCATCTAGCAAATCAAGCAAATCTTCCAAGCATCAGTGTTATTCCTCATAAACACAAACTGATTCTAAATGCCTGTTACAAAAGAAAGAAGTCCACCAAGAGTACAGCTACAAGTGCACATGAGGAGGATGTAGATGGCCAGGTGGCTAAGGTAGTTGGGGCCAAAAGGGTCCACAAGGGGGTTGTAAATAAGAATATCAATGGTTAATATCCTCTCTTGGAACATTCGGGGTCTCAAGGATGACAGGAGGAGACACATTCTGAAGAGATACTTGGCTAGATGGAGAATCGATATTGCTTGTCTACAGGAAACACATTTGGAGAACCTTACACCTCATTTGAAGACCAATTTATGTGGTGAACTATAAATTAATTATTTGGAATTGGAGGCGATTAGTAGGTCGGCAGGGTGCTTATGTTATGGAATGGACACCTGCTTGAGCTTTTTTCGTCACATAAGATAGAACGATTACTGTGGTCTTTTCCAGAAAATCTGATGGGTTTTCATTTGCAATTTTTACGATTTATTGGCCTTGTGAAGATAGTTCCAGGATTATTTTTTGGGATGAAGTTAGCCAGGCTTCCTCCTTGCTTGAAGGCATGCCTTGGTTAATTTGTGGTGATTTAAATGCAACTTTATGATATGAAGATAGATCGGATGGAAGATGCGACACATCAACAACTCAATTTCAGCAAGTGGTGCAAGATTTGGAGCTCATTGATTTGCCTACTTCTGGGTCACGCTTCACTTCGAGAAATGGTTGTGGAGTTGTGTCATGTATTGACAGATTCTTATGCAACATTGGTTTGGCAGAGAATTTTCAATTCGCAGATGTGGTTACATGTGATAGGCCATTTTCTGACCATACCCTCCTTATGTGGCACAGTAATGAAGATATGAGATATTCAACTTATTTCAAATTCTACAAATCTTGGCTTAAGGAACCAGGGTTCAAAGACATGATTCAAGATAAATGGACTTCTACTCCTACCTCTTCTTCGGCCACACACACGTTATCTTGCAGAATCAAAGCGGTGAGATTGGCTATGATGGAGTTTAAACGTGATCTCAAATCACGTAGGGAGGAGACACAGAGTGACGCACTTTTGAAGATTTCAAATCTTTATAGAAAAGAGGCGAATTCTCCACTCTCTAATGATGATTATCAAGAGAGACGAAAGTGCCAAGAAATTTTCTGATGAAGGTCATAAAAGGGAGTTGAATTATAGACAAAAATCAAGACAACTTTAGCTTAAGTAAGGTAACGCAAACATAAGATTATTTCACCTAACTACCAATGCGAGAAGGAGAAGGAACATGATAAATAATTTGAAGGTAGAGGATGAGGTCTTGAATAGAAGGAAACATATTTGTATTGCATGCAGGAATTATTTCCATGAATTTACGAGAAAACAACAATGTGGTGATTGGCCGCTGGCAACTCTGGAGATGGAACAGATTGGGGAGGATGCAAAGTCGGCACTAATTAATGACGTTGAGGAGGAGGAGGTTCTTTCTACCTTGCGCAAAATGAAGGCAGAAGGCTCCCTAGGTCTAAACAGACTACAAATCATTTTCCATTAGGAATTGTGGGATGTTGTGGGAAATAATGTGGTAGCTATGATTAAGGAGTTCTTAAGAGGCAATGAAGGTTTTGAGAAGTTAAACAAATTCTATTGCATTATCGAATAAATAGAATTTGTTGGATTCACTTTTCTAAAGAATTACAAAGGCTCTCTTTTATAGAGAGAAACATATTACAATTCTTTAAAACAAGTAACAAACTAAATCCTAACCAAATCATATTCTCTATGTTTAGAAAGAACAGATCCTCTAAAACAAACTTTCTAAAAACAAAATCTACCAAACTAAGGATCACCACACGACATACCAAAAATCCCATAGGGCAAATGCCCCTTTCGGTGTTTCCTAGACTACCACGTGACACTATCACGTGGCCTGATAGGGCTACCACGTGGCACTTTATTCCCAACAGAGGTGCTTCTCCAAAAGACCCTGAGAAGGCTACAGCCTCATTGTCGAGCTATGTTAGGAGATGGTTCCAGTTTCAAGTTTTGGACACATGATTGGTCACCAACTAGAATCCTTGCAAAGGCTTAAACTAGGTTAGTTGCTCTTGCCACCCACCCTTCTACCATGGTGGCCAAATCTTTTGTAGGGAATTATTGGACACCTTCACTGCCAGAATCCCTCTCTAAGGCAAGACTTGAGGATACACTCTTTTTGCATGCTCTCATGAAATTAGGCCAAGCATTAGGAAAGATGAATGCACCTAGAGACACAATGCCTTCTCTATAAGGTAGGCCTATTTGAGATTCTTGGTGGACATCTCCCATTGTTGAAAAATATAGAGGGTACACATGCCACTTGAGGTAAAAATCATTATTTGGCAGCCAAAAAGAAAGCAAATGATCACCAGTAGCTACCAACATCACTCAATGATTTAAATGCCAGTGAAATTTCATTTAAATGGCTTATTTTGGTGTTAACCCCATGTCGACATAAAATAATGTTGAAATTCCCAAATATCATTGGCATACCGATGGCATTTCAATAATTTCGATGATTTCTATGCTTACGCTGACCATTTTGATGCTGTTTCAACGATATGTCGAGGATTGAGACAATTTTCATTTTTTTAAAATGGGAAATGGAATATTAGATATATGATTTCTTAACCCATAACTATTCCTTGAAAAAACCATCTTTCCTTTGTTACCACAAAAATGACAATTGTTGCTCCAAAAATCATTACCTCCACAAAGTGACAATTATTGTAGTAATTGAATTTAGTCGTATTGCATATTGCATTTATATGCTATATGCTACATTTTTATTTGGGCATGTAACATTCCCTTGTTGCATAACCTTCTATGTTTTCTACATTAGTAGGCGTTTAAAACCTTATTCTTGAACTTGAATATGTTAAGACTACATGTTGCATATGAATATTAGGATAGTATATTATTATTCTTACATTATGTTTAAACTTGTGATTTTTTGAAATTATAATCATTTTGACTATTTTTACCATTTTTTTTGGCATGCATTGACATGCCTCCGACATGACCTCGACGTGTTTTTGAAATGGACTATTTTCAGGATATCGAAATCATTAAAATCTAACATTAAAATATGCCTTCATCATACCTTTGAAATGAACACTCACAAATTTATCAAAATTGCATTGAAATTAGCATTTAAAACCTTGGCATCACTAAGCCCCTTACTCCTGTGTTCTTTATGGTGGAAGGGCAAAGGATAGTGAGCACATGTTCTTCATCTGTCCTTTTTCACAAGAGTGTTGGGCTTTTATGGCTAACAAGCCTCTACACTACACCTCAACTTCGGCCTTCTAGCTAACATGCACACACCCCTTACTAATAAGGGAACTCTTAAGACTTTTACCATGCTTTGGTGTATTTGGATGGTGTAATGGTGTTATCTATAAAGGAGAGAGGTCTATAGATGCTGCAAAACATTTGCATTCCTCTCTTTGTAACACTTGATTCTTTTAGCCCTCCTCTTTAATGATTTATTTTTTGGAGGAAAGATGGGAGGGAGGTTCCTTCTCAAACATCACATATTGTCAGCGAAATCCATATTGTAAATTTTGTGAGTTCATTAAAATGAGACTATTTGTCAACCTTAACCAACCCTCTTTCTTAGAGTTCCCATGTAGGAGAGGCCCAATTTCTTGGTCTTTATGGAGAGACCCTCTTCAGAGTTCTCAAAATGGGAAGGCACAAGAACCAGAGCCAACTTCAGTGATTCATCCCCATACTCTAACCTACACCTGCCAAAAAGCAACAACAAGAATGCAAAGAAGCTGATGAGTCGGTAGTATTAGATGAACTCTCTTCAGTGTTTTGCTTGTGTGAGGATTTCTTTTGTACATGTTGAGCACTCTGTGTTCTAGCTTGAGGGTAAGTGTTGAGAGATGGAGTGTTGTTGTGGTGGCTATTTTAGTCCTACTTTGTGTGTAGGCAAGTTGAGTGTTGAATAGGTAGCTAAATAAGGCTCATGTAACCCCTCATTTTATCTTTGATAAAAATATAGACATATTACACCCTTGAGATGCTTCTCCCATGATTTTCTCCCCGCTCTTTGTAAGTAGGGTTTTCATGTTAAACTCAAGTATTATTATTGCTATGCTTTAATTTCACGTACATTTTATTCCACTTTTATATATCTTAGTCATTCTTTCATATGCATCAAGTCATATCAAAACCAAAGTGAGCCACATCAAAATCACCAAGAAAATTTTAAGTTTTTTTTCATTTTTTATACTATGAGAAATGTCACCACCAAAACTAGTTTTCCCACCAATATAAGGTTGCCATCAATACACCACCTTGAACGAGAACATCACTACTAATCAATTTTCCATAGGTAGACCCAGGCATTGGGTTGAGGTTGGATCGCTAATTAAAGCCCAATTGGCCAATTAATTTTAAAGTCCAAGCCAAACCTAACTCATTTGCAACAAGAATAGGCTTGGCACATTTGCTATTGAGCTAGACTACAAATTAAAAGCCCAAGCCCACCCTATTTGAAGTGGACTTGACAAGCAATCCACCTATAAAATCACTGTAAGGAGCTATTAGTCCATCTATCTAAATGCAAGCCCATGAACCAATCTATTGTGCGGGCAGTCATATCGATCTTTCAAACTGCATTCCTCAACCATTTAAGTTGAGCTTTTGTACCTAGTTTGCTGCCACACCATGCTTTAAGATGTCCTTGTATAAATGGCAAATATACATGCAACAAAATATAAAATGCTTATTGTTGAGAAAATAGAAATAGACTTCATTGTTCTATTAAGTAAGCCTTAACCTTCTTTATATAGAGAGAAGAATAACGTATAAAAAGAAAACCAATAACACATAATAAAATACTTACTTAAAATTAGAAATGCTAAAAATGGTGGGACAACCAAATCTAACTAATTTGACCCTAAAATATCTAAATCTAATTTATTTTCTAATACTCTCCCCAAGTTGAAGCGTACAAACCCAATTTGTTACAAAAAACATAAAAATGAACTCCCCCTGTAGACATCTAGAAGAGCACGCAGTAGATCAAAGGAATAGATGGCAACTGTAACAGAAGTAACAACCGTAATAGAGCAGGAAACAATCCTAAGTAGGTGTAGGAAATCTCAGAAGTGGGTCTCTCCCACACAGAAGATTGAAGTCTGCCTCTACCCTTGGAGACATCAACTGAACTTCTCTTATGTAGGGACCTCGAGACTAGGCCTCTCCCACATAAAAACTCCAAGTATACCTCTCCCATGCAGATCTCAAGTGAGCTTCTCTCATGTAGAGACCTCGACGAATGAGTCTCCCTAGTATGGAATCCACAAAAGGCTCTTATACGCACTCACTCTTTCACCTTTCTCCTTTTTTTTCATTCTTCCTTCTCTATTCTTTTAACATCAACCACCTAATTTTTCTTTCTTCCTCTTTTTTTTTTTTGTTTCTTTTGTAAATCTAAAAAGTAAAACACAATTTAAAGAAAACCAAAACGCTACCGAAAGCAAAATGCCCAAATCTTCTCCCCTTCTTAGGTTTCGAATGGACCTAGTTGATAAATGAAAATAACCAGAATAATAATCAACAAGAATATCAAACATGAAAAAAATAACGCTTGGATTTATGTAAAAATCCTACTCACGAAGAGTGGGAGAAAATCACAGGAGAAGACCCCTATAAGACAAATATCTGTACTACTCTTCTTAAAGAATAAGTATGGAGTACAATGCCTATTTAAGCTACCACGCACTCCAACACTCCATATTACATGATGTGGGACTAAATCCCAACTACACATTCTCTCAACACTCCCCCTCAAACTAGAGCATGAAATGCTCAGCTTGTACACAGAAATCCTTACTCTACAGCAGAACACAACACTCTCAATTGGTACAACTGGGTCATGGCTTTTCACAAGCACATGATGTTAGGTGCATCCTTCTTGCTTGTAGGCAGGTATGCTGATGACGACACATCAACGAGAGCTGGAGTCCGCTAGACGAATTACTATAACTAGCTCTGACATAGGTCACTCCTCTAGAGACCTCGGTTGGTACTAGTGCTGGTGCCTTCCCATTAGAGATCTCAGACATGAGCCTCTCTACTGGAGCCCTCGAAACTAAGCTTCTCCCACATGGAAACTCGAAGTTAGTCCCTCCTCTGAAGATTGAGATAGTAGTCCTTTCATTTAAAAACAACAATGACAAATAAAGATTTTCTCTCATGTGGGGGCCTCAAACAATGAGGCTCTCATATAGGATCTCAACAATAGGCTCTCACACTCTCCCTTTCTCCTATACTCATATGGAAGAAAAAATAAACAGAGAGAAATAGAATAAGACTAGAGAAGAGTTTCCCCCTTCTTCTGTTAAAACTCATTTTTTTCTTCATTTTTCTTTTTTTTTCTTTCTTATTTCTCCATTTTTTTCTTTTTTGATTTTTGTGTGTGTGTGTGTATATATATATATAATTGGTTAAAATGAGATAAGCTTATTGTAACCCTAGGTCTCTCTTATATAGAAAGAGACCAAAAGAGTAAAAATACATCCTTGCCCCTAATGAGCACACATGGAAAAAGCTAGAAAGGAAACAACACACAAATGGAATGCTAACACTCCCCCTCAAGCTGGAGCATATATATCTATCATACTCAGCTTGGAGATACACGAATCAAATGAAAATCTGGTCAAGCGCTTGGTGAAAATATCTGTAGTCTGCTCCTAGGATGCAACAGAAGTGATATATAGCAACCCTTTCTTAATAATGTCCCTGGTATAGTGACAGTCAACATCAACATGCTTTGTTCTCTCGTGAAATGCTAAGTTGTTGGTAATGAAGGTGACTACTCTATTATCACATCGCATCCCCATAGGACTAGAAAACTGCACCTGTAGGTCAATAAGCAAGGATCTGATCCACATCATCTCCGCAGTCATCTGAGCTATAGCTCTATACTCAGATTCGACACTGGATCTCGTAACTGTGACTTGTTTCTTACTCCTCCAAGTAATCAAATTCCCTGCTAAGAAGGTGCAAAACCCAGTAGTGGATTTACGATCCACATGACATCCGGCATAGTCTGCATCTGAGTAGCCAACTAACATCATAGAGGGCCCATTTGAGAAGAAAAGACCCTTCTCAAGAGCCCTCTTAACATATCTAAGTGCCATCAATGCTGCAACCTAATGCTGCTGTGTTGGCTTGGCCATGAACTTAGTCTCCCAACTGCAAATATGATATCCGATCTTGTAATAGTAAGATACAAGCTTGCCAACAAGTTGTCTGTACCTCCTGTCGTCCACCACCTGTGCATCCTTATCATAGAGTGGCATCTTAGGGTCCATAGGAATATTGGCCTCCTTGGCCCCAAGCATACCAACCTCTTGCAAAATATCTAAAGCATAAGACCACACCTTTCTCGCTGCGAGCCACCTTAATACCAAGGAAATACCGCAAAGTCCCCAGGTCCATCATGACAAACTATTTTGCTAGGATGTACTTACCCTCAGTAATACCCTCCATATCGTCCCCTGTGATGATCAAATCTACATAAACCAAAAGTACCACAGTACCTCATCTAGTCATCCTGACAAAGAGTGAAAAACAGTTGTCTATCTCTTGAATCCAGCTGCCTCTACAACTTATGACAATCTCTGAAACCAGGCTCGGGGACTCTGTTTAAGACCATATATAGCCTTCCGTAATCAACATACACACTCCCCCTGTCTCTCAAATCCAGGCGGTTGTTGCATATAGACTTCCTCTTTGAGATCGCCATAAAGGAAGGCATTCTTCACATCTAATTGGTATAAGGGTCAATCTAACTGAACTGCCACTACAATCAACACCCGGGCTGTGGGAAGTCTAGCAACTGGAAAGGTGTCAAAGAAGTCCACCCCATAGGTCTGGGTGAACCCCTTTGCCACAAGGTGAGCTTTGTACCTAGCAACACCACCATCAGGATTGAACTTCACAGTAAATACCCATCGACAACCAACGAGTACAGCACCATCAGGAAGTGAAATAAGCTCCCAAGTCCTACGGCCTCAAAGAGCAACCATCTCATCCTCCATGGCTGCCCGCCATTTTGGATCAAGCATGACCTCATGGTATGTAGCTGGAATCTATGTAGTAGTTAATGCCTGAGCAAATCCAGCAAATTCAGGAGTAAGAGTATTAGTAGCAAGTGCCCCCGCCGTAGGATAAGTAGTGCAAGTCCGTGGCCACTTCCAAATAGCTATCGGAAAGTCAATATCATCGTCTGACACATCACCTGTCCTATCCCTGTGACCATCACATGACAAACATACGTCAGTGTCTAAAGGACTCACCTGAAAAGTCGATGGTGAGGGCGAGGATGGGGGTCCCTTATAGGTAGCATGAGGGCGAACATATATTTGTAGAGGCCCAGTTAGGCATGGAAAGGGATGCGTAGCAAGTGGTGGCGGTGTGGTAAGGACAGAAATCTCAGGAAAGCTCCCAAAACAAATGGGAGAATATGGCATAGGTGCTATATCGCCCTCGGGAGGCATCTCAGCAGCCATCATAGAAAAAAATCGTACAGCCTCATGAAAGGTAATATCCGTTGAAACATAGTGCTGAGAAGTAAGCAGATCAAAACAGCGATACTCCTTTTGTGTTCGGGTATACCCAAGAAAAACACACTTAACTGCTCTCAGTGCTAGTTTATCCCGACCTGGTCCCAACAAATGAATAAAGGCAACACAACCAAAAGTTCGACGGGTGACGTGAAACAAGGGACGATCAGAATACATGACCTAAATAGGAATTCGTTCATGCAACACAGCATTAGGCATCCGATTAACCAAAAAACAAGCAATCAAAATAGCATCACCCCAATAGAGAGAAGGGACAGAGTGGTAAATCAACAAGGTGCGAGCAACAACAAGAATATGGCGATATTTCCTCTTAGCAACACCATTTTGCTGAGAGATATGAGGACATGTCTCATGGATAATGCCACAACTAGAAAAGAAATTGCGCAAATGTAAAGTGCAAAATTCTAAGGCATTATCCGAGCAAAAGCACTTCACCAAACAAGAATGTTGAGTTTTTATTTCTTTAACAAAGTTTTCAATAATTTGTCCCACATCAGACTTATTTTTCAAGAGAAACATCCAAGTCACGTGCAAAATCAACTAAAACAAGATAATACTTATTCCCAAGTCGATCAGGAGTACGACTGGGACCCCACACATCCATATGGATCAAATCAAAAATGGCGACAGACAAAACAGACGTAGAACTGGAAAAACTAGCCTTATGGTGCTTACCAAGTTGACAAGCATCACAAATGAGAGCAGTAGTGGAGGGAATATGTGGTATAATACGTCTGAGACAATGAATGGGTAGATGGCCAAGTCGATGGTGCCACTGGAGAGGAGATCCAATAGAAGCAAGGCCTTGGATAGCAGAAGCAGCAAAAGCAGTACGGCTCAGACGATACACCCCATGTTTCTCACGCCCTCTACCAATCATCTTCCCAGTGAATTTGTCCTGCAAGACACAAGACGCATCAAAGATAACACGGCAGTTCAGATCCCTAGTAATGCTGCTAACAGATACTAAACTTAAGGGAAAATCAGGCACATAATAGACATCTGCAAGTCTCAAAGTAGGAGATAATGACATATCTCCCTTGCCAACAAGTAATGAGTGTCTCCCATCAACCACTTGCACTATCCTGGCAGGTATAACAGGTGCCAACTGAGAGAATGATCCACGGTTGCCACATAGGTGATTGGATGCACCAGAATCAATCAACCACTCACTAGAAGACAAAAGTGACGACATACCAATCACAGGCATCTCTGATGAGGAAGCCATGGCAACAGTGTCCGGAATCTGAGAGGATGAAGCCTGTGTCAACTACGCAATCTGCAGTCTCAGGATCTCAATCTTTGTACTCAAGGAGCTCACATCAAGACCAGTAGGCACTCCGTCAAGAACCTCAACTGCCTGATTGGCCATGGTTGGCCTACCGTGCTTCTGCTAGCATGTAGCCTCTGGGTGACCAAGTCTGCCATAGTAAGTGCATGGTATCTTGGTGCGTGTACCAGACAAGCATCTACGTCCACGTCCACGTGCAGGGGAAGGAGTACCCCTACCACGTCCAGGGATCATTGCCAATGCAGACATCTGGGTACCTGTGTCTAGGGCTGCAGTATGAACTGCAACTCTGCCGAGTCTATTGTAGGCCTCCTCCAAGGTAGGAAGCTCGGGAGTTGTGAGAATCTGATCTCTGGCAGTGCACACCAGTGGAGGTCAGTTCGTGGCCTTCCAAGGCAGCCCGATCGGCATCAGAGACTAATGAGGCTGGTTGGCAGTGACGAGGGGCTGAACAGCAACCGTCAGAGGCCGGTGGCCTTCGGTGGAGGCTCCCCCGGGTACCTCCAATGGAGATTAGGGTTTTGGTGGACAAGGTACGAAAGCTTGTGAAGGTGGGATACCAGAGCGCCGCTCTAATACCAAATTAGTTGAAATGAGATAAGTTTATTGTAACCTTAGGTCTCTTATATAGAGAGAGACCAAAAGAGTAAAAATACATCCTTACCCTTGAGGAGCACACATGGAAAAAGCTAGAAAGGAAACAACACACAACCGGAAGGCTAACATATATATATATATATTCCTTTTTTTTCTTCATCTTTTTCATTTGTAGAGCTACAAAGTAACAAAAAATGACAAAGGAAAGATAGAGAACAAGATATGTAAAAACAAAAAAACTTCTTAGGGCTTAAACAAACCCTCGGTTGTCTCAAACAAATGCCCAATCTCATCCTCCTAACTCGCAATCTTACGCGAGATTACAACTAAGACCTCAGCCATGACTTCTACTACGCGAGATCCCACCGAAAAAAATCTTCATCGCAATCTCAACCACATAAAATTGTTGTGATCTTCGAGGCTTCATTACCCGATGCTCTCACAACTGTCGTTGCCACCTCTTCGCTGGAACTTGCTCCTCTTCACTCCAATGACAGCATAATAGCATTGCCTGACTTCTCGAGCATCGCCAACGCCTGATCATTACTTAGTAGCTTCTCCTTCTTTGATCATTGCTCCTTCAGCCTCTTCATTACAGCTTCATGCGACTCCTTTGTTGCAGATATGATGATCTTGCAACCTTGATTCCTGCTGCAATCGATCACCGCCAACAATAGCTTCAATCTCAACGCCACCTTCATCGGTGACCTCACGAGATCTCGCATGTAGATCTCACCACTTCTCCCTCTTTGTCCATGCACTATGAGTGGAGGCGCATTGTGTACACCTTCGACTTCTTTTTCTTCAATGCAACTCAAACCCGCCACGTTATTGCTCGTTCCTCACACAATCGACACCACCAAATCCCTGCAAGTCCTCAGGAACCACATCAACTCTTCCATCTCAGCCGAGGACATCATCCTTGAGATGAATAACACCTAGAATATGACAAAAAATGATGATAAAATCCTTAAAATAATTTTTCCCAAGAGTTGACATACTTTGATACTAAGTTGCTAAATGAAAATAAGTGGAATAATAATCAAGAAGAATATCAAGCATGATAAAAATAACACTTGGGTTTACGTAGAAATCCCACTCATGAAGAGTGGGGAGAAAACCACAGGAGAAGGCCCTTATATGGTGAGTATCTATATTACTCTTCTCAAAGATTAGGGAATACAATGACTATTTGTAGGCCATCACACACTTCAACTCTCTGCATTACACAACGTAGGACTAAATCCCAACTACACATTCTTTCAACAGACCCAAAGAACAACCATCGCCAACCCTATGCCATGGGATCGCCTTCGCTACCCCCTTCACACCTCCTATTCACCTCTGTGATGCGGCCAACATCGTGAAGGATCCTTTGCTCCCCCATAACCAGGAAGGGGGTAGGGGGGGACTCAAGTCAGATCCAGAACTCCACCGATGGCACATAGGTCCTCGTTCGATTGTGGCTCGCACAATGCCCAATTTGGCAGTGGACACGACCATCTCCATCGTCAAGGTTGAATGCTCACCTTGCTCCATTGGCGTAGTTGAGTAATTGCTCAATTCAAAGAGAACACCGTCATTAACGAGCCTCGATTGCTACATCCACGAGCTAATCTCTCTACCCTCGCCTCAATACACGTTGTGGTTATTGCCTCCTCTCCACACATGTGAAGAGGCTATGCATACGCGGAGAGGGGCCACGGTAGCAGTTGTGCTCTCTCTCACACACACGTGATTTAAGGGTTTTTCCCCAAAGGAATTTAACCCACTCTAATACCATGTTGAGAAAATAGAAATAGACTTTGTTGTTATATTAAACAAGCCTTAACCTTCTTTATATAAAGAGGGCTAAGGTATAAAAGTAAAAAAAATAACACACAATAAAACACTTATTAAAAATAAGAAAGACTAAAAATAGTAGGACAATCAAACCTAACTAATCTAACCCTAAAATATATAATCTAATTTATTCTTTAACACTTATAATAAAATACAATGCCTAAAATGGCCCAACATCGATAATGTACACCTTTTCTCTGTCGTTGGGTTGTATTATTATTTGCCCTTTTCGTCTCTCTACATAAAGATAGGTAGGGCCCTCAAAATAAACTAAGCCTTTCATTTCTTCCCACTTGGTATCAGAGAAGCAGTCCGAGATCGGTGCCTTGGATATCCCACCGAAATAAGCCGCCAACACATGCCACCCTAACCCTAACCCTAGCAGTGCCATCGGTAGCCTTTACCGTTGCCGCCACCTCTCCACAGCCACCAGGCGAAGCAAGGAGGAGGCGACGGGACTTCTTTGGCTTGCTGCTACGGTGACAGGAAAGACGCAGCCCCTCCTTCAACACTGCAGTCACTATTAACTGCTGCTGCGAGGGTTGTGGCACTGCTGCAAGCTGCTGCCCCACCACTCCCTCGCCTGAGCGCCACCGCAGTCGCCACCGGAGGCCGTTGCAGGGGCTACGACGCCTCTGAGCCTCCTCCATTGATCGGCAAGGGTACCTACAGGCACTCCCCTCCCTTCGTTTGACCTCCTTGTGGAATCTTAATAAGGAGAGGTAATCCATTCTCACTAGATCTCATCTAAAAAAGGGTCACTACACCATTCAAGTTGTGATTCATGGTCTAAAAAGCTAGTTTTAGACCATGTTTTGGTGCTTTCAGATCTGATTTTTGCTTTGATTGGCTTTATTTTCATCCAGCGAGTGACAGGGAATTGCAAGATGGCATCCTCAAGTTCTATTAGTTTTGGTTCATCCAAAATCACACCGGATACTTCTACAGACACCAGGGGATATAAAAATCTATTTTTTGATCCAGTAATCAAGTTAGACGAGATTAATTATCCACGGTGGTCTTAAATGTTCTTGATAATCGTTATGGGTCATGGGAAGGAGCATATATTGAGTTAGCCTGAGCCCGCCGAGAAAACAGGAGTCAATGCTTCATGGGATCGTGATAATGCGATGGTCTATGCCTGGATGATTATACCCAGGATAGGCGATAAGATTATGTACTATCCTACTGCAAGGAAGATGTAGGATTCTCTTTTGAGACATACTCTAACGAGAAGAATTCTGCTTAGGTCTTCCAGATTTATCATGAACTTTTTCACCTTCATCAGGATGGGAAAACATTGGTCCAGTACTACTCCCACATCAAGGGGTTATTGGAGCGACAACTCCTATAGACCTGGTTGCACATGCTCCTCTTAGCATGCCTTCAAGAGAGAGCTTACAGTTTCCTTATTTCTGTCTGGTTTGGGGCCAGAGTATGCGGTTGCACGGGACTAGATTCTAACAATGACTAACTTGCCTACTCTTAAGGAGACATATAGTAAACTTAGCAGGATTACAGTTCCTATTGCTTTTACTGTGACCACCAACCAAGCTATTGCATTGGCTGCTTCTCATGGTTCCTGGAGAGAAGCGTCGTTTACCTGTGGTTATGGCCATGGCCGTAGGCGAGGTTCAGGAGGTTGTCCCAAGCCTTCGTGCACTTATTATAGTTGATTGGGTTATACTGAGAGCACATGCTGGCAGAAACATGGGAGGTCAATTACTGCTCACCAGGCAACAGACTGCTCCACCTATACCTCATACCATGACTACAACAGAGTTTGAGGAGTTATTACAAAAGTTCAATCACCTTTCCCAGCCTACTCCTCTAGAGAGCAGCTGCTGCCTCCACGTCAGGTATCATTGATGCTTATTCATTATCTGCACTTAGTACCAGAGACTAGTTGGTGGATTCAAGAGCCTTAGGGCACTTATGTGTGCTTCGGATGCCTTTTCCAACTTGAGATATGTCCCTCTAGGAAGGACAGTGCAGGTGGAAGATGCTAGACTGTCACAGGTTGCAAGAAAGAGGGAAGTATCCCTTTCTTCTACTTTGCAGTTGCCAAATGTTCTTTCTGTTCCCAATTTTGCACTCAATCTCATCTTTGTTAGTCGTATTACTAGAGAGCTTAACTGTAGAGCTATTTTTTATGCAAACTCTTATGTCTTGCAGGATCGACTCACAGGGAGGACGATTGGTAGAGAACGTGAGAAAGGAGGGTTGTACCATCTAAGTCGCTCTCCTATTGCTACTGCTGCTTCTGTGAGTCAGGGGGATACTACTTTGACCACTAGATCTCCCATCCAGTGGCATCTTCGCCTTGGACACCTTCTTGTGGAGTAACTTAGACATGTTCTACCCCACATACCTACCAATACCACCATCACCTACAACGCCTGCCAGCTTGGCAAACACAATCGTACCAATTTTCCTATTTCTACTTATATTGGGTCTGCTGGTTTGTTTGATTTAGTCCATATGGATGTGTAGGGTCCAAATCGGGTTCCTAACCGTCTTGGACATCATTACTCTTGTTCTTATTGATGATTTCTCCCGTGTTCGATAGTTATTCTTGATGAAAAATAAATCTTATGTTGGAACTATTATTGAGAATTTTGTTACGGAAATAAAGACCTAAGTTTCTGTCACTATTAAAATGTTTTGTTCTAATAATGCTTTGTAATTTCGTACTTTTTGTTTGTTCCAATTTTTCCATGGTAATGGGGTTATCCACCAAAGCACCTATGCTCATGCCTCTCAGCAAAACGAAGTTGCTGAGAGGAAGCATAGACATCTGTTAAATGTTGCACGCACCCTTATCCACCATATTGTGCCTGCTTTATATTGCGGGGATGTTCTTACAACCTATTTTTTTATCAAGAGGATGTTGAACTCTACCATTCATGAGCAAATTCCGTGTCAGGTCTTGCATCCTAGTCGTCCTTTGTTTTCTGTTATTCCTCGTATTTTTGGGTGCATTGCATTTGTTCATTATTTGACTCCTGACAGGATAAACTGGCACCACGGGCTGTCAAGTGTATTTTCTTCGATTATTCTACAACCCAAAAAGGGTACAGATGCTTTAATCCACTTAATTCCCCCCATTATGTGTCTGTGGATGCGGCATTTCATGAGTCTATACCATATTTTTCTACTACCAATTGTGACTTCTTTCTTGTGACCGATGGGACTCCTATGGCTATTTCACCCATCCCTTTTGACGCGATATCTGTGGATAAGCATCCTACTCCTACTAGTGAGGACCAGTTTAATGATCCTATTGTTACATATTAGATGCCACATACTACTTTCCAGATGCCCCCTCCTCCCATGCCACCAGCCTTCCCACATCAGGGAAGCACACGGTCTTTAGACACTGATGCTTTGGTGCCTAGTAATGATGCATGGACAAATGAGGTGCTTGTAGATGATCTATAGGTGGACAGTGACCTTCCAATTACTATTCAGAAGGCTCCCAAGTCATGTACCAAGTATAATGTGGCGAGATATCTACACAGCTGACCTTGGTACAGCATTTTCCAGCTTTACTAGAGTCCTTGTTAAAACCATCGTACCTACCTCTTACCAGGAAGCCATGCTTCATCCAAAGTGGTGCTAGGCCATCGAGGAGGAGATGACTACACTTTATAGCAGAAGCACGTGGGATCTTACACCACTTCCACTATGAGCCAACCTTGTAGGGTGCAGATGGATATTTACATTCAAGTTTCATCTAGATGGGACCATTGCCAGATACAAAGCACAGTTAGTGGCAAAGGATTTCACCCAAACCTATGGAGTGGACTTCTTTGATACCTTTTCTCCAATGGCAAAGTTATCGACTGTGCGGATATTGGTTTTTGTTACAACACACTATGATTGGCAACTTCATCAGCTCAAACACCTTTCTTTACGACAATTTATAATAGGTGTATATGCAATAGCCTCCTAGGTATGAGAAACAGGAAGAGTGTCAGCAGGCTAAGGAAGGCTATCTATGAACTAAAGCAGAGTTCACATGCATGGTTCCAGAAATTGTCTCAAGTGGTACAGTCTGATGGCTTTAAAGTTCTGCAGATCACCCTTGTTTGTCAGGAAGGTAAGGAAAGATGTAGTGGTACTCCTAGTTTATGTTGATGACTTGATTGTCACAGGGGACAACATAGATGATATTGTGCAGATCAAGGAGCAATTGGCCAACCAGTTTGTGATGAAAGATTTGGGTCCATTATGATATTTTCTGGAGATAGACGTTGCTCGCAGCAAGCAGGGTATAATTCTATCTCAGAGAAAGTATGCACTAGATGTTCTACAGGAGGCTAGGATGCTTAGGGCAAAGCCCGCGAATACACCTATGGACCCAAAGGCACATCTTTATGATGCTAAGGCACCTTCTGTGGATAACACTTAGTGCAGACAGCTTGTGAGAAAGCTACTTTAACTCAATATTACCAGGTCAGACATTACCTTTACAGTTGGAAGGCTTAGTCAATTTATGACTAAGCCATTGGAATGCTGCCATGATGGTTCTAAGATATATTTAAAAGGCACCTAGACTTGGTCTTTTATTTACTTGAGGTACTTTTATGTCTGTAGTGGCATATTTTGATGCTAATTATGTAGGTTATTTGGTAGATAAAAAATCTACCACAAGATTCTACACCTATGTAGCTGGCAATTTAGTGACTTAGAAAAGCAAGAAACATGCTACTGTTTCTAGGTCGAGTGCAGAATCAGAGTGCAGGGCTATGGCACAGATAGCAGTTAAACTCGTGGGTGAAGTCACTTTTGGGAGATTTACACATACAGATTACTGATCCCATGGAAACAAGGTGCGATAATGTTACTGCCACATATATCACTAACAACCCAATGTTTCATGGAAGGACCAAACATGTTGAGGTGGATTACCACTACACCTGAGATCTCATTCAGAAAGGCTTCTTATATACAACTCCAATTACTATAGATGATCAAACGGCAGACATTTTTACCAAGTCACTTCCTAAGTCGACTTTTGATTCTTGTTGTTTCAAGTTGAGCACGATAGATATATATGCTCCAGCTTGTAGGGGAGTGTAGACTTGATTATTTTATTTTAGTTTTTAAATTTATTTGTAAGGGGGTATGGTACACCTTTTCTCTGTCATTGGGTTGTATTGTTATTTGCCATTTTCCTCTCTCTATATAAAGAGAGGTAGGGCCCTCATAATAAACTGAGCCTTTCATTTCTTTCTACTATTTTTATCACAAAGTAGAAGCCTGAACCTTGTATTCATTAAAAATTTTGTGAATAAAATAAAGACTCAATTTTATACTCTTATTCACATGTTTAGGACTGATAATAGACTTGAATTTGTAAATTCTAATTTATCTCAATTTTTTCAGTCTTTGGATATTATCCATCAAACGTCATGTGTACATACATCCAAACAAAATGGGTTGGCTAAGCGCAAGTTGAGATGCTTGCTTGATATAGCCCGTACTATTATATTTCAGATACATGTTCCTTCATATTTTTGGATTGATGTTGTGCTCACCAGTTGCTTTCTTGATTAATAGGGTGTCATCCATTGTCCTTGGTGATAGGACGCCCTATTCCTTTTTGTTCTTGCCCATAAGCTCTTTTCTTTACCCCCTAAAGTTTTTAGATGTGTATGTGTTGTGCATCTTTTTAAGGTAGACAAACTGTCTCCTCAATCAGTTAAATATATTTTCTTGGGATACTCTAGGACAGTAGAACCCAGAAAGGATATAGGTGACATGATCTATTGGCTTATCGATTTTATGTCAGTGCAGATGTTATGTTCTTTGAGATTCCCTATTATTGGGAAACCTTCTATTACACAGGATGTACCTCTTCCTATTCCATCAACTCCGCCACCAATGCCCTCTGAGCCTGCACTACCTCAGACGAATATTCCTACTGGTGATGGTTTTCTTAGACATCCTGAGGTTACAAATACCTTCCCTAGACATTTCCAACACAAGCCTACATCCACTTCTGTAGTAGATGAGCCTCTTTCTACCATTTCTGCTTAATCCTCTACTAGTCCAGCAGATTCAACCGAAGATCCAAAGTCCACAGCATCTGAGGTAACATATGTGGATCTTACTATTGCCCAGAGGAAACCACAGCGATCTTGTGCTAAATATTCTGTTTCATATTATGTCACTTGATCATTTATCTGCAGCAGGAAGGCTTATATCTCTTGTAATGGACAATCACATCTTCCTAGAAATCATATAGAGACATTTCAGGATCCTTCCTAGACATTAGCTATGGAAGAAGAGATGGTGGCTCTCCAATCTAAAGGAACTTGGGAGCTTGTCGACCTATCCCCTAGGGCTACATTTATGGGGTGTAAGTGGGTATTTACCTTTAAGTGTCGTCCAAATGGTTCTATTGAATGGTTCAAAGCTCAACTAGTTGCTAAGGGTTACACACAAACTTTTGATGTTGATTACTTTAAGACGTTCTCCCTTATAGCTCATCTCAATTCAGTATGGATTCTCCTATCCTTGATAGTGAACACTGGTTGGCCTATCTTTCAGCTAGATATTAAAAATGCATTTCTTTATAGTGACCTTGAGGAAAAGGTCTATATACAGCAACCTCTTGAGTTTGTTCTTCAGGGAGAGTGTCAAAAGGTATGTAGATTAAAGAAGTCCATTTATGGTCTAAAGCAGAGTCTACGAGCCTAGTTTGAGAGATTTAGTAAGGCTGATCAAAAGTGTAGCTTTACTAATTCCACAGCTGATCACTCAATCTTCACTATGCACAAGACTATTGGTTCGATCATCATTATTGTGCACGTAGATGATATTATGCTTGCAAGGAGTGATAAAAGAGGGCATAGAGGCTACCAAGACATTCCTACATTCTCAATTTGTGACTAAGGACTTGGGTTAATAGATTATTTTCTGGACATTAAGTTGCAGCACATTAATGGTGGCCCTATTTTGTCACAGAGGAAGTACATGCTTAACATGATGAGAGAGGTAGGAATGCTTGGTTGCAAGCCTATTAGTGTTCCGATGGATCCGTCCACACCTCTTACTGATTTTGAGAGCCCACTACTTCAAGATTTGACTAGATATCTCACAATGGTAAGGAATCTTTTGTATCTAACCGTGACAAGGCATGTTATTGCATTTGTTGTTGGGAGACTTAGACAATTTATGCAATCTCCTAAAGAGGTACAATGGGATGGTGTGTGCTAGGTGCTGAGGTACCTCAAGCGGGTTCTTGGAAAGGGACTTTCCTTCAGGAAACATGGTCATCTAGATATATAGGGCTATTCAAATGCTGACTATGCTACGACACAAAAGGATAAAAGGTCTACTACAAGCTATTGCATCTGTATGTAGCAATCTTGTTACCTGAAGAAGTAAGAAACAAAATGTAGTCTCTAGATCCAATGCGGAGTCTAAGTATAAGGTGATGGCCCATATTACATGTGAGCTATTGTGTGTGAGATCCATCTTACAGGATCTAGGAGTTTCTACCTCGTGTCCCACTCCCATGTACTGTGATAACAAGGTTGTAACCTTCATTACAAATAATCCAACTTTTCATGAGCAAACGAAGCATATAGAAGTGGATTGTCAATTCAACCAAGATGCTAGTCTAGCAGGAAAGATTTCAACACCCTATATTGCCACTGAAAAATAGATTGCAGATATCTTTACCAAAGCACTTTCAAAGAAACATCTTAAGTTATTGTGTTCTAAGCTGAGCATGTGAAATGTGTATGCTCCAGCTTAAGGAGAAGTGGAGTTATATGATGTTTAATATGACATGTTCTTTTTATTTATTTCTGTAAGGATGTATGTGTCATTTTTTCCTTGTGCCCCTCTCTATATAAAAGCAGCTAGGGCTCCATGAAATAAATGATTCGCTCATTTATCCCATCAGACATCTATGCTCCAGTTTAAAGGGGAGTGTCAGCCCGTACATTCTAGTTATTTATATTCTTTACTTATTTCCTTAGTAGTATTTTCTTATTTTCTCGAGGATGTCTCATGTAATTTTTTCACATCTATATATTGAGAGGTTGGGCAATGGAATAAAGTACTTGGTTTATCTGTTCTAACTATTCTCCCTCTGTATTACCTTTTTTTCCTTCCCCCTTTTTCCACTTCCCATTGAAACTCCTCCCTTCAACCACCATTTCTCCTAATCACCTAGAAACCCACCAACAATGTCCCTTTCTTTATCCTCAACAACCATCACTTCTCTACCGCTCCCATAGTGCCATCCTTCCTAAGTCCTCCACCTTTCCACCCTTCCTGAGCCCTCACCTTTTCCATCCTTGCTCGACCGCCATCCAAACCCAAAGCTAGTATCCTTCCTATGCTGCCAACCACACCTTCCTATTGGCACTGCCCTTTGCCACTCTTCCTGATAACAGCACCACAGACCCCCATTCCATCTACCATCTGGTCAGACATTCTTTTCAATTTCCAATTTCTTTTCAATAGACATTAAGGAAAGCATGCACAAAATCATGTGGAATTTAAAAAAAAAAAAAATCATCATATTGGACTGGATCAGATTAGGCCTTGAATTGGAGTGGAACATCATAAAGTCTCAATCCGATAAAGGTGGATTGGATTGTGAATTTAGCAAAATCCTATCCAATCCAATCCATGTGCACCCCTAATCTGGATAGGAAAAAAGATGCAACTGGTAGAATAAACATTATATTGCAACTCAGTGGAATATATAGGAGAATCAAAAAAGCAAAGAGAGATGATGACCAAAAGGAAATCTACAAACTTACTGTTCCCAAGTTGCACAATAAAATGGGACGGCAGAAATTACCCAGAACCAGAAAGATGTCTTCCCACACATAGAAGTGCTTCCAAAGGCCAATGACTCAAACTGAATAAAAGGAGGAGGAAGATTACGGTATACATGGAAAGTGACAGAAGAGAAGCAGGTATAACAGGTAGATACACACCGCACATGCCAGTGCATCACAACCTGCAGTACATCAATGCCCACAAGTTAGAGCAAAATCAAAAATGAACCAAAACAAAAAAAAAAAAAAGCAGATGCTGATAGCCCATATTACCATGATCAAAAAGTTCACCCAATGGGCTTGATGAATTTGTACGCCTTGCTTGTTTGCCATCAACAGCGTCAAAAGTCTATCAACTTAAAAAAGTCACATGGTAATACACTCAACAAAGATGCATGCTTCTACCATCATAGACCACACTTCTCTAAATTAAGAGATTATCATCTGGTTGTAGGCATATAATAGGTCTCTATTCACCGTTCGTTAGAAAAAATTGAAGTGTAGAACTTGGCAAATGGGCTTGAATTGTAGACAAAAATAAAATATCAAAATAAAATCAGTTGTGTATCTGATTATCATTGTATATCTGTGGAAGAAACAAATTGCCCTCACATTGAAAGAAAATAAAGTACCTTGACCACTTTATGTAGAGAGTCAAGTTAGACAAATAGCAAACTAAACCCAACAAGAAAAGAAAATAACAAACAAGAATAGAAAATACTTAGAACTTCCAATCCTAATTGAAACAAACCTATAACTAACTAAATCTTGTAACTCTAACACTTCCTCACACGTTGGAGCATGCAACACCCAACTTGCAAGCAGGAGATAAAACAGACCCCTCCAATAACAACTTCATCTGGTTGGAGGAGCAAGCAAGCAACCAATCATGCAAGTAATCAGGTAGTTGCCTTAGTCTAGTGGAAACTTTTCTCTTCAGGAGAAGAAAGAAAAAATGAGGAGAGGCATTCAACCAAGGTGAGACGATCCCAAGCAAGCAGGCAACAAGAAGTCAATAACAATGGGAGACATCTTACGGTTGTGAAAACCCCTCTCTCAAGGAGAAGCGAAAAAAAAATGGGAGAGCTCCCTATGTAGTAGCAAAGACAGGCAAGTAGGAGGGGTGGGGGGAGGATGAGTAGCAAGCCCAATTTCCCCATCAATCATCAGCATCATCCGCATCCTCAAAGGGAGAAGGGGATGCAATAGCAGGAGCAGGGCGGGTGACAAAGCATGTCGTGACATCAAGAGTAGTCACAACAATAGCAGTAGAGGAGGATAGCTAGGTCCTCAATAGGGTCCTTAAACGATCCATCTTCACTAAGGTTAAGGGCATCAAGTCAACGACAACTGGGCTGAAGTCATCTCAGGTGCTGGAGCCATTGTCGCAATCAGTTAGTTAGCTTAAGAGGGCTTACCAAACTTCTCCCTGCACTTTTCGAATGGGTGATTCATCCATTTGCAGTGGATGTATAGAGAAAAGATGTAGTCGCATCCACTATAACCAACCCTACCTCTGGAGGCTATAGGGGCAAAGGTGTCAGGAGTCACAACAGAAGCAGATAGAGGTATGTCGACATCAAGCTTCTCCAAACTCAGCATCATGTCGAAAGATAGAATCTGATCACATGTCGACTAGTATCGTGGCATGAAACCATTTAAGAAACGATACGTCTACCACTATGCTCGCTCTACAACCTGCTTTTCACAAGCAGGCTGGTAGACGGTAAGCTCTTTGAATAGTCCCTCCAGGGTGTTGAAATACTCAACCAAGGATAGATTGTCCTTATTAGTATTCCAGATCCTCCTATAAATGTCCGCTTGATGGAAGGTATATTGTTAAAATGTTTATTATATTTTTGCAAACAAGTTGTTTCCTTGGAAAGGACAAATATATTGCAGGAAGGATTTAAAGAAAATGATCAAGGAAGAGAAAGGGCAAAAGAACATTCATAGTTTATTTTATTTGTTTAGAATGTAGAAAAGCCTTGAATTATCTTTAGGATATCTTTAGAATCTTCCTATTCATATTTGTATCTCAGACGTCTCATTTTCCCTTCAGACATCTGAGTCTAATTTATAAGACATCTAATATACTTCACCAGATGTCTAGGATCTTGTCCAAAACCTAGATTCATAGTTAGTCTTTTCAACCAGTGTCACCTAGGTTTTTCAGATGTATGTTCTCTACTTCAAATGTCTAATAGTGCCTTTCAGATGCCTCCTCGAGCTTTTGATATTTCTTTAACTTCAATAGAACAACGATCATAATTTTAGTTATCTTCAGATATCTGTCTTCTTAAGACATCTGAAAATGATCAACATTCATTTCTTATCCAACGTTAAGTTTTCATCACAATTGATTATTTTCATTACATGTCTTCATATTTTATCAAATGTCTAATCATTCATTTTAAGATGTCTCCACTTTTGACCAAATGTCTAGTAAGATGTCTGATAATATGTCTTTAGATCCTTGTTTGGATCCAACTTCATTCCAGTAATGATCACTTTGACCCTGAGGCTTTTTCAAACATCAAGTTTTATTTTCAGATGTCTATTTCTTGTTCAGATGTCCCTATATTTGATCTTGTGAAATCCAGTAATGACTACTTTTCCTCTGGAGCTTTTTCATACGTCTTGGTTTATTCTTAGATGTCTAAAATAGTCTTTTCATACATCTGTCATGATTTTTCGACATCTGATACAGTCAGACTTTGAGTAAATGCATTGTAACCGTTCTACCTTAATTTATTCCATTTCAATTCAAATTCCAACTACCTAAACCTAAATCAAACCCTATACACCTACATATACCCCCATAGGTAGCCTTAAGTACACACAACAAAGAAAAATACATTCTACTCATTTGAAAAGCTCTTGAGCTCCTTTGTGCTCTCTTATGCTCTCTTATGCCCCACTTGTGCTATTGCTTCTTCTTAAGTTCTTGAGAGCAAACCTTCTTCCTGCTGCTCATAGGTTTGATAAGGGAGTATTCTAATCCTTTTATTTCATATTTCATTCAAGGCTTATAGGAATATATTGTATTGTTTTTGATAGTTTATTTAGGTACCCAGTCTGTGGGTTTCCCGTTTCCTCTTAGTAGAGGGCCAAAACTCTTCTTGGGGTTTATCCAAGAAGAAGGAAATTGTAATATTACTTCTTGTTAGTAATTCCTACTTTGGTAGGGGCAAAATCCTAGATTGAAAGATCTAAGTAGAGGTTTTTCCTGCAAGGGTTTCCTCTCTAAATACCTGCGTACTTTTTGTTGCGATTGTTTGTGAATTTTATTGCACAATTCAACCCCCTTCTTGTGTCACTAACAAGGTACTTGGCTGACGAGAGTCTCTTCTCTAGGGTCACCTAGATCTCCTTCGATGCCTCCTTGTAAAGCAGATTAGCTACAATTTCCGGGTCAATACTATTCATCAGCCAATTCATGAGCAGGAAATTGTCTTTCTCCCACGTTTTGTATTTTACGCCATCCTTGGAATTAGGACCCTTCTCAGTTAATACATGCAACTTGTCCTTCCCTCCAACAAAGATGTAGAAGGCACATGACTAGAGCATGTAGTTCAAAGAACCTAATAACTTGATTGCAGTTCCTTGAACAAGCACGAAGGTCGAGATCTTGGCCTTAGAAGTCACGATAAAAGACTTTGCTTCAACCATCAGGATAGGGAGACCCGTATGCTAGAGGCGAGCAAGCAGCAGGTACATAGAGGCTCGAGCGATTGATCAATCAGGGAGGTGAGAGAAACTAACAATGGTCTCGGCAGGAGATAGGACTAGCGGTGAAACCAGGTGGCAAGAAGAGAGGGCAACAATGATGATGGTTCGATCTTGCAGCATGAGAAGGGGAGGCGATGGTGGTGCTCCCTCCTTTCCTAGGTTACCCAAGAGCCAAAAAGAGAGGGGAGATGACCAGTGGCAGTATAGAGGAGAAAAGGAGATGAGTCCGACGGCGGTAAGGAAGAGGAAGAGATAGAGGAGATAGTTAGAACAAATGAATCAAGTTGTTTGTTCCATAGCCTAACCTCTCAACAAATAGAGGTGGAAAAATTACATAAGTTCTCTTCAAAGAAATAAGAAATACTACAACTGAGGAAATAGGCAGAAAAAACATAACACTAGACCATAGGGGCTAACACTCCCCTCAAGATGGAGTATAGATGTCTATCATGCTCAACTTGAAACAACAAAGTTTAAGTCGTTGGCCATTCACCTTAAAGCTCGTAGGGGCTCCTCAAGCTAAAGTGCATCCAAAACCTATTCATCTGAAAGAGTAACACAAGGTTTAAGTCGTTGGCCATTCACCTTAAAGCTCGCACCAGAAGTAGGGTTCTGAATCTCTACAGCTCCATGAGGGAAGGCATTGATAACAACATATGACCCATCTCAGCAAGACTTGAGCTTTCCTAGAAATAATTTAAGTCTGGAATTGAAAAGCTAGACCCGCTGGTTAGGCTCAAAGGTCTTTCTAACGATGTGCTTATCATGGAAGACCTTTGTACATTACTTGTAAGCTTGAGAAGTTTCATAGGCTTCATTACGAAGCTCCTCAAGCTCACTTAACTCTAGCATACGTGCCTTTCCCACTTTATCCAGATTTAAGTTAACGTTTTTAATAACCCAATAGGCTTTATGTTGGATTTCAACAGGAAGATGGCATGCCTTTCCGTAGACAAGACGGAAAGGAGACATGCCGAAGAAAGTCTTATACACTGTTCTGTAGGCCCAAAGAGTATCATTTAGTTTTTTAGTCCAATCCTTACGGTCGAGTCTGACAGTTTTTTCTAAAATTCGCTTAATCTCCCTATTAGACACTTCAACTTGTCCACTCGTTTGGGGATGGTAAGGTGTGGCTATCATGTGGTTGACTCCCAAATTTTGGAGTAGTTTTGTGAAGTGTACGTTGTTAAAGTAAGGTCCTCCATCACTTATGATCGTCCTTAGGCACCCGTACTGGGAAATGATATTAGCCTTAATAAAATCCAAGACCACGGAATGGACATTGGTCCGCGTGGGTATGGCTTCTATCCATTTCGATACATAGTCCACAGCCACAAGGATGTACTCATATCCGAAGGACATAGAAAAGGGACCCATGAAGTCGATGCCCCAAATATCAAAGATCTCAATGGGGAGAATAGGTTACTGGGGCATCTCATCCCTTTTTCCAATAGTTCCGGTCTACTGGCAACGTAGACATGCACCCACATATGTATGTGCATCTCGAAATAATGTGACGCACCAAAAGTCAGACTGAAGAACCTTATGGGCAGTCTTTTTTCCACTAAAATACCCTCAATAGTGGAGGTCATGGCAGAACTCAGAACACTCCTTTGTTCTTCGTCAGGGATGCAATGGGGGAAAAGCTGGTCAGGGCCTATTCTAAAAAACTCAGGTTCCTCCCAATGATAAAATTTAGCATCAGCAAGAAACCTGTCTCGCTTCTTATCCCAAGTACTGGGGGTAATGCCTGTGACCAGATAGTTCACTATGTCAGCGAACCAAGGAGTTTTGGCCTCGACAACCATCAAAGACTCATCAGAAAAAGTCTCTTGAATATCTCCAGCAGGGGTTGATGCCTCAATGGGGATCCTAGACAGATGATTTGCTACCACATTCTCAACTCCTTTCTTATCTTTAATTTCCAGGTCAAACTTCCGGAGTAGCAGAATCCAACGAATTAAGCCAGGTTTGGTGTCCTTTTTAGCAAGAAGATGCTTTAAGGAAGAATGATCAGTGAACACCACAACCTTGGATCCCAAAAGATAAGACCAAAACTTTTCCAAAGCAAATGCTACAGCAAGAAGTTCCTTTTCAGTGACCATATAGTTTTGCTAAGGATCCGTAAGGGTCTTGCTGGCATAATCCAACACATGAGGTTTGCCATCAATCCTTTGACTTAAGACCGCTCCCACTGCGAAATCAGAAGCATCGCACATTAGCTCAAACGGGAGGGTCCAATCTAGTGCTTGGAGAATCAGCACAGTAATAAGGGCTTTCTTCAAGACTTGGAAAGCCTCACCACATCTTTCATCAAAATCGAAGGAAACATCCTTCGCTAACAGGTCGAAGAGTGGCTTAGAGATTTTGCTGAAATCTCTAATGAAGCAACTATAGAATCCAGCATGGCCAAGGATCTATCCTAACGAACATTGGTGGCGATGGAAGCTTAGAGATGGAATCAACTTTTACGGTATCCACCTCTAATCCTCTCTCGAAAACTACATGTCCCAACACAATGCCCTGCTAAACCATAAAGTGGCTTTTCTCCCAGCTAAGCACCAGCTTTGCCTCTTCGTAATGGGTTAAGACTTTATCAAGGTGCGAAAGGCATAGGTTAAAAGACGAACCGGAAATAGAGAAATCATCCATGAAAATCTCTACAAACTCGTCGATCATATCAGAAAAGATAGGCATCATACATCGTTGGAAAGTAGCTGAGCATTACATAGCCCGAATGGCATTCGGCAGAATGCAAAAGTGCCATACAGACTCGTAAAGGTGGTATACTCCTAATCATCAGGAAAGACGGCTATCTGATTATACCCAGAGTATCCGTCACGGAAACAGAAGTACTTGTTCCCTGACAGTCATTCCAAAATCTGATCAGGGTAGCGGTGTTCAAACGGCGATAATCAATGCAGACCCTGCAACCAATTAAGGGTCTAATGGTTACCAACTGTCCTTGGTCATTCTCTTCCACAGTGATTCCTGCCTTTTTGGGGACCACATGAATGAGACTGACCCATTTACTATCTGAAATGGGATAAATAAGTCCTGCATCCAGCCATTTCAGAATCTCCTTTTTAACAACCTCCCGCATATTAGGGTTGAGCCTTCTCTGCATGTCTCGAAAGGGTTTTATGGACTCGTCCATGTATATATGATGCATGCAAAGGGAGGGATCAACACCCTTGATATCAGCTATCGACCAAGCAATTACTTCCTTGTGCCTTTGTAAACACTCAAGCAGAGCTCCCTCCTGCGATTCAAATAATGCAGACAAGATAATAATGGGGAGCGTGTCGTTAAGGCCAAGGAAAGCATACTTCAATGTGCTCAAGAGGGGTTTCAGCTCCAACTCAGGAGCCTTTTGGATTGAGGGTTTAAGTTGAGATGTCCCCGCCTCAGGTAGCGGATCTACCTTCACGGTCCAGGGAGGGGACAGACTCTGAGTGTACCCCCAGCAACTCTTCTAATTCGGGTATATCCCCTTCAGTTTCTTCAATAGTCGGAGGATGGTCCTTAGATATGACCTTTTGAAGGGGATCTCTACATAAGAGTGTTGGAGTAGTCTCTTTAATGATTTTATCAACTACCTCAATCTAAGAACAATCTTCCAATCCGGATTGCTTGTAGGTATCAAAAACATTCAACTGGATCTTCTTGTTCCCAAAGCCCATTTTAAGTGCCCCTGATCTACAATTGATAGAGGCGTTGGCTGTGGCCAAGAAGGGGCATCCCAGAATAATGGATAGCTTAGTGGGCTTATTAGATAGGTCAGTATCTAGCACAAGAAAGTCAATAGGGAAGAAGAAGTCCACTCTCACCAGGACATCTTCTAGTAATCCCCGTGGTGTCTTAAGCAATCTGTCTGCAACTTGGAGGATGACTAGACTAGGCTTTAAATCACCTCCTCCCAAAAGGTCGTAGACAGAGCTCGGTAAAATGTTCACCCCATGCCCAGATTGAGCAGAGCCTCGTCAATGTGTTGGTTACCTATAACCATTAAAGTATACGGGGCCCCTGGGTCTTCATTTTGGGGGGTGTTCCATGTTGGAGAACCGAGCTAACTTAGTCAAGCAGGATGATCTTGGCTTGGACCTATCTCCTAGATCAGTGCTTCTAGGTGCACAAGTCCTTTAGAAACTTAGCATAGGACGGGATCTGTTTGATAGCTTCCAACAGAGGCAAGTTGATCTGGACTTTCCTAAAAGTGTCCATAATCCCCTCTGTCCTATCCTTGGCTCCAAACGAGCCAACAGAAGATTCCCCAAGAGCATATAGGCGCTCTAGATAGGGCACCCTCGGCTTCTGGGTAGAGGGGTTGTCATGGCGGGAAAGGGGTGGTGGAGTGACGACATCCTCAGGGTGAGTGATTTTAAGCGAGGGAGAGCAGTGTGGCTCTTCCTCGGTGGAGATGGAAATCAGATATGATGTAAGAGGGGAATCCTGAGAGGTGACTGTAGGAGTGCTATTAGGTTTGTCGATTTTCTTTCCACTCCTCAACACAGTCACAGCTTGGGCGTGCTCCCTAAATATGACCCCCTTGCCATTTGGGTTCTCCTCAGAAGAGCTAGGCAACTTTCCCGGATCCCACTACCTAACTACCTCAGTAAAATGACCAATTTGGGATTGCATATCAGTAATCATCTTATTCTGAGATTGGATGACCATATTCTGATGCTCTTGCATTGCTTTCATCATGGCTTTAAGTTCATCCATCTCAAAAGGCTTATTCTGAGGAGGGTTTGCATAGAATGGCTGGTATATGGGTTGGGGAGGTAGGGGTCTTGCATTCCCTAAGTTAGAAGCATCACCTTACTTCCATGAGAAGTTTGGATGGTTTCGCCACCCCGGATTATAGGTATTGGAATAAGGGTTATTGCGAGGAGGTGGGCGGAAACCTTAGGCCGCATTCAGGTCGGCCTGAATCAACTCAAGGAATTGATTTACCTGGTGGCACTCCGTAGTGGCGTGCGTGGTGCTTTGGCAAACGGAGCATTAACTTGAAGCCTAAAAGATAAAGGTTGTTTGCGGGTTCATGCCGGGGTTTGCTAAAAGCCTATCAAAGTTTTTGTTCAACAATTGAATCTGATAAGCCAAACCTGAGTAGCCCCGACTTCACGGGCCTCTATCTTCCTCTGCAAGATTGATGGTTTTCTTTCTTAATAGGCAGAGGACATATGTATGGAATTGTCACTTAATGTTTCAAATAATGACCAGGCCTCATCCTCAGTTTTGGTCATGAAGGTTCTTGCACAGGCTGCATCAATGGTTTGCTTGTGCCTTTCAAATAATCTGTTATAGAACCTTGCGACCAACTGCCATCTTGGCACCTGATGATGGGGGCATAACCTAAGAAGGTCATTAAAGCGCTCCCCAAGTCTCGTGAAATTACTCCCCTTCTTATTGAGTAAAACCCATAATCTCTCTTCTGTAATGGTTGGTCTTACTCATAGGAAAATACTTTTTCAAGAATTCTCCCTTAAGGGTGGCCTAATCATTTACCCTTGCATCAAGGGTTTAATACTAATGCTTGGCCTTATCCTTAAGGGAGAATGGAAATAGAGTCTTCATCAGAGCTTCATCAGTAAAGCCCTGGAGCTTCACCGTGGAACAGACCTCGATGAATTCCTCAAGATGCCTGTAGGATCCTCCCTAGCAGTACCATAAAAAGAGGGAAGCAAAGATATGGTGCTGCTCTTGATTTCATAAGGATTATCCACTCCAAGTCTACGGATAGGTAGGGCTTGGTGGGTTGTAGGAAGTAGTCTCTCAAGGTTCTTTGCTTTTCACCAACCCTAATCTCTTCTTCAGGTCTTTCTTCAGCCATTTTCCTTCTTTCTTGGTTGGCTTTCGTAATAATTCTCTCAGGCTCAGGGTTGAAAAGAAGACTATTTCTAAGAGAGCACCTACCAAGCATACACCAAGCAAACACAAGGCAAGAGGTCTTTTGTTGAGTTAAAGCACTTTAAGCCCTCTTCCAACTTTTCTAGTTTGGCCAGATAGAGTCAAGGCAGTATTTCTCCGTTCCCACGTGAGTGGTATAAGAGAAGTGAGGCACTTGAGATTCCTAGTCAAAGGCTATTAAGGAGGTTGAGGTTACTTTTAGTTCTTTTAGGTGACCAATCAAGTTGTCAATCAATTACGCACCCTAAATAAACCTTCGAGTGCCCTAGAGATGTACACTTTGCTGCAATGATATTCTCAGATGCTCAAATAAAAAGGTACTCCAAAGATGGAACTAAGGGATGCAAGTAAGGCGAACCCTTCCTTTGAGGCAATGCGTTAGCGGTGCCTCTTAACTACCATTGAATTCCTTTAAGGGGAGTCCCCCTCCTTAGAGTATCAAGTCACTCGGGCAAACATTAATACCACTGTTTCAAAGCAAGATAGGAGGGTTTGCACCGATAAAGAGATCGATGCCTATAGCCTTAAGGGTCCAAGTCCTAGTACAGTGCCTATAGTGCGTGCTCAGTGCATGAAGTGTGCATCACACCGCAAAAAGTGATTTTTCTTTTGAAAATCGCAATCAAGTTATTCAAAAACTTCCTGCATATTTTACTTTCTTTTTGAGAAGCAATGTGATCACTTGATTAATCTTTTCAAGTCAACTTAAGTAATTTTCTTTAATTATATCCAAATGCAATGCGTGTGCAGATAACTGATGCAAAAGATAGAAAGTACGTACCTTACTCCAGCACTCTTCAATGCAGAAATGCACTCAATGCAATAAGAAAATCTAGATGCTGCTCAAGCAATCCTAGATGGTCATCCTAAAGATATGCAACTTCTATAAGGCAGTTCGAATTTTTTTTTAATAATAAATGCACAATCAAAAGAACTAAAAATAAACCTAGAGTCTAAAGAATCGGGAACCCTCCCCTAAAAATTGGCTCCAGAGTACAAGGGCAAGAAAACAAATAACTAGACTAAACCTAAAGAGTCTACTCGAAAATGCTGAATCAGAAGTCTAAGAGGACGAATCCTCCTAGATGGTCCTCTACGCATCTCCACACGTGTGGGATCAAGGCCCACAGGCTCCTGTGATTATCTCTGTGTGTGGACGTCGTTCAAGGTCGACATCGTCTCTCAGTTATGTCTGTCGCCTCGTCAAATTCCTCGCACAAAAAAGATAAAGAATGATAGATAAATGCACAATTCAGAATAATAAAAAATAAAGCCAAGTGAATTTATTGCGTCGATTGCCTCCACGGCAACGATGCCATTTGATCGGGAGATTTTCACTTGTAGAAATAATGTATCAGAAAAATGTCATCGCAGTAAAATCACGTGGTGCAAAATCCCAAACAAAGATATTTTAATAAAACTAACCACGAAGAGTTAGGTCATATCTATATGGAGGAACGACTGCAATAATTCACAAGTATAGAACCATCATGTTTGCAGAAACATCCGTGAAATTAATTTAATGAATTTGCTGCTCTGAATGTCACTTTCAATTTCACGAGAAGTTCAGGGCTTTATGTAAATTTCACTTCAGACATTAAGCTCCTAAAAATATGTAGATGATGCACGTGTAGTGGTAGAGTATGTAATTTTTAATTGCATGCCATTCTTAATCCAATTTCAATGCAAAATGAGATGAATTACGATAGCTAAAGAAATATGAGAAAGAATAAGTATAATGCCAAAATTTCACCTCAATTTAATAATCAAAGAAAATCAGAAAAATGAGTTTTTGCAATGGCATTGGTCATAATTTTTATTGTGAGAGGAAACAGGGGATTCTTCCTCTCTCTTGCTTGCGTTTGAAGAAGAGCGGCTGGCTGCCGTCCAACATGCAGTGGAGGTGCGCCGGAGGGTGGGTGTCGTAACGATGGTGACGCACCGGCGAGTGGTGGCTAGAGGTCGTCGATCAGAGAGGAGCTTGCCGACGGTGGGTGTCCCCATGTTCACGCGTGGGTAGGAGCTGCTGGAGGTGTGGACAACCTTGTGAAGGAAAGGCGAGTCCACTGACATCGTCGACGTGTCAAACGGTGGCCTAGAGTGACGACTGCGTGGAAGGGGGCAGCGCCGGTGATGGGTTCTTCACCCCCTGCTTACAGAGGAGAGGAGGGGTGACCGACTTCTGCAGCTTGCGCATACGCATGCAAGGAGTGTGCACGAGGCTGTGGGGGCGTGTGCGCACGGGGGGGTGGCGTGGCCATGCATCTGTGGTGCACACGCGAAGAGGATGGCTGGTGGATGTGGAGTTGGGTTCACACTGAGGGTGGAGAAGGGAAGGAGAGGATGACGGTGGTGTTAGGCGGTGGTACTAGTAATGGTGGCCACACGCTGTCACCGTGCAACCGACAAGAGGACGAAGGTCGAAGGTAGGTGCACAGAGACCACGGTGCACGCTAAGAGGGCCACAGTGCACAATGCTTCCACGTTGCAGGCGAGAGGAAGAAGATGATATAAGATAGCCCCCCCAGGATGGCCGGCTTCCACTTTGTTTTATAATCTTCTATTTTTGTTGTTCCTCCGTGAATCCCGAGCAGCTTCAATGGAGAAATCCAATCAGTTGGGAAGGTGCTGCGTTGCGAGAAGCCCGCCTGCTTGGGTTGGCAGGTTGAGTGGGTGGCGGTGATGTTTTGGCTTCTTTGGCAGAGGTGCGAGACGCACGGCCACCTTGGGTTGGCGCGAGTGCACTGTTGGCCGCCGGTGGGAGCGCGGAGAGGCACGCGCGTGGTGTGTTGAGTTGGGAAGGCGTTGCACATTCTACAGGAAGAGAACAAAGAAACAACTTGGGTTACTTATATAATTTATCTAAAATAATGCATGAAATGCATGTCACTATAATGGAAAGTATAAATATGCATTCAAGCCCTCATTTATAAATTATAATCTATTTATATATTAAAGTCTGCTATGTATATGCAAACATTAATTTAGTAATTAGGTATTTAAGCATTTGCTTAGTTCACAATTGTGGTCTCATCACCTACCATCTCAATGACCTTTAACAATTTCTGAAACCATGACATGGAGCTCTGTTTCAAATCATAGATCATTTTGCACAGGTGATACACCCTAGAACACTACCTCTGAACTTCATAGCCTAGAGGCTACTGCATGTACACCTCCTACAAGCCACCATAGAGGAAGGCATTATTAACATCAAGTTGATGCAAAGGTTAGTCTTTCTACACAGCTACAAAGATCAAACTGCGCATGGTAGGAAGCACTGCCACTGGTGAGAATGTGTCAAAGTCCACGTCATAGGTCTGCGTGAATCTTTTGGCTACAAAACAGGCTTTGTATTTCACCATCTTCCCATTGGGGTGATACTTAATGGTAAAGACCCACCTACACCCCACAACCGATGTGCTTCAAGGTAAGTCAGTAAACTCCCACATGCCATGGGACTATAGCATTGCCATTTCATCCTCTATGGCCTGACATCACTTTGAATCAAGAATAGCCTACTGATGAGATAATAGAATCTATGTGGCAAACAATGCATGGCAAAACTTGTTGTAGGTCCCACTAAGAAAATTTGTAGATATTACGCTAGAGAGGGGGTATTTGGCACAACTATATAGAGCCTTACAGATTGCAATAGGGAGATCATGATCGTCAAGAGCAAGAAATGTCTGACGTACTATCTCTGGCTATACATCTCCCTGTATAGACCTTGTATCATTATCACTAGGCAAAATATCATCAATCCGTAAATCACTTGTGATCACCTGAGGCGAAGGAGTTAGCGTTGAAGTGGAGAGTCCTTTGTAAGTAATTGCAAGTCTATAAGTGACAAGGGGCTCATAGAAGCTCCCAGGCTCAGAGGGTGGTGGCTCAAAGGGTAGTTGGTTAGAGGGTGCTGGGCCGATGATCGAGATAGCCTCCAAGGGAGTAGGAGGAATGAGCATGATACCTCAATAGCCTCAGGTGAAAGACTTCTCCCTGCAATAGAGAAGTATAAGATAGACTCGTGGAAGGTGACATCAGCACTCACATAATGTCTCTGTGTAAGAGGATCATAACACCTATATCCCTTCTGGGTACGAGAATATCCCAAAAAGGCATACTTGATGGCCCTAGGAGCAAGCTTATCTCGACCAGGAATAAGAATATGAACAAAAGCAACACACCCAAATAATCGAGGCAAAACATGAAATCGATTACCCTCTGGAGAAAGAACCTACAAAGGAACCTGTTCGTGAATAACAAAAGTAGGCATCTTATTAATCAAGTAACACGTAAGCACAGCATCTCCCCAATAGAGAGGGAACACTGTGATGGATAAGTAAAGTACGTGCTACATCAAGGCTATCTCTGTGCTTCCTCTCAGCCACTCCATTCTGTTGGGAGGTATGAGGGCAAGTGATCTGATGAATGATGCCATAAGACTTATAAAAAGCACACAAACGCTGGGCACAGAACTCAAGAGCATTGCCAGATCGAACATTTTTAACACATGCCAAACTAATTCTTTATTTCAATAACAAATTGTTCCAAAATGGTACCAACATCAGACTTATTTTTCAATAGAAATAACCAAGACAGACAAGAAAAGTCATCAACTAATATCAGATAATAACGGTAACCCAGCCGATCAAGAATACAACTTGGGCCCCATACATCGGTATGAACTAGCTAGAACAACTTAGTGGACCCAGGACTCTGACTAGCAGGAAAAGCACAAGTAATGCTAGCACTCTGACCCAGGACCCGATGATACTTGCCCAGCTGACAAGCATCACAAGTAATGGTAGCAAACAGAGACATGTGAGGTATAACTCAATGAAGTCTGTCCATCGGTAAATGGCTAAGATGAAGGTGCCACTAAAAAGGAGACCCAGTGGTAAACGTGACACCTCTATGGCAAGTAGCAACAACAAGAGACTAGAACAAGCGACATATCCCCCCACAACTGCCACCAATCGTCCTCCCCGTCACGACATCCTAAAAAGTACAAGTGGTGGCATCAACTATGGCATGAAAATTTAGCTCCTTTGTTATTCTACTAATAGAAAACAAGCTAATAGAAAAAGCAAGCATAAGAAGAACATATGCCAGTCTCATATTAGGGGTAACTAACACCTCCCCCTGTCCAGCAATCCTGAAATGTCTCCCATCTGCCACCTACACTGGCTTCCCTGGAGAAACTAATCTAATATAGCAGAAACACCTCTGATCTCTACTAAGATATCTCAAGGTGCCAAAAATTAACCAACCAATCCATATCTAGATCTATATTACACAGAGCATCAACATATGTAGAGAAAGCAAAATTTATACCTAACGAAGAGGCAAAAGCTACAGTCTCTGAAGTAGATGATGCCTCCTAGGATAACTGAATAAGGCGTTGAAGGAGCTCATCATAGTCTACCTTGGGCACAGATACAGTATCAATGGCCTACTCTGCAGTAGTCATAGCCTGTTTGGCCATAGGTGGGTGACTGTGCTTTGTCCAACAGTTAGTCTCCATATTTCCTAACTTACCACAATACATACAAGTCAATCGTCCTCTCCCAATGGGTACATGACCCCAGCCTCTGCCCCATGTAACTATAGCACCTCGACCACGACCCTGAGTAGCAACTAGAGCGGAGGTTTGATAGCAAGAGTGACGGGGATCCTATTGTACGCTTCCTCCAAGGTAGGAAGCTCTGATAGACTATGTTGTGAGAGAGCTACCACGTAGTCTGGTCCAAGACCAGTCAAGAACTGGACTGCTACTTCCTTGCTCCGATGTCACCTCTCAGACACCATCTTGCTTCAACCAGACCACAAACAAAATTCCTACTAATATAGGATAAAAATCAGACCATCATGATTGATCTGGGTGGCCCTGCAGTGAGTTGTAGGACAACCTACATACTCCCAAAGGCAACGCAAGACTTGTGCTACCCAATAAAAATCACTAGTGGATGCTATAAGGGTGAGAGAACCATCAAGTGGCACTGCTGCAAGGGCGAGAGGCAACACTGCACCCCTGAACAACACCACCAGGCCGCGCTGGGGATGAAATCAGCACCACTGGGCAGCGCTGATCAACGAGGAAGGTAGCCCAAGCGATGCTACAGACCTCCTAAAGCACCGACGATGCACTGACTCCTTCAGGACCACCAGGTGGCGCAAGCTGTCAACCTAGGTGGCATTGCAGCCCTCAAGACCACCTGGCAAAGCTGGTTGTCAGCCCAAGTGGCGCTTCATCCTTTAGGACCACCAGGCGGCACACCTGAAGGTGCTGCTAGAGGAGATTAGCAACACAACACAAGGGTGGCATGAGGCCTGCAATCCTGAAAGGCAACGTTGCACCCTTGTGGCTATGCTACGCAAGGAGAGAGGGGCAACGTTGCACCCCCTGTGGTAGAGGATCAGTCCACCGGCCGGCCAAGGAAGGCCGACAATGACGATGGTGGCACCTCCTCGAGAGCTGATAAGGTTAGGGTTTTTTTTTAGGCGGGTACAAACATCGATCTAGGACTGCTACTCAAATATCAAGTTAGCATAAATGAATCATGTTGTTCATTCCATAGCCTAACCTCTTAATATATAATAAAGGTAGGAAAATTACATGAGTTATGTAATAAATAAGAAATACTATAGTTGTTGGAAATAAGCAAAGAACATAACACTAGACCATAGGGGCTAACAGAGATGTTAGCAGTGGTTCTCCTAGGAAGGAGGGAGGGGCAACGTAACTCCCTAAGTAGGCAAAGATAGAGAGGGACCCAGGGTTAGGGTTTTCCCTACTCTAATATCATGTGGAAGAAGTAAACTATAGTCTCAATGTAAATAAAGCTCATTAACCTCTTTATATAGAGAGTCAAGTTAGACAAATTGCAATTTGCAAACTAAACCCAACTAGAAATAAATATAGCAAACAGGAATAGAAAATAGCTAGAACTCCCAATCTTACTTGAAACAAATCTATAACTAACTAAATCCTATAACTCTAACAATATCTACATTGAGTCATGACAGAATTTCACAATCCTTCCACTTTAATATTTATAGTCTTTAAAGATATTAAAATTACTTCACATTTGTGCATCCAATATTCATAATTTTAGGTATGTTCTTTACTCTGCATGATTTTCTTTATCTTAGATGGGCACACATGTTTAAATGTGTCGTGTTTCTATGTGACAAGTTGGGTCCAACAAATATCTATACCTAACTTGAGGGTATGTGTAGACGTGTGTGTGTGTGTGTATTGTGGGGCCTATTTTGCTATTGTTATTTTTTTATTGGATTCTCTTATATGTTACCCATGTCTCTTTCATACAGAGGAGACTAGGGTTTCTTTTGAGTGAATTAGATTGCTTCTTTCCCTTTCACAGAGGCAAATTCCATTTAGCCAATGCTGGTTGACGTAATAAAAGGCTTCATTTTTTGTTTTGGTTGGATTGTTTTAGGAACTTTTCTCATTTGTCTAGAGTAAAGAAAGCCATTAGGTAAGATGATGTACCGAAGTTCAAAGTAAAAACATAACCATAAACATTGGTCAATCCTCATAATACAAACTTTAGCGCTTCAAGAATGCATCATGTCAATGCAAACACTAGCAAAGCTTGAAGCTCCAAACTGTATCTTTGTATAATCAACCCAATGTATGAAACTTTGACCCAAATAGATTGCATACATTGACTCTGTACGCTAATCATAACATTAGCCTGAAAAGGGGAACCACCTTGAGAACAAGATATAAATCCTAATAAGTCAAAAGTCATATTCAATCAAGGAGTAACTGATGTCATAGAAAGTATGATGTGGCGACAAACCTGATAGAGGAAGAGTAACAACCCATGGGCAAGGTGGACCCATCTTGGCGGAGCTGTATCAAGATGAGGTGAATATATCTGTAGAAAAGAAATTCCAAACATCAACTTCTCGTATTGATGATTAAGCAAAAATTAAACATAGTTAAAGAATGAATCAGAAGTTCTCAGTCAAAACAGAAATGACATTATTAATAATAAAAGTCTTAAAGCCTTGATGAAAAGATATAAAATGACCAAAGGGGAACAGAAGCTAAAACCAAATAGAATTGAGAATGCAGCAATCATCAGCAAAGATGTCAGAGGACCCACACAGTTTTAGAGCATCAAATTAGACATATTTTAGATCAATTCTCATTCCAATAAGATTCAGCTGCTTTGTGAGGATCCTCAATAGACAAAAGAAAAAGTCAGACTCCAAGCATGATAGAATATTTACACGGGAAAAAATCCATTGACTCCACAGTAAACCCTATTCCAAACTCATAAAGTTACTGAGATTTGTAAAATGTACCAAAGAACATATAGGATGTTCTGCTTGATCTTTTCTTCTAACTACAACAGAACGTCCTGAGACAAAATGAATGGTCCTATGAAAAGTCCTACAAAAACCAAAACCAAGTTTATTCCCTCATCAAGTGGGATTGCATTTTTTTTTGCAGAGAAGAGGGTTAAAAAAGGATGTTGATGTTGAACCCTCCTGGTTCAATAAAAAAGGGAGGGTGAAGTACAACAAATACTACAAAGAGAATGAAAAATATGAAGAACCCCATCAACAAAGGTTCTCTCCCTTGTATAACAGCTCTCCTTATAGAATTGGCATCAGCAAAGGCATCATGGATACTGAATCAACAATCAGGTTTGGAGGAGCAACGAAGAGACCATTCTGCAAAGCTCGACCAACATGATTGTGCAAAAGGACGGGTGAAAAATGTACCCTCAATCCGATGACCACAGAGAACGCAAGTAGGATCGAGCAGCACAGTGCAGGGATATTCTTGGAGTACAACTCTTGCAAATGCCTTTCAAGTATCTTGGCTTCCCTCTATCCCTTAGTCGCATTTCTGCAAAAGATTGGACTCCGATTTTGGAGATGATGGAGGAATGCCTGCAGGGCTGGGCTACTAGACTTCTTTCCAAAAAGGGCAGGCTTATACTCGTAGCCATTGTCCTCTCCAAGTTACCAATGTACTACGTGTCCCTGATGAAGATGCTAGTGTCATGAGGATTAATTTGATCAGGAGGAAATTCCTCCAGGCTTCTGGTTCGGGCGATAGCTTTATATCCCTAGTAGCTTGGGAGAAAGTCTGTACGCCTAAGGAGATGGGTGGCTTAGGAGTCTTGAATCTACAAGTAATGAATGGAGGCCCGATAACGAAATGAGTACTCCATCTTATGGGTCCACAGCAGCCATTGTGGAAGATGATTCTGTGTGAGTCCTATGGGGACATGATCGACTAGGATGAGCAACAGAGCAGTATCAAAGGCACTTTACATCTTCAGCAGGGTTCCAGAAGACTCTGAGGAGGGTGCAGCAACACTGTTGGGCGATTCTAAGCGACGGCTATAGTTTTTGATTGTGGACACATCCTTGGTTGCCAACAGGTACCCTGGCTGAAACTTACCCTAGGCTAGCAACCCTTACTACCAACTCCTCTACCACAGTGGCAGATTGCTTCATGGAGGTGTGCTAGATGCCACCTTTTCTAATTCACCTTTAAAGGCCAGGTTGAATGAGCTTATTACCCCTATACATGCTTAATGAAGTCAACCCGAGTATTGTGAAAGATGACTGGACCTAGAGATATGGTGCCTTCCCAGTTAAGAATGCAAATTTGAAGTTTGGAGGACATCTCCCACATTGATCATGATAGGACAAATGATAGATCTAATTTTTTGAGAAATCCTAAGTCGGAGAAAATGAGCAATCATATTCTCAAAAGAAATCCTACACCTCTTTATATAGAGAGAGGTGTTGGGAAAATTACATCAGAGAACCAACTAAGAATAAGAAATAAATAAACAATCCAAAACAGGAAACAACTAGAGATAAATAGTGTCTCACAATACTTCCCCTCAAGCTGGAGCATAGATGTCAATCATGCTCAGCTTGTCACAACAAGCATCAAAAGTGGACTTGGTAAGAGGCTTGGTAAACATATCTGTAGTTTGGTTCTCTGAAGTAGCAGGCGTAGTGTAGAGCACCTCTCTCTAAATCAGATCTCTAATATAATGGTAATCAATCTCCACATATTTTGTGCGCTCATGAAACATAGGATTATTAGCTATATGTATAGCTGCACGATTGTCACATCTCATTTCCATAAACTCCTCAATCTCAACAATCAAATCAATCAGAAGAGATCTCACCCAAACTAGCTCAATTGTTGTCTGTGCCATGGCTCTATATTTTACTCGGCACCAGACCAAGATGCAGCACTCTGCTTCTTACTTCTCCAATGTCACTAGGTTACCAGCTACATAAGTGCAGAAGACAGTGGCAGATTTCCTATCTGAAAGGCACCCTGCATGGTATGCATTAGAGTATCCCACAATATTCATAGGCTTGCCTCTTCTAAACAACAGTCCTCGTCCATGTGCTTGCTTCAAGTGCCTGAGCACCTACATTACAGCATCCCAATGCTACTTGGTAAACTTATCCATAAACTGGCTGAGCTTACCTACAGCAAGAGAAATGACTGGGAGTGTAATAGTGAGATAAAAAAGTTTCCCAACCAACTGTCTATATCCTCTGCTCTCTATGGCCTCTTAACTCTGCATCATATAGGAACAGTTTGGATATATCGGTATGTTGGCTAACTTTGCTCCTAACATCCCAGTGTCCTTTAACACATCAATAGCATACTTCCTCTGACTAAGAACAATACCTTCTTTGCCACTTGCCACCTCAATACCTAGAAAATATCTCAAAGAACCAAGATCCTTCATAACAAATTTCTCAGCCAAACTCTGCTTGACCTCAATTATCCCAACTGCATCATCACCGATGATAATGAAATCATCTACATAGACTAGAAGTGCAACTGTCTCCTTTGTCTTCTGCACAAATAAAGAATGATCAAAAAATAGCCTGCTAAGCCTTATATCTTCAACAACTTCTGACAACTTTTGAACCAAGCTCATGGACTCTGCTTGAGTCCATAGATTGCCTTCTTGAGCTTGCATACACACTCTCCTTTAACCTCAAAACCTGAGAGTTGGTGCATATATACCTCCTCATGGATATCATCATACAAGAAAGCATTCTTCACGGCCAGCTGATATAGTGGCCAATCAAGATGAGCTGCAACAGCAATAAGAATATATACCGTAGGAAGCTTGACAACTGGGGAGAAGGTATCAAACAAATCCACCCCATATGTCTGGGTGAATCCTTTGCTACAAGACGAGTCTTATGCCAAGAAATAAATCCATCAAGATTGTATTTTAAGGTAAATACCCAACGATAGCCAACAGTGCATGCACCAGAAGGAAGCGTAGTAAGCTCCCATGTCTCACGCGATTATAGTGCGGCCATCTCATCCTCCATGGCTCGTCGCCACTTTGACTTAAGCATGACCTGCTGGTAATTAGCTAGTATTTGAGTAAAAGATAGCGCCTCTATGAACAAAGTAAACTAACAACTAAGGCTGTCAAAAGAAATAACTCTAGTTGCCTGATAATGTGCACAACTCCTTGGTGCCTTCCGAATAGCTATCGGAAGGTCAAGATCATTAGGTAGAGGCCCAGCATCATCAAAAGCTGGTGGTACATCACTAGAACAAGTATCATCACCTGCAAGATCACCACTAGACATGACAGTCAGTAGCATCAACACATACCTGCTAGAAGGAGGATGATGGTGCTGAGGTAGGGGGCGTGCTGCTAATATGTCAAGGGTAATCTAAATGATACTGGAGGATCTCTGAACTGAGTAACAACTCTGCCTACAGTGCCTGATGATATAAACTGAGAGACAGGAAAATCTCCCAACTAAACAGGAGGGATAGGTATGGGTGCCCCCTCTACCTCAAAAGGCAACCGACTCCCAATAACTAAAAAATATGGCACAGCCTCATGAAAAGTGGCATATGCATGCACATAATGCCTCCTCTAGAGAGGATCATAACATTTGCAACATTTCTATGACTATACCCCAAAAAGACACACTTAATTGTCCTTTGAGCCAATTTGTCTCTACTACGTCCAATAATATGGATAAAGGCTACACAACCAAAAATCCAAGGTGGCAACTAAAAAAATTCCCGATCTGGGTGCAATATCTGCTATAGTACTTGCTCAGATAGTATAGAATTAGGCATCCTGTTGATCAAATAAGCACTGCATCTCCCCAGTATCATGAAGGGACATTATAATAAATCAACAAAGTCTTGGCTACATCCAAAAGATGCATGTTTTTCCTCTCTGCTAGTTTGTCCTCTTCTACATCCATGTCCATGAGTAGAAGAACCCAAGGTACCATGACCTCCACCAACAACCAAAGCGAGGTCTATCCAGTAATCTCTGATAGTGGAGCAATAACTATGATCCTGCTGAGACGACTATGTCTCCTCAAGAAAAGGGAGATCTGACAGAGTCAATATCTGAGAGCAAGCAGCACCATACTCTGGGCCTAATCTAGAGAGAGTGTAAAGCAATAGTCTCCTTATGATAATCTCGCTATGTAATACACATGCATACAGGTCTACACGCGTTATACTTCTCCAAAAGCCCTTTCAATGTGGCATAGTACTGAGTTAAGGGCTGACCCTCCTGCCTGAGGGAAAACATATCATTGTAGATCTGATATACCTTGCTAGAATTCTTTTTATGAAAATAGATGTCATGAAGAGAATCCCACGTCTCCTTGGCGATTTTGTAATACATGATGCCATCTCCAATCCTTGGCAAAACCACGTTCATGATTCACGCTCTCACCATAGCATTGTCCTTCCACGTAGCGTATTTTCCTGTCCTGTTCTGACGCTTAGGCTCAAGAAGAATGTCTCTTGTCATGACCCTCGACTGTCATTAAGAACGTCTATGCCAACGAGCATAGTTGGTCTTATCCAACTTCACGATTGGGACAAAAAATGAATTTTTTGTAGTTCCCGTTCTCCGAAGTTGTCTTCGATGAAACCTCAGACAATGAGGAAGCCATGATGCTCAGAACCTTGCAGGAAACGCCAAAATCATATCTGAAACTGACTTTTCAGATCTATAGCATCACCATGAATCACAAAACAGTGATCTAACATGAAATCCAAGTAGTTTCTTCCTTGGAAATCAAGTTAGACACACATAGCAGTCCCTCTGAAGATCAGGAGGCGCACGCTAGCACCAGGAGGGACCCCTAACGGCCCTCAAACAACTGCTACTCCCCTCACCAATGCAAGAGGCAGCGCAGGCCCACCAACGACGCTACTGCCGATCGACGATGGCCCTATTGTCGGTGCAGTGAGGTCAGCTGCTTTCACCGCCCTTATTGTTGTCGCTGTAGGGCCCCTGCCAGCACTGCTGTTGTTGCATTGGGTGGCGACAGCGTGGAGAGAGAGGAGAGGAGAAGAGTTAGGGTTTTGGTGGTTGGGTTTGGAGGCCTATTTCGGTGGGATACCAGAGCGTTAACTTAGGATCACCACTCTGATACCAAGTCGTAGAAAATGAGCAATCATTTTGTCAAAAAAAACCCTACACCTCTTTATATAGAGAGAGGTGTTAGGAAAATTACATCAGAGAACCAACTAAGAATAGGTAAATAAACAGTCCAAAATAGGCAACAACTAAAGATACATAAAGTCTCACAACACCCTAAGTGCCTTTATATAAAGAGACACTAAAAGGAGAATTAGAAGCACACACCCATACCATAAGGAAATAGCAAAAATAAGACACATAACCCATATAACTCAACACTCCCCCTCAAACTAGAGCATACACATCAAATATGCTCAGCTTGGAACATAATAACTCAAGACATTAGCAATCTGATCTTCAATGGCAATATAGGGTGAAGTCTTGCTAGCTAGAATGGTCTCTGATGAAGTGACAATCAACTTCTATATGTTTAGTTCGCTCATGAAATGTTGGATTATTTGCAATGAAAGCGATTGCTTTATTATTACAGTACATAGGATAGGACCAGAGACAATCACTCCCAAATCCTACAGAATATATCTCACCCACAACAGCTTACAAGTAGTCTCGGTCATTGCCCTATACCCATATTCAGCACTATATCTAGAGACTACATTCTGCTTCTTAATTCAGGTGACAAGATTGCCACCAACATAGGTACAATACCCTGTAATAGATCTCCTATCGTTAGGTGCTCCAACATAGCCAACATTAGAGTATCCCCATATATAAAGATGACCATGCCTTCTAAAGGACGAGCCTTTCCGAGGAGCCTATTTAAGATACCTCAACACCTGGCACACACCATCCCAGTGTACCTCTCTAGGAGACTGCATGAACTGAATGAGTCTTCCAACAGCAACAAAGGACATATCCAGTCTAGTAACTGTCAAATTAGCAGCTTTCCCACCATGTCACGATACCTCGTCACATCCTCAAGTAATGGACTCTCTGAATCTGCAAGTGGTATAGATGGGTCCATTGGGACACTGGTAGGTTTGCAGCTAAGCATCCTTGCCACTCTCAACATGTCAACTGCATATTTTCTCTGAGACAAAACAAGGCCACCATCGGTATGTTGCACTTCAATACCTAAGAAATAATTTATCAGCCCCAGGTCCTTGGTCACAAACTGAGAACTCGGAAAATTCTTGGTAGCTTATACTCCTTTATCACTCCCTGTAAGCAAAATGTCTTAGACATACACAATAAGAATGACTAAACCAATAGCTTTGTGCATGGTAAATACTGAATGATCGACAGTGGATCTAGTGAAGCCATATTCTTGAACCGTATTACTAAACCCCTTAAACCAAGCCCAGGGATTCTGCTTAAGACCATAAATGACCTTCTTTAGTTTGCATGTATACCTCTTCCTCAAGATCACCATAAAGGAAGGCATTTTTAATATCAAGTTGAAAAACTGGTCAATCATAGTAGAATCCATACAAAATTAAGACGTGCCAGAGGTGAGAAAGTTTCGAAATAATCCATGCTAAAGGTTTATGTGTAACCTTTAGCAACTAACCGTGCCTTGAATCGTTCAACTGTCCCATTTGGATGGCACTTGAAGGTGAACACCTACCTACACCCCATAATAGTAGCACCAGGGGATAGGTCAACAAGTTCCCAGGTCCCTCTGGACTGAAGAGCTGCCATCTCTTTCTCCATAGCTAAGGTCCATGAAAGATCCTAGAAAGCTTCAATATGAGTCCTAGGAATATGATGATCATCCACTGCAAAAAATAGAAGTCGCCCAGGTAAATGATCAAGTGACATAATTTGAAACAGAATTCTTAGCACATGAACTCTGTGGTTTTTCTCTGGGCAACAAGAAGATCCAGCTCAGTTACCTTAGGTGTCGTAGGTTCTAGACCTCCAGTAGAATATGCATGATTAACAAAGGATTGAGCAGGAATAGTAGAAAGTGATTCACTTAAAAGGGCTATTGTGGATGAAGGCATGCACTGAAAATGTTTAGAGAAGGTGTCTGTAACCTCAAGATGCCTATGAAAAGCAACAGAAGGGACATCTGTCTGAGGTACAAGGAGCTCAGAGGGTCCTGGAGGCACAATAGTAAGCATAGGAAGTAAGACATCCTGTATAATATTGGGAGACTTCCCAGTAGCAGAATAATATGGTATCTCCGCAAAAAAGGTAACATCCTTGGTAAGATAAAAACGATGTGCAAAGCGATCAAAACACCGATATCCCTTCTTGGTTCTATAATAACTCACAAAGACACATTTAACTAACCGAAGAGATAGCTTGCCCACCTTGAACAAGTGGACAAAGCAAACACATCCAAAGACTTTGGGTGATATAGAGAATAACTCCCGATAAGGAAATAAAACAGAGTAAGGGACCTTTCGACCAAGAACAAATGATGAAACCCGATTGATAAAAAAAGTTGTAAGAACATCAGCCCAAAAAGTAGCAGGATCATGCATCTGAAACATAACAGAATGAGCAACACCAAGCAAGCGTCTCAACCATCGTTTTAAAAGGCGCACCTCGAGGCTATAGCCTCAGGGTTGCACCATGAGGTGTGAGCCTCAGTTGGTCAAGGCGGTGTCGAGGCACCGAGGCGCTAAGGCGAAGGTGAGGCTATAGCCTCGGTTGAAAGGCCCTTATCCTCAGTTGAAAAGCCCTTTTAGATGGTTATGTGACTTGCCCATGATCTTTTCCCACAAAAAAATCCCTCTAAAGCCCTAATTCAAACCCTTTTCCAAAACCTAAAACCCATTGCCTGAAATCCCAAGGAGCCCATCGTTGTCCAAGCTCTTGAAAAATAGTTCCCACCTTGTTGGAGGTCCAACATAGGTTGCTAAAGGTTGCAGATGGATCACCAAAAATCGTAAAACCCTTTGCCACCACATCACCAAAGGTTCACTGCTACCAACTTCAATGCCCGATCACATCTCCACATGGTCTCACTACTAAATAGTAAGTTTAGGTTTTGTTTTGTTTTTTTTTTGAAGAAAGGTTTTGTTTAAATTTTATTTAGGTCTATTTTTAGGTTATTTTATTATATATGTTATTTAGCTACAACAGAATATTCCTTTATTATATATGTTATTTATAGATTTTGTTTAGGTTTCATTTAGGTTTTTAGGTTATGTTTATCAATGATGAATTATTTAATAGTTTGAGAGTGATGGAGATACCATATATTTATCATAATTTTTATAATGTCAACGATACCATATATTTGTCAATGGTTTTATTTAAGTTTCATTTAGGTTTTTTATGTTTGTGAATGATAACTTATGAGTTACGAGATTAGTTATTAGACTCATTACTTATAATTTGAGTCATGATTATTGGATTTTTTTATAGATAATTGGTAGAGTCAATATAATTCATTATGTTTATTTGGTTTACTTGTGATAATTCTCATCATATGAACTTTAACTCATTTTGAAATTTTGATAAATTTAATTTCTAATTTTCTATAATGTTTAGAGATTTACCTTTTATTTAAATGTCATCTTTTGTCTAATTTTACTCTTTAAATGTTGTGATAGAAAAAAAATGACATGGATGTGTATTTTTTACTTTTTTCATTATTAGTACTTAACAAGTATATATTTATGTCATTTTTTTATTTTACATTCAAAACGCGAGACAATGAAGGCAAATCGCCTCGTACCGCCTCACATTTTTTAAAACCTTGGTCTCAACTTGCATTCAGCCACCCCATTTTGTTGGGATGTATAAACACAAGAAGTCTGGTGGATAATATCCAGAGACCGAGTGCAGGTGGTTATTGTACAGATAACCACCCTTTTTCAAAAAAAAATCTAAAGACTGAAAAACTGAGTCAAAGTAGAATTCACAAACTCAAGTCCATTATCAATCCAAAACATGCGAATTATAGTAAAAAACTGAATCTTTGTTTCATTAATAAAATTTTTTATCAATACAGGGGTTTCAGATTTCTCCATCATAAATACCCAACAGACACAAGTGTGGTCATCCACAAAAAGCAAAAAAATAGTGAAAACCCCTAAAATTCTTGACCCTACACGGGCCCCACAAATCAGCATGAATAAGACAAAAAGGAGACTCAGTTCTATTATTACTACTTGATAAAGACACCCTATGATGCTTGTCAAGTTGATAGGCCTCACAGGAAAAAGAGTCAGGAAATTGCATGTTTGGAAACTGACGATGGAGAACTAAAATACCAAGATGTCCCTATATGAGGTGCCACTGTAAATCATAAGTGGCATAAGCAACAGCAATAAAATGATTTTCAGGTGGTAGGTGCAAACAATAGAGGCTATCCTGCTCAAGTCCACCAATCTACTTCACTGTCTGGAGGTCCTACAGGATGAAAAAATGGTCATGAAACACCACTTTGCAATTTAATGCTTTAGTATTCTGACTTATAAACATTAAATTTAAGGCAAACTTAAGTGCATACAAAACATCAGACAAAGGTACAGTAGTAGTCAAGGAGATGTCACTCAAGCTTGTTACAAGGGATAAGGTATCATCAGCTACCCTAAGATGGACAAGGGTAGTCAGCGGTCTAAGAGATGAAAATAATCACATCTCCTGTAATGCAGGAGGAGGCACCTAAATCAGCAAGCCACGATGGGATACGAACACCTCCTGCACTAGTAGCAATACCTGTCAATTTAGTTACAGAAGCACCAACAGTAGAAGAGGCCTAAGAGGACACAAGTCTATCATACTCCTTAGAAATAGTGATCTAGGTACTGACTTGATCCTCCTGACAATACTGATTTCCATCTCCACCATAAACAACCTAGTTGGCCTGATGCCCCTAAGGAAAACCGTGCCTTATCCAGCACTTATCAACTGTGTGATTTGTCTTGTGACAATGATCACAAAACAAACCACGACCTCTGCTTCGGCCTCCTACTCCCGCACCACATCCTCTCCCCCTGCTCCTAGAGTTCCCCTACTACGGCCAATTGCTGCCATGGCAGAAGAATCTGAAGATGGTACAGGATCAGAAATCTCCAATCGCAAGAGTCGAGCATAAAGCTAAGCCGGTGTAGAAATTTCCTCCAAGGTCATAAGCCGATCTTTAACTTGTTTGTATTCAGAACCAAGGCCAACAAGCAACTGAACAAAATGGAAAGCTTCACGCTGCTTGGTAGTGACAGTAACATCAGTGGAGATGGTTAATAAGTATCTTACTCACCCCAGAGATTCTTCATAGAACCATAATATTCAGTGGGAGACATGATTCCCTTTCGAAAAGAATGCAACTCCTCAATCACTCGGTATAGGCGACTAGTGTTGCTTTTATGGGAATGTATCTCATGAAGAACTTCTCACATCTTTTTAGCAAAAGCATAAGACATAACCTACTTTGCTACAGGCTCCATGCTATTCAACATGAAAGTGACAACTACGGATGCAAACGAGTCAGGTTCGGGTTGGGTTTGGCTAAACACATACACATACACATTTACAAAATCCATATCCATACCCTACCGATTTACCCATCGGATAAAAAAATTCAAACACATCCATACTCATTTACCCATCGGGTATCCATTTGTAAATTAATCTTAATTGGTTATAATGACTTAACTCTATATTGAAACCTAGGGCTCTCTTATATAGAGAGATTTCGAAAGGGTGAAAGTACAGAGATGCCCTCGAGGAGCTAGAAACCCACAGCCGTACAAACAAATAATTAAAAACATATGCTAACACTCCTCAAGCTGGAATATAAATACCTATCATATTCAGCTTGGATACACAGATCAAATAAAGATCTAGCTAAGGACTTGGTAAAAATATCGGCAATCTGCTCCTCAGATGTGACTGATGTGGTATATAGCAAGCCCTTCTGAATGATGTCCTTGGTATAGTGGTAATTAACCTCAACATGCTTCGTCCTCTCGTGAAATACTAGGTTGTTGGCAATGAAGGCGGCCGCTCTGTTATCACATCTCATCTCCATTGGACTAGAAAACTGTATCTGCAAGTCAGTAAGCAGGGACCTAATCTACATCATCTCAACAGTCGTCTGAACCATGGCTCTGCACTCAGACTCGACACTGGATTTCGCAACTGTACCCTATTTTTTACTCCACGTGATCAAACACCCTGCCAAAAAGGTGCAAAAATCAATAGTGGATTTGCGGTTCACATGACATCCGGTGTAGTTCACGTCAAATTAGTCAACCAAGGTCATAGAAGACCCCTTGGAGAGGAGACCCTTCCCAGGAGCCTTCTTGATGTATCTAAGCACCATCAATGCTGCATCCAGTGCTGACGTATTAGCTTGGCCATAAATTGACTCAATCTCCCCACCGTAAATGAGATATCCAACCTCGTGATAGTATGATATAGCAACTTGCCAACAAGCTGCCTGTACTACATGCTGTCCATCAACTGTGCATCCTCATCATAGAGTGGCATCTTGGGTCCATAGGAATATTTGCCTCCTTGGCCCCAAGCATACCAACCTCTTACAAGATATCCAATACATACTTCCTCTGGGACAGGACCACACCCTTTTTGCTACGAGCAACTTCAATACCAAGAAAGTACCGTAAAGCTCCCAAGTCCTTCATGACAAACTACTCTGCAAGGATGTGCTTAATCTCAGCAACACCCTACTCATCATCTCCTGTGACAATTAAGTCATCAAGATAAACAAGAGTACCACAATACCTCGTCCAATCCTCCTGACAAAGAGAGAAAAGTCAGTTGTTGATCTCTTGAATCCAACTGCCTCTACAACCTGTGACAGCCTCTGGAACCAGCCTCTAGAGCTCTACTTAAAGCCATAGATGGCCTGCCGTAGTTGGCATAGACACTCCCCCTAAGCCTCAAAGCCAGGTGGCTACTGCATGTAAGCTTCCTCTTGAAGATCAACATAGAGGACGGTATTCTTCACATCCAACTGATGCAAAGGCTAATCTAGCTGAACTGCCACTACAACCAACACCCGTACCATAGGAAGTCTAGCAACTGGTGAGAAAGTGTCAAAGAAATCCACCTCATAGGTTTGGGTGAACCCCTTTGCAACAAGGCATCCTTTGTATCTAGTAAGACCACCATCTGGGTTAAACTTCACAATGAATACCCACCAACAACCAACAAGTGTAGCAACATTAGGAAGTGGCGTGAGCTCCCAGATCCCACGGCCTCTAAAAGCGGCCATCTTATCCTCCATGGCTGCCCACCATTTTGGATCAAGCATGGCCTCACAATGAGTAGTTGGAATCTGAGTAGCCACTAATGCCCGAGTGAATCCAGCAAACCCGAGGGTTAAGCCGTCAGTAGCAAGTGCCCAAGCTGTAGGGTAAGTAGTGCAGGTTCGTGGTCGCTTCCGAATTGCTATCGAAAGATCCAGATCATCACTGACCACATTTGTCATGTCCCTATGATCATCACATGACAAACATACGTCAATGTCTAAGGGACTCACCTGAAAAGCTGATGGTGAATGCGAGGGTGGGGTCCCTGATAGGTAGTAAGAGGGCGGACACATGTTTGAAGTGGCTGAGTCAGATGAAGAAAGGAATGCTTAGTAGCAGGTAGTGGTGGTGGTGTAGTAGTTACAGGAATCTCGAGAAAACTCCCAAAGTGAATGGGTGTAAATGGCATAGGCACCATATCACCCTCAGAAGGCATATCAGCAGCAAAAGTGGAAAAGAAGGGTATCGCCTCATGAAATGTAACATCCGCCAAAATAAAATGCCAAGAAGAAATTGGATCAAAGCACCAATACCCTTTTTACGTCCAAGTATACCTAAGGAAAACACACTTAACTGCTCTCGGTACTAGTTTATCCCAACAGGTAGACAAAGGCAACATAACCAAAAATCCGAGGGATGACGTAAAATAAGGGACGATCAGGATATATAACCTGCAACGGAATCCATTCATGTAAAGCAGCATTAGGCATCCTATTTATCAGAAAATAGGTAGTCAAAATCACATCACCCCAATAAAAAGAGGCAACTAAATGGTGAATCAGTAATGTACGAACAACATCAAAAATGTGGCAATGTTTTCCCTCAGTAACACCATTTTCCTGAGAGGTGTGGGGGCACATGGTCTCATGAATAATGCCACAACTGGAAAAGAAAATGTGCAACGAGTTGTAAAAAACTCTAAAGCATTATCAGATCAAAAAAATTTTACCAAACAAGAATGTTGAGTCTTTATTTCTTAACAAAATTCTCAATAATTTATCCCACATCGGACTTATTTCTCAAGAGAAACATCCAAGAAATATGTGCAAAATCATCTACTAAAACAAGATAATATATGTTCCCAAGTCAATCAAGAGTACGACTGGGACCCCAAACATCCATATGAACCAAATCAAAAGTAGCAACAGAGGAAACTTAAGTAGAACTGAAAAAACTAGCCCTGTAGTGTTTGCCCAGCTGACAAGCATCACAGGTGAGAACAGTAGTGGCAGGTGGCCAAGGCGGTGATGCCACTAGAGAGGAGATCCAACAGAAGCAAGGCCTTGAGTAGCAGAGGTAGCAATAACATGACTCAGACGATTCACCCCTTGTTCCTCACGCCCTCCACCAATCATCTTCCTAGTGAACTTGTCCTGCAAGACAAAAGGACACATCAAATATAGCTCGGCAGTTCAATTCTCTAGTAATGCTGCTAACAGACAATAAGCTCAAAAGAAAATCAGGCACATAAAAAAATCTGTCAGTCTCAAGGTAGGAGATAAAAACATATCTCCCTTGCCAACAAGTGGCAGATATCTCCCATCTGTCACCTGTACAGTCCTGGCTGGTGTAACTGATGCTAACTGAGAGAATGGACTTCTGTCGCCACATAGATGCTTGTACGCACCAGAATCAATCAACCAATCACCAGAAGACAAGAGTGACGACATACCAATCGTAGGTGCCTCATAAGAGGTGGCAATAGCTACTGTATCTAGAAACTAAGAAGATGCCTGAGTCAGCTATGCAATCTGCTGCCGCAAGGTCTCAATCTCTGTGCCCAAAGAACTGACATCGGGACTAGGGAGAACTCCATCTGAGATCTTAGCTGCCTGATTGGCCACAGGTGGCCTACCATGCTTCTGCCAGCATGTAGCCTCAGAGTGGCCAAGTCTGCCACAATAGGTACACGGAGTCCTAGTACATGTACCAGACAAGTGTCCACATCCACGACCACGTGCAGGTAGAGGAGCTCCCCTGCCATGTCCATGGATCGTAGCCAGTGCAAACATCTAAGTACCAAAGTCAACAGCAGGAGTGCGCACTAAAACCTTGCTGACTCTACTATAGGCCTCCTCCAAGGTAGGAAGCTCGGAAGCGGTGAGGATCTGATCTCTAGCAGCCGTATACTCAGGTCCAAGGCCTGCCAAGAAAAGAAAGACTGCCAGTTGTCTCATGAAGCTCTTCCAGGACTCACAAGCACACCCCGACAGATAGGAGTGATATCTCTCCAGCATATCCTTCAGGAGGGAGTAATACTGTGGTAGTGTGCGTCCTTCCTGACGCAAGTAGAAGAGATCGTAGAAGACCTGGAAAACTCGTGCAGCGTTCTTGGCATAAGAGTAAGTCTCACGCAAAGACTCCCACATCTCCGTTGTAGCATAATACATGATCTCACCCCCTATTTAGGGAATAACAGTATGCATGAGCCATGCAGAGACCATAGCATTATCTCTGTCCTAGTTGGCGTTCGCACCAATCTTGTTTTCCAGCTCTGAATCTGTAAGGATGTGGCTCTTCCCATGACCCCTGACGGTCATAAGGAAAGTCCGAAACCACCGCGGGTAATTGGTCTCGTCCAACTTGACTACAGGATCGAAAAATGGATTTTTAAAAACCCCAATATCTGAAAGAGAGCTCAACGTCACCTCAGACTAATCATCTGAAGCGACCTCTGCAATTCGGAAGCTTCAATCAGTCTTCTATATCCAATAAATCATTAATAGATCTGAAATCAGATATATTCAGATCTGCATCTTCAAAGACCCTCTCGGACAAGCGTTGTCCTAACTCAGGTTTGAGGAGAACACCCGAGAAGGCCCCAAAGAGACCTAGGTCTCTTTCTCCCTACTATAGGGAAGGAAAGTAGCCTTAGAAAAGGGGCTACAGTCCCCTCACACGTGCAGCAGCACGCCAGTCTGCTGCTCTGAACGCCGCCGAAGGTGCGCAAAGCTCCGCCGCGCCGCCTCGAGTGCATTGAGTTGCCACCGTGCCTCTCTGAAATGTCGTCGCGCCGCCTCAAGCATGTAGAGCACTGCTAAAGCGCCACCTCAGACACGCAAACCGCCACTGGGTCACCGCCTCAAGTGCGCACGACCGCCATGCGAGCCAGCTAGAGCGTCGCCTCGCGCGAGCGTCGCTGTTGCATCGCCTCAGACGTGCAAGACAACCGCGTGTGACCGCTATTGCGTCGCCGGTGAGGCACCGCGGCCGATCAGAGAGAGAGGAAGAGGGATTTAGTGGTAGGGTTCGGAGGCTTTGGGGGTAAAATACCTAGAGCCACAGTCTAGGGTTGTAATGACTCAACTTTTTATTGAAACCCTAGGGCTCTCTTATATAGCGAGCGACCGAAAGGGTGAAAGTACAAAGATGCCCCCGAGGAGCTAGAAACCCACAACCGTACAAACAAATAAATAAAAATATATGCTAACAATCTTGCAATCAATTTATGCCCACATTAGAGTTAAAAAAAAAAATCTATAATACAATTCATCAATTATTTATTTTTAACAAGCCTAAAACATAGGGGCTCAAGCTACTTCAATTTTAGTGATCATCATTGAAATTATTCAAGGGGAATATATCAAAGACAAAAAATACAAAGAAAGACAAAATATAAGTACATTTCAAATAAACGATCCTCAACCCAGAAATAAGTGTTCACTGGAAGCTTCAGAAGCACTCCCAACCTCCAAAATCATGGAGGGAATGATGGAGATTAAAGCTTGAGGAATGAGGGACTTAGAGTGGAACTTTTTTATCTCGAGTAAATGGAGATTTTATTCAGGTACTTGGGTCGGGTAATCGAGTATAGATCCATACCCATACCCAGTCGGATTTTTTGGATAAAACCCATACGGGTTTTACCCATTCTTTTTGGGTCAAGTAGAGTCGGGTTTACTAAAATTTGCATCCCTAATGGCAACCTAGTCATTGCCAGCCTCCCAGTCAGCAGTCTTAACTGTAGGTTCATCTTGCGTTAAGATATACCTCTTGTGATGCGATCCCACAAATCGAGAAAAAGATGTAGACCTTAAAAGGAAGTTGATATCATCCAACTTAATAAACGTCCCTTGCATAAAAGAAAATGCACTTGAGGTAGAGATCTTCCCCATCGAGTCGCTAGAGGATTCCTTCTTGTCTTCCATAATGCCTGGTTTGTGGGAAATACACAATCAAGAATTTCTCAACCCAAACTCAAATCATAAGAACCACAGACAAATCTAAAGCGTTGATTTCAAACCATATACAAGCTTAAAAATAGTACAACCTCCTTAGTCGAACCAAGATGATCTAGTAGGCGGTGCTACAGCCTAATCAGAGGACCTGCGATGCAACCACCACTCGATCAAGGTGATAGGTGACGCTACAAGCCCTAATCGGGCAATGCTGCAGGGCCCCCAAACCAGGCGACGACATTGTAGGCCCCGATCAAGCGATGCTGCAACTCCCTAGACCGACAGTGTCACTCTGCCTTACTGATGGGGCAGCAGTGCTACTACCCTATTGGTGGCGACAACGCTGCTGCCCTGGTGGTGGCGGCAGCACTGCTGTCGAGAGAGAGAGAGAGAGGGGGGGTTTAGGTGGATGGGTAGGGAGGTTAGGGTTTGGTGGGGTATCCAATTACTAGTCTAGGAACGCTACTCTGATATCATGATAGAACAAATGAGAGATCTAATCTCTTGAGAAACCCTAAGTGCCTTTATATAGAGAGACACTAAAGAGAGAATTACAAGCACACACCCGTACAATAAGCAAATAGCAAAAATAAGCCACATAACCCATATAACTCGACAAATCAAGACCTAACTTCTGACTGCTAGAAAATCTAAAGAGCTCATATGCCATTTAAAGTGAATCTATGTGTGGTTGTTGAGAAGGAGAGGTTGGTCACCCATAGCTATCTGTGTCATTAGGCTCCTCACTCAATGATTCTTGTGTCCTTTCCAGTAGTCAAACTAAGGGGGCATCGAGCACCTTTTCTTCACTTGTCCCTTCTTATAAGAGTGATGGGTTCTATGTTGGATGTGCCTATACACTACACCTCATAGCTAGCCTTCTAGTCTAGCATTCACACTCCACTTACAAATAAAGGGACCCTTAAGAGGCCTTTCACCATGCTTTGGTGCATTTGGCTAGAGAGTAATGGAGTTATTTTTAGAGGGGTGAGAACTTCTATCAAGGCTATAAAGCATATGCATCACTCTCTTTGTACTCTTGAAGCATTTAGGTCTCCTTTTAATGAATGTTGGGGGGGGTTAACATACCTTGTTAACCCCCTTTCTTAATTTCAAAAAAAAGTAGGATCTACATCAGGCATCCATCTTCACCTATAGTCCTAGGTTACCATCATCTTCCTTATCAATAGCCATAAAAAGCTTTTCACCTTAACTAGAATACACACCTTCTAAAATATCCTGCAATCAAAATCCAACTTCTGGTCAACATGACCATGATCCTCCATGAAGTGCAAATAGGAATTTTTGGTAGAGAACTCTCCATGCCTCCAAATCCAACCACCAACCCGACCTTAGCCAAATATCATGCATGGTGCAACATAAAGGTAAGAGCATCTAATCTAGCCCCAGAGGGCAATTACAACAACGAAGGCATCAAGCAATTATCAACAAAACAATCAATCATAAAAGCCATGGGGTTCGTAGCAACCAGCAAGGGTAACCAACCTAGGAAAAAGATGAGCCATAAGGCCAACAAACGATCAATCATGCATCCAGAACCTGAACTCAGCCATCTCCTAAACAACTTCAACAGTAGACCTAACTCTCCTCAAGGTTTTCTATAGATCTCTCTAAAACTATGAAGATCCCCTTAAGGATAACCTCCATTCATCCCAATCAATTGTATCTCCATACGAATCACATAATAAGGACTTTCAAAGTGACAAAAGGGACCCCAAAAGCTAAAGAACCCACTTGAACAGCAAAGCTTCATTCATCACAAACAAATCGAGAATGATAAGACCCAAGCCCCTTCTAGTTTGCAGATCTCCATCCAAGCCGCAAAAGGAAAGGACATGTTGCTCGTGCCAAAAGCCTGCAAAAATTTCCTCCTAATGAATCCACTCCCTTTAACATTGCAGCCAGTATCCTAAAGATCGATAGTACATCAAAAAAGAAGAAAGTATAAAGGAGGAGAGCAGTGTAAGTCATCTACCCTTGGGAAAAAGATGAGACACCCAACCTTAGAGGTGCTTCTTCATCTTCTCCATATCTAGGTCCTAACACCTCACCACACTGTACCACCCTCTTATCCGACATGCCAAAAGGTAAGAAGCCTAACTTAGGGAGGTTCATCTGTAAACACCTCTAGTAAAAGCTTGAGTTTCCTATCCCCTATAGTTGGGACTTCGACAAATAGTATAGTGTCTTTTGCATACTATAGTAAAGGAACAACTATTTTCCCCAACCAAAACCAATCTCCAAAGAAGACTTGCTTCACAAAGTGCAAAGGAAACATCTACCAAAAAATCAATAGCATTCATAAGGGTGACAAGGAGCAACCCTATCTAACCCCACTCCTAGGTTGTATCCAACCCTTCTCTTGGTGGCCGAAAAATGACGTAAGAAGAGGACATGATACACATCTCCATTTCCTATACCTAGGACTGCAAAAACCCTCTTAACCTAAGCAAAGACCAAGAAATCACCAGTCTAAAGTATCATAAGCTTCAATGAAATCAATTTTCAAGCATAAAGCTTCAATCCCCTCCCCTTTTTCCAAGCTAAAAGGATCTTAGAAGCCACAACATAATTTTCCCCAATGGATCTCCCCTCTTTAAAGGTTGATTACATAGTCTAATCAGATGATCCAGAACACATCCCAAGTGATGAGCCAAAGTCTTTGCAACTAGTAAATATATGTTGTTGGATAGAGCTATTGGCCTAAAATTATCCAGCATCTCAACCACGTCCTTTTTAGAGAAAAAAAGAACAATCAATCTTGTAGCGACCCACACCTACCATTAGGGAATAAAAATGGCCATTACCTCGCCCTTTGCCATGGGCCATAAGATTGCATATATTAATAATTTGCCTTTATTCTCGTAAAAATCAACTAACTAGGCCGACTAGTTGGCTGAGTAGTCCTGGTCGCCCCCTTCACCAACCCATGCACCTATACTTACGACGATAGTCGACCCGACTACTCAGTCGAGTAGTCAGCCTGATTATAATGATTTTTACATGTGAATCATTACCATGTCACAACCTAACCCGATTACAAGTTATAATTGTTAAGAATCAGGCATTGTAGTGATGCCCTTCCTTTTCCTTAAAGTTGGTGCGTGGAGAAGAAAAGAGAGGGACCAACACTGGAGAGAGAGGTGAGAGTTCTAGAATGATGGAGATATTATTTTGTGAACTCAAAAATAAAAACAAGATATTGTACCCTTTTATAGATAAGGAGTCAATCAATAACAAATCATAAAAGGACTCTTGCTAAAGTAGGACTCTTGGCTCTTTCCTATTCCAACAAATTAACTTTCCTAAATAACTTGACTTGATGACCATGTGATGAGTATAATTATATATTAACATAGTTTTGTTGATTTTGGGTGTTAGTTGCATTAAATTTAGGTCATATTGTACATAATTGCATATTTGCATGCTAAGAATAAAATTATCCTTTGGAGCCTGTCTTGTACTAATTTTAGGTCATGCTATGTGTAGGAATCCTTTACTCAGGCTCATGAGGAGAAGCAAGAATACAAGTCACCAGAGGTTCATTTGAGAGAAGACCTTTTCAGGCCTTGGAAACCCTAGTCCTAACCTAGTCAGAACATGCCTATTTTACGCTCGCCCAAAACCCTAATCCTAAGACCTAGTCCTAATGCTCAAACCTAACCCTAACCAGCTCCCCTCAGCTCATTTTGTCCTAATCCTAACCTTACACCATACCCTTAGCCTATTTCTAAAATTTAGCTCACACACCTAGTAACACTACCCTAGTCCTAGTCCTAATATTATCATATAGGTTCCTACACATTATCCACTTGCCACATAATTTTTATGCACCGTAATTTGTCTTAAATATTCCTTTATTTAATTGCTAAAATGTGGCATTTGATTGTATCTAAATTAGGTCTTCAATTAGTCTCCTAAAATCTCTCTAATTAAGATCTAGTGTAAACATAAATTAACAATGATTGGACCTACATTATAGGAACCCATAATAGCCTCCAAGACACCCTCCATCACCCTTGGATGTCCATTATAATCACTTCCCAAATACTATTCATGTCCAAGTAGTTTCCATACCCTTTCTCCTATGATTTTAGTCAATCAAGATCCAAATCTCAATCCTAATCCCAAAATTCGTGCCAGTCTAACATACCTTCAGTATTTTGGCCATAACTTTCTCATTTTGAATCTAAATTGAGTTATTCAAGTTGTATTTAAATGCTGATTTCGAGGGCTACAACTTTCCTTTTATATGCAACTTCAAATTCGAAACATGTAGAGGCCAAAAATTGAAGACATTAGCATTCCTACTTTTCTATTTAGATAAATCCTAAACCTAAACCTAATTTCCAAATCCTAAACCCTAGCCTTGCCCTCCAAGAAATCCATGGACGTCCACCCCCTCTCCTTGTGCCTATATAAACACCATATGGCCTCCATTAGTTGTACACAACTCTCCTCCTTGCTCCTTCCTCCTTAGGTCTTCTTCAACCTCCTTAGCCTCTTCATCCTCCATAACTTCTTCCTACCTCCACCTCCTTCTTCCTAGGTCCTCCACCTTCCTCCACATTCTTCTACCTTCCAACAACCTCCTTAGGTCCCTTAGATTATTAGGTAATCCCTTAGCTACTTAGGTTCTCCATTATCTCCTTCTACCTCAAGTTCTTTTCCAAAATCTTCTTCAACTTCTTCCTCAACATCTCTCCAAACTACTTCTCGAAGCTTTCCTCTACTTCCAAAGGCTTGAGGCGGCACTCTTCTTCAACCGTCTCGGGCTTCTTCATCTTCAACATCCTATTGCTATTACTTCTCTACTTCTTCCTTCTTACTTGTAATTGTTAACTCTTTAATTGGTAGCAATACATTTATGTTTATGTTTTCATCACCAAGGTTCACGATGTCAGTATGCGGTCGGTTGGGTCACCGCATAGCAAGTATGCGATATTCGGACGAGTATGCAATTTTGCATTTTTTATTTAAAAATATAAAATAATTAGTTAATTTATTAAATTTTGTGTTATATGCAGTGTTATAATTATACAAATGTCTCAAGTAGTATAATAAAAAAATATAATCTAGAACCATATAATTTGACACCTTTAATTACTATATAACCTAGAATATAAAAGATTTGACATATTAAAAAAGGAAAATGTAGATATTAGAATCCAGATGTTCATTTAAACAAACATTATATAAACATCAAACTCAACAATTGATTTATTTAATATTAGGAATGATTTATACACATTGTCACATACAGGCCCTAAAAATCAAACACAAATAAATACAACATTAGGAATATATACAACATTTGAGACACAAGCATGATGTCACAAACAAATCAGACTTTAAATATCAAACCCAATAAAAATCAGACCGTAAAAATAAAAAGCCTAAAACTAAAATCAGGCTGTGAGAGATATACCTCCAGTGATGGTCGGTGCAACCTCCAATGTTGGTAGGCGATGGCTGGTGGGTGATGGCAGCGCCCTATGAGAGGCAGTGCTGCACCCGATGTTGGTGGGTGATGGCAGCGCCCTATGAGAGGCAGTGCTGCACCCGATGGTGGGCGATGGCCAGTGGGTGATGGTAACGTTATGTTAGACGCGGTAGAGAGGGCGACGCACCAACAACAGAGAGGGCAATAAGGGTTTAAGGCAATGGCAGAGAGGGGTTTAGGCATTCTCAATGGGTTTAGGTTGAGATACTAGGCATTCTCGATGGCAGAGAGGTCCAAGAAGTTTTATTTTTAAGTGGGTCTTTTTTATGTTAGGCCTTGAAGTTTTTTTGAAGAAGACCCCATCGGTGGATCTATCTCAAAGCGGTGACTACTCGACCGAGTAAACGTCTACTCAGTCCGACTACTCGACTAGACCCACTTATAGCACCGCATTGCGTTACACGATTTGGGGAGGAGTTCGCCTACAACTATGCGGCCACCTACTCAGCCTAAGCGGCCAACTTCCTAAACATTGTTCATCACTCTCTACTCTATTTGCTTGTTAGTTAGTTGTTTAATTGCTTTCTTATCTCAAAAATCCAAAAAAAATAAAGTGCATGTGTTGCGTTTTCCCCAATCCATAATTTTCGCATTTTCACATATTCGCAATCTCACTTTTCAAAATGCACTCCGACTATTTCGCACTTCCAATTGGGAAGCAACCTAGCTAAAAGCCTCCCTGAGATACAACCTGGACTCCTATATATTACATTTTCAATTCATTACAAGTTCAGAAAATTAATTTTGAGAAATGGCGTAACTTACACAGCAACAACATGATTTAACCTTAAGCGGATTTCGCACATCACTAAACAACAAAACAAACAAAACTCTAAAACAAACTTGCCACATTTTGGCCCAAAATTAAATTGACATGGAAACAACTTCATGCACCCGCATGGGGCTCGACTTGATGACTCAGCGCCATGTGGCACTGATGCCACATGGACTATCCACGTGGCCTCGTATTTATTCTCACTAACACGGACCCTCAAGTCGAAGCTAGAGAGAGTGAAGTCTTGCCTCCAATCTTCTTACAGTGATAGAATGGTGAGCGATCCCATGCATGATATTTGACACATTTTCTCTGAAAAAATCTCCCCTTTTGGAGGAGAATAAAAAATCGACTATGAAGGCCCCATTGGTAAAGTACAAAGATCACAAACCTCTTTATAACTTAATAGATCTCATTCTCCTTCTTAACTTTAGACTCGTCTCATGTCTCCGCAATGATTTAAGTCTCCATGTCAGCCATGTCTTCAACACAGTGGTTGGGGAAGGTCTTTGTGCCTCTTCTTCTACACTCGAGAGCCAAGCACTCTTGGCATTCCTCAACATGCTAGAGGATTCCACATACCCCCTCAATTCCTTGGTGCCATTGCTCTTATGCCCCAAGAGCCTATCGAGTCACTACGGTCTCTGGGTGCGTATAAGGCCACCTTTTTCATAGTAGAACTGCCATGGCGCATCAATCTTGAGTCCACGTGGCCCACGCACTGGAGAAATGATCCTATGCGTGGAGGTAGATTTCTTCTCCTTCTGCATGCCTAAGATCTAATAGGCCAGGAAGGCCTGCTCTGGTACCATGTTAAAAATGAGGGAATGAATTTTCTAATTAAAATAAGCAAATCATACCCCTCTTTATATAGAGAAAGTTTGGTACAATAAGGAAACATAACTAAGTTACTAAAAATAACACGAACTAAAACAAGAAAGACAACTAAATTTCTAACTAATTGGATCCTAATTTATTTCCTAACAATAATTATTAGAAACTTTAAGCTTACGTTATTTATTTCCTTTGGATTTATGGTTTGTAGCTTATTTTCATTACCTTAAGCTTCTAATGATTGATCTTTACATGATCGTACGTTTGTTGAAATCTTAAATTGTGTAAATAAATATATCTTATTTATATATTTTATAAATATATATATTTAAATATTAAAAAATACCCAACCAAGTATCCTCCAACTACTCTTCCCCATACCATCCGCTTGGTCAATGACCTAGCCAATTTAACACCGACTACCGACTTTTACAACATTAAATCATATGTATTCTGAGACCAACCAAGATTAAACAAGCAAGATCATTTGGAACAATTTCCTTAACACTAAATTTGATCTTTACCAACTCCTTCGAAAAGCCTCAACATCCAACTTCTCTGATTGTTGGGCTATGGTATTAATTTTCCATCGTTGTGTATGCCTAAATGACTAAAGAAATCTTATTTCTATTGGTATCAGAAAAAGCTTTTCTCAAAATTCCCATTGCAAAGTCTACCTTTCATTATGTAGCCATGCATCCATCCTAGCAACTTCATCTTTGCTATAAACATCCTTGACACACATCTACAGCATTCTAACAATAAAAGCCTATATAGAATGTCATGTCTCACTACTATGTAGTATGTGCAACATGGCATGTTTCACTACCACATAGCATGTAAAGAACATAATGTCTCACTACTACTAAGCAGTATTTCTCATTAAACTTTCAAGAAAAAAAATCTTGTAACATAGGATAAACTCTTCACTGCAATAATCCTACATCTGACCTTAATTCACCTATGCAATAGGCGGGTAAAACAACAGAAAACAAAAACCTAACCAAATCGAAAAATTCAATCTCTTAAGAGATCTACTTCAGCTTTCAATTCTACAAATAAGAACCAAAAAGTTAGTTCCGTTACCGGTTTTCTTATTTTAAAGTTATTTCAAACTGAACTGAACAGGTTTTTGACTCATTTAATAAAAACCCTAATTCTAAAACCCTACCCCTAACACCACCCCCACAATCCCCTGACCCTTCCCCTCCCCCTTCCATGTTCCATTGTTCCCACCCATTTTTCCTCTCCATTGGCATCAACATTATACTCTTATCATTGTACTTGATTACCTTCCTTTGGAATATTAAGTTTTCTTGTCTAAGATTGATGTCAAATGACTATAGTATTGTAGAGAGTTGCTTGTTTTATTTATGACTTCATTAATACTTTATTTGTGCCGGCAAATTACCTGGTTTTTTCACCCTTAAATTGTCTTTATTTAAAGAGAGACAGTTCAATCAAACTTGTTCACCCAAACCAAACAAGTTGTAGCCAATCTTGTAATCAAACCAAAAAATGCAATTACCGTGGAGAATCGATTCAGTATTGATTTTTGGGTTTTTACAAAACTAAAATTTAGTATGATAGAAATGTGTCAAATTAAACTAAACTGGTTTTGAACACCCCTACATTGCAACCATTTAAAGAACCTTTTCTTCATTGACATGATGAAGACATGAAACAAATGCCTTGTTAGGTTGCATTAAGAGCAAGAATTAGGGAACACAGGGTTTACTGTGGAATAAGTGCCTGGGAGGGGAGTGAAATGAGAAAGAAGGTCAAGGGTTGCTATGTCTAGTCCACCTTGGATCAGGATACCTACTGATATCCAATCTTTGTTTGGTATAACTGTCCCAGACACTAAATGGTGCCATTCCCACCAGCTGGCATTATATATTTGCAAGTTCTAACTATGCCCAACCAAATGGTTGGCAGTACTTCTACCACCCAAATCTCCTGCATAAACATGGTAGCAGGTGGCAGAAATGCTGAACAGCAGCGGCATGCTCACTGACAATTGTCGATGAGGGAACAAATTTTATGGTATTTATAGATGAGTAGTGATATGCAGACACCGTTGTGTACTCAAGTTTGTACACAACAGCCTATGTGGAACATGACATCGCATGGAACATGCCATGTCATGTTGATGCGGTTCATATGTGGCACACGACGTGGCATGGCTGACGTGGCCTGTTATTGTAAGGGGGCATGGTACATGACGTGTCACATGATGTGGCAGACACGTCATGTGACATGGTGCTTACATTACATGGCAGTTGTATACAAACTTGTGTACACTTTAGTGTTCGTTTTCCTTTACAGATTAATAGCCAGACAGATTCTAGAAGCTAAAACAACACTTTCTTAAAAAAAAAAAAAAGCTAAAACAACACCTCAGCTAAACCTTGCTTACATAATAACCTTCCCGTACCATTCAGATTGCCATCATGTAATCAACTTCCATAAGCTTCTATCCAACTTAGATTGAATTCCAGCATTTGGATACGACTTAATCTGCCATTAGCTAAGATGTGAAAGCACCCATTTAAGGTTTTCACAAAAGTATACGTGTATGACTTCCTCAGCAAGAATTGTCACTACATCACTAGAAAGTCGCACTTGATTGCATTCGGATTACATGGAAAAGGAACTTACGCATCCAATCACCGCCGAAGTGACCAAGAACAACAGCCCCATGAGCGTGATCTGCGAAATCGAGCCCGCGGACAAACGTTACAACTCCACAAAGCTCAGTACCATAAGAACAAGAACGAGGATCGCATCTTTTGCAACGGCATACCATATTGGGCCTGCGAACACGCGCCCGAAATATAATCGCACGTAATTCCACAGAATTAGCGAGCATCAGGGCATTATGATCGAATTTATAAGGGAAAAAAAAGGGGGGAAGGCATTTGGAGAGGAGTTGCATACGCGATCCAGAGAGGGAAGAGGGTGAGGCATCGGGTCCAGAAGGGCTGGAGGATGTACTTGGCCATGAGGGAGTTGTCCACGCCGCTGTACTTGTACCTCTGGAGCGTCGCCACCCCATGCTGCCCGATGTAACTCATCTTCTATCTGCAAACTTAGGATCCTATCAAAATGGGAGACGGATGGCTCGCCGATCCACCGGATTCGACGGTCTGGATCCGCCAGGGAGAGGGAGAGGGAGAGGGAGAGGGAGAGCGAGAGAGAGACCTTTGATCGCAGTGGATGAGTGGAGTGTAGGAGGCAGCTCTGCTCGTGGGGTGGGAAACAGCGAGGTATCGGGAGGGTTGGGTCGTTAAGGTTCCTATTGGAGAGCGAGGGAAGTTGAAGGAGGGGGCGTGCGTGTGTGCGCTTTCTCTTGCACCGAAAAACTCTGAAAAAAAATTGTAGGCCGGCAATTAAAAATAATTAAAGAATAATTATGATTCGAGAAATTTTAACTTGAAGATAGAGTCACTTCATTTTAAATAAAATTAAGGGTCAACTTTTAATGCTTTTGAAAAGTTAATTTGGCTTAAAAAAAAAAAAAGTTGATCCTTCTAAAGTTGATTTTATTATTAGGAAAATAACTTTTAAAGAGTCAACTTTATCGTTGACTCCCCTCTCTCCTACCTTTTGCATGCTCCCACTATTATTTTTGAACGAAAAAAAAAAAACATCCCTACTAATTTTTTTCTTCTCTACTTTCAACAAGCACAACTACAATCAGAAAATCAAAAAAGTACATTTCCAACATATGCAAATATTTTCTATATTTCACACTTTATTCTACAACCACAAAAAATATATTATTCTAACGATCAATCAACAAGAAGATGTATTTTACATACATAAAAAGAGCTACATAAGTTTTAGAAAAATAAAAAAGATGCATACCTTAGACATATAATAAAAAAATAGGATATAATGCATAAGAGGGGGACACCGTACATTTAGAATCATATAATCATGATAGGAGTGATAGTTTTGATTGTAGTCCATGGTTGTTCTAAACCATCCTATCCAAGGAAAAAAATTACTTCATACTCATCGATCAAATAACCAAGACTAAAAGAGAAAAGAACATTAATCAAACGTAGAAGTTTTATCCTCCAAAAATTATGGGTTTCAAATATTTTTCAATGACATCTTTCGCAACCATATTTAGTCCACAAAAAAAGCATTACAAAACATTAATCAAAAGAAAAGCAACATCAAACACACAAGATAAACCTGCTAAAACCAAATAAGACCCAAAAACTTGTACAAACCCCTACTATAACCTAACCTAACTACAAGCAAGAAAAAAAAAGTAAAATCAAAAGGGAACAACTACCTGTTAAAGTACTGAAGGGAGGAGTTCAAGCATGGACGAGGTCAAAGCAATGGTGGTCCAAGGGTTGTATTTGGTGTTGTGCTAGAGTAGGGGGAAGTCATAGGAGTAGGAGGTGGGAAGAGGTAGCACAGTGAGGAAGGGGAAAGAAGTTGCATAGCACGTGAGAAGGAGGGGTTATCGAGGGGGGGAAGATGAAATGTAGGACGACTATAAAAAATGACTTCGAAAGAGTCGACTTTACTTAAGGAAAGTTGACTCTTTAAGAGTTAATTTTAGTTAAACCAAAGCGACTCTTCAAGTGTCAACTTTGTTGTGGGTCTCTTCTAAATACAATTTGTTAAGCAATAATTAACCTTTAATTACTTCTAATTGTCGTCCGTGCAATGTTTTTTCAAAAAACCCACTCATGAACATGAGTTCATGGAATTGAGGGAAAGGAGTTAATAGCTAGTATATCTTAAAGGTGGCCATCTTAAATTAATCACTAATAAAACTAACAAATTTAAATAATTCTTAGATCAAGGTTTTTCTTTGAAAGGTAAAAGGGTGGTTTACTTCAGAAAACTTTTTAAAAGGATACTGTTGACATATCTGGTTTACTATGTTACATCTTGTGTGTTTTTCATTTCTCTTGGAGTTATCATGTTATTTTCTAACACCTCTCCTCTATATAAAGGGGTGTGGGACTCTTTGGAATACTTGAATTGGATCATTCTTTCCCACTTGGTATTAGAACACCAGTCCTAAATCATAGCCCTGGTAATCCACCCAAGAAGGCCTTTGAAACCCTAACCACCCAAATCCCCTTTCCGTTCTTTATCAGACTGTCATCGCTACCAGCTGCTGCTCTTGCCAGCGGCTGCAAGGGCCACATCAACCCTTCTAGTGGTGGCAGGCAGTGCTGCCAGCCCGCTATAGGGCCACTGGTGGTTGCTTGAAAGGTAGGCGGCAACCACTAGCACCACCACCACCCCTCCACAAGCCCAGTAATCCACCGGCGATCTCTCATTAGTCAACAAGAGGACCACCGATGAGGGCTCTTTCCTTCAAACGACGGCGAGGAGGAGCAGCGGTCCCTAGATGGTTGTGCTAAGGTGATTCCCCACACCCTAACGCTACCCCAGTTTGATTCCAGGGACCCTGATGAAGTTCTTAGTATGATTTCTGGGCTATGCGTGCTTGGATTTCATGATCAAGAGATTCAACCTTTCTTTTAGAGGTCCCTGTGATCTGAAATCAGAGATTCGAATCTACTTTTGGATTGACTAATCCTTGTTAGAGGCACAATGCCATCATCGGAAGGTTCAGAGATGGCATTGGATACCGCTACTGTGATAGCGATGGTGGAGTATGTAGGCTTGGTGCATCAAGAGCATGACAGGAGTCATCGTGGTACCGGATGGTCCGTTGACTCTGGTGCTTCACAACATCTCTGTGGCGATCAAAGTTATTTTCAATCATTCAGTCCTACGATGCCTGGGAGAACAGTGTAGGTAGCAGACAACAGGCATGCTCCTGTTGTTGGTTAGGGGGAGATGTCTATAACCCCCACTTTGCAGTTGCTGAGAGCATTACATGTGCTGGAGTTTCCCATGAGCTTATTGTCCATAAGCAAGATTACAAAGGACCTTCATTCTGGGGTTATCTTCGATGAGCTTGGATGTATCATTCAGGATAAGTTCACTGGGAAGACCATTGCTAAAGGCACAGAGGAAAATGGTGTTTACCATCTTGGGTAGGAACCATTTGCAGGAGCCAATAGGATGATGGTGGGAGTGCCCTACAGTGGCACATTCCTCTAAATCACTTGCCTCTCTACCACCTCAGGAGGGTGATTCTACATATTTCTCCTGCCACTACTATTAGGTGTGATTCTTGCTAGCTAGGTAAGCATCATTGGTCTTCTTTTTTTGCCAGTACTTTCCCTGGATCAGCGGCTGTTTTTGAGCTACTTCATATGGATGTTTGGGGACCAAGTAGAGTTTCAAATAGGATGGGACATCGTTATTATCTTGTAGTCATTGATGATTTTTCCATAATATCCTGGGTGTTTCTTTTGAAGAACAAGGTCTATGTTGGAGGTGTTATAGAGACTCTCTTTTTGGAGATCAGGACTCAGTACTCTGCCACCATGAGAGTTGTATGAACAGATAATGCCCTCGAGTTTTGCACTGCTAAACTTACAGAGTTTTACAGGGCTCGTGGGATTATCCACTAGACCACTTGTCCCCTTGTAGCGGAATCGGGTTGCAAAGAGGAAGCACATACACTTGTTAGAGGTTGCCCATACCCTTCTTATCCACCACAGTGTTCCATAGAGATACTGAGGGGATGCAGTTTTGATGGTGTGCTATCTTATTAACAAGATGCCGAGTGCAATTCTCCACCAGCAGATACCAATTCTCTTGCTACATCAAGATGGTGAGCTTTTCCATGTGTCCCCCAGGACTTTTGGGTGTGTTGCTTTTGTTTATGTGCCATCACCAAGTTGTGAAAAGCTTGCTCCTTGCGCTGTCAAGTGCATCTTCTGAAGGTACTCCAAGAGTCAAAAGGAATACCGATGTTACAATCCCACCCACTGCAGACGTTATGTTAGCGCTAATGTAACTTTCCATGAGACTACACCATATTTTTCAGTTGATGGACAAATGAGTTCTCGTGACGATGTAGGTCCCATGCTTATTCCTCATGTTCCGCCGAAGGAAATTCTGGTCTCCACGTCTCAATTGACTTCTACAGACTCCACTACCTCCTTGGATGATTTTCAGCAATTGCATGATCCATTGCTCACGTACAATAGACCGCATATGACACTACATAGGTCACCTTCCTCACCAGTGGCTGATGTTCCACAGGCAGTTGAGATGGTATATGACGATAGTGACAGTTTGGTTCGACCTGATCCCCCTAATAGTGTCAAACAAAGTAGTAGTAAGATTCCTTCTGTAAATGTTTATACAGAGGTTTCAGATGATTCTGACCTTTCTATTGCCATTAGGAAAGTGCCCCACATGTGCGGGTCTAGATACCGCGTTGCAGGCAGTTTGGCTACCGATGGTCTTGGTTCTGGGTTTGGCAGTTTTTGCCAAGCACTTACAGTCTCACACATCCTACCTACATACCAGTAAGCCATACTTGATCCAAAGTGGTGTCAAGCCATGGAAGACGAGATGGTGGCACTCTGGAGTAGACAAACTTGGGAGCTCGCCACACTTCCTACAAGTGCATGACTAGTTGGCTCCAGATAGGTCTTTACCTTAAAATACAACACTGATGGGTTGATTACTAGGCCAGGTTGGTGGTGAAGGGATTCACTTAGACCTATGGGTTGACTTCTTTAACACTTTCTCCCCCATTGCATGCCTCGCCACTATTCATATACTTATATCTGTTGCAGCTCACAAAGATTGGTGATTGCACCAGTTTGATGTGAAGAACGCTTTTCTCTATGGTGATCTTCAGGATGAGGTTTACATACAACAACCCCTTGGTTTTGAGGTTCAAGGGGAGTGTGTTTGCAGACTCAGGAAGGCCATCTATGGCTTGAAGTAGAGCCCAAGAGCCTGGTTTTAGAAGCTCTTAGATGTATTGCAGAGGATAAGGATGCAGAGATCTTCAAATCACTCTCTATTCGTCAGGAAAACTGAGAATGGCATGGTGGCACTACTAGTCATGAAAACAAATTCAATGTGCAATTGCTACCCCATGAAGGTGACTGCATTTCTCCCCAGCCAAATGCCTCATAAGATAGCTAAAATCTTCACCTTCTCCTTTTTGGATCTAAAAACATAAGGGTCAGGTTAATTTCTACTATTCCAAAATGAATCCCAAAAGCTCTGCTCATTGGAGTGGTCAATCCAACTGATATGAAACTTGTCCCAATTTTGTTGCGAAAAGCTACACTCAAAGAGATGGTTAATCTCCTCTTGGCCTAATTAGGAAGTGCTTGCATCTAGTACCCATCTGGATCTCTATTTTCGTGCTATTATTCTTCCTCTTCTAAGCAACTATGCAAAAAAATTTCTTTTACGAGGGGAGGCTGCAAACCAAAAAAGTTTACGGTCCTAAATTAACTTAATATCTCACCAGGTTAAAGCTCCTCACAGCCTATTATAAACATCATGTATTGTAAAACTCCCAGAATCCCAAAAAATTGCATCATTTTGATTACCTGGCCGAAAATCATACAGTAACTCCTTCATCTGCAATAACTCTGCCATCCTTTAATCAAAAAGATGGCCAACAATTGTTGATCCCCATCCATTGGACCAACAATAACCAACCAGGGTAGCTTTATTCCCAACCATAGAACAAAGCCTCAAAAATAACACCTTTAAAGGGCTATGTCCAATCTAGTTATCATTCCAAAATAAGAAGCAATTTCTTGATCCAAGTTTTGGGGTGAAGAAATGTTGTGTTTACAGGCAAATGGTGGCTACTTCTCTGAAGAAAGAGGAGGCCCTCTTGGAAGAGTAAATTGCTGCTCCCAATTCAGAGTCCAGCCAAAACAATGGTTAAACACCATGCTTAGAAGATCAGAATCGTGCCCCATAATTCTTGCTACCCATTTTGTTATGAATGCGACATTCATTGCCTTAATGTCTCTAACCCCGAAGCCACTTTCCTTAATCAGCCTACAAACCTCTTCCCACACCACTAGCCTTGCACCACTTCCATTTCGGTTGTAGTTCGTCTAGAAGAAATCTCTCATGAGACCAACCAATCTTTTTTCAATTTTCTATGGCATGCAAAAACATAGAGGAAGTATAAGGGAATAGCCACCAAAACAGACTTCATCAAGACCAAGTGGCCACCTTTAGGCAGAATTTTAGAGGCCCAACCCGACAACCCTTCCTCCAATCTCTCACTCAAAAGTGTCCATTCCCAAAGAGAAATTGGTCTATTCAATAGAGGTAGTCCCAAATACATCATAAGAAGAAGCCCCCCTCCATCCTTAGTGCATTGCCACACTCCTCTGCGTCCTCTAGTGTCATCCCCATAGGAACAAAACTGGATTTTGTGTAATTAATTTCCAGCCCAAAAACTTCCCCAAATAATTCAAGGAGGCATCTTGATAGCGAAAATGTGTGATTTGATAAGATTAGGGTTTAAGTTGTTGCAACACGCAAATTCGCAATTGCTTTTACAATTTATAAGACCTAGATAGTAGAGTATCTGGGGTCATCCAAGGAGGTAAATTTGTTAATCACAAAGATTGTTCTCTCTCTTGCCTCTCAAATCAACACATGTATTTTTGTCTTTTTCATTTTGTTGTTTTTAGGGTTTTCGGAAACAATCAGGTTTTTGGTGTGAAGAAGAATTATGCTAATACTATGCCTAAGTGACAAAATGAAACCCTCTCTTCTAAGCTCACCCTAGGCAAGTGCATTGTTTAACGTGTGAAATCGGTGTTTAAGATTGATATGTTGCAGTACAGACCAAATCATTCATCAACAAATACAATTTATAGCTCAAAAAAAATTCGAGGTCGAACGCAGGGAGCAAATGTTGCAATAAATCTCAAAATTGCAATTCTATCACAATATATCAATATATGATGAAATTTCTAAACTCAAATGATATGTATATAAAAGAAAATGTTAATAGTGCAAAAAGATTAGGATAAAATGGTGATTTGAATCACCAATTACCCTAATTACAATAATATCAAATATCTCAACAGTATCAACCAAGTTTAATCCACGTAGGATAAGTGCACAGTGCACTCCCTGTTAGAGATTAGACGGTGGAGCTCTCAACTAGATGGCTTAACCATTCAACTGCTACAGTGCTAAGAGGGCACCCTTCTTCTTCCTTTCCTTTCTCTCCTTAAGCTCAAGGGAAGGCACAACACAGAGCTCGGCACCAACACCAGCAGAGGTAAAGGCCTCCCTCAGAAATCACTAAGTGTCGAGAGGTGACAAGCAGAGCAAGAGCCCCCTCCCCTCTGTCTCTTTTCCTCGTCCTTTCCCTTTCTTTCTCTTCTCTCAGAGATAATTGGATCCAAGTATACGAGTAAACGATTCAAAGCCTAGACCCGCGTGGTGTGGCCGCGGGCGAGGGCGTGCGTAGGCACGTACGAGGGGACCTCACCTCATGCTTACTGAGGCGAACAGCTGAGGAGCGAAAAACAACTTAAGTCGTGCAAGCGCTTCAACAATTTCTAATATGGGACTATATCCCACACCTTTCTTCAGGAAATTGTGAGGCTACTCCTTCGTTTAATTCGGGCTCAAGGGTGGTCAACACCCTCAATCTTCGGTCCGCACGAGTTTCTGGAGTGATTCCGCATCTCCTGATGCCGAGATCTGGGGTTGCAAATGAAGAACAAGCTTTGAAGCTTGCTTCGAAGGAGGTCCTTTAATGGCCATGGAGGCCGGCACTTGAAAGTCATAAAAAGGCCCTCATGGTCGCGTCAGAGGATTTCAAAAGCATCGCCAAGTGACGACGAGTGCAGTGCAGGTATTTAGGTGCAGTGGCGTGGTCGGGAACCTTCGGGCGAAGGCCGTGAGTGCGGATGAAAGCGCATGTCTTCGGTGGCGCTATAGGGCAAGCAAACCCCTCAATTTCTTAAGGGGTTTTGCTCGCATGGATGAGATGAAGCTTTTGGGATAGGCGGCGAGGCTTATGGTGTGGTGTAGTGGACGGAGAGCCTCGCCGAAGTGGTTGCCGGAGGCGGAGAAGATGGAGATGGATATGAGTGATTGGCAGTCATGTATGTGTTGTGAGTGAGGGAGAGAGGAATAGAGGGAAAGAGGGAGACGTAGAGGGCCTTAGGAGTGGAGGAGATTGGCAGAGGGCTTCGGTTGTGGCTGACCGGAGTTGGAGAAGACAGACGATGGCGAAGCGGCGATGATGACTGAGGTAGAAGAACGCCCTCCCTTTGACTAGGGAGGTGCGCGAGGACGAGGGGAAGAAGATAGGTCATCCAATTTGATGGTTGGACGGCTAGAAGAGGGGGATCGAAGGTGGTCTCCAGAGCAAAATCTGAAGGAGGCCAGAGAGGGAAGAGAAGAGGGTTTCTCCAGCCAAGACTTGCTAAGGAGCTAGGGTTCTTGCCCCTACTCCTTTTATAGGCCATGGGAAGAGGTTTAAGGCTTGAAGACTAAGCTTACAAGCTTGGCAAGCTTGCCGGCAAAGGATACCCATATCTCTCATGCGTTCGCATGAGAGATTGGGAAAGAATTGGAGCCTACGAATAGGTTTGAAAGGAAGGCAATTACTTAATGAATCTCCCTTTCAATTTTGAGAGGGATTCGTCAAGTAATCGCCAAGTTCTTACCAATCAAAGCTTGTCGGAGTAGGATTCCTTAACAAAAATGGAGGAAGGACCTATTTTCAAAGAGTGATGACAAAGATAGGGGGCTTTTTGTAATAAATTCAAAAGCTAAGGGTTATTTGGAATAAAAAGAGTCAAACTTGGACTAAATTGCAAATTAGGTCAAAGCAATCTCAAATTGGGCTCAAATTTTGATACAAGCCAAATTTGAACCCAAGGAATCCAATGGTGAAGTTGGATTTTTGTTTTGACTTTATTTGACTGGGTAATTTATGTAAAAAACCAAATCAGGGCAATAGTCTGTCTATGACTCTATTTTGGGTCAAAACAAGTTCTGATGGTCAATTCAAGGATGCCAAACCCTAGATAATATTTTTATATGAATTTTAGAGAGTTTATGTGAATTTTATCTTGATCATAACTTAGTTAATTAAGTGGGTCTATTTTTAAGGTTTCAGATGTCCATTAATTCTTGAAATGCGCGAAAACCCGTTTCTGTCTGCATGAACCCACTTATTAAACATTAATGACTAAATGACCTTTAATAAACCCTTGGCATATCCCATGGTTATTCTGTATTTGTTATGAGAAGGTAAAATTATAGAAATAACCCTGTTTTCATCTTTTCTTCTCAAAACAACTCTCCCTGCTCTAGAGACCTTCTAATTAATATGTAGGAGCTTTTATTGACTTTATAAAACCAAATTGAGTTATTTATGGCTCATGATGGTGTTCGCATCATGCGCCTAGGGTAATTAGAAGAGGAGGGTGTGGTATACTAAAGAAACAGCAAGAAAACACACTAAAATTTAAACATGAACTTGGAAGGCAAAGGACACTTGTATTACTAGCAAAGTTGATTACAAGTAGCAAAATTCTTCTATAAGAAAAAGAGAAACTAAACTAGCTAATACAAGATAAAATAAGATAAAGAAGAAGGTGAATTCTCTATACAAATTTTGGAGAGCCCTTACTCCAAGTGTAGTCGCCCCACACTTGAAAAGAATTCTCCTTAGCTTCTTCTTGTAATAGTCCTCTTCCAGGCAGTCTCTCCTCAAGGTGGGCATCAACCACCTCAAGTCTCCTCCTCTTGCCTGAACGTCCCCTCTAGGTGTGAAGATGACCTCCTCCTTGTCATGGCTAAGGGAGAAGAAAGAGAGGAAGAAAGTACCAAGGGGGCGGGTAGGTTACCCCCTTATTCTTCTTCTCTCCTTCTTCCTTGGCATGGAGAATGGGTGGATTAATGGTGGACCTAACTAAGGGAGAAGATTATAATACGGTGGTGGTTAGATAGGATATTTATAGAGTAGGATGGGGATGGTTGGCGTGGAGATTAGGTGTAGGGCTAGGATGGTCTCTAGGTGGGTGGTTAAGTATCCAAGGGGGGAGATGTGTTGGCGCCACATGGGGAGATGTGTAGGTGGTGGTTATGGCCATGGAGGCACCCCATGGTGGACATCCATGGTGGAGGGATGCTTCCATTTTGGTGCCAAAAGTAGGGCTTCTAGAAGGGTAGGTTTTGGAGGGAAATTTAGATGGTGGAGATTGGGTTGAAGGGTATGTGTATGGTTGAGATGGAGGGGTTTTTGGAGGGAAATTGTGGGGTGGTTATAGGTGACTTTTGGCACCAATTGTAGGTGTCTCTTGGTGGTGGTTGAGAGGCCAAAGGGTGTCTAGTTTTGGTGCCATAAAGGATTGGTAATAAGGCAGCTTAGGTGGACTAGGTTTAGGGCTAGTTAGTGGAGCTTAGGTAGGTGGGTTTTAGGGTTATGTAGGGATGCCAAGGAGGTAACTAGCTAAGCTAAGCTAGCTTAGCTAGTAGGGAGTAGGGTAGAGAGGTGGAGGGAGCTAGGGTTTGGGAGGAGAGAAGCTGGAAGGAGTTGCTTGGAGCTGTACTGGAGTTGATGTCTGCTGAAGGCAGCTAAAGTGGAGCTCAGTAGCTAGCTTAGCTAGCTAGTTCTTTGCTAGTGGCTAAGCCAAGCTAATTTGAGCTGGATTCTTCTAATCTGAGTTGAGGTGAGCTGGGTCTGGTCTTCCCGAAGATTACCTAGCTAGCTAGAGTAGCTAGCTTAGGTCAAGTGGCTCAGCTCAACCAAGTTGAGCTGAGTTAGGTCTTAGGGAGCTGGATTTGAGCTGGCCTAAGATGGTTGAGGTCATCTTCAGCTGACTAGGTCTAGCTAGTTGATAGCAGTAGCTAGTCCTAGTCAGGTTAAGCTTCCAGTGAACTGTTCTGAGTTGGAGAAGCTGGAATGGAGCTAGGATCAATTGTCTTAAGCTAGTTTGAGCTGCCATCTAGCTGAGGTGAGCTGAATCGACCTGAGGTGAACTAGCTTGAGCTACCATTTAGCTGAGATGAGCTGAATGGAGTTAAAGATGAGTTGATCCAACTAAAATGAGTTGGGATCTAGCTAGGATGAGCTGGATCTAATTGTAATCTAGCTGAAATGAGCTTCTTTTGCCTTCCTAAGTGCTAAGGTATGTGGGATCTTGTTAGTCTCTCAGAAATAAGTTTTAAAATCGTCGCGTTGCAGTATAACTTGAATCAGTGCGAAAACATATAAAATTTATTACTCGAATGAAATCCGAGGTCGAACATTGGGAGCAAGTGGCAATATAATTCTCAAGATCGCAATCAAAGATGTAAGAATTTGCAATCAATAAAGATATATAAATGAAATCCAATGTCAATAATGCAAAAAAGAAGAGAGGGTAAAATGGTGATTTGAATCACCAAATTACCCTACAATGTTAAGCTTAGCAAGCTACTCAAAGTAACATATCAGATAAGCCAAGCACGACTCAATTTAACCAACAGAACCAAGGTATCAAATATCAGATGACAGATTTAGGCTCAGACGCCCTAACAGAGGCAAAGGCCTCTTCTTCAAGTTCTTGAAGCCTCAGGGAGAGGCTTCTCTCTTTTTCTCTTCCTCTTCCTTCTCTTCTTCTTCCCTTAGCTTCAGAGAAGGCACAGCATAGGACTTAGCACGCTAGCAGAGGCAAAGGCCTCTTCAGATCTCACAAGAGTCAAGAGGAGGGCGGCAGAGCAAACCCCCCCTCTCCTCTCTTTTTCTCTTCTTCCTCTCTTAGAACCAGCAAACTAGACCAGACTTGGGTATCTGGGTAATTGAACCAAGCCTCGACTCGAGGGGCGTAAGCGCGGGCGAGGGTGTGCGTGGGCACGTGCGAGGGGACCTTATCCCGTGCTTATTGAGGCAACTAGGCTATAATAGAAATTCCTCTTATGCGCCTGTGTTGCTTCGTCAACAAACGAGGTGAGACTAAAGTCCTACCCTTCTTCGCGCGCTGCAGGTAGTGAAGACACCTCAAATTGGCGCAACTGCAGGTGTTGATGACCCCATCAAGGACCTGGGAAGGGTCCTAAGACCACTCCGCGTGAACCGGGGCAAAAATCTGGAGTAGATGTGGTCGGAGGACTGAAGGCGTGGTCGGTGCAACCGAGGCGGTGGCAGAGCTCTGGTGGAAAACCTGCAAGCACGAGAACGGCCTCACGGCCACATCAAATATGCTCAGGAGGATCACTTGAGGACGGCGAACATGATGGTGGCCTTGGTGGTGCGCGGGAGTGAGTGAAGAGGTCAAACGACCTCAATATGACAGTGCAGTGAGCGTGGAGTTCGGCAGGTGATTAGGGTGAGCAATAGGTGGATTTAGGTTAGGGCTTTAGTCGGTGAAGTTGTGGCAAAGCTGATGGGGGTGGTAGCGGCGAGTTTCGAGCAATGTGGCTGTGTGTAGGCATCGGCGGAGCGTTGTCGGAGGTGGAGAAGATGACGGCGTTGAGGGAGAAGTGGTGGTCGTGCATGTGTGGCGAGAGTGGGAAAGCGAAATAGAATGAGAGAGAGAGCGATAGAGTGACTTAGGGATGCAGTAGGGAGGCGGGGGGCTCCGGTGCTGGTCGACTGGAGCCGGAGAAGGAAGTGGAGGTGGTGAGGCAGCAACGATGAATCAGACGGAGGAATGCCCTCCCTTTGGTTGGGGAGGGTCACGAGGAAGAGAGGAAGAACTTAGGTCGTCCAATTTGATGGTTGGACGGTCGGAGGAGGGGGATCCAGGGAGGTCACCGGAGTAAAGATGTTTGGTGGCTGGAGAGGGTAGATTAGGGTGATTTGGCTCACCAAAACTTGCTGAAAAACTTAGCCGTGCATCAGGGGTTCTTTTATAAGCCATAGGAAGCCCTTCCAAGCTTGGAAAGAACCTTTCAAGCTCGGAAGGTTTTTGCGAAATAGGATACCCAAACCTTTGAAAGGTTCACATGGCCTTTTGGGAAAAACTTAGAGCCCAAGGAATGGCTCAAATGGAAGGTAACTTCCCAAGGAATCTTCGGTTCAAATTTGGGAGAGATTGATTGAGAATCGAGCGAGAAATCCTCGCTTGAAACTCGATGGTGAAGGTTTAACCTTTCAAAAATGGTTAGGGACCTATTTGTGAAAATGATGACAAAGTTAGGGGCCTTTTTATAAGGATTTTGAAAGTTAAGGACATGTGTGATAGAAAAGAATCATACAGAACCAAATTGCAAACTAGGTCAAGATGAACTCATATTAGGCCCAAATTTTGGTACAAACCTAATTTGGACCTAAGGAATTCAATGGTAAAGTTAGATTTTGGTTTTGATTAAGTTTGACTAGATAATTTATGCAAAAACCCAAATTAGGATAAATGTTAGTCTGAGACTCTATTGTGGGTCAAGATGGGTTCTGATGGCCATATTGAAGGCACCAAGCCCTAGAGAATATTTTTATATGAATTTTAGAGGGTTTAAGTGAATTTTATCCTAACCAAAACCTCATTTAATTAAACAGGTCAGTTTTTAGGGTTTTAGAAGTCATTTAATTCTCAAAACATGCGAAAATCCTTTTCTGTCTGTTCTAACCCACTTGTTAGCCTTTTAGGACTATTTAACCTTTAATTAACCCCTGAGAAAACCCATGGTTATTCTATATTCAAGATATGATGGTAAAATTACAATTTTAACCCTATTTTCTTATCTTTCTCTCAGAATGATTATGCAATGAATTAGAGTCTTCTGGCGATTATGTAGGAGCATTTAATGACTTAATCAGATCAAATTGAGCTAGTTATGGCTCATGATGGTGTTTCCATCAGATCTAGCTTTCTATCTATCCTTGACACTCAAGTAAACACATCAAAAATACAACTAAAATGCAATGCATAACTATCCTAAGTAAATGCCTAAATGCAACCCGAAAACCCGTTTGCAGAGTTAAAACCCTAAGAGCTAGATTAGTTTTAGGGAATAAGAATAATAATAAACTGACGTTTATCACACCCCATGCTTATATTTTGTTAGTCTCTTGGAAAAACTAAATTCACAAAATGGATTTTTGGAAAAAACTATTTTTTTTACTTTTGAGGAGAAAAAGATTACAAGGCCTTAGTTGATTGAAAATATGAAAGGTATGGGATTTGTTGAAGATAAAACATCGGGATTTGTCTTTGGATCTAAGAGTTAGAAGAATCAGGATCAATGCATCTTTCAAAAATTCATAAGTTAACTCCTTGTTAATTTAAATGACCCAAAATCGTTTTGCAGTTAGGATTTCCTTGGCTCTTGAATCCGACTTGCAACTTGCATAATATTTTAAAACCTTGCATTAGTGCTTTATGAATGCCAACATTTATTAGGATATTTATAAGGTCGTGTTTTTGAAACTTTTTTTTTTGTCTCCCCCATGCTTACTCCTAGCTTAATCCTACAACAGATATGTCGGGATCATCATTTCCGTAACCAATCCTCAAGGGGGCTCTGGCACTGGTACTTCGAGATAGTACTATCCAAGACATCACCCAGGAGCTGATAACCCCAAAACACAATGTGGTGTAAAGGAGCGCTCCAAGCAAACTCAAGCTCTTGCTTCGACACTATGGGTAGAGCACTGTCTAAGACACTTAAGCTGCAAAATGCGCTTTAATGCTCTGTCTAAAGATATGAAATATAGATATAGAGCAACGCCGAGATAGTAACATGTTGACATCATGTCCTCAAAATAGCCATTTCCTCCTTCTCAGTGATGGGAACTCAAACCAATTATCTGCTTCAGATTTCATCGAAACTAAACAAAGGGCTTTTCTAATTTTTCTAATTTATTTTTAGGTGTTGGCTGTGTGTGAAATTTGACACAAGAATTTTTGCAAGAGACGCAAGTTTTTGGCTAGGGAACTAAGCCAAGTAATTTCCAGGTCATAAAAAGAGATCAAGTCATCTGAATTATCACGAGTTCAGGTGGAATTTAGAGAAAGATACTTGATTTAGTCTAAGAATAGACCTAGAAATTCTAAAACTTGGATCTGCGTTCTAATCCCTAGTTTGTTAAAGATTAAATCACATTATATTTTGAAATGAATCTTTCAACCTTATTCCTAATTTTCAAAATTTTCCTCAAAGAGTTTTATGATTTTTCTATAATGAGATGCATGCGAAAGAAAAATTGCATATTTTTAGGTTTTGAAAATCCTGAATTGATCATCAAAATTTTAAAATACCCCCATGCTTATGATAACTAATGTCCTCATGCATTAGAAGGGAATAGAGATCACCTTAGTGATAAAGCAGTCGGGTTTAGGATGGTCAAAACCTGGAAAAAGGAAAGTAGGAAAAAAGATGGGTTACCTCCTATCCAGTGCTATCTTTTACGCCTATTCAGCCGGGCGTGAAGTGATGCACAGAAAACTGACAGTCATGTAGGAAATTGGACAAATGAATACCCTCAAGAAAAAGGTCTTCCTTTAGATCCCTTAAAAGATGATTGGTAAAAATACAAGGATCAAAATGAGATGGAAAAATGGAAGAATGGCCCAAGTCTAGCCATGGTTTGAGGTCATGATGATTGCCATACTCGCGAGTCTGGTAGTAAGTCCAATGGAAAGGGAGTGAGAGAGAAATGATGCAGGTTGGGTAAGGTTAGTGTGCAAGGGTGGGGTGAAATTAAAGTGGTTGGGTCAGGTGGATAGTCAGGAAGAGATTTTAATGGAAGACAAGGCTCCAATTCATGGATTTTGCTGACCATTGATTCAGAATCAGAATCCTCAAAAAAATTATGGTTGGGAAGGGTATCTATTAACATTGTCTCCTCCACCAAATTAGATATTTCTGTGTCCGAGTCATCGAAAAAATCATCATTATCATGGAATTTCTTGGAGGATTTGAAAATATCAAGAGTGATAGTTTGGCCCGCGCAAGTGATATCCATTTTGCCGATGTGGCAATTTACATTTGTTTTTGCGGTGGCCAAAAAGGGTCATCCAAGAATTATTGGGACATTAATTAGAGATTCGGGTACCTCAATATCAAGTACTAGAAAGTCTACAGGAAAGATGCAACTTTGGACCTTGACAATGCAATCCTTGACAATCCCACGGGGTTTGATTGTAGATTGGTCGGCTAATTGTAGGGTAACCTCAATAGGTTTTAGATCACCAATCTTAAATTCATCGAATAAAATCGTGGGGATAATATTGATTGAGGCACCGAGATCGAGAAGGGAGCGGTTGAAAGTGGAATCATCAATACTCACTGAAATCAAATGTGCCCCTGAGTCTTACATCTTAGGAGCCAACTAGTTCTGTATGATGGAATTACTATCTCCGGAAGATTCACTCTACCTAGATTTTTTGTCTGCCTTTTAGGAGTACAGATATCCTTTAAAAATTTTGCATAGGCAGGTATATACTTGATTGCGACTAGGAGAGGGATATTGATCTGAACTTGCCCAAATAAATCCATGAGTTCTTCAGTCATGGGCTGAGATTTCTTCTTTCTGTTGGTGGAGTGGAGAGCTTGGGGAAACAGGACAGGAGTCGTGTCATGTGATTTTTGTGTTTCTTTTTCTCCCTGCGTGAGGGGGTGAGAATCAATTTGCATGGGAATGATAGAGGTTTCATCAAGTTGCTGTGGAGGCCCAGGATCAGTGGTGGTTTTCCCTCTCCTTAATGTAACTACATGTGCAGTTGGATTATTACTTGGAGGAGGTGGGGGGGCTTGTTGTTGCGGAAACCCTGATAGCTGCTGAGGTATAGGGTTAATGGAAGGCTGGTTATGGTGGTTTTGAATTTGATTTCTGCCCTGATAATGGTTCCTTTGGTTATTAGGGTTGGGCATGGGTTGGGAAGGTAAATGTCCTGCAGATCTCTGAGTCGAAGTAACCCTAATCTGATTATTCAGATCTATAATAATGCGGGTTACTTTTGACATTTTGCTTGGCATTTCCTATAGGGTTTTCATCATCTGGGCATTGATGTCTTCTTGAGATGGCCCAGGTTGATAAAAAGTATGATTCAACCCATACCCTCCAAATCGATTTGATTTTTGGGGAGGAACCGGGTTGGTCCAGGAGTAGTTCGGGTAGTTCCTCTAGTTGGAAGAATTTCTAAATGCTCTTGGAGGGTAGAGATATTTTCAGTGGGGTTAGGATTTGGATATGTGTAGTTTCCCTGTGAACTATAGAAAGCCTCAGAATATTGATTATACTCAATAGGGGTAATGTTTACATTATGCAAATTTTCTTTCCGTGGAATGTTAGGCAGGGTTAGATGTGGAGCCTAGATGGGTGTGGCAAGTCTTTCCTCGAATTTCTTTTGATTTATTTGCATCTGGTCGAATTGTTGGGAAATCATCTGTAGATTGTCTTGGGTGACAGGAATAGATTGAGTACCTATTTCATGAACATCGAACTGTGGCTTTGAAATTCTACCAAAGGTGTTCATGGATGCCTGATTAAAGAAGTTTTTACTCATTTCCTCAAATAAATCATAGGCACTTTTAGCATTCCTATTTAAGAAGTCGTCTCCACATGAGGCATCGACCAAATGTAGAAATTGATCTTCGAATCCATGATAGAAATCTACGCAAGCTGCCATGAGGGAATGTCGTGGTGCGGGCAACTTCGTAAGAGATCTTGGAATCGTTCCCAAGCATCAAGAAGAGTCTCACCAGATTTTTGTTGAAAGGTTGTAATAGATCTTCGTAGGGAATTAGTACGACCTATGAGAAAAAAGTTCCTTAAGAAAGCACTTTTGAGCTAAGGCCATGTGGTAATAGGTCTGTTGATTATTCTAAACCAATAAGCAAGCTTATCCTTGAGAGATAATGTCACGACCCGATCCCAGATCCCTACAGGACCTGAGATCGACTCGCTTCGATTAATCCCAAGACCTAGTCGTCCAACAAGAAATAACCAAATAACATTCAACAAACCACAATCACACAAGTACAGTAGCTAAGAAACAAGAAATTGACAATAACAAGGGGAAAGGAACAGTAATATTATATGTCATAATATAGCCATCACAACAAAAATGAGTACATATAGTAGAAAACAAGGCTATAGAAACTCACTACCAAATAGTAGAACTAAAGCTAGGCTCGACTAGGCCCAGTGTCCTTAGTAGCCGGTAGCTCGGGCTGCTCAAATCCTTGACCTATACAAAAATTTATTTAACTGGAGTCAGCTAACGCTGAGTAGAGTAGTGGCTAAGAAGTAACATGCATTTAACAAGTAGTTAACATAAAATTTTCCGTTTCCAATTATATAATACATGTGGGTGCGTAGAGATCTCTAATCAAGATTTATCACATTAATTAATCTTCTTGTTCCCTACAAGAACGATTTCGCTTGCAGCTTCCCGTGATATAGGATGCCCACGTGGCACTCTCCTAGCCGGGGGAGTCCCTACGTGGTAGTTCTACACTCGGTCTACCACTCCAAGGTCACGGTCGTGACGTAGCGGTGACTACGGCACACATGATAAGCGCGCGGGTAGCTACCTTGCACTGGCACGCGATCAGTCGTTTCCGCTAGTAGGTACGCCTCAATGTACAGTGCAAAATAGTATAGGGCCTTGCCCTCTCAGAACAGAACAGGGGTCTCGCCCCTCAGGGGTCTTGATGAAGATCGCTTAGCTACGACGAGATCGTGTTTTAAAATTATATTGTTGTAATATATTTGAAATCACCGCGACAAAACGATTATCAATTTTATTTACTCGAAATTTAAAAACTTTCGAGGTCGAACTCAGAAACCAAATCGGTGTCTTAGAAGCAGAAAATCACAATCTCAAATTTCTACTTGAAAGATGTTCAGTAATAATGCAATGAAGATAAATGCTAGAGAGAAAAAAATGTAAAAAGAAATAGATTTTCTCTTTTCTTTCTTCTTCTCCTCTCTTACCTTTTCTTTGCTTTCTCTCTTCCTTCTCTTCTGTCTTTCCTTTCTCAGACGTTTGATTCTTTGAATCAAACGCCTTAACTAACGACTGCTACAGTGCCGAGTCTTCTTCTTCTTCCTTCCTTCTCCTTGGCTTCTGCCTCTTTGTCTTTAGCCTTCTTCTCTCTTTCTTCTGCTTTCTTCTCTTGGCTTTCCTTTTTTCTTCTCTGCTGCAGCTCCTTCTTCCTCTTTTCTTCTTGAGCTGCTGCACCTCCTCCTTCTTCTTTGACTCCTTCCTCTCCCTTCTTCCTCTTCTACTTTCTGTGGCTAAGTCCTTCCTTCAGATGCTCTCTGCTGTGCCTCCTCCTCTTCAGCAGCACCTTCTTCTCCCTTAGCTTCTCCTGCCTTCAGCTTCCTTCCGTAGCTGCTTCTTCTTCTTTCCTGTGCACATAGAGGCAAAACCTAGCCCCTACCCTCCCCCACGTCTCTCTCTCTATTTCACTCGTAGGACTGGTCTCCCAGAGCCTTTCTCGGGTAAACAAGTCGGGTCAGCGCGTGCCCGAGACCAGGCCCACCGGTGTGCAGTGGTGGACGAGGAGTGCACGGGTAGTCGAGTTAGGCCAGGTCTGCGGAGGTGTGGGTTGCGGACGAGACCGAGTCGGGTGAGTGGGACCTCACCCTGTGTCAGGAGGCAACGGGCTTATGGCACTTTTTCAATTTATGTTGCGCCTCCCGCTCGTCAGCTTCTGAGGTGGGACTAAATGTCCCACCTTCTTCTCGCGTGCGCTTGCAGCAGGTGACACGCTCGATTGCAGCAAATGTAAGGCTTGTGGCTGCAATTGGTGGTCTAGAGTCGTGCGCGAAGATGTTCCGCGTGACCTGGGATAGCCACCTGGGGCTGGTGAAGTCTGGAGCAGCTTGCAAGCTTGCTCCAAGCTTTGCTCCAATGGAGGAGGGACATCGGAACCTGAAAGCACCAAAACGGCCTCGCGGCCGTGTCAAAACACTTGGGTAGCTTCGCAGTATCGAGGCGAAGGTGCTGCAGTGGTCGGGGTGGCGTGGGAACACCTATGTGAGCGTGCTTAGGGCTTATTGTGGTTGTGTAGGTGGGTGTGTTCGGGGGAAGATTGTGGGACGTGTGGTGGTCGATGGAGAAGGGGGAAATGATCAGTGGAAGGTGGCGGAGCTTTTGAGGGGTTTGGCGAGGTGGATGGAGGTGTGGAGCGGCGAGAACACCTTGCCGGAGGTCTGGTCGGAGGTGGAGAAGGTGATGGTGGTCTGTGGTGGTTGGTGCGTTATTTGTCAAATTAATAAGGGGAAAATGAAGAGGGGAGAGAGAGGAACTTAACTGAGGGGCTTGGAGAGAAGGGGGGAGGTGGAGGGCGAGCGGCAGGTGTCTGCCGTCACCGGAGACGAAGACCCTGAGGTGAAGAAGCGGCGACGAGGAAGTGGGTCGGAGGGGCATGTGCTAGTAGACGCGGTGCGGAGGAACACGACGGAGATGGCTCTACCACTGGTATGGTGGCAGAGCGACGAGAAGAGGGAGGGAGAGTCGCCGGAGCCTGCGGGCAGTTGGCTGGAGGAGGAGGAGACGAATTTGGGGGGAAATCTTCGGCCAAATCAGGCTTGGGAGGTGTGGAATGATCTGGGCTTCCTTAATTAGGCGCGGGCAGGGGGAAAAGTTGCACGGTTGTGGCCAAAAGTCTTCGTCGGAGGTGTGGCTGGAGTGGAACCCATACCTCTCGAGCATTCGCACGGGAGGTATGGGGTGTTTCAGGGCATGAGGAGCTGCTCATGTGGCAGGGAGCTTCGTAGAGAGCTCCCTTTTTAAATCTGGGAGCAGCTCCCCATGAAACCGAGGAGAAAACCTCCACGCAAAGTTGTCGGCGATATGGGTCCCTACTGCAATGGTAGAGGGATCAAAATGAAGAAAGTGACAAAAAAGATGAGGGGGTAATTGCAAGGGTTTTCAAAAGTTAAGTGCCAAAATGTAATTGGGTGGACCAATTTGCAAAGTAGGTCAAGATGGCCTTCCCTTAGGTTCAAATTTTGGTACAAACCTAATTTTAACTTAAGGAATCCAATGGTGAAGTTGGATTTTAGGTTTGAGCTCGTTTGATTTGATATTTTGCACAAAAACCCAAATTAGGTCAAATATTGGGCTTGGTCCCTAATCTAGGTCAAAATCGATTTCAAAGGCCAAATTGAAGGTTCTAAACCCTAGAGGATATTTTTCCATGAATTTTAGAGGGCTTAGTTGATTTTTATCCTGCTTGGAACCTTGTGAATTAAGGTGGATTTGTTTTAGGGTTATAGAATGTCATTTAATTCTTAAATTTCACAATAACCCTTATCTGACTGAACCATCCCACTTTTTCTCTTATTAAGTCCAATTGACCTAAGTCTAGATCTTTAGAAATCCCTTTGATGCACTGCAATAGTAAAATTACAGTTTTACCCCTTGTTTCATGTTCTCTTCTCAGATTAGTGTTTCCTTGAATTAGGCCTTCCTTTAGGTTATGTAGGAGTTTTTTTTCATTTTATTAGATTAAAATAAGCTAGTTAGGGTTCATGATGAGGTTCTCATCATACCCCCATGCCTAACTTTTGCTGGTCCCTTAGCAAAATTTTATGGTTTTAACTTCTGTTCTAGACCATGAATTTCTTTTGCTAGTTATGATAAGTAGTTTTTCTTCTTTTTCCGCTGTGATTAGGTCAGAATGCCGACAATGGGCCTAAAGGTTCTCTAGTACCAACCAAGATCCAGACCTGTCCAACTTTAGCCTCAGTCCTCTGCGAAGGTTTTTAAGGTCCACAAGAACTACCCTAAGGTTTATTGGACTTTGTGGTTAAAGCATCAGTGTTGAGACATTTTTAGCCTTGGTTCAGTTTGCAGTGCGTTTTGTAAGAGAGAGACAGAGGATTTATTTGTTTGGAGAGTTTTCTCTCTCTTTTCTTTTTAGTTCTAGCTTTGGATTGGCTTCTCAACATAGTCTATATCGGATTCCTCGTCCCTATCATCAATCCTCAAAGGCTCCTGGCAATCGATGCTTCGTGATAGCATCGCCCATGGTAACCCTCAGAACCCTGATTTTCGAGATTTCAAGATAATCCCGCCCATGGCGTTCCGTGGTCGAATCCAGACCCTGGCGATTGACATTTCGTGATAATGCCATCCATGGTATCTGAACCAGTAGAGTGCTTGCGTGCCCCCGGTAGGATATGTAAATATCCTAAGAGACAAGCACCGAGGAGATGATATGCTGTTACGCATCTTCGAGGGGAATTTCCCACCTCTCCGCGTCGGGAACTTGTCCAAATCAACTTGTGTTGATCGGCCGCTCCTAATCTAGGCAACATTTTTAGAATATTAAAATGCTTATGCGTGAATTTAATAGTTATGCTCACTGAACCAGACTGTGTGTGAATTGGGGTGCTTAGGTTACCGAGTCCCGCAAATCGAAGGTCAGTTAACAAGGCTGAATATTCCCTAAGCCTTAGACCTAATACTTAAGCTTTACATTTTCCTCAACCTCTTGAGGATTATCCAGATCTTAGTTGGTACTAAGAGTCTAGCCAAAAAGGCCTAAGGTTAGCGTTCTTATTAATCTTTTTGTGTCTCTTTAGCACTTTCTCTTTACTTTTCTTGATGTGGTCTAAAACTTCAGTTAATCCCTTAATCTCTTACTAATGGCTATCTTTTTCATTTTGTGCTCCTATTTTGTCATTTTTCTCTTTTGCTCCCCCTGTTTGTATAGCCCACAAAAATTTTCCCTCCTCTTAGTTTTTTTTTAGATGATATGTGATTTTTTTGTTGAAACCTTTTCTTGATATGAGTTTTCATACATTTTGCACTTTCATATACCCCCCATGCCTAAGATTTGCAATGTCCCCATTGTAAATTAGGTGGGTCTGTATTCAGTCTGGTTCATTCATTAGGATAGGTGTTGGGTAAGTGAACAGGTTAAGGTAATTGTTGCAGACGATTTCTAGTCTCGGGTACGGGTACCTGAGGTGGAGTCGACTGTCCTAAAAGGTGAACCCTAAAGTGCAATATGAATTTAACAAAGAAATGTCAGGAAAGGTTTCAGATTTTTCAAAGAATGACGGGTTGCCACCCATTAAGCACTGAGTTTTACGCCATCGACTGGGCACATTGAGCTCAGGGAGAATGGAGGATAAATGATGACTTAGCCAAATCTGTATTGGTCATGTTAATGAACGGTTTGAGTCTCTAACCGTTCACAACAAAGGGTTCGGAATCGTGGCTGAGTGGACTGATCTCAACGGCTCCATTTCCAAAGATTTGTCGGACTAGATATGATCCGATCCACTTAGATCGTAGCTTTCCTGGGAACAATTTTAGTCGGGCATCGAAGAGTAGGACCTTTTGACCAGGATAAAAGATCCATCTAGATATGTGCTTGTCATGAAAGGCTTTAACCCACTCTTTGTAGATTCGCAAGTTTTCATATGCATCAAGGCGTAATTCATCAATCTCGCTTATCTGAAGCTTTTTGTGGGTTCCAGCCTTAGAAAGATCTAAGTCGCAGTTCTGTACTGCCCAATAGGCTTTATGCTCCAATTCGACGAGGAGGTGACATGCCTTCCCGTACACCAGTCTGAAAGGAGATATGACTAATTGAGTCTTGTGGGCGGTCCTATAAGCCCACAAAGCTTTCGGAAGTCGGGACGACCAATCCTTCCTGTTAGGTCGAACAGTAACCTGAAGGATTTTCTTGATCTCTCGGTTTGATAGCTCAGCTAGACCATTAGTTTGGGGGTGGTAGGGAGTAGAGATTCGATGAGACACCCCATATTTGGTCATCAGTGACCTGAACTGAGCGTTTGTGAAATGGGTCCCTCCATCAGAAATGATTGCACGTGTAATCCCGAACCGTGAGAAGATGTTTGGTGAATGAACTTGAGAACAACCTTGTGATCATTGGTTCGGGTTGGAATGGCTTCGATCCATTTGGACACGTAGTCAACAGCGAGTAAAATGTATTCAAAGCCGTCTGAGATAGGGAAGGGCCCCATAAAATCAATCCCCCAAATGTCAAAAATCTCGCATACCAGAATCAACTGTAAGGGAATCATGTCACGATGGTTCATGTTGCCCAAAATCTGGCAACGGTTGCATGCCTTACAGTGTTTGTATGCATCCTTGAAAATTGAGGGCCAGTAAAAGCCACACTGGAGGACTTTTGATGCGATTTTGTGCCTAGAAAAATGGCCACCGCATGCCTGGTCATGACAGAAAGAGAGTATGTCTTTGATTTCTACTTCCGTGACACACCGTCGGATAATTTGGTCAGCACCAATGCGGAATAGATACGGGTCTTCCCAAATGTAATACTTGGCATCGGAGCGTAATTTGTCCTTCTTGGCCTTCGGCCAATCAGACGGGATCTGATGTGATGCCAAGTAGTTTACTATGTCAGCAAACCATGGAAGCCTTGCATCGATAGTCAGAAGGTGCTCATCAGGAAAATGCTTTGTGATGGGTCCGGAAGGGTCAATGATCTCAGAAGGAAGGTGGGACAAGTGGTCAGCTACCATGTTCTGTCTTCCCGCTTTGTCGCAAATCTCGCGGTCAAATTCTTACAATAGCAAGATCCATCGATCAATCGAGGTTTCGCGTCCTTCTTCGCAAGGAGATGTCTCACAACTGTGTGATCCAAGTAAATAATAACACGTGAACCCAGGAGATATGATCTGAACTTTTCCAGGGCAAATATTACAGCTAGTAGCTCTTTCTCCGTAACCATGTAGTTACGTTGAGCCTCGTCAAGTGTCTTGCTAGCGTAGTAGATGATCACGGGCTTCCCGTCAATTTTCTGCCCCAAAATCGCTCCTACAGCAAAGTCAGATGCATCGCACATGATCTCAAAGGGTTGAGACCAATCAGGGGACTGTAGGATCAGGGCTTGAGTAACTCGGTCACGAAGGATCTCAAATGCTTGAGTGCATTCCTTGGAGATTTGAAAAGGTACATTCTTGGAGAGAAGAGTGGTCAGAGGGCGCACGATTTTCTAGAAATCAAGGATAAATCGACTGTAAAAATCAACGTGCCCTAGAAAAGATCAGATGTCCTTAATCGAGTTAAGCATAAGGAGTTTGGAAATCAAGTTAACCTTGGCTCGATCAACTTGGATGTCTCTCTCTGAAATCAGATCTCCCGGGACGATCCCCTCAGGCACCATGAAGTGGCTCTTTTCCCAGGAAAGAACCAGATTCACGTTAATGCATCTCCTGAGTATTTGAACCAAGTGCTAGAGGCAATTGTCAAATGATGCCCCAAATACTGAAAAGTCATCCATGAAGACTTCCAGATAATCACCTACCATATCAGAGAATATGGCAAGCATGCACCGCTGAAAAGTCGCGGGTGCATTGCAGAGACCGAAAGCCATCCTTTGGAACGCGTATGTCTCGAAGGGGCAAATGAACGTGGTCTTCTCTTGGTCCTTTGGATGGATTGCTAATTGGTTATAACCGGAGTACTCGTCAAGAAAGTAGAAGAATCTATTTCCCGCTAGTTTTTCAAGGATCCGATCAATAAACGGTAGTGGGAAATGATCCTTCTTTGTGGAGGAATTGAGTCTTCTGTAATCTATGCAGACTCTCCACGAGTTGGCTATACGAGTCGGTATGACCTCTCTGGTTTTAGTCGTGATGGTGGTGAGCCCTACCTTCTTAGGCACAACCTAGATTGGACTCATCCATTGACTGTCGGAGATCGGGTAGATGATCCCTGCATCTAACCACTTAATGATCTCCTTTTTCATGACCTCCTGCAGATTAGGGTTCAGACATCTCTGCATCTCACACGAAGGTCGTGTGCCCTCTTTGGAATAGATGTGGTGTGTGCAATAAGAGGGGCTTATGCCAGTCAAATCATCGAGAGTCCAACCAATGGCTCTTTGATGTTGCTGGAGAACAGTAATCAGACGGGATTCCTGATCAGGTGTGAGTCTGGAGTTTATAATCACAGGAAACGTCTGATTGGAACCCAAAAAGACGTATTTCAGATGATCGAGAAGGGGTTTGAGTTCCAAGATGGGATTATCAGCAGCAGCGGGTGATTCAGAGTGTGTGTAAGGAACAAGGGAAGGAGTTATGGGTGTATCTAGATCAGGTTCAGATTCCTCTAATTGCGGGTTTTGATCTTCTTGTGGTTGATCGGGGATAATCAGGTTATCCTCGATTATGCGGTTCATCAACCACAACCTTGATGTCACATATTTGTTCTACAACACCGCAATTAATCCCTTGTTGGGCCTTAAAGATGTCAATCTTAAGAGTTTGGTTCCCAAATTTCAATTCTATTTGGCCCTCCTCACAACTTATGTTGGCCCTAGCAGTGGCCAGAAAAGGTCTCCCTAGTATAATCGGTGTATCCCTTAGGTTCTCAGGTGCATCCATATCTATAACTATGAAATCCACTGGGAAATAAAAATCCCGTACCCTAACAATAACATCCTCGAGTACTCCCTAAGGTGACTTAATGGATCGATCAGCTAACTGCAATGTCACCTCTGTCAGTTTAAGCTTGGACTCTTCAAGATGGTTTAGGAGGGATGTAGGTATTAGGTTTATGGAGGCACCTAGGTCTAGCAATGCTCTATCAAATTGGGTTTCACCAATTTTACATGAAATCAGGGGAGTACCTAGGTCTTTTGCCTTAGGTGGGAGTTTACTCAAGATTGCAGAGCTGGCTTGCTCTGACAGTATGATCGGACTCCCACTTTTGGTTCGCGGCTTACGCTGGGGTGTACACACGTTTTTCAGAAATCATGAGTAAGCCGGTACGTGGCAGATCGCATCCATCAAGGGGATGTTTATCTGGACCTGTTCAAAGAGCTTGATCAGGTCCTCAGGAGCCACGGGTTTGGTTGTCCTTTTTCCCTTGGTCAAGGCCTTGGGAAATGGAACCTTGGTTGGTTCCTCCAGAATAAGTTCAGGTTTTTGATCTGGAACAGGGACATCCTGGATAACTATCCTATGGCTTGGATCACTACCAGGCTTGGAGTGGTTTGGATAAGGTGGGTCTTGGGTTGCTTTACCACTACAGGTTGTTACAATGTTTAATCCTGCTTGGTTCTGGTTGGGGGTTGGTAGAATGGGTGGCTGCTGTTGATATCTTGCGTAAGATGTTGAAGCTTCCATCCCATCAAGTGATGGAATAGAAGGGGCTTGATAAATCATGTGTTCATGACCTGGATTTAGGTTCATAACGCACCTCTGGGTCGGCACGTTATTTGGGTTTGGCAGAGGTTGTGAGGGGAGTGTGCCTGGTTGGCGAGAATTCGCCATCTAGGCGAGTTGGTTGCGGATCTCTGTGATCTCATCCTTGTGTTGTTTTTGGATTGCTGCATTTGTTCTCTGAATGTCAGCCAGTGTTTGGGTGGTGAGAGACATTTGGTCTTGGTTTGGCCTAGATTGATAGGTGGGGTTGGGCCGAGGCTGAGGCGGCTGATATGGATGAGGGACTTGTGGACGGGGTTGATAAGGTGGTCTTTGAGTCTGAGAATTTCCCGCCTGCTGGAAATTGGGATGATTTCGCCATTCAGGGTTGTAGGTGTTGGAAAATGGGTCATTCTGGACGGCGTTGAGGTCCTCGCAGGTCTGAGGAACCTCAGGAAAGTCATAGTATTGGGGTTCAGGATTCCCCCGACTAGAATAGAGTGGATCGGAGGTCCCTCCGGTCCTGGAGTCAGATGGGGGTGGATACGGGTCCATCCCCAGAGAAGATCGGTGGAAGATGTTTTGCACAGTTTCCCTCGCAAGAGGTGGCTGTGCGAAAGAGTTCTGCATAGAGGTGGCTCGCTACAAATGCCGAGTCAGCTCGTCCACCTTCTCGATGATAGAGACCTTGTCCAACCGACTGGCCATCAGTTCCAAGTCGACGGATGCGGACAGGCCCTGTGTCTCATGTGCTCCCCTAAGATTCGTCGATGCGCGGGTATTTGTCCGATCGAATAAACCCATGGAGTCATTGTTGATGGAGTTCTCGCACATATTTTTGAGAATCTCCCACACCATGTCCTCATGCTGACCCATGATGTTTCCTCCACAGGTTGCATTGACGAATAATCTAATGCCCTCACGGAGTCCCTCGTAAAAAGACTAGATTTGTTCTCATTTAGGAGCTCCGTGATGGGGGCACTTCCGCATGAGATCAAAGAATCGGTCCCATGCCTCATGAAGAGGTTCTCCTGTCTGTTGGGTGAAATGAGTGATCTGATGGTGCAAGGCGTTTGTCCGACCAACGGGAAAGAACTTTTTCAAAAACTCAGACTGAAGTTCATCCCATGTGTTGATCGGACGTGTCTGAGTTTGATACCAATGAGCCGCCTTGTCCATGAGGGAGAAAGAGAACATCTTCATGAGCAGAATATCCCTGTTTTGCGCATCTGACCCGAAGGTCTGGGCCAGATGCTTGAGCTGTTTAATATGATGGAATGGATCCTCGGAGTTGAGCCCATAGAATTTTGGTATGGCATGAATCATATTGGGCTTTAGTTCAAAATCAGGACCTCTAACCAGGATTCGGACTCGAGGCTCGATTGTCACCGCAGCGGGATTATAGTGATCTCGCATCATGGGACGCTGCGGTGGGTTCATGAAGTTCTGGAAGTGGTCATTTAGACGCTGAAGCTGGTGCTCAAGATTATTTTCTTCTTCAACAGGCTCTGCCATGATGGAAGAAGAAGGGAAACTTGGTTCAGAATCAGAGGAAAGGTCTATGGGTTGCTACACAAACAAAGGTACTGAGGCTTGGCCTCGGGGAGAGTGGATTTCTAAAGGAGGTTTAAAGGACCTCCTACCAAACATACACCGATGGATTGGATAAGATCAGAATGTGCTGGACCCAATCGAGGCACCCAAAATATGCTGGGTGACTATAGAGGTTTGGGGCAGATGATACCCCTTAGTCAGAAAGGTCGTCCACTTGAGAATTACCTGGGCAGCCAGAGAGGGAGAGTCTCGCGAAGACCCCTACACGGTAGAGCACCCCCATGGGTTACAAGGTTTCCCCCACCCAACCTCTCTTGTCACTGAGATTCTAGGTAGATCAGAATGGGGACCTTGACCTCTTAAGTCTACCTCTTTTAGTTAAGATCAAGGTGCTTAGGGTTCTACTTGAACTTTAAGCTTTTTTTGAGTGCAAAGTGACCTAATTTAAAGGTTGGTTGACCCAAAGGATCAACTTCACCTCTTTGTTCCTTTAAGAGCTTCTTAGGTCCTTTCTTTTATGGTTCAAGTAGATTAAGAGCCTGATTTGCTTAGGATTTCCCTTGGATAGGTCTCTTCAAACAAGGCTTAGGCACACCTCTTTTTGGAATTTTTGATTCTTTTCTTAGAAGAAGATGTGTCTCTAAAACCCTAGCTTGTAATCCTTAAGTTGGTTGTAGTTGGCCTAATTTAGTTGCCTCAAAAATTGGTATCTAGGGCTTAATCAAGTAGGTTTTAACCCTAGTTACCTTAAGTGGATATGCAATTAGAAATGTGTTGAAATTAAAAATCAGGCAACTTTTGTGAGTTACTAATTATAGAAACAGGTAACCCTAGATTGATTTTTTCTTTGTTTTTCTTTTTTGGATTTTGAGGGGATTTAAGAGAGAGGGCTTAATAAGAGTTTACCTGTTTCTTGGTGTGGTTGTTATGTGACTGCTTTTCTTCTTTGGCTTTCTTTCCTGCAACAAACACAACAAAAGAGAGAAATTAAATCAGTAATGAATCAGAAGTTGTGATTAATGCTTCTAAAATACCTGTTGCTCCCTGGCAACGGTGCCAATAATGATGAAGATCGCTTAGCTACGACGAGATCATGTTTTAAAAATATATTCGTTGTAGTATATTTGAAATCAACGCGACAAAACGATTATCAATTTTATTTACTTGAAATTTAAAAACTTTCGAGGTCGAACTTAGGGACCAAATCAATGTCTTAGAAGCAGAAAATCACAATCTCAAATTTCTACTTGAAAGATGTTCAGTAATAATGCAATGAAGATAAATGCTAGAGAGAAAAAAATGTAAAAAGAAATAGATTTTCTCTTTTCTTTCTTCTTCTCTTCTCGTTCCTTTTCTTTGCTCTCTCTTCCTTCTCTTCTGTCTTTCCTTTCTCAGACATCTGATTCTTTGAATCAGACCTCTTAATTGACGACTGCTACAGTGCCGAGCCTTCTTCTTCCTTCCTTCTCCTTGGCTTCTGCCTCTCTATCTTTGGCCTTCTTCTCTCTTTCTTCTGCTTTCTTCTCTTGGCTTGCCTCTTTTCTTTTCTGGTGCAGCTCCTTCTTCCTCTTTTCTTCTTGAGCTGCTGCACCTCCTCCTTCTTCTTCGGCTCCTTCCTCTGCCTTCTTCTTCTGCTTTCTACGGCTAAGTCCTTCCCTCAATTGCTCTCTGTTGCACCTCCTCCTCTTCAGTAGCACCTTCTTCTCCCTTAGCTTCTCCTGCCTTCAGCTTCCTTCCGCAGCTGCTTCTTCTTCTTTCCTGCGCACATAGAGGCAAAACCTAGCCCCTACCCTCCCCTGCATCTCTATCTCTATTTCGCTCATAGGATTGCTCTCCCAGATCCTTTCTCGGGTAAACAGGTCGGGTCAGCATGTGCCCGGGACCAGGCCCACTGGCGTGCGGTGGTGGGCGAGGAGTTCACGGGTAGTCGGGTTAGGCCAGGTCGGCGGAGGTGTGGGTCGCGGACGAGACCGGGTTGGGTGAATGGGACCTCACCCCGTGTCAGGAGGCACCGGGCTTATGGCACGTTTTCAATTTATGTTGCGCCTCCCGCTCGTCAGCTTCCTAGTTGGGACTAAATGTCCCACGTTCTTCTCGTGTGCGCCCGCAGCAGGAGACGCGCTCGATTGCAGCAAATGCAAGGGCTTGTGGCTGCAATTGGTGGTCTGGAGTCGTGCGCGAAGATGTTTCGCGCAACTTGGGATAGCCACGGGGCTGGTGAAGTCTGGAGCAGCATGCAAGCTTGGTCCAAGATTTGCTCCAATGGCGGAGAGATGTCGGAACCTGAAAGCACCAAAATGGCCTCACGGCTCTATCAAAACACTCGGGTAGCTTCGCCGTATAGGGGCGAAGGTGCTGCAGTGGTCGGGGTGGCGTGGGAACGCCTGTGTGAGCGTGATTAAGGCATACTGTGGCTGTGCAGGTGGGTGTGTTCGGGGGAAGATTGTGGGACATGTGGTGGTCGATGGAGAGGGGGGAAATGATCAGTGTAAGGTGGCGAAGCTTCTAAGGGGTTTGGCGAGGTGGATGGAGGCGTGGAGCGGCAAGAACACCTCGTCGGTGGTCTGGTAGGAGGTGAAGGTGATGGTGGTCTGTGGTGGTCGGTGCGTGATTTGTGAAATTAATAAATGGAAAATGAAGAGGGGAGAAAGCGGAACTTAACTGAGGGGCTTGGAGAGAAGGAGGGAGGCGGAGGGCGAGCGGTAGGTGTCTGCTGTCGCCAGAGACAAAAACCTCGAGGTGAAGAAGCGACGACGAAGGAAGAGGGTCGGAGGGACGCGCGCTGGTATGGCGCGATGCGGAGGAGCACGGCGGAGATGGCTCTGCCACTAGTATGGTGGCAGAGCGATGAGAAGAGGGAGGGAGAGTCGCCAGAGCCTGCGGGCAGTTGGCCGGAGGAGGAGGAGACGAATTTGGGGGGAAATCTTCAGCCAAATCAGGCTTGGGTGGTGCGGAATGATTTGGGCTTCCTTAAATAGGCGCGGGCAGGGAGAAAAGTCGCACGGTTGTGGCCGAAAGTCTTCGCCGAAGGTATGGCCGGAGTGGAACCCATACTTCTCGAGCGTTCGCACGAGTGGTATGAGGTGTTTCAGGTCATGGGGAGCTACTCATGCTGTAGGGGGCTTCGTAGAGAGCTCCCCTTTCAAATCTGGGAGTAACTCCCCATGAAATCGAGGAGAAAACCTTCGCGCAAAGTCGCCAGCAGTATGGGTCCTTGCTGCAATGGAAGAGGGACCAAAATGAAGAAAGTGATGAAAAAGATGAGGGGGTATTTGCAAGGATTTTCAAAAGTTAAGGGCCAGAATGTAATTGGGTGAACTAATTTGCAAAGTATGTCAAGATGGCCTTCCCTTAGGTCCAAATTTTGGTACAAACATAATTTGGACCCAAGGAATCCAATGGTGAAGTTGAATTTTAGGTTTTAGCTCGTTTGATTGGATATTTTGCATGAAAACCCAAATTAGGTCAAATATTGGGTTTGATCCCCAATCTAGGTCGAAACAGGTTCCAAAGGACAAATTGAAGATTTTAAACCCTCGGGTATATTTTTTCATAAATTTTAGATGGTTTAGTTGATTTTTATCCTGCCTGGAACCTTTTGAATTAAAGTAGGTTTGTTTTAGTGTTATAGAATGTCATTTAATTCTTAAATTTCACAATAACCCTTATCTGACTGAACCGTCACACTTTTTCTCTTATTATGTCTAATTGACCTAAGTCTAGGCCCTTAGAAATCACGTTGATGCACTGCAATGGTAAAATTATAGTTTTATCCCTTGTTTCATGTTCTCTTCTCAGATTAATGTTTCCTTGAATTAGGCCTTCCTTTAGGTTATGTAGGAGCTTTTGTTCATTTTATTTTATTTTTTTGAAATAGTGAGGACTGCTATCGTAAACTGATAGCACTCCGGAGGGTATTGTATTGCATATCAAAAAAGTATTACAAAAAAGTTGCCCAACTATGTGTGAGAGACCAAGCTTCCTTTACAACATTCTCACATCTCACCGGTCTCCCCTGAAACAGCTTATCGTTCCGCGCCCTCCACACACACCACAGAACGGCTGCCATAGCCCCCAATGGTCGAACAGGATTGATGAACCTCTGCCATATAGTATCCCAGGGACGAAGGGGTTCTAAGCACACCAACCTCCAGATTTTTTCCGTGACCAAGCAAGAGGAGATGTGTGTTGCACTATCAGAGTGTAATCCATAAAGAGGGCAGGCATTCAGATCAATCCCCATTCTTCTGTGCCTAAGATCACCAGTGATCAGCCCTTCCCATCTACAAAGCCACAGGAAAATCTAGACCTTCAGAGGAATTCTCAAAAGCCAAAGCTTTTTGTTGATAGGATCCCACTCCACATCATTGTTGGATCTAGTAATTTTTTCATATGCCTGCTTCATAGAGAAGACCCCCTGCCAGCAGTAAGTGTCCTTCACATCTGTCATAAGATATAACTGCTGCAGTTTCTCCATCAGATTCTGCTTCTCCTCCCATAGTCGAGTGCCCGGCCTGCACTGTTGTAGCCTTTCCAGCTGGCAGCAGCCTTCAGCCATGGACCATTGACTGCTAACTGTGGCGTTTCTGTCAGCAGCAGCCCCATACACCCTCGGGAAGGTCTCTTTCAGCAGACCCAATTCAGACCACCTCTCATTCCAAAAGCTAAAGCATCTTTCGTCTCCAAGCTTAGGCTGTAGCAGATGCTAGTAGCAGGAGGCTGCAGAAATCACAGATCTCCAAAAGGGTGAGGGCCTCTTCGGCTGAAGCCTTTGCAGACAGCTGTTGTATCCCCCATAGCTATCCCTGATCAGATCATCCATCAGCCCCTCCTTGCAATCCAAAATTCTGATGGCCCATTTCAGCAGTAGGGCCTCATTGAACTCTTTTAAAGCTTTAATTCCCAACTCCCCAGCCTCCTTTGGTCTGCAGATAGTGCTCCATCTGATAGGTTGCATGAACCTGCCCTCGTGCCCTACTCCTTTCCAGAAAAACCTCTTCCTCATAGTGTCCAATCTCTTCCAGATGCATTTAGGGGCTTTAAATATGATGAAGTAAAAGACTGGTATGGCAGTGATAACCGAGTTGAGCAAAATCAGTGTCCCACCCTTAGATAGGAATTTACTACTCCAACCTTTCAGCTTTCCAGCCACCTTCTCGAACAGGATATTCCAGTCTGATTTTTTCAGCTTTGTAGCCCTTAAAGGTAATCCAAGCTATCTTAGAGGTAATTTAGTACGGGGTGAGCCCAAAGTACCTTCCAATTCCGTCTGTTCCTGTTCATTCACACCAAAACAGATCAAAGCAGACTTGTCTTTGTTCAAACATAGACCTGAAATATCACCGAAGATCTTCACCAATAATTCCAAAGCATGTGCCTCAGACTTGGACCCTTCCACAAAGAATACAGTGTCATCTGCATATTGTAAAATGGGGGCCAAGTGTCTCCTGTTTGATAACGAGTACCCTTTAATTATACCCACCTCTACCAATTTGCAAGCGTACCTTGCAAGCCCATCTACTGCAAGGTTAAAAACCAGTGGGGCCAAGGGAGACCCTTGTCTAACCCCGCGTTGAGGCTGGATCCAAGCTCCACATGGCTTCCCATTGATTAAAGGAGAGAAAGAAGCAGTGGTGATACAGCGTTTTATCCATTGAATCCAAATGGAGGGGAAGCCTCTTCTTCTAAACACCTCCCAAAGATACGGCCAGGAAATCGAGTTGTAGGCTTTCTGGAAATCCACTTTCCACAGGAAGGCCTTGGATTTCCTCTGGTGCCAGCCACTAACCATTTCCTGAGCCAATATAAAGGACTCCTGAAGTGATCTGTTGGGCAAGAAAGCAGCCTGTACCGGATGAATCAGGTCTTGTAGAACAATTCTTAGCCTGTTAGCCAAGACCTTGCTGATGATAAGATAGATAGAGTTCGACAAGGCAATCGGCCTGAAATCTGAAAATTGTTCAGCTCCCATTGATTTAGGCAAGAGGAAAAGATATGACTTATTAATCCTCTCGAAACCAGCATTACCCACCTCAAATTCTCTGATAACATCCATCACCTCCTTACACACCACACACCACATCTCTTTGTAAAAGAAAATTTGTATTCCATTCGGGCACGGGGAGCCTTCCGCATTTAGTTCTCTGATTGCTTGTAAGGTTTCCTGTTCTGTAATTAGTGCAGTCAGTTGCTCGGCTTGTACGCTTGTCACCCTAGGACCAATGTCTCCTGCCATTCTCCATTTCCCCCTCCTAGTTGCCCTAGACGCTTCTCTGAAAAACCTGATGGCTTCAGATTTAATCTCCTGATTAGAAGTGACCCTATGTCCATCACAAAGAATAGAGGAAATGAAGCTAAACCGCCTCCGAGAGCTAGCTGCAAGATGAAAAAATTTCGTATTGGCATCCCCCTCCTTAATCCATAACTGCCTGGATCTCTCCCTCCAATCGATTTCTTGTTTAAAATCCAATACCACACATTGCCACACTTTCCTGTCAGCCTGTTCATCTTCAGATAGAATGCCAGCAGCTTCCTTGGAGTCCAGCTCCTGGATTCTACTCAAAGCTTCCCTTCTCCTTTGTTCCCTCACCAAGGTAACAACAGATCCATATTCTTTTAAGATCGCATGCAATCCAGCCAGTTTATTTGATAGTCTGACAGTAGTAGATCCCTGTACCTTTCTAGCTCTCCACCAAGAACAGATCATCTGGAAGAAACTTGGTTCAGTCAGCCATGACCTTTTCGGTTTGAAATAGGTGCCAGCCAGAGTTTCCTCCCCACTGTCCCAAACCAGGGGAGTATGATCAGAGAAAGGTCAGTTCAACCCATTCACAGTCGACAGTTGGAATCTGACAAGGATATCCACATTCCCAAAAAATCTGTCAAGCTTGGAAGCCAGCCTGTTACCATTACGCCAAGTAAATTCCACACCAGAGGATGGATATTCACTCAACTGCAGCGACTGAATCGTCATCTGAAAACCAATGGCCGATCTGTCAGTGCAGCCAAAAGGCCTATCAGCCCCTGTTAAAACACAATTAAAATCTCCTCCCGTTAGCCACATTTCCCCCTGCACCAACACAGCTACTGTGGACCATTCCTCCCACAACTCCTGCCTGGCAGAAGCAGTACAAGGTCCATAAACCCCAGTAATCCAGATACACTCCTGTCCCTGCTGAATCTGAAATTTGCATGTTAGCATATGTCTGGCTCTGTGAACTTCCAAGCACTGAGCCCACCTCTTCCTCCACCAGATAGCAATGCCCCCTGACCTCCCATGCGCATCAATCTGTACACATTCATTCATCCCTGCAGCTGACAAGTCGGACCAAAGTCTATCAGAATTACTTTCAATGTGTGTCTCTTGAATGAGCACACAATCAATTCCCCATTCTCTCAAGTATCTCATCAGAGATGCCCTCCGGCATTTGTTGCGCAACCCATGCACGTTCCAAGTAAGGATTCTCATCACTCCTCATGGAAACCCTCTCTCCTGAGGGTCTGACAACTGCACACTTGCATAACTTTGGCAACTTCATCTTCATCCATCAGAGTGATAGCCTTTGATTTTCTTTGTCGAAGGCTGTATGGTGATCTCCCCTTATTGATCTTTGTGCATGATCCCCCTTCACATTCAGGATCTTCCTTCCCCTGCAAGACCTGTTTGCCCTTCAGTGATTTAGGCTGCATATCAGGGTTCCCCTGCTCCAAAGTCTCCCTACCACCTGACAGCACATCCCCTGGCACCGTGGTCGACTATCCTGCCAATTCTCCGCTGCCCATTTCCTCCATTTCTTCATTCTGAAGCATCCCCGTCTCCCCGTCACACAGGTCCTTACACATCTCAGCAGCCAGGGATTTATCGCCAAGATCCATGTACAGCTCTTGTGCAATTGCCCCCTCATCAGTTGTAGGTTCAGACGACTTACGCTGCATTGCTACGACATCCCCCACCAGGAACCTCAGCCTCAGCATCCATGAACTTCCGCCACATCTCAAAATCAGACGATCAGGTATAGAGCCAGCGATGAAGACATCGACCATCACACTCAGTAGACGCCCATTCCCCTCAAGCAGTCCGACGACCACGTCTTCTGCCATAGTTGCAAAGCCTGAGATCATTGATGATACAACCTCCTTCGACCTCAGATGCAGAGGAAGTCCCTCAATCTCAAGATTTCCAGACCTAGTTCCCACTCTCTGTGGCGGTCTCTCCGACAGGGCTCCATCAAAAGGAGAAACTAGCCTCCAGATCACCGTGACTTCGTCGTTACATGATGTATGGAATCGCAATTTTTCAACATCCCCTGCACCCAAACCAAAGAGCACAAAACGTGTACTTGACAGAAAAGAGATCTGCCAGGAATCAATCGAAAGGGACAGAGAGGTTACCAAGGCACGGACACTCTCCATCGTTGGTCTTCTAGTCATAACCTCCCCAACCAGCGCTTCCTGCAGGGCCATCTCTGCAGCCTTGATGCTCACCGTCATAGGAACCTCCACATCATCCATAAGCCCTCTCGAGTTGCGCATAAGTGGGGGCGGAGGCAGCGTCCGCCCAGCCCTGGAATTCAAATTTCCAAAGCGTGGGAAACAGCGATAACCCATCTGCCCCCCCAAAGCCCTACATGAATCCCTTTTGTGGCCGAATCCCCCACACCCTAGACAAACCACAGGAGATTGATAGATGGCTGCCAAGTGTCCCTGCCATCGGCAACGGAAGCAAACAGTCTTGCCGGTTGGCTTTGTTCCTCTTCTTTCAGACCACCTCGCCACCATCCCCCTTTGGCCGTATGCACTAGGATTCCTCTGTTCATTCCTCCTCCATCCTTTCGACCTCCAAGTATTCCACCCCTCACCCTCCCTGAACCCACCAGCCGTCGCACCTAAACCGCCAGCCGCCGGGATCGACCTCTTTTCCATCCTTCCAGCTTTTGTTCATTTTATTAGATCAAAGTAAGCTAGTTAGGGTTCATGATAAGGTTCTCATCAGGTCTCGCCCCTCCTCAGTCCACGTACCCTAGTTTGACTATCCCGGTTTGCCTAATGTGCTAACAAGAGTCGGTATAGGGTGGCCATACCTAGTCCCGGGCCCCCTGGGGCGGCTGGCTCCCCCCTACACTAAGTAGCTCACCTCGGTACCATGTACACGAGGGCCAGTAAGAGTCGACGTAGAGTGGCCAAACCCACCCCGAGTCTCAACCCAAGGGCGGCAAGCTCCCCTCTACACTACAAGGGATAGTTGCTCTCTTCGGTACCATGTACACGAAGGTCAGCTTACTTCCCTTAATAGCTGCCCATGGGCATCATATTCCAGAACCATCCGGTTCTCCATATTGCAGTATTCTTGTCTACATTCCCCATAGGGTTCGTGCATAAAGTTTTTTTCCACATTCGGGTTGGAATGTACGGAACAAGCAATTCAGTTTCCATTCATAACACAGTATGGGTCCATTTTAGATAATACAGGCAGCTTTTGATTACTAAATCATTCACATGTATTTTCCTCTAGCCCTAGTGTTCATGCCTTGACCTAGGGTTCAAGAATATATTCTAGAGTTTTACTTCTTCCTAAGGTTCATCTCAAGTCCTAGGATTACTTACTTGCATGTATTAATTTAGAGATTTATGATTATAACCAATCTACCTGGGTAACCGGGTGGAATGGGGGCTCGTACAGTAGCTCCCGACATCTCTGCTGGTCCTGTACACTCGACGGACTGGAGAACTAAAAGATGGATCGATAGGCCAAAAGGTTCAGGATGATACAAACAAGGTATCATTACATAAAGAAACTCGTATGGAAAATAGAGACGTTTTGTTTGCGGAAAACTGATAACATTAGGGCCTTGCATAGGCCCAAAACATGCGGTCAGACAGAAATCAGACGTCTGGGAAAGGTCTCAGACGTCTTAAAATAGTTCTCAGGGATACCTCTCTCAGTGTTCCTCTATCAGACATCTGGAACTCAGTGCCGACGTCCAAGGGTTCTGTCAGTCGTCTAGGGGTGCTCTTGGACGTCTGAAATTGCCTCGGTCCGCCCTCCACCTTCTGACACACATACGTACACTGTCAGTATTTTGACAGAGAGGAAATACGGAAAGTAGATCTCTACCAACCGTCTCACTCTACCTTTGGACGCCCGATAAGACGTCTGGGTGTCTCTTCGGTTGTCTAATTCCGCGGAAAAATGACTTCCGCGAAACCGCTCTGCCTTCCCTCGCTTGCAGGTGCTGCAGCAAAACGGTGCAGCACCCTCCGCTCTCGCGCTCAGACTCGCTCTGGCTCCTCGCTCTCACTCGCTCTCACCCTCACTCTGCTCTCTCGTCTTGCCATGGGGTGGACAACAAAGAGGAGGAGAGGCTATAAAGGGAGAGGAGGTGAGGGGGATGAGATGGCGAGGTGTGGTGTCGCAAGGGAAGGTGCGATGAGGCGCGGGTGAGGGAGAAGCATGGCGTACATATGGTATGCATCGAAGAGAAAAAGTATTTTCAGATGTCCGTTGATCTTTCCAGATGTCTAGATAGACGTTTGGTGAACATCCCAAACGTCTTAAATGACCAAAGGGTGACGGGTCGTTTCAGATAATGGGAATAGCCACATTAGCCAAAGATCTTCTTGCACATTGCGGGAATGAGTTGTTTGTGCGAGGAGATTGAGTTCTTCAAGGTGGCTGAACGGGTCTTCCCTTGGAAGGGCATGGAACTGCTTAATTAGGTTCAGAATTGCCGGTTTGATCTTCACCACTGACCTATTTATGCAAAATATTGTATCATTTACATATTGAGGTATTGATATCAAAGAGACTACATCTTCAATTATGGAAAACCCCGAAAAAATCTCGACAAAACAAGTAGAGAAAGTAACTTGTGCCAAGGCATCTATTGCTAGAATCAAAAGCATTGGTGCTAAAGGGCATCCCTACCTTACTCCTCTTTGTCCAATCAATCCATGTGTCAAGGAGTCCTTTCTTAACGAAAGAGGTTGAAATGAAGGACCACTACACAGAATTGTAAGCCTTGCTGAAATAACCTTCCACATGAAGGCCCTTCTCTTGTTCCTTTGCCAAAAAGCAATGATCTTGGATGCCATCACATAATTGTCAAGGATATATCACCTGGGAATGAAGGTTGTTTTGATTGGACTTATAATGTCATGGAGGATCCCCTGCAACTAGTTAGCCAAGACCTTGGCTACGATGAGATATATGCCATTAGAGAGGGCTACGTACTTGAAGTCTTCCACTACAATTTCTTCTTTCTTCGAGAGGAGAAACATGAAGAATTTGTTTACTCTATTGAAACCTAATTCCCCATTGCGAATTCATGGATATAATCTCCATAACATCTTCCTTTAAAGGGGCCAAAATTCTTTGTAGAACAAAATCGGTAATCCATCTGGGCCCAAAGACCCCCTACATTCAGTCCCCATATGTCCTTGCAAACCTCATCCTCTATAAACTCCACTATGAGTCCTTGCCTTTGGTCTTTAGTAATGGAAGTATATTATGACCGATCCATCTTCATTGCCCCATTTGCTGCTTGGTTGTAAATTCTCTAAAGTAGCTCATCAAAGCATTGCCTACTATTCTACCCTCAACCTCAAAGTCGTTCACCAACAACTTATCTATGTAATTTCTTCTCCATCTTCCATTAATATCAAGGTGGGAACAACACATATTAGAATCTCCTTCATGAAGTTAGGTCTGTCCTGATCTCTATCTCCACTCCACACCCTACTTCTTGTCATCCTCCAGCACGACCGTCATCATCCCAATCTTGGTCTCCTGCTCTCATTCCATAATGTCCCTTAAGTCTTCTTCTCAATCAAACCACTAGATCTCGGCTAATGCCTCCGTCTTCCATCTATTCCATTGATTACGTACCTACTTCCTATATCCCCTTAAGACATTCCAGAGGTCAGATAGTTGGCTACTAATCTAGCCATTGCAGATCCTATTGAACTATAACTTATGAACTTCTCCTCAATCATTTCCTTAAATCCTTGTTCTAGAAGATAAAATGGTCAAAGTTAAAATAAGTTCCGAAGTGCTTTTCCTCATTTAATCACCATAATAATGGTGTGTGATCAAAAAATGCCTTGCCCACGGGACTAATGTCAAACAAAGGAAAGGCTTCTGCACTGTCAACTTTACAAAGAAATTATCTATCCTTGATTTCATATTAGGGCTTGATCGTTTCTTACTTCAACTCAGTTAGTTAAGTTAATTTTACTTAATTAAGAGTAGAGAAAAGTCACTTAGGTTAACTCGAAGTTGTGTCAATTAGTAGTATAGGGTCGAATTAACCTAACATTTTAGAAAATTTTTACTGGTTGAGTCCAAGTCGTTCGCTGGAAGATATAATTCATTCTAAATTCACCAATAAATTCAAAACAATTCATAGGAGGTTTAATTAAGTTAATTTTAATAACATGAATTTTGCAAAATGATTTAAATTTAAGAAATATGAAAAATTCCATAGGAGAATATATTTACTCAAATGATCTACTTTATTAGCAAGTAAAAATGTTAATTTCCAATTTATTTCAAAGGAATTAAGGCAATATGAAATTCTTCTATTAAAATATGCCTTATTACAACATTTAAAAACAAAAAGAAATTTAAAATAATGCAAGAAAAATAATTTCTTTTCTTTATTTCTTCAACCTCTCTCTCTCTTTTCTTCTTCTTTCTTTTACTTATCTTTTATCTTTTCTCTTTCTCTTTTATTTTTCTCTTATTCTCGCGAGCTCTTCGCATTTTCCTCTCTTATTTTCTGTCCTGCCTTTCTTCTTTCCTTAGTGCCTGTTCAGCCTTCCTCTTTGCCTTTGCAATTTCTTCTTCTTCCTTAACCTTCCTTCTTTCCTTCAGCACTTTTGAACCTTGGCCTTCAGCTGAATCGAATCGGGTTTTTCTCTTCAACCAAAAATTGGTTTATTGTTTGCGACTCAGACTTTTCGGGGATACGCAGCACCCTTAACAGGGTGGGACCAGACCCTGCTAGGTCCTCACCTGGTTCAATTATAGTTCGATTTATTTTCGGTTCAGAGTTTCGAGCCAACCGGCTCAACGCCTTCCAGGTCTTGCCCTCCCAGGGCAATACATCCGCATGCCACATAGGCGCACACTCGCAGGCACATACGCGCCCACACACACACATACACACATGCTCAAATCATTCATTCGTAATCGTGTGTCGAGCGCTGACGACTAAGAAGCGTAGTTAACAAAAACATTTTATACTAAGGTGCCCACTCGTGGTTTACCGATGTGGGACTATAGTTCCCCCTTCCAGAGCGAACTTTGAGTGATGATAACTCCTAGCTCAGAGCTCCAATTCAAGCGAACAAAAGCTTGTTGGAAAGCTCTTGAGTTTCTCTACAGGATTGTACTATCAATTTAATGTGAAGGGGAAGATTTCCTCTTCGATTTGAAGGGCGAATCTACTATTCTGTCTACGTTCATTTAAGCCTGGAAAATGGATTTATCAGTTCTGAGTCCACAGACTGGACTTTAACTCTCAGTTGATGTTCTGAATAGGTTATACAGGGAATTCCGTAGCTTCAGGTGTGGATTTCAAGCTTTTAGAAGCTTCAAGAAATGCAAAGAAGCTCAAAACTTCTCTGAAAGCTTTAGGGAGTGAAATCAAATATGAAAAAGGCCTAACAGATAGCTAAAGTTATTGTCAATTGATTGAAATAGTTTCTGGAGGTTGTTATCAGCTCTTTTAGGAAGAATTCACAATCAAAACTCAACAAAAATCCACTGCTAATAGTTTGGGTTCAGAAATAACCCAAACTGGTAGTAATTGAAATCCAAATGAATTACTTATCAAAGCTTATCCAATTCACTTTAAAATCATTCATAGACATCTCAGAATCAATTCAAGCTCATCAAATCATCAGATTGAGTCCAGAACTCAAAGATCAAACTCTAGTTTGACTAGAAAGCTTCCAGATTTGACTTTTTGTTCTAAGCTTTTTCTCAAGAAGTTAATGCCTAAAATAGCATCCTTTCATCCTCAGGAACTTGCTCAGACCCTCAGATAGGTGTTTGAACTTAGGATTCTAGGGTTTCAGGCTCATCGCCTGAACTCAAAAAGTGGTATGTTCGTCAGAGTGAATCAAAGGTTGTTACAGAGATCTAAGGCTAGGAATGACTTCAGTGCATTTCACTGAAGCTTCTAGATCCATTAAATGCGTCTTTAAGCTTTCTAATAGACTTCTCCAACTCCGTCGGAGTTGCGGAAGATGAATGTCTAACTCAAACTCCAGTCACCAAAATATTGAAAAAACAATCTCAATATGATTAGTGAACCTCAATTCATCAATCTAGAGCTTATCACCAAGTTCTACAGGCTGAAGATGTCTTTTGACTCGCCGGAGCTCCGGTGAGTCCAGAAAAAGTGAAAGTTGTGCACAGAAAGAAAAAGTGTGTCATTGATGAATTGAAAAGATTCCTGAGGTCACAAGGAACCTCAGGATCACATTAAATTCTCCATTTATTCATTAGAATTAAGATTTATCAGTGAATTCGATTTATATGAAATATGAGTTGGTTAAATCACAGGACTTGTTTTCCCACTCAATTGAGTGGTCAAAACAAGTCAACAGTAAATTGCGATCATAAATATATAGTTAATTAAAGATTGCAACTACTCCTGAGCTGCCATTGACAGCGTGCTCAGGAGCTTAAATAAATTTAGCCGTTTAAGTTATAGGTGGTAATTATACAAATTAAAGTGTAAAATAGGGTCCTTAGGTTGTGAATAGGTGATGGAGGACCCTATGGAGGTGGATCTAAGCTCAGTTACTGTCGCCATAGATAGCGACAGTAGCTGTGAAGGTGAAGATGAATTAGACGACACAATGATCAATTAAGTGTTTTAATGGATTAGAAATGGTCGTGAAGGTTAAAGAAGGGTGGACAGCGAGTTAAAAAGACAAAATCAAAGCTCAATGAGCTCATCAGAGTCGAAGAAGACGAACATTAAACTTTGAAATTATGACTAGGCTATCTAACTAACTACCTACCTAAACTACCCTACTCCTACTCCTACTCCTAATCTACTATTACCTGGATGAAGGGGTCAACAGGATTCCGCCGATGGCTCATAGCGGAAGACGAAATCAGAGGAATTAAGAAGAATCTTCGGCGGGCAAGTTTAGACGGAGCAGAGGATTTCCTTGGTCGATGCCTATATCCAGAGACACGGCTGACCTCAGCAAATCTCCTCGGCTAATCAAGATGGATGGAGAAAGTCGGAGAATGGCGTGGAACTTCACCGGAGTTGCAGACGAATAGCCTATTGGGTCAGCTCAGTGTTAGAAGAGGGAAGGGAGCCAACTTGAGAGAAATCGAAGGGGTGAGGGGGTATTTATAGTGAATGGTGACGAAGAAGACGGTGGAGTCTGGACGAAGAAGTGGAGTCTGTACGAAGAAGCTTGGGGAGCTTAACCTCCGACATCGTCTCCGACGACGGTGAGGTTAACTCCCACCAGAAAGTAGGATTTTAGAGTAATCCAGACCGATGGATGAAGATGGAGTGGTGAGAGCAAGCTCCAGGAGCATGGAGAAGGAAGGATGATGTCGGCAGGGCGGTGATCGTGCGGTGGAGTCACTCTTCATCGTCAGCCGTCCAATCGGCTGAAGAAGAAGAAGACGAAAGGGACCTAAGTGCAATGAAACTTAAGGACCTATATGAAAATTAACGACCCGACTGCAATGAACAGTAAGGAACTAAATGTAAACCCAGGTTTTAAAGGTTTGTTTTAACTTAGATCTTTTTCAACTTTTTATATATGTTAGTAAATAAGGTAAATATTATGTTTAGACCTTGAATTTACATTTTTGACCTTTTTAAGTTAATTTATTAGATTAAGTAAAATTACTTAAGTTATTATATACTTATGTACATATTATGTTTAAGTTACTTAACTTATTAATTAAGGAAATGATTAATAAGATTTCGAGTCCAATTATTAATTAGATTGTTAATAATATTGATTGAATGATAAAATATGATTTTAAACTTATTTTAAGGTCCTTTACTAAATATCCCTTATTTTATAATTAACCCTTATATATTCATAACCTTAGCTAATTAACTAGGAAGACTAGTTAATTAGGGGTAATTAGAGATCATGATGAGTCTCTCATCAGGGCTAGTCAAGCTTCTCTACATAAATCTATAATATTGGTAGGAAAGTCAACTAGGCATTTGCAAGTGTTTCCAATGCAGCGCCCCTTCCTTTCCTATCCCCCACTCCATCATCAGCTTGCAGAGTCACATTAAAATCCTTTACAACTAGACATGGGATACTATGAAAGGAGATAGCTACCTCCATCAACTCCTCCCAAAGTTGAACTCTTTCCCTATTATTGTTTTAGCCATAGACGACTGTAGAAACAAGTAGCTACAGATTGTCTCTACATCTCACTCCCTCAATAGAGAGGACAAAGCATGCTTTAATTGTATCTTCGATAATTCCTTCTAGCCCATTAGGATACCTCCTGACCTGGTCCTGGCGTCAACTACCTAAAACCTAATCATCAACAATCCACCTATCTCCTTCCATAGGGATTGGTTGCAACTTTCCATCTTAGTCTCTTGGAACAACACTATATCTACACCCCAAGAACTAATGTAATCCCTCAATGACAATCTATGGTGGGGGTCATTTACCCCCCTCATGTTTCATGATAGGATTGATATCATTGGCCACCTAAACTAGCCTTTCGTCCATTGCGTCCAAACCGTGCGGCTTCATCCACTACTAGTTTGTCTGCCTAAAGGTCATTGTCGTTACTTTCACCTTGACAATTGTTGAGCACAACTCCTCTAGTCCCCTCTAAATACATCGTTCGAGCTCGAGCCTCATTCTCAATGTGATGTCCCGCCCTGTTAACCCTCGCTTAAAGAATGAGAAAGGTCAGCGAGTGGGTATTGGTTCTTTGCCTGATTTGCATGACATGTTAATGTTGCATAAAAGAATACCTGCAACATGATATATCATTATCAATTATGCCACAAGTGGGTACACCCTACCATCCACAAATACACTTAGAAATATGGCAAAATAACTAGAAGGATATAGCATCAACAACTTATAATTGCTTAACATATAACTATACCCACAATGTTTAAAGAGTTAGGGCTAATATTTACATTTCTAAAATGTAGTCCTTACAACTTTAGTGTTACCAACCAAAAGTTTCCCATCATAAAAACAAGAAGGCATTCAACATGATAAGAATGGAACATATGCCTTCAACAAAAATAACTATTTATAAATAGTTGATGTGGTGATTTACATAGCACCACACTCTTTCAGAACTCCTATATGATCTTTGAGGATTCCTACGATCTCCTTGATGTTGAGGCAGTATAACTCCTCTGAAGTAGTTGTCTTGATCCTTAAGCATCCGCAGTCACTACAAGAATCTGGACCTTTGCCGTCGGTTTAGAACTGATGGCAAAGGTGTTTAAACCAACACTAAAAAGCGACAACATTAGTGGCGTTGTTTCGTTTTGCCGTCAGTTATAAACAAAATGCAACATCGAATTATTGTTGCCCCAATGGACAGATCAGAGCTTTTGCCGTCATTTTATAACCGACAAGATTTTTATTTTCCATCATTTACAAAATAAGCGATGGGGATTGTACATCATATTTTCACGCGGTAACGTGCCACTCATGGATTTTTTTCGTCGTCTAAATGTAAATGCCATCGATTCAAAAATGACAGCGTAAATATTTATGCCATAGCTAGCAAATATTTATTTTTAAAAAAATATATTTTGTAAACACTGTCGGTTATTTATTATTACCGTCACTTATAAAATGACGACGTAAATATTTATGCCATTGCTTATTACATAAGCGACGACAAATAGCCATTTTTCTTAAAAATCGACGACAAAGGTGAGAGATTTTTTTAAATTTAAAAATAATGTGAAACACTTGTTATTCCAAAAGTGAATTATTTAAAACTAAAAAGTTTCTTAATGCTATTATACTTAGCAGAACACCTACTTTTATATAAAATGTCAAGAATAAAAACAAGTTTCAAATTCCACAAAAATAAAGTATGATACAAAAGAAGTTTCATAATGAAATATTTACATATAAAAGAAAACATGTAATAATAAGAAAGGAAAAAGAAAATATCAAAACACTGCCATGCCGATGCCACCAACCCCGCCCATATCATTGTCGTCTTGTTTGTGGATGGTACGTTCAGATGGAGATGGATGCTCTAACTGTCCTTTTTTAGAAGGAATAAAAGTTGTTGAATTTTATCATCCATCTTACTCATCTAAGACTGCATGACATTCATCTCATTCTTCATCTCTGCCTTTCTCTGCTCTTTCTCCTCTCATTTCTGTAGTGTGTCAATCTTTTGGTTCAACTGATCGACGACACTAGCTGAGACAAGCCCCTTCCTCCCACACCATCTAAACAAGGTGTGCGTCCTCTCCACACTACAAACGAAACCACTGTGGTCTGGTGGCATCATAGTCCTAAATGCTTCCTCTGGATTTAGAGGTTGCTGGACACTGTTGGAGGTGTCATTGAAGGGGGGATGCACCAAGTGAACCATTCTCTCCCAAACGTATTAAAATTTATTACTATAATATATATATACAAAGTTATAAAATTTTTGAATTTATGAAACTTACGTATCTTTGCTGGTGTGCCTTATGAATTTACCTACGAGCACCCTCAGCTGTAACCTTATTATGGGTGAGCTTGTAGATGTCCATCCTACTCATCTCTCTCTCATCATTCAAAGCGAACAGAAAATATGAAAATGACACAATTTTATTAAAATCATCTCTAAAGTAAATAACTTTCAAGTGCAAAGTTATAATAAACTTACGTAACGGCTCTTGACCATCTCAATGCATCTTCGACCCAGACAATGGGTCTATGTTGAAGCTTTCACCCTATTAGCTTTATTTTTCCTTGCTTGCTCCTGTAATAAAAGTATATATATAAATTACTAAACAAATTAATCTTTTATTATGAATTTAAGATATATGAATTTAATATAAACATTTAGAATCAATTACTAACCTCATCTTTGGGATCCATCCAATGCTCGCATGCCTTCTTCCAGTGTTTAGGCGTGACATCAGGAGGGCAAGTCTCCATTGCCTCCTTGGGCTACCTATTTAAGAAAAACTGAATAATGAATATAAAATATTAGTAATAATATATGAAATCATGTACATAATAAATGTGTAAATGTTCAAAATTTTTTACTTTTCTCTTTGTCTCCATCCTCCAATCTCTATGGAGCTTGGCGACGTGCTTAAGGATATACCTAGGGGCATTAGGATCTTCACCCCAATTGTATCTCACCTACATTTATTTTGAGAAAATATATCAATCTTACATATATAAAAATAATTTTAAGATAAAGTTATAAAAGTAATATTTATGATATATTGCATTACCTCCAACTATCGGAGGAGATGCTTCTTCAGCTCTACGGGCACCCTCCTCTAGTCGAAGTAACAAAGTGGCATAACGGACTTCACCATCGTGCCCACTCGACTAATAAAGCTCAGGTAATTCTCCACCTCCCCAATGGATATAAGCATGATCATTTTTCTCAGGCCCTTGAGGATACGCTGGAGATCTAGATTCTTTGTCTTCCCTCATCCTTTTCGTACTCTACCGACGTAGACATTAATAATATTAATTATATATATCAAATATATAATAAGTTTTAAAATGTAGAAGTAAAATATTTTTTAAAAGTGTAAGAGTTCTTACCAGAGTTGTACCCACCGTGCTCGGGTCCACATGTACTGGGGACGTACTCTCAACCTGCTCCTCCTCCTCCCCCTTCCCCTCATCATTCTCATCCTCATCCTCCTTCTCTAATGCCCACAACTTTAGCTGATAATCTGGGTCAACCGATACTTGCTCTGGCTCAGTAGGAGGAATCTCCTTCCCCTTTCCCTTCCCCTCCATATATATTACATCATGAGATCGTGCTAGATCCCTGGGTCTTAGAAAATGTGACTGAGAGGGATCCTGGTGCCGGGGGGGTGGCTAAGCCTGAGGAGATGGCTCGGGCTGGGTGGATGGCTATGTCTGAGAGTGAGCCTTTTTATTGGCTTTTTTCATAAACCCCTTCATCTACAACAACAAAAAAATATAGAAATTAATACAGCTAAAAAATAATATATAAAGCATTAATGTAAAAATAAATAATTATATAAAAGAAACCTATAATGAAACAAATACATAAAGGAAGTATAGAAAGACGAAAATATGAAATGCATAAGTAAAACATAAAGAAACCGAAGTAAAGAAATTGTTACTAACCTTAGATATCCATATCTAAAGCATTTGAATCTAGATGACCTTCTTCCATTAATTCTTGATATGCTTCAGATTGTGTGTCAAAATGATTGAGCGATACTGTAATTATTGGTATAACCCAACCTCTTTGGCAATTATCGGGGACGTAAAACACTTGTGCCACTTGATATACCAATGAACGGTTCAAAAGACAAAGAATTTGACGGTTTCGATTTAAACTCAAGAATTTGTGTTTCTTATTCATTTTGAAGCCAATGCCCTCTTTAAAAACATCAAACTAATAACATTTAAACAAGACAACTTTGCGATCATATCTGAAGCTGATCTCCATAATTTCTTAGATTTCACTGTAGTATCCATCTGGATTGGTAGTAAGATCAGAATCAATAACTTCGGCCTATTGTGCAACATTTCTATCATCAATTTCTTTTATTTTGAATCTGAACCCATTTATTATATACCTAGGTGGTAATGTGTATAATGTAATGGTGTATCGGCAATTACATTAAAATCTGGTATCCATTGTGAGTCCTTATCCTCTTTCAATTGATGAATATGGTGTTTGAACCAATCCAGGAAGTCAAATTTAGATGTAGTTGAATGAGATAATTGTTTGAATTCCTTATAAAATGGATCAATCACTGAAATTTGCTTTAAAATATATTGATGTGTCCAACAGCTGTTAATTTCTGAAATTGGCTTATATTCTATATGAAGAATCGACCTTCCTCTAATATCAAAAATCGACAAACATTCTTCATCATTTTCATTGTATTCCCTTTCATAGTTCCTTTGAAGTTTACTAAAGCGGTTGTCTATTTCATTCATGTACATGGATGTAAAATTTATACACTCCTCCACGAGATAACCTTTTTCGACTTTGATTTTTTCAAGACATAATCTTTTAGATTTTTTAAAAGACGCTCCACAGGATGTATACATCCATCTGAATTGCATAGGTCCACCGATTCTCATTTCATTTACAAGATGCAACGTGAGATGAACCATTACATCGAAAAAGGCTAGGGGAAAAATCTGTTTCATCTTATAGAGAGTAATGACTATTTATTTATCCCAATGGTCCAACATATCAATTTGTAGTGTCTTGAACACCTTTGAAAAATTTGCTTATTTCTGTGAAGGAATCAACAACTGGCTCAGGTAGTATCCCTTGTGTTTAAGCTCGCAAAGGAGGAGATTTAAATATGCGTTCATTGTAGAAAGCCTCAATCGCTCAAAAATAAATAAATTTATAACTCAGATTCTAAAGAAGAGTCCGAGGTCTAACATATGGAGCAAATATGGAATTCATAACATTAATCTCATCTAGAATCAATAAGCACAATACTAACAAATTTGCAATGAATAAGTATGATCAAATTGTTATTCAATGAAGCTTATAATATCATGGATCAAAAAGAAAAGAGAATTAAAACAATGGTGATTCGAATCACCACTTATTCTCTTAATTAAGCACGCATTCAATATTTTAATTCATTGAAATCAGAATTCAACCTTAACCATAGTACTTAAATAATGCAACAGTGCTATCAACCATATCAGACGAAGGTTTCTTTCTTCAAATGACTTAACAGCACAAGGCTCTTTAGAAGCCTTTCTCTTCTTCTTCTTTCCTTCAATGCCTTCTCTTTCATCTCCTTAAGGCTTTCTTCTCTACAAAGCTTCTTTCCTTCAGAGCTTTCCTCCTCCTTCAGAGGCCTTCTCTTTCTCACACACAGCACAAGGGAACTAATTTTCCTTCAACGACTAAGTGTCACACAGGAGCACAAGGCCAAGAGAGCAAAACCCTCCCCCGCTCTTTCACAACTTCTCCTCTTCTCTCAAGCCCATAGCTAATCAGGGAAACAGTCGAGTAATCGAGTTGAGAGCATTGGCCAGACCCGTTGGCGTGCATAGCGGGTGAGGCATGTGTGGCACATGCGTGTGAGGGACCTGACCCTCATGTGCTTGGGCGAACAACTATTAGCAAGAATTCAACTTTTACGTGCTCAGCCCTTTGTCCACACACGATGTGGCACTAAAGGTGATGCCTTTTCTTTATGAAGCCGCAGGAAGTGCTGCACTTGATTGCGAGCAGCTCGAATATGTTTTGTGCTCAATTGAAGATGCAACTTTGCTCTTGGGATGTGTCCGCGTCGATTGCAAGTGGAATTAATAGCGGTGATGGTTGGAGGAAGCGTGACGGCATCGGAGAAGACGATGCTAGCCAGCGAAAACCTGAAACACAAATATGGGCTCAAAGCCCCAATTAAAATGTTCAATAGGATCACCGTGAAGTGAGGAGTTCAACGATGGTGTTCTCGTGGTGATTGGAGGTCTGAGGTGGTGTGGTGAAGTCGATGAAGGTGATGGACGATGGGTGTGTTCAATGAGGGTTTAGGATGGATGAAGGATGCAATTGGTAGAGGGATTTTGGAGTAGGGAGCCCGACAATGCTTTTGGGAGTTGCGGCAAGGCGAATGGTGGAGTGTAGCAAGCTCTCAATCTCGCCAGAGCTCAACCAGAGCGAAGGAAGATAGAGGGGGAGGTTGGTGATTGTGGGTCAAATTGAGGAGTTAAAGAGAGAAAAAGAGAGTCGAGAGAGGGGAACCTAGTTAACCTAAGCTAACGAATGAAAGGACGGGGATGGCGCTGGTTGTGGTATGGCCGGTGCCGGAGAAGGAAGAACCTTCGGTGGGGGAGAAGCGGCGAGGAAGATGAAGGATAGGGCACCCGCTGGTATCGCAAGGTGCGGAAGAACTTAAGGAGGAAGAACTGGCCGACTATGGTCTGTGGTGGCCGGCGAAGAGGGCAGACAAAGGAGCTTGCCGAAGCTTACAGAGAATTAGGCCAGAGAGAGGGGAAGAAGGGGGATTTCCAGCCCAAACCAAGCTAAGGAGAACGGCCGTGCATAGGGGATGCTTATATAGGGCTCAGGGGGGTGTTCCAAGCTTGGAAACTAGGCTTGGAAGCTCGAGACTTTCATGAAATAGGAAACCCTCATGTTCAAACCATTCGCATTAGGATTTGGGCAAGAATTAGAGCCCAAGATGCGGCTCAGATTGAAGAGGATCTTCTCAAGAGTTCCCCTTCCAATTTTGGAAGAGATTAGACGTGAAATCAAGGAGAACTCCTTGATTGAAGTCGGCGGCAAGCTGCATTCACATGGCCATGGCGGCAGGGACCTGAATGCGAAGATGACGATAAACCTAGGGAGCTGTTCGTAATAATTTCAAAAGCTAGGGGCTTGTGTGAGATAGAAAGAATTTGACTAAACTGAAATGTAAACTAGGTCAAGATGAACTCTGATTAGGCCTACATTTTGGTATAAACCTAATTTAGACCCAAGGAATCTGATAGTGAAGTTGGATTTTGGTTTTGATCAAGTTTGACTGGGTAATCTGCGTAGAAACCCAAATTAAGGCAACTTGCCGTTTGAGACTCTATTTTAGGTCAAAATAGATTCAGATGGTCAAACCAAGGATACAAAATCCTATGGAATATTTTTATATACATTTTAGAAGGTTTATATGAATTTTATTTTGACCAGAACCTTTGTTATTTAAGTGGGTTTGAAATTAGGGTTTCGGGTGCTGTTTTGGCTCTCGAAGTGAGTGAAAACCCATTTATGTTTGCACGGACCCTCTTATTAGTCATTAATGCTCATTTGACCTTCGATTAACCCCTGGGAAAACTCGTGGTTACTCTGCATTTATGATCTTCTGTTAAAACTGCAGAATTAACCTTGTTTGGGTGCACTCTTCTTAGAATGGATATGTAGTAAGTTATCACTCTTCGGCGATTATGTAGGAGCATTTATCAATTGAATTTGACTAATTAAAGCTAGTTATGGCTCACGATGTATTATCATCACCCCGTATCGCCAGTGGAAATAATACTTGCATATAAACATGGGAGTCATGACTTTTCAAGCCAGATATCTTCTTTTACGCTTCATTCATACAACTAGAAAGCTACAATGAAAAGCCTTCTGGCACCCCAATGTTCTTTAAGAAGGAGAACTGTTTACTCTTTTGATATTATTTAATACTGTAAATAGCAGGTGGGAAGTAGCCATCGTCCTTATGAATATGCAGCTCAGGACGAATCCCCAAACTCTTCATGCCTTTTCTTGTTTTCACCATATCCTTTGGATCATCAGTCAAATTTAATACGTCTATGATATTTTCCATCACAATCTTTTCGATGTGCATAACATTTAAATTATGGCATATTGTAAGATCTTTCTAGTATAACAGCTTCATATAGAAAATGCTTTTCTTTCGAAACCCAAAATTTTTCAAGGCTGTCTAATATTGTTTGAATGGTCGACTCAACTGTATCTTACCCATTTCTTGTAATCTCTCCATGATAACCTAACCTGATAACCTGATAGAATCTGTATTAAGTCTATTCTTTGGATTTTTATTTAAATATCGACATGTCTTGCCATCAAATTTACCCCTAAACTATGATGTTTGCTATCTATGTTCTATGGGTAGAAATCTATGATGCCATAAGTAGCAGAACTTCTTACTTTCCAACAGTCGCAGGTGATGAGTATGTTCCATACATACTAGGCAAGCAAGATTTCCTTTAGTACTCCAACCTGACAAATTTGCGTACGTCGGAAAACCATTTATGGTCCATAATAGTGCTGTATGCATTTGGAAGAATTCTCTCTTTACCGCATCATATGTCTTCACGCTAGTGTACCACAACTGTTTCAGTTCATCGATATTTGGTTGAAGGTAAACATCTATTGCATTTCCTAGATGTTTTGGTCCAGAGATTAATAGGGTCAGCATAATTAATGATGATCTCATACACAACCAAGGAAGTAAGTTATAAGTGACCATTACCATTGGCTAAATAGAGTACGATGGATACGTACTCTTAAATGGATTAAATTCGCTGTTTGCAAGACCAAATCATACGTTTCTTGCCTTTAAAGAGAATGAATTATTTTTGTCATCAAATCTCTTCCACTCCTTTGAATCAGTAGGATGGCGTATTCTTCCATCTTGAGATTTATAATCCTAGTGCCATATCATCAACCTTGCAGTTTTACTTGATATAAGAAGATGTTGAAGCCTAGGTGTCAATGGAAAGTAATGAAGAACTTTCTATGGTTGTTTCTTCTTACTTTTATGTTTACCCCGCTTATATCTCTCATGCTCACATTCAAGACAGTTGCTCAAGTTTACAAATTCATTTCTGAACAGAATGCAATCATTTGGACATGCATTGATCTTCTGACAGTCCAAACCATGCTTGCAAATCTATTTCCTTGCCTTGTATCATGAAGTCGGAAAACTATTGGGGTTATTCAACAGCTCAATAATGAATTGAAGTATTTCTGACATGAATTTAACACTTATTCTGTTCATAACCTTAAGCTAAAAGTTCCTCAACAGAAATGATAACTTAGACATGCTCGTAACCCCGGTAGCAATAAGATCCTCATCCACCTTAACAACATCATAGAACGGATCACAACTTCTTAACAGATCTTCCTCATCTACATTTATATCATCTCATGCTCTCATCTCTCTCAGCATCTCTTCGTCAACAGCCATTTCATTATTTTCGACTTTCTCAATAAAATCCTCTCCATGAGCGGCCTAATTAGTGTAATGTTACCACCAACCATTACAAATCAAGTGCTTAAGCATAGTGTTATGCTCATGCAAGAAATCATTTAAACATCTTCTACATGGGCAAAAGATCTTATCGAGCAATTCTCCTCGCCTAAATATCTTCCTATCATCATGAAAGGCCCAATCCAGAAATGAAATTACTTTATCCTTATATCTGGTGTAATTTGAACTCAATCCAATCCAAGATTTGTCCATGATAACCTAAACTTCTAGTAAACCACACGTAAGTTAGAAAGAAATAGAGGGTTGTGTGTGTATTTTGAGGAAGATTTTCACTTGATAGCCCATCATTGAAGATTTGATCACAACGTTACTTATTACATGCAACCAATGCCTGAAAAAATTTTGATAGCATATCCTCGCACTTCTCCAGTATACCCTAAAACTAACTTTAACTGCATTCCAAATAGCACCCAATTAAGGGCACTTTAGGAATGTAGCTAAAATTAGTTGGTATACCTAAGAAGAGAGAGAAGATGTTATTGAAATTCCTCCATACATTGGTTACATGTAACAACTAACCCTTAGTTGTGATCTAATCTTCAAGGACCCTCTTTAGCCTAATACTTCACAGAACTAAAGATGATTGACACTTAAAGCGTGCTATAAAGAAAAATCATCATACACGTAAGTGAGGTATACACACACTCTGCAATGTCCGTATAACATGATCATAAGTCTCGACGAGCGAGCATTTTGACACAATTTAACTCAAACAACTTGTATTCTAGGGGTTAGAATACCTATTGTTTGATCTCAAGTGCAACCACAATAATACAAGTGTATGTATCTAAGAATTATAAAAATTTACAATTTACTGACAAAATAAATAAAATTACTAATTCCTAAACACTAATCCAACCTAACCAATTTTAACATTAAAAGAATTTCCATAAAATTCGGTAAAATTTCCCCTTAAATTTTGAAGTTTTTCTATAAATTTGCATGGTAAAATAATACTCATAATAAAAGTGGGTACACCCCACGTTAAAAATGCATCACACAAGTGGGCACACTCTACATTCATTCATTCAAATAAAAAATATGTATCCCATTCCTAGAAAATCTTAGAATCCAATTCAAACCTTGATATGAGGATTTTGACTGTGCCTTTTTTCATTCATAATCCATACATAATCCTTGTTATCCTAAAGGCAATAAGTTAATGAATCTGTTTCAAGCCACGCACTCCCATTCGTATGGTCCATGATGGAGAATTGGGTAGGTCCGTGAAATAGAAGTTTTAAGCCCTTTGTGCAAATTTGAATAGCAAAATTATGTCTTCGATTTCATTTTGGAAAGTCCATTTTCGAAATACATTAATTTTGAAATTGGATTCTAAATCTTATAATTAGATGATTTCGCGAAAGATATGAAATTATTAGTAAAAATGTAGAAACTTAAAATGTGATGTGCTTTGCAGTACGTGAAACAAAATTGCAGGTCCCACCATATACATTATCATTTTAATGAGTGTGAATTTATTGAGTGTGCTCGACTGCACCATTATTTTTCGGCTTTCTATTCCTTGTCTTCGTAATCTTTTTCTTGTTGTTGCTCTCTTCATCTCTCATCTCCTGCTCATTTTCTATTTTCTCTGTTCTTTCATCATCATCTCACTTTTTTTTGTTTCCGATTCGATCTTATTGCATTCTGATGTGCATACATCTGGTTAACCTAAAATGTCTATTAGTGCATGTTTTTAGTGCCATATTAGCATCATATATTGTAAATAGTGCATAACATGCATAATCATGCATTTAGATCAAGTTGTATAAATTATATAGTAATTGTCTCCTTTTTATGGTCAGGGACAGGACAACTTTTTATCAGAACCTCAGATCGAAGATCCAACCATACAAATATGATCAGGGCGACGATTGGACTTCAACGACTCCAAGATCGTCCTAATCGGACATCCGTAGCACTAGATAGAGATTGAGGAACCCTAAAGATCAAGGGCTAAGATGGTGTTAATCCACACCTCAGACGACAAATTCAACCACACGGATGGATTCAGATCGACAACGCAGCCGAACGACGTGAAAATCGGTCCAATCCGACACCCGTGGCACCACCTACAATACTCAGAAGATGGACGACCATGATGGCACCATGTGGTGCCACCTCAGCTGCCTAGCCGGCCCCCAAGGACCCGCCTCTACCTTTCCTCTTCATCCAATCGACGATTATCCACCGTTGGATGCCCATCCAATGGTTGCAGACCCGCGCGCACAAAATCACCGCGCGACACAAAGTCACCCGCAGTGCATTGATCCAGTGCCCTTCGCGAGAAGAGCGGGCATGCGTTCGAATCCGCTCGGTCGCCAAATCAGCGCAAGCGAGTGCACGGGCGCACGATGGGAGCTGTTCAATTCGCATCAAGCAGCGCTGAGAGAGCGATAGCGCCCACGTGCGATCAGACGAGCGGCGCTTATGCGTGATTGCACACGAGCGCGAGGTGAGGGCGAGGATGGTTTAGGCCGTCCGATCTCTTGATCAGACGACTGATATCGTGCGTACGTGCATATACATTTTAGGCAGAGAAGAGGAGTGGGCGTGCAAGCGACGGGCACGACGGCCACGTTCAGGCCTTTAGTGATGAATTTATCCATCACTAAAGGTCCTGAATTAATGTTTTTCAAATTGTAATGTCCAAAATGTCCCCACTCCTTTCAACTATAAAAAGAGACCCCCTCCATGCGAATTTCTCATCCCTTCCTTCTCTCCCTCTCCAAAGCTCAAGAGAAGCTTGTCCCACTCCAAGGATGCTCCTCAATAGTTAAAATCAATTTTTCACTCCCATTCCGAAAGCGGATCCCACGACGACGACAACATGCTGCCTCATTCCCGTTCCTCCTGCTTCGACCTCCTTCTTCCAACTCCGTTCCTCGTCTTCCAGGCGTTGTCTCGTTTGACTCGTCCACCAAGTGATCGTCGAGGAGGATAACTTCTCTCTCCCATTCTTTTTCTTGCTTGCTAGTGTAATAATTTTTCACTTTCTAGTGTAATCTTTTCTCGCTTTTTTAGTTGTACAAACATTTTGCAACATGAGGTGAATGTTTTCTCTCTCTCTCTTATTGTCTCTATTTATTTCATTTCATTATGATTATTCCGCTCTTTAAACGAAAACACAAAAAATATAATTACAAATTTTGATCGACGTAGCCTCCCTTAGTTCGACCCGGAATTTCTTTTTCGGTATAAATTTTATTTGTTGAACCCGAGTTCTTCGCTACTCGAACTACAACGATAGGTTTTCAAAACCAACTCCGATAGCGTAATCCTTCGACGTTCAACACATTCAAACAAATCATATCAATCGCATCTGTTTTCAAGTTTAGATCAAACTCCTTTTGATCAAGTTTCTACTACCCATCTTTATTATTTGAAGTTTTTTTATTAGTAAGATCGTTGTGATTGATTATTTTCAACTTTTTTTGGTACATTTGATTCGTTTCTTATTTGAACGTGCTCTTTACTTTGTGTTTTTATAATGTTTTGTTATGGATTTGAATATTGAATGTGATTTGGGTTCTTTTGTTGATGTGTGTAATAAAGTTGTTCACAAACCTATAGTTTCTTGTGTTTCTTCTTCTAGTCTTAAGGATCAAGACCTCTTAAGTGTTACTAGCAAGAAAGGTGACTTCTATTCTTTTGTTTCTTTTTGTTTTGATTATTTATCATAGGTAATATTTAGTAACCAATGCTGACAATATTTGAACCTATCAATAAAGCCTTAATTATATATTTGGAAGAATAGATTATGGAGAAGACACATTTTCAAAATTTAGCTAAGCCTAATTAACCCATAGGAATGCAACAAGGCCCACCAAAAGCAACTTAGAGCCTACCTAATCCTTAATTCTAACCCTAAACCCCATGCCACCCCTTCTCTAATTTCTCCTCTTATAAAGTCTCCCTCAACCCTAGGGAGAAACCCTAACTCCTTCCCATCCAAACCTGTCCCCCATCCCTCCCCTCTCCTTCTACATGTCAACCCTCTACTCACCATCCAAGGCCATCCTCTTCTCCCTCACCTCTCCTTCTCACTACTACATCCATCATCTCTTCCATCAATTTGGCACCCTTTGTTTCATCTTTGAATCTTCTTCAATTTGTACTTTATTTAGATATCTTGATTAAATCAAATACATTTGATTGCATGTTCTTTGTGATGTATCTTGTTATTGTAATGTCCATTGCCTTTCCAATGTTCTTCAATTTGTATCATGTTCTTTATTGTAATGTATCTTGTTATTTGAACATTAAAAATTTTTTTAAAAAATTCAATAGAGTTTCCGTTTATATTTTGAAGTTTTTCTAAAAACCTGCACATCAAAATAATACATACAATCAAAGTGAGCACACCGCACATCTAACATAAACCTAAAATATCATAAAAATAAATTATTCATAATAAAATTATACCTTTAAGTAGCATAGCCTCCGAGAATACCCATCAAGGATAACCTATAATTTAAGACAATTAATGAAATAACACATTATCTTATTAATTTAAATAACACATTATTAGAGGAGGAGGAGAGGGGAAGCAAGGACAACAGCAGTAGTAGGAGGAACAGAGGAGGAGGGGTGAGGAGGAAGAGGATGGGTAGGAGGAGAGGAGGAAGGTCATGGGTAGCAACAACAGCAGGAGGAGGAGGAGGAGGAGGAGGAGGAGGAGAGGAGAAGCAAAGGCAGTAGCAGCAGTAGGAGGAAGAGAGGAAGAGGGGGGTGGGGAGGAGGAGGATGGGTAGCAGGAGAGGAGGAAGGGCAGGGGCAACAACAGTAGCAGTAGGAGAAGGAGGAGGAGAAGGAGAGGAGGGGAGGGGACGAGGAGGAGGAGGAGGGGGCGGTGAGGAGGAGGAAGAGGAGAGGTGCAGGGGGGCAGGGAGGAGGAGAGTCGTAGTGGGAGCGGTGAGGAGGAGGAGGAGAGGCGGAGGGTGTGGGGAGGAGGAGGGTGAGGGTGAGGAGGAGGAGGTAGATGAGGAGGAGGAGGAGGTGGGGGGCGTGGTGGCATTAGTCGGAGGGGAGGAGGAGGGGGTTAGGAGGAGGAGGAAAATAATGAGGAGGAGGAGGGGCGTCAGTGATTGGGGGGAGGCATGGAGTTACCTGAGGAGGAGGACAACCGATGATCGATGATAACGGACGACAATCAAGGAGGGGCAACAACAAGGACGGTTGACGATCGAGGAGGAGGACAGGAGGAGGATGGCGAGGGTTTGTGCGAAGTGTGGGGGAGGAGAGGGCTCTGCATGCGTATGGATCGACCATCATTTACCGTCAGTTCTATTAGTAAGTGACAGTAAATGTCTAAATGAAATCCTCCCTTGTACCTAAATTTTAGTGACGTTAGCGGTCTAATTTTAACCCGCAATTTGCTGTCGCTTTCCTAATCGATGATACATATTAATATCACCCTCATGCGCCCATTGCTGCTTTTTGCTAATGATGGCAACGGATTATTTTTAATCATGTATTCACCATTGCTTATATAAATAACCAATGACAAAAATATTTTATCGTTTCTTATACAATCGATGGTATATCTCATTTTTCTAGTAGTGAGTAGGACTCAGGCTACCTCCAAGTGGTCCCTAAGGCACTGGGGGTGTAACTGTAGCACCCAAATCCTAAGCCTAAGAGTACTACAAAAAAAATAGCCTTTAGTAACATTTGACATTTGCCACTATAGGTCTTCTATTTGCCGCTAAATAGAATTAGCGACACTTAAAATAATTGTTGTTTAATTGCTGCCTTCGTTGATGTCGCTAAAAGGTTAATGACAATTGCGTAATTATCATTAAATTGTTGGTATTAGTGTCATTTTAATTGCCTCAATTAATGTCGCTAATAATCTTTAATGACAATTTATTTGCCACTATTTCATCACTATTGAATTATATTAGTGGCAATTTAATTGATGTTATTAGTATCGCTATAAACTTTATTTAATGACTTTTATTTATGACATCACTAAATTGCTGTTGTTGATTTACTTTAATAATGTTTTATTTTATTGTTTAATTGCTACTATTAATATTATTTATCAACAATTATTTGTCTCTAAATCACTACTATTGATTTACTTTAATGACTCTTTTGTTATTTAATTGCTATTGTTAATTCACTTTAATGGCATCTTGTTATACTACTTAATTGCCACTGTTGATATACTTTATTTAGAAATATTTTTGTTTTTACAAGATTGAAGTATAAAGGCAACCACAATTGTATTAATCTCTCAATTATAAAGTACCATAAGGGCCCTTTAAAGGGATACATCATAAAACAAGAAAATATAAAAAAAGTAGTAACTACTTCAACACCAAAATATCCCTACTTAAGGATAATACAAAGAAAGAAATAGAAAATACAGGAAAAAAAATTAAAAATACAATGAATCATGAAGGCTCGATCACTAAAAGCAACAACCTCTTAAAATTGTTGCTATCCCAAGCAAGTTCAATCTTCCAAACTTCAATGCAAAGCAAAAAAGTAACACCATGATCATTCAAATCCCTAGCAAAACCTTGATCAATATGAAATCCAAGATGAATAAATGTAGGTAGGATCAAATGCTTATTAGCCATTTTCTGTAGACATTAGCCATGAAATTAGGTAATATACTAAAAAAAACTACAATCACTAAATAAGATGCATCCAAGAATAATAGATCAATGATTAGATATATAAATTGCCAGACATCGATGCAAAAAACAAATCAAAATAGAAAATTCAAATGGAAGGAGAGACCTTGTTTTTTGTTTTTTCTTCTTTTACTTTAATTGAGCTAGTGCTAACTACCACATGAAGATGTCCTCACCAATGTATATATCCTTCGAACTCAAGTAAAGAAGGTTGTTTTTTGCATGAACATTCATACAAGCCCCAAGTATTCCTACAAGAGCATCCATTACATTGGCATGCAAGCTTTTCCTTGCATTCATTAACATCTGATAAACCAAAATTAAGCACAGAACTGAATTACAAATTATGAGATAAATAACTGGATATTGCTCTTACCTTCATAATGTTGACCACCACCACGAAATCTGAAGGAGCAAGTGCATCCACTAGGTTCATAGTCCTTTGATTAGCAAACAAAACAAAAATAGAAATTAAATACTCAGGAAGGGGTTAAAGAATCCTTACAGAAGGGAAGAAAATGATAACTACAAAGAATAGATTCAAGAACACAAGACACACAACATCAAAGCTAAGACTCATGATTTATGCACACACGTGACCAAAACACTCGCCCTCGTGACACAGACTCCACTAACACATGCACCCTATCTACACTTATTAAACCTGTATATACACGTATCTATATCATAGCTATCTTCGCACCAATGCACACAAAATACACATGCATATATGTATACAGTGATATTACTTAGTACAATACCCCAATGGAGACACTGCCACCACCACTCTCCCCCTTTCTTTATGACCATTGAGTTATTGCATGAACCTAATAACCATTGTGTCACATGAAAACATTGACAACTATCATACCATATTACATTTTTTTTCCTCACCCCACTACGAATAAAATAACAAACATAACACAACTAATAACCCCATACTAATAGCAAGTGTCTTTCTTACTCAATTGGTCATATAGCATTTTGTGCTTGAGCTTGCAATTAAGAGAGAGGAAATAATGATGGTCAGAGACTCAAGTGAGCAAAATACTAAGAAAGCATCACTGGTCTAAATTTCCAAAAATGTATTCATAAAAGGGATAATCAAAAGCAAAACTCACATTAGTGTAACTCCAACCCTCGGAAAAGTTCACCATGAGAAAATTCCATTTCAAATTCCTTCTTTATATTTAGCATTTCATCATAAACATCAACTAATACTTCAGATAGAAACAATAAATAAGCACCATTCAAAAGAGAAAATAATAGTAATCTTCTTTTTCATTCTTAAAAAGAAACAATAGTAAAGCAACACAACTAGTAGATATGGGTTCTTCGATATTTTGTTTTTTATAAATTGGATTCTTTGGGGTCTTTCATATTTTAAAAGATCACTAGATAGAAACCCATATGAAGATATTAATCTTCCATATGATGTTGTGGAGGGCCTTTTGCACAAAGATATCAAATTAAATAGAATCCTAGAAGAGCATATCCCCATCAGGTAAACAACCTTAAATAAAGTGACGATTGATATCCCCTATATACAAAGGAGATAACAAATACGAGTAGGACAACATCTCTCAACTTACCCTGCCCGAAATTATGAATGTGAGTTCTGTCTACCTAATCTATCTTACTCAAAAGGTTGGATGGGTTAACCAGCTGAATTCAATGGCTTCCAGATTTCAAGCTTTTTGAACAATTAGATATGTGAATGCTAAAGCTAACTGCCTATAACCAACCATCTAATGGATAAATGCTAATTGCAAAGCCATGGCATTCTTGTTGGATTAATCAGCTGTGATAGACATCTAATGTTACTGATCTAATACATGTAGAGACACTTATTCTAAATTACAGACACATAAAGATGAATTCGCCCCTCACTAACCAAATTAAGCACCAAGGATTTTTGTATAGTTTCAAATTCCCTTAGGCCTTAGCTATAAGTGGAAGCCTACCATCCAATATTTCTTCTTTGCAGCATCCACCCACAAGACGGTTAAAAGTCACCATCTCAAGCAATGGAGTTAATTGCATCATTACATCATCTAATCTTTGGGAGTCTCCAAAGATACAAAACCTTCTACTATTACTTTTTATTAGTATAAAGAAAGAGAAATGAAATGGACCAAAAAAAAACATCTAATACCATCTTAATATTGTCTATGACGATTGCACATGCAGTTGAATGAACATTATTCATTAGTAGTAGACAACTTTCAAACAATTATATGGTTAACAGTAGACAAATTTTAGATGGAGAAAAACACATACACTAAGGTCTTACATGTTTTAGTGACCTCAGGCTTTTTTCTTGAAGGGGAAGTTGCCTGAGGCATTTTATCCCAAAAAAAAAAGCCATTAAAGCTGAAATAAAAATCTAAATGGTCGTGATTGTCCCAACTTCAGGGATATCAACATCTAAATAAAGGCAATCAAAACCAAATAATGATCTAAATGTGTGTATGCATGTGCATATGGTGTGAATGTGTGTACGAATCAAACCTAAATTGGGCATCACCAATCTTTCACTTGAAGATGAATTGGAAGGGAAAATTCTTAGGTTGTATTCTTATATCATTGTCTAATTTATACGCATGCAAATCTGATTTTGCATCTTAATGAAGTTTCTATTCTTGATTGTGTTTTTGATTTTGGCATTTAATTTTTTCCATATCAATATCTCAATAGACTAATGCTTATAGTACATTTCTTTCCATTCTTATAGTACTTAATAGACCATCCACTTAATAAACCACTCACTTGCATTTCCTCCAAGACTTTCTTTCCATGCTTTATACTTAGGCATGGATAGAAGGATAAAACATTCCCATTTCTACTATGACCTTTTTGTTCCGGCATGTCAAATAGATAAAATTTAAATTTTATTTCCCACATGCTTTTAAACTTATTTAAAAAAAGTATCACACGCACGCACATGCATAGTGATGCATGTTGGGAAAAATGAAATTTTATTTGAAAAACATAGCCCTCAAATATATAGAGGTTAAGAGAAAAACCCAGAAGTACCCTCAATGCTCGTAGAAAACTAAATCAATATAAAAAGTGATATAAATAGGTAAGATCATATTACCATTCGGCAGTAACGAGAAACTGTATCTAGTTCCCAATCTCTTCTAGCTTGTGTCATTGCAATTTGTCTGGGTAAAAATCTCTCAAGGAGCGTTCTCCATGCACTTCAAATAAATTCAGATGGAGAAGGCATGAATAACTGAAAAAGAACCTGCTAAAAAGGTAAGCACAAGATGATATAGGTTTTATCACAATACTAACATGCATGACTTTGGATTTCCTATTATTCCAATCTCAATTTGTAAAGAAGATAGTTGCACAATGTCGTCTCTTTTCACAAGATAATTTCTAGAAATGTAATCAAGCTATAACTGTTATAAAATCCAAAATCACATATTAATAAAATATTTTGCAAAATATCCCCAATCCCGTGATAGTTTAGAATAAGATAATAAGAGATAGGCAGTGCACACTTGACCATAAGATAGCTGCAGAAACATTGGATCTGCTATGGCCTCATCAGATTCATTAAAATGACACTTTTCAAATATCAGTTTGCAATGTAAAACATCTCTACTACGATCCTTAGCTACTTTGTACTCCAACTACAAATCTCCAATATGTTTGTTATCATCTAGTCTAACATATTCTTCAGCCACAGCTAAGATCAAGAGACTTATAAGAACCACTAACTTTTCGATATTCAAATAATGTAAAGCTGGAATAAACTGACAATTTGATTATTCCTGCAAGCTCCTGCTAGATGGATTTGATTACAAATATAAAGAGAAACAAATGATACAATTGACAAAGTGAAAGAAAATTTAAAGGCTAAAAGCATCAGAAGGAAGAAAAAAAATCTTGATACCTCAATACAGTTCACTATGATGCAATTGATTCATTTAAGTTCGCTTCTCTTCTCCTTCTCCTCTATCCTCTCCTCTCAATGGCGCAACAGCAGTAGTAGAAGAGGCAGAAGATGATGGAGGAGGTGGAGGTGGGGGCGGTGGAGGAGATCCAGCACGGCCCCTTCCCCATCAAGCAACTCCAAGCTTCTGGAATAGTTGTCGTTGATGTTAAAAAACTCAAAGATGCTGGTCTATGTACCGTGGAGTCTGTTGCATTCTCACCAAGGAAAGATCTATCGCAAATAAAAGGTATCAGTGACATAAAAGCGGACAAGATCATTGAGGCAGCATCAAAGCTGGTGCCTTTAGGTTTTACAAATGCTAGCCAACTTCATGCACAGAGGCTTGAAATAATTTAGATGACTTCTGGGTCAAGTGAACTTGCAAAATCTTAGAAGGTGGCAAAGAAATTGGATCCATTACTGAAATTTATGGTGAATTTTGTTATGGAAAAACTCAATTGTGCCATACATTATTTGTCACGTGTCAACTTCCTTTGGATCAAGGTGGCGGTGAGGGAAAAGCTTTATACATCGATGCAGAAGGTACTTTTCGGCCCTAGTGACTATTACAAATTGCAGACAGGTTTGGACTAAATGGGGCTGATGTTCTGGAGAACGTTGCATATGCTAGAGCATATAACACCGACCATCAATCTAGGCTTATGCTTGAAGCTACTTCTATGATGGTGGAACCCAGGTTTGCTCTTATGATAGTAGATAGTGCCACTGCTTGTATACAACGGATTTTACTGGAAGGGGTGAGCTTTCTGCTAGGCAAATGCACCTGGCGAAATTTCTTAGAAGCTTACAAAAGCTTGCGGATGAGTTTGGTGTCGCTGTAGTCATCACCAACCAAGTTGTTGCACAAATTGATGGGACTGCAATGTTTGCTGGGCCGCAATTTAAACCTATTGGAGGAAACATTATGGCACATGCTTCAACAACCAGACTAGCACTTCGCTAAAGAAGAGGCAACGAGCGCATCTGTAAAGTAGTTAGCTCGCCGTGCCTGGCAGAAGCTGAAGCAAGGTTCCAGATTTTCGCTGAAGGAGTTACTGATGTTAACAATTAACTTGATGTTTATCCATGGTATGCCTGTGTGACATATCTGCCATTTGAAGACCCGTCAAGTCCATTTCCAACAGCAGGCTCTGGCGAGGTGTCTTCATATTGTAGAATGCTGCAAGTGTGAAACTTGTCACCTTGGATGGAGTCAGAATGTGCCAAATGTATACTAGTCAAGAGTTTTGTATTTTTCCATCTAACAGTGGGAATCCATATTGTCCATATCTCTCACAATAGGTACCAACTGTGAAACTCAACAGGCCTACAATTTTCATAGGGATAAGCTCATTCCATGCAATTACTGCCTCTTTGCTTACAATCCTTTCAGTGAAAAGAAAAAAATTGATTCATTCAAGTTGGCAAGGAGGACAACAATGTCTATGCCTGGTTTAATAAACTACACCCATTATGCATATTCCTCCATCCTCTAAAGTTGCGCCCTTAAACACAATACACTAACCATATTTTAGGATTTCCACTTGAAATTTTCGCATATAGCCTTGGCGTGACGATCTCCCGAATGAAACTGAAAAAAATATATATAGAGGCAGCCATCTTAACATTCCAAAATATTTAAGTTATCTAGCCTTCTCGAAATGCCCCAACTTTTTCATTTTAAGTTATCTAGCCTCCGCTACTCCCCTCAAGTAGATCTCCTCAAATAAGTTATTGATTGTAACATGAACTCTACCAGAATAAATCAAGACTATTTTTAGATCACCACTGAAAGTAAAAAATAGCTTAGGTACCTTTTGAATAATACCTGCAGTAGCTTGCAAAGGAGCCGAGTATCGTGTGGAATTTGAAATACACATAATTTCTTGCACATTAAACTAGTTTTTCTGTAGTATGGAATCTTAAAACAAGTATGGTGTGGCATGGAATCTTAAAACAAGTATTGTGTGGCGTGGAATCTGGAGCCATTCGTGAACGTGTAAAAGTAAATGATTTCAATTTTGACCGTTTGGGGGGTTATTTCGTAAAAATGCATGCTGCTTCTACTGGTTTATGTTTGCCATAGTAGGATGAAGTGATGTCTAAACGATCGTTTGGAAAGGCTGTCACCAAATTTTCGATCATTTTATGGCAAAAGGTGTTAATTTTGTATAGGATTGCCATTGATATCTAATTTAAGTGGAAAATTCGACCGCCCGGATGGGTTAAGATCGACGATCGCAGCCTAACGACGCGAAAATCGGTCCAATCTGATATCCATGGCACCATCTACAACACAAAGAAGATGGACGGTCAGGATGGTGCCACGTGGCACCATCCTAACCATCCACACCCGGCTGCCCCCCTCCGCTCAACTCTTGAAGGATTACGTGACGTGAGATCTCGGCCGTTGGATGAACTGCGTGCAAAAGCAGCGCCGCGCCTCAAACTACTGCATAGTGCAGTAGTTAAGGCTCTACGCGTGTGAAGTGCGCACGTTCGAGCTGCCATGAAGTGCTTCTTCTCGCGCAGACGTGCGCGATCTTGACCATGCGATCAGCTGCGAACGGCCCAGATCGTCCAATTGGCACACGCGTAATTGGACGCCTCGCCTCACGCCTGATCTCACGTGCGGGTGTGCGAAGCTGAAGCAGGCGAGGAGCGATCTAAGCCGTCTGATCTCGCGATCGGACGACTGAGATTGCTTAGGCGTGCGCTTGCGTTAGGCGCGCGGGAAAGGAGGAGGCACGCACGGCGTGCGCACACGTCACTCATGATAGGTCTTTAGTGATGAAAAATCCGTCACTAAAGACCTGATTTTAATGTTTTTGAATATGGAATGACCAAATTGCCCCCAATCCTTGCAACTATAAAAGAAGACCCCTACCCTACGAAATTCTCATCCCTTCCTTCACCTCTCTCCCTCTCCAAAGCTCTAGAGAAGCTTGTCCCACACCCAGGATGCTCCTTTAGAATTAAATCCAAAGTTTTCTCACCCTTGTTCCGGAAGTGGATCCCGTGACTACGACAATGACATGCTGCCTTATTCCCGCTTCCTCCTACTTCATCCTCCTTCCCACTCTGTTCTCCATCTTCCAGGTGTCGCTTCTTCCGACTCTTCCTCCAAGCAATCGTCGAGGAGGATAACATCTCTCTCCCTTCTTTTTGTTGCTTTCTAGAATAGAATTTTCCACTTTCTAGCTATAATCATTTCCCACTTTCTAGTTGTAAAAATAGTATTCTTATATCAAGTGATTGTTTTCTCTCTCTTTCTCTCTCTTAGTGTTAATATCAACTCTATTGTAATTATCTCACTTTCAAACAAAAAATCCAAAAAAAAATATTACCGCAGATTTTAGATAGACGTAACCTCCATGTGTTCGACTCGAAATTTCTTTACGAATTTTGGTTAAATTTATCTGTTGACGGATTGCTTCGCAAATCGAATTACAATGATGGGTTTTCAAATCCAATTCCGATCGCGTAGTTTTTCGCCTTCAACAACAATCTGCGAGTTCTCATTTTTGAAAATCAACTTTACATTTTTCATTTTTACGGACTTGTCAACAGAGGAGGATTTGAAAGGCCCGTGTTTGCACAAAAAAAAACCTCTACCACATAAAAGTATGTGACTATTCCCAAATTATAATATTAAGGGATCCTTAGACCATTTCAATATTCATATTCATCCATTAAAATCATGTTAACAAGTGGTCATGCCAAGTGAGGAGATTGCTACTTGAAAGAGCACCCTGCAAAGCATATGTAATAACCAAAAGCAAAACCAAAGGTGCCATCTTGGTCACATAGGCCACAACTTTGTCTTCATTGCTAAAAGCATATCCTACAATATTTCATAGCAAAAAGATAGTCATACTCATAACAAATTCTTCAATTGCAACAATTATCTTGGCAACTCTTACAACCAGGAGTGCACCCCATGAGTTCCTAGACCCTAATTCATTGGACACCCTCATGCAACAACAATCGAACCATAATAGTATATCATTTATGACATGCCTAGTTATGAATGAATACATTGAAATGGATGGTTTACCTTGCTACAACTCTTAGACCATAGGTGATTGCATAAAGTGTAGTCATGGCTGTGAGGCTACATAGGAATCGGAACAAATTAAACTCTCTAGTTTTCTACATTTATTATATCGAAAGCATTGATGTTTCAAGCTGTAAATTTGGTAGGAGACCTGAGAACAAGATGAGCAGCTCAGCAGACCACCATACAAAACTGAACAAAACCACGTAAATGTAGAAACTCTTCTAAATAACTCTTAAGTCTTAAGGATGAAACCAACGTATTTGAAATTGCATTACCATATTATCATTACTGATGGGAACACCATCGTAAGGAACTTGCAGATCCCTTGAAAGGATTCCTTTGAGGGTAGGGCACGAGTTGCTTTGCAGGAGGAGAACCTCACGTACAATCCTAAGATGAGCATATTCACCCAATAGGATAAGTTGATGGCCAATGCAACTCTTGAGTTGCCCATTTTAGATTTGAATACCAAAAGCCAACAGAGGGAAATGTTCGTGGCAAAACAACGCAAACAACATGGGGAAGATTGGAGAAACCTCATGATTGATTATGCAATAGCATAAACGAATAGTGTGGGGATCAAATACACAACATGTTTGCCAGCCTCATGAGATATCATGGGGTCCTAAGAAGAGGCGTTCAGGGATGTTGAGGCTGAAAGGGAAGTAAGATGGGGCATGTTTTAGGTGGGTGGTCTCGGGTGGAAGGAGGCACTACTAGAAAACTGGGATATGCAGTCAATTACTTTCTGTTGGTTTGTAAAATCGACAGCAAAATTATTTTTACCGTCGCTTATTCAAATAAGCGACGGTGACGGCATGTACTCGACCTACAGTCAATTGAAGAAAAGCGATTGGGCACGTGGTTGTCATTAATATTCACCATCGATTTAGTAAGCAACGACAGCCGTTTGTTGGTTGAATAAGTGACGGTGAAAAGATGGTTAAAATTTGCGCCTAAAATTTGGGCAGGATTAGTGACTTTTGCAGTCAGTTAGTGGAATAAGCGACGGCAAAAAGTAGGTTAACATTAGCGGCCAAAATTTAGGCGTGATGGAGGAGTAATTGAAGTTATCCTTTGCTATCGGTTCGTTTAATAAGCGATGGTGAAAAGATAGTTAAAATTTGCGCCTAAAATTTGGGTAGGATTAGTGACTTATGCCGTTGATTTCTGATAGAACCGACGGCATAGATCGCTTCATCTATCGCTCGTAGGTCGACCTCCCATCATTATTCATCTTCCACAACACCTAACCTAAACCCTCCTCCCACAACACTACCGGAGATTGTAATTTCCCTACGGGAGGGGTGAGATTTGCAGAAAGATAGACAAAAATGTGGAATTATAATATCAATCACACAAGATACACAAATATTTTTAGGTGGAAACCCAAACCTGAGTAAAAACCACCACCTAGTTTCTCGACTTAGGATTTCCTGATCGACCGAGTCGATCAAATCCACTAACGTACTACTTAAATGAAGGTAGTACAACCTCTTACAACTACACTACTTAGAGGAGGGTAGCGTACCTCAAACTCCTCTTCATGAGGAATATTTTGTCCTACGAAGGAGATGGGAATTCATAAAGCGAATACCCAACCAAAGAAAATAAAACAACTATCCTATAGAGCCACAAAGTGAAGTTTAAATCTATCTACTATAGGAAAATGAGACTTTCGTTTGGTAGAAGTGCGTCGGCTAGTGACACGGGTGTGTGATCCACGTGATGGCACGAAGACGCTCTCATATTCGTAGGCAGGAGAGTGAGTGAACAGCTAGGAAGATTCTCTTAAGATGTAGACTAAGGCTAAAGAACTTCTTTAGATCAATTTGACACAAAAAGAGTGTGGAAGTAGTATGTCAAGGCATGTCTAACAAAGGAGGGCTCCCCCTCTATTTATAGATGGCCTATGAAGGCTTTGGAAGGGCTTGGAAGGCTTCTATAGTCGTTGGGAGAAAACCCAAGGCAGATTAGGCCAGACGTTTGGGTCTAATATCAGACATCTGGAAATCACTTATAGAATGTCTGGGCTTAATATCAGACGTCTAATTTTAGGCAGGTTTCCTTCCTGACTTATGTTAGACCTAAATAGGATTCTTGTGAAAGGTGGTTAGATGACAGGTTGGACGTTTGGCACCAGGTCTAGACGTCTGGAAACCTAATTAATTGTGGGAATTGATTTCCCAAGGCACAAATGGTTATTAGATCTGTGCAAAGTGATTTGGGCTCAATCGAGGCTAACGTTTATATATCAGACGTCTGAGGTCCTTTATGGATGTCTGAGAGAAGATCAAGGGTCGTTCTTCAACGATCAAATTTCTAAGCCAACGTTCCACTAATTGGACATCTGGCAAGGTCATCAGACATCTGCTAAGACATCTGGACTAAGGGATGGTCATTTGAAATCAACAGACAGAAGGCACTAAGTCTAGCCTAAATGTTTGGACGTCTAATACAACATTCAGACATCTTAAAGTCCAAGATCAGACGTCTGATTTTAAGATTGGTCGTCTGGTCAAGCTGTCTGAAGCCTATCTTGGATTTCTAAGTTCTCTATGAAAAGCCTAAGTATCCTAGGGTTGTGCAAGTGTTCCTAGGACTACTGATAGGTAACTTTCAAGTTCTTTAACAATTATCTCGATAGAAAGAGAGAGAAAAAGAAACAACAAAATAATACATAAAGTATTTATCATATTCTTCATCTCCTTCCTTCTTCAAGCTTTCACTCTGAGTGAAGGCTCCTTCTCTTTCGTCAAGCTTCTCCAATCTGCCATGGATGCGAGCTTGAGCTCCATCTTTCACACTTGTAACCACTTGCATTTTTCTGAAATCTAAAACTCAATGCAAATGTTAAATAATAAGTGTTTTGTTATCATCAAAATTAACAATCGTGGTGCTCTTGCACCAACAGAGCTCTCGTTGTCGCCCCTCCTCCTCCACCTCCTCAGGTAACTTCTCCTCTTCCCCGACACCCTCCTTCTCCTCCTTCTTCGATGGTCTCCTTGTCGTCCTCCTCACCATCCCCGGTGGACTCGTCGTCCTCCTTCCCCTTTGCGACGCCGTCCTCCTCCTCCTCGCCGTCCCCATGCTCCTCCTCCTCCTCCCGAACACCCTCCTCCTCCCTAACACCCTCCTGCCGCCCTCCTCCTTCCCAACCCCCTCCCGCTGCCCCCTTCTCCTCCTCGACCTCCTCCTCCTCCTCCTCCTCCTCCTCCCCTTCCTTCCATCCTCCTCCTCCTCTTCGATCCCTCCTGCTGCCCTCCACCTCTGTTACGACCCGATTCCTGAATCCCTACGAGACACAAGAATCGGACCGACTCGACTGATCCCAAGACCCAGTCATCCAACGAGTAAGTAACCAAAAGAGCAGTAAAATAAATCACATTCACCATGTATATAACTAGCAGTAACAAAAGTACAGTAGTAAAGAAAAGAACTACTACAGCACACACCACCACAACAGTAGAGAATTAAACAGGTACATAAACATGATGCTTACAATAAAAGAGTATAGTGGTAACAGAAAATACTCACTACAACAGAAGAAAAGGTACAGTAGGTACTACACAAGTAAAACTACTGGGCTCTACTAGGTCCAGCACCCTCTGCAGCCGCCGGCTCTTGCTGCTCAACACCTGGTCCTGAAAAGGTGACAAAGGTGACACATCAGCGAAATGCTGAGTAGAGTGGCAACCAAAAGCTAAGAAAAACAGTAAGGGGGACAAGTAGCTGTTATTTTTAATCGCTTTCTTTATTTTCCCATTTACTCATTCTTGGATTATTCCTCAGATCTTTCTCTTGATCTCGAATGTTCCTCGTGGGAACAATCTTGATTGCAGTCTTTTCCGAAAAGTAGAAGTAGCACGTGGTGCTCTCTTGGCCGGGAGAGTCCCCCATGGTGGTCCTACCCTTAGTCAACCACCCCAAGGTCACTGACAGACGTAACGGTGACTACGGCACGCACGATAAACGCATGGGTAGCTACCTCGCACTGATACGCGGTCAGTCGTTTCCGTTAACGGGTGTGCCCCAAAGCACAGCACGGAACCAGTATAGGGCAGAGCCCTCTCAGTAACAGGGGTCCAGCCCCTCCACAGTAACCAAACAAGGATCTTGCCCCTTCACAGTCCACGCATCCTCGCCTGACTACCTTGGTTTGCCCAGTGGGCCTAACAAGTCGGTGTAGGAAGGCCAGCAGAACCACGGGGCCCGTGGGGTGGCTAGTGCTCTCCTTAGACTAGTAGCTCTCTTCGGTACTGTGTATGCGAGGGTCAAAAGTCAGTACAAAGTGGCCAGGCCTAACCCCGGGTCCCTGGGGTGGCTAGCTCCGCTCTGCACTAAACAGGGGGACAATCGCTCTCCTTGGTACTCCGTACTCAAGGGCCAGCTCACTTCCCCAATTCCATTCCATTCACCTCTCAGGAGCTCTACTCCTAATTCCCCGTAGGGTTCATGCTCATATTTCTTGAACTAAGCCACTTTAGGTTTCATCCTTTCAGCTTTATATTCATATAGCCCATGTTCTCAACAGTTAATATCCATTCATAAACAAGCAACTGTTATCCAATTACAGGCAATTATCATTTTTCTTTCTACTTTTCCAAGACTGCAATTTATATATTCACGTCATTCATTTTGTTGTTTCTGTTCCTATGATTCATGCCACATCCTAGGATCTATCATTCAATCTAGTTTTCCAGTCCTAGGATTCATGCCATACCCTAGGATCTATCATTCAATCTAGTTTTCCAGTCTTAGGATTCATGCCATACCCTAGGATCTATTAATTATCTCACAAGTGCATAATTTTTGATAAACAATTAAAGAGAGCCACTCTACTTGCAAAATCGAGAGTACTGGGGGCGTGATCGGCAAGTCCGCGTGCCTCCGCAACCCCTAGAGCCGCAATGGAACGGGATCCTAACACAAGGATCAAACGCAAGGAACTACTCAGAACAGGATACAAATACTGTAAACAGGTAGAGGAACTAATTCTAAAAAGAACAAAACTTGAAACGCGGAAAACGGACTTCGAACGGACCCTAAACGGGTCAAAAACGACAAGTCTGCCCAAAATCAGACGTCTGGAACATGTTCCAGACGTCTTAAATGATGGTTCAGGTCATACCTTATTTCTGCACGGTTCTTCAGACATCCAAAATCCTGCTGAACCGTCTGGACCTAGTTCCAGACATCCGACTGTCACTCCGAACGTCAGGAGACCTTCTCCGCCGTCTGGTGCTGTGCCCAGACGTCCGATCTGTGTGGGAGGGCGTGCCCTTGCACCTTCCCGAATGAAACCTGCATGCGTACGCAACCGTCCTCAACACAAAAATGAGGCAGACCCTTCGGCGGAACAGCCTGCATGGCCGTACACGTGAAAGGAGAAGGAAAGGAAAATATCGTACCTTTCAGACATCTGGATCTTCCTCCAGACGTCTCCCGCGTCGTCTGGACGTTGGTCTAGACGTCTAATTCTAGGAAATTTTCCCAGAATCAGGACCTCTTCACCCTCCGCCTGCTGCATACGGCAGTGTCGCGCCGCGCTCGCCTGCTGCCTAAGCTGCAGCAGCACCTCCCCAGCGCCGCGCTCCCGTCGGCCGGCCCTGGCTGCTCCAGCAAGCTCGCACTCTCACGCTCTAACTCTTCTCCTTCTCACTGCAACTCCTCCTCCCCGCGCACACATGGCAGCAGCTGCTGCCCTCGCCCTCTCACTCTCACGCTAACAGGAAGAAGAAGAAGACGGTGGATTGATGGTGAGGGAGAGGAGAGGGGAAGGTATTTGAAGGCGCCGTGGGGGAGAGGGAGAGAAGAAAGTTGCACCTACAGGACGGGAAGGAAGAGAGAGAAGAAAAGAGGGCGGCGGTTCAGTCTGCACGCGCATGCGCGTAGACGCAAAACCGTACGCCGAAAAAATTAATTTCCAGACGTCTGCGAAGGCTTCGAGATGTCTGACCAGATGTCTGGACCAACTCCCAGATGTCTTAGAAGACGTTTAATGCCAGGTCTTAACAACCTCCTTCCTAATCCCCTCCCGCTGCAACACTCCTCCTCCCAGACCCCCTCCTGTCGCCTCCCTCCTCCTCCCCGACCACCCCCCCATCCTCCCCCTCCTACCGTCCTCCTTCTCCTCTTTGACCCCTCCTGCCACCCTCCTCCTCCTTTCTGACCCCCTCCTGCCGCCCCCCTCCTCCTCCCCTCATTCTCCTCCTCTCCTCCTTGCCAGCCTCCTCCTCTTCCTCGACGATCTCGCCCTCCTTCCTCCTCATCCTCCTCCACTGCCCCTGGCCATTACCCTCCTCCTCCACTGTCCCTTCCCTTCCTCCTCCTCCTCCCTACCCTTCCTCTGCTGCCTACCCCTCCTTCTCTTCTCAATTGCCATCCCCCATCCTCTTCTCCTCCCTACTGCCACCCTCCTTATCCTCCTCCACCTGCCTCCTCTTCCTCATCTCCTTCTCCTACTGCCACTCTCCTCCTCATCCCCTTCTCATCTTTCTTTCCTTATATCAAATTAATTACTTAAGTTATTAACAACGTAATGGTTTATTATTTAATTTATTATGCATTATTGAATTTACAGATTGTTGGTGACAGTCATGCTTAGATACACAAGTAGATCGAAGGTATAATTTTATTTTTTATAATTTATTTTTATGATATTTTAGGACTATATTAGATGTGGGGTGTACCTACATATTGTCCCTTTTTTGAATGTATGGTGGGGTGTGCCCACTTTTATGCACTTTATGTTTTTGTGTGATGCACTATTATTGTGGGGTATGCTCACTTTTATTATGTGTGTTATTTTGATATGAAGATTTATGAAAAAAAATTAAATTTATGGGGAAACTCTGTCAAAATTTTTAAAATTCTTTAATGTTCAATGTATTGATTGGTTGGGGATTTAGGGTTAGGTTGGGATTTAGTTAGGTTATGTTAGGATTTGGGTAGGATGATGGTTAGGTTTGGGATGGAGATGGGATGGTTTAAGATAGGTAGGTTATGGTTAAGATGGTTAAGACTTACAGTTGGGGTTTGGGTTAGATGATGATTGATTTGTGTTGGGAATTGTGTTTAATATATGTTGTTTATGTTTGGTAATGGGTTGGGTGTAGGGTTAGGGTGGTTGGATTGGGATAGGGTTTAGGGATTGAGTTGGGCTAGGGTTAGGGTGGTTGGGTTGGTCTAAGGTTTAGGGATTGAGTAGGGCTTTATGCTAATTTTGTGCTCTTACTCGACATTGTTGGAGGAAATATATGATGTTGGGTTGTTGGATTTAGTCTCATATAGTGTGAAAACTTGATTATATATTAGGAGCTTGTATGTTCTAATTAAGAATTTTGGATGCACAATTTCTTGTTGATTTGAATACCCTGATTTATATTCTAGTGCATTTAGTTGTTGCGTTCGTAGTTGATTGCATTTGTAGGCATTTAATTGGTAGAACATCATCTCTATTAAATTGTGATTTGAACATATCTTTCTTAAAGAGATCGAATTGGTTAATTTGTTATCTACCTATTTTTCGTACTTAAAATTAAGTTGTGCACATTACAACAATGTGAGTATTCAATAAAGGAGGAGATCTTAACAAGGAGTAAATAACACTTTTGTACATTTCTTTTTGGCATTCAATAAAAATATTTTTATTTCTTATCAGATGATTGCTTATGTTTATGTCAATTTCTTTGCAATTATGAGTATTATTTTAAATACACACACTTGCTAAAGAAGATACATGCTTGCGAGGCCAAACATTACGTATTCTAACCCTTAGGGTAAAAGTCCTCTGAGTCAAATTGTGTCTAAATTACTCACCCGTCGAGACTTATGATCATGTTATACAGACAATGCAGGAAGTGTATGTATTCCTCACTTACATGTATGATGTATTGTCTCTGTAGCACGTTATAAGACTCGATCAACTTTAGTTTGGTGAAGTACCGAACTAAAGAAGGTCCTTAAAGATTTGATCATAACTTAGTTTTGCTCGTTACATGTAACCTTGTGTGGTAAAATATCGGTTGCTTCTTCCTACTCTTCTCTAGTATACCAACTAATCTTATCTAATTTCCTACGGTGCCCTTAATTGGGTGTTAAAGGAAATCTAGCTAAAGTTAATATTGAGGGGTATATTGGAGAAGAGCGGGGAGATGTTATTGAAATTTCGCTGCATTAAGGTTACATGTAACAAGTAAACCTAAGTTGTGATCAAATATTTGAGGATAGGTTATAAAGTGAAAATCTTAATCAAGATACACAACATTCGGTCGTTTCCCTTCCTAATAAGTGATTTATTTATATTAAATTTTAGGTTACAATGGATAAATCTTGGATTGGATTGCCGTGTTCAGATTACACCAGATACAAGGATGGAGTAATTTCATTCCTAGATTGGGCCTTTGATGATGATAGGAAGATATTTAGGGAAGAGGTCAATTTGATAATATCTTCTGCCCATGTAGAAGATGTTTGAATGGTTCCTTATATCGTCATAATACTGTGCTTGAGTACTTGATTTGTAATGGGTGGTGGCAGCATTACACAACTTGGATAGCTCATGGAGAGGAATTGACTGAGAAAGTCATAAACAATGAGAACACTGTTAACGAAGAGATCAACGAGGAAATTGTTGATAGCGGAGGTGAAATAGAAGAAATGTTGAACGAGATGAGAGCAGGAGAGGATATAAATACAGATGAGGAAGATCTGTTAAGTTGTGATCCATTCTATGATGCTGTTAAGGCGGTTGAGGATCTTATTGTTTCCAGTGTTACGAAAATGTCAAAGTTGTTGTTTTTGTTGAAGGTGTTTCAACTGAAGGTTATTAATAGAGCTAGTGCTAAATTCATGTCAGAAATACTTTAGTTTATTATTGAGCTGTTGACTAACTCTAATGGTTTTCCAGCTTCATAGTATGAGATAAGGAAACAGATTCGTAAACTTGGTTTGAACTATCAGAAGATTGATGCATGTCGGAATGACTACATTCTTTTTAGAAATGAATTCGTAAACTTAAGTAACTATTTCGAATGTGGACTTGAGAGATATAAGGAAGGTAAAAATAAAAGTAAGAGGAAACAACCTCAAGAGGTTCTTCGCTACTTCCCACTGACACCTAGGCTTCAACACCTTTTTATATCAACTAAAACTTCACGGTGGGTGACATGGCACCAGGATTGTAAATCTCAAGATAGAAGAATACATCATCCTACTGATTCAGAGGAGTGGAAGAGATTTGACAAAAGAAACAATTCATTCGCTTTAGAAGCAAGGAATGTGCGGTTGGGTTTTGCAAGCAATGGATTCAATTCATTTAAGAGTATGTACCGGTCGTACTTTATATGGCCAGTGGTTATGGTCACTTATAACTTACCTCCCTGGTTGTGAATGAGATCGTCATTCATGATGCTAACCCTATTGATCCCCTGTCCAAAACAACCAAGAAATGCAATAGATGTTTATTTCTTGATGAACTAAAATAGTTGTGGTACACCGGCATGAAAATGTATGATGCAGAAAAGAAAGAATTTTACAATATGCATGCAGCATTATTGTGGACCATAAATGACTTCCAGACGTACGCAAATTTGTTAGGTTGGAGCACTAAAGTAAGGCTTGCTTGCCCAGTCTGTATGGAAGATACTCGTCACCTACGACTGCTGGAAAGTAAGAAATTCTATTACTTAGGACATCGTAGATTTCTACCTATTGAACATAGATGGCGAACATCACAGTTCAGGAGTAAATTTGATGGCAGGACGTGTCTGTATTGAAAGAAAAATCCAAAAAATAAACTAAGTACAGATTCTATCAGGTTGCCAAGTTAGGTTATAATGGAGAGATTACAAGAAATGGGTGAGATACGGTTGGGTTGACCATTCAAACAAGACTAGATGGCCTAGAGGAATTCTGGATTTTGAAAGAGAAGCGTTTTCGTTATGGAACTGCCATACTGGAAAGATCTTACAATATGTCATAATTTAGATATTATGCACATTGGAAAGAATGTGATGAATAACATCTTAGACGTATTAAATCTGACTGATAATCAAAAGGATACAATGAAAATAAGAAAATACATGAAAAGTTTGGGGATACGTCTAGAGCTGCATATTCATGAGGAGGATGGCTGCTTCCCACCTGCTATTTACAGCTTGAATCAGGACTAGAAGAGAAGACTGCTCTCCTTCTTAAAGGAAATTCAGGTGCCAAATGAGTTTTCCTCACAGCTTTTCCATTATGTGAATGAAGCGCAGAAAAAGATATCTAGCTTGAAAAGTCATGACTCACACGTTTATATGCAAGTATTATTTCCACTGGCGATATGAGGGATACTGCTAGAGCTAGTTATTAATTTATTCACTAAGATGAGTAGGTTTTTCAAAGCTGTTTGTTCGAAGACGCTATAAAATGATATGCTGGATTACTAAAATAAACAAATAGTCATCACTCTCTGTAAGATGGAACAGATTCTTCCCCCAGCATTCTTCGCTGTAATGGTTCATCTCACTCTGCATCTTGCAAATGAAGCAAGCATCAGTGGACCTATACAATTTAGATGGATGTATCCTGTGGAGCGATTTTTGAAAAAGCTTAAAGATTATGTTTTGAACAAGGCAAAGCCGGAAGGATCAATTGTAGAAGGCTATCTTGTGGAGGAGTGTATTCATTTTACGTCCATGTACATGAATGAAACAGACAACTGCTATAATAAACTTCAAAGGAATTATGAGGGGGAATACAATGACAGTGATGAAGAATGATTGTCAATTTTTGATATCAGAGGAAGGCCGATCCTTCATACAGAGTATAAGGCTATTTTAGAAAATAACAAATGTTGGGCACATCTATATATTTTAAAATAAATTCTTAAAATTGATCCATTTTATGAGGAATTTGAATGATTACCTCTTTCAAGGACAACCAAATTTGGCTTCTTAGATTGGTTTAAAGATCGAGTTCATCAATTGAAAGAGGATAAAGACCCACGATGGGTACTAGATTTGGATCTAATTACTGATTCACCATTACATTATGCACATTATCACTCTGGGTATATAATAAATGGGTTCAGACTCAGAATAAAAGAAATTGATGATAGGAAGGTTATACAACAAGCTGGAATTGTTGATTCAGATCTTTCCACCGGTCCAGATGGATACTACAGTAAAATCAAAGAAATTGTGGAGATCAGCTTCAGATATGATCGCAAAGTTGTCATATTTAAATGTCATTTGTTTGATGTTTTTAAAGAGGGCACTGGTTTCAAAATTGACAAGAAACACAATTTCTTGAGTTTAAATCCTAATCGTAAAATTCTTCAGTCTGATGAACCATTCACATTGGCATGTCAAACGGCATAAGTTTTCTACGTCCTCCATAATTGCCAAAGGGGATGGGTTATACCAATAAGAATAATACTGTGCAATGATTTTGACGCACAGTCTAAAGCATACCAAGAATTAATGGAAGAAGGTCATATAGATTCAAATGCAGTAGATGTGGACATTTAAGGTTAGTAACAATTTCTTTACTTTGTTTCATTTCTATTTATATCAAATTCATATTCAAATTTAAGAAACCTAACTACAACTGGCATTTTCTATACATTATAAATAACTAAACTTAAACCAATCACACACATATGTTCAAAATTTGTTACTCTTGCCCTACTGCCATTTTAATTATTATTTTTTTTAAATTACAGTTTATCGGTGACGGGCATATTCGGATGCTGTTCTACTTAGAGGTATAATTTCAATGTCTTAAATTTAATTGGATGAAATTATAGGCTTTTGCTAGATGTGGGATGTGCTCACAAATTATTTTTTATTTCATTAAATAGATGTGGGGTGTACCCACTTGTATTGTATGTTTTATTTGAATGGATGTGGGATGTACCCACTTGTGGTTTGTCTTTGCACTTTTTTTTATGTGGGGTGTGCCCACTTTAATTTTAATTTGCAGGTTCATAGAGAAACCTCCAAATTTAAGGGGAAACTCTGCCGAAGTTTTTAAATATTTCTTTTTTGTTTTGCAACCTTTTTTTATTGATGATTTATATATTAATGATTTACAACTATATTAATTATTGCATTTTATACTTGTTACAGATGAAATTGTTTAAGAAAAATCCCAAAAGAAAGGGTCCTCCTTAGACGTAGCCATAGATGTCCGGTTCGTCTCCTCAGGCTCAGCCACCCCCCTAACAACAGGTTTAGCCACCCCCCGGCAGCAGGTTCCCCCCCAGTCACGTTTATTATGTCTCAAGGAAATGACACGATTACTACATGCGGGGGGAAGGGAAAGGGGAAGGAGATTGCTCAGACCTTGCCAGAGCGAGTAGAGGATGATCCAGATTATGGAGGATCAGATGAGGAGGAGGGAGGGGAGGAGGGGGAGGAGGCGAGGCAGGAGGCGGAGGATGAGATGGTGGGGAGTACGTCCCCAGTTCATGCGGATCACTTATCGGTGGACACAAGCTGGGGTAAGAACTTATACACCTTTAAGTTTAAAATTACTTATATATTTTAAAGTTTATTATAACTTTAGAAATTTATAATGAATATGATTAATGTTTATGCAGGTAAGGTAAGAAGAGGATGGGGGAAGACAAAGAATCTAGATCTCTAACGTGTCCTTGAGGCCTGAAAATAACGATCAGGCTTAGAACCACAGGGGAGGTGGAGAATTGCCCAGATTTCATCAATCGAGTGGGCACAATTATTAAGTCCATTATACCCATTTGGTACTTCGATCGGAGGAAGGTGCCCACAGAGCTTAAGAAGTAGTTCCTCCGTCAATTGGAGGTAATTTCATTTATCAAAGTTATTTCTTTTATAACTTTATCTTAAAATTATTATAAATTAAGATTGACATTTTTTCTTAAAAAATTAATGTAGGCAAATTACGATTGAGGTTCCGACCCTAATGCCTCGCGATATATTCTTAAACACGTTGTCAAAATCCACATAGATTGGAGGACGGAGACCAAGAGAAATGTAATATTTTTTAAACATTTACATTTTTATTATATACATAATTTGATATATTATTTGTAACAATTTATATTTGGTATTTAGTTTTTTTCGAACTGCAGTTTACCCTAGAAGGCAATGGAGAATTATCCTTTTGATGTCATGCCTGATGATTGGAAGAAGGCATGCAAGCATTGGCTGGATTCGAAGATAGAGGTTGGTAAATGATTAAAAATTATTTTATTAATTTCATATATCTTAAGTTTATAAAAAATATTATTGTATATGTCTACAGAAGCAAGCAAAAAAAAAAAAAGGCCAATAGGGCTAAAGCTCCACCACAGACTCATTGTTTGGGTTGAAGGAGCATCAAGATGGTCAAGAGCTGTTATGTAAGTATTGAAATTACTTTTCAATTAAATATTACTTAATTTTTAAGTTATTTTAAGCTAATTATATCATTTTTATATTTTTAGTCTGTTGCACATGATGTGATGGAAATGACTAAGATGGATATCTACGAGGTCACTTATAATAAGGATGTAGCTGAGGGCGCTCGTTAGTGGATTCATGAGTCATACCATAAGAAACATGTAAGTTTCCTAAACTCAAAAAATTTATAACTTGGTATATATATTATAATAATATTTTTTAAGACATTTAGGACCAAATGGTACAATTAGTACATCCTCCATTGACAAGACCTCCAACAACATTCAGCAGCCATTGGATGCAGAGGAGGCATTTAGGAGAGTGATGCCACCAAACCTCGGTGGTTTCGTTCGTAGTGTATAGAGGGCATACACGTTATCCACCTGGTATAGGAGGAAAGGTGCCATCTCATCTAGTGTCGTCGATTAGCTACATTGAAAGATTGACACACTACAGAGGCGAGAGGAGGAGAGGGAGAAGAGAGAGGTAGAGATGAAGAATAAGATGAATGCCATGGATGATAAACTTCAGATGCTTATATCCCTTCTTCAAAAGAAGGGCCAGTCAGAGCATCCATCTTCAACAGATCTCAGCATCTACAAACAACACGACGACGACTACATGGGTGGTGCAGGTGGAGTTGGTGGCATGGGTGTTACATTTTTTATGTAAATATTTAATTTTCAAACTTTTAATGTACTAGATTTTATATTTATGAAATATAAATTTATCTTCATTTTCATTACTTGTTTTTTTATAAAAGAAAGACTTTTAAGTAGGTTTTGTACGTAGGTTCCATCATTTGGTAATTCAAAAAAAAGAAAACCCATACATTTGTCGTCGCTTATTAAAACAAGATATGGCATATATGTGACGGTAAAAATATTTTTGCCGTCGTTTATTTAATAACCGACGACATAGAATGTTTAAAAGAATCACAATTCCTATTTTATGCCATTGCTTCTTAGGATAAGCGACGACAAAAATATTTTTACCGTCACATATGTGCCATCGCTTAGTTGAATAACTGACGGCAAAAATCTTTTTGTAGTCACATCTATGCTGTCAATTTTAATACAAATGACGGTAAAAAATTTTTTGCAGTCACTTATAGAAGTGACGGTAAAGTTATTTAAACGGCGGCAAAAATAAAAAAGGGGCGCGTAAAGGCAAGAAAAGGTAACTTACATATGCTGTTGCTTATGATAGAACTGATGGCAAAAATAATTCCCATCGATTTTGAAACGACGTCGAAATATCCAATTTGTCCGGTAGTCAAATATTATTTTGACGTCAGATTAGCCCTCTAATTGACGGCAAAGTGAAACAACGATGGTAATAACAGGGTCGTTGAGTTCCGTCGATGATTTTAGATTTGCCGTCATTTTTTAACCGACGACAAAAATAAGGCATGTTGTAGTGAGGGGTGGCTGAGCTTGTGGAAGGTAGGAGGAGAGAAAAGAGAGCGTGGGGAAGAGATGAAGGCTCATTGCTGCCAGAGAAGAGACATGCATTTGGTGAAGGGGCAAGTGGGGCAACGTGGTTGCTGCTGGAGAAGGGGGCACTTGATCGGTCGTGTTCATCTGTAACGACCCGGTTCCCGAGTCCCTACGAGACACGAGAACCGGACCGACTCGACTAATCCCAAGACCTAGTCATCCAACGAGGAAGTAACCAAAAGACAGTAAAATAAACCACATTCAGCATGAATATAACTAACAGTAAGAAAGTACAGCAGTAAGGAAAGAAACTACTACAGTAGGTACCACCACAACAGTAGAACAACATTTATCATGTAACATGAACTGCAGGTAAAGAAAGTACAGCGGAAACAAAACTACTCACTATAACAGAAACAACAGAGGTACAAACGACTGTGGTAAACTCTACTGGACCCTACTCGGCCCAGCGTCCTCTGCAGCCACTGACCCTGGCTGCTCAAAACCTGGTCCTGAAAAAGGCAACGAGTGAACACGTCAGCAAAACGCTGAGAGAGTGGCAACTAACTAAAGGCAACGGTAGAGTGTACAGTAGCTGTTATGTTCTATTACTTTCTTTATTTACATCTTTCAATTGTCTCACTATTTCATTTATTTCTCAGATCTTTTACTTGATCTCGAATGTTCCTCGTGGGAACGATCTTGATTGCAGTCTTTTCCAAAAAGTAGAAGTAGCACGTGGTGCTCTCTTGGCCGGGAGAGTCCCCCGTGGTGATCCTACCCTCGGTCAACCACCCCAAGGTCACTGACAGACGTAACGGTGACTACGGCATGCGCGATAAATGCACAGGTAGCTACCCCGTACTGGCACGCGGTTAGTCGTTTCCGTTAACGGGTGCGCCCAAAGCACAGCATGGAACCAGGGCAGAGCCCTCTCAGTAACAGGGGTCCAGCCCCTCCACAGTAACCAAACCGGGGCCTTGCCCCTCCATAGTAACCAAACCGGGGCCTTGCCCCTCCACAGTCCGCGCACCCTCGCCTGTCTACCCTGGTTTGCCCCAGCGGGCCTAACAAGTCGGTGAAGGAGGCAAGCAGAACCCCGGGGCCCGTGGGGTAGCTAGTACTCTCCTAACACTAGTAGCTCTCCTCGGTACTAAGTACGCGAGGGCCACCAAGGCGGTACAGAGTGGCCAGTCCTAACCCCGGGTCCCTGGGGCGGCTAGCTCCGCTCTGCACTAAACAGGGGGACAGTCGCTCTCCTTGGTACTCTGTACTCAAGGGCCAGCTCACTTCCCCAAAACTATTCCATTCACTTTCTAGGAGTTCTACTCCTACTTCCCCGTAGGGTTCCATCCTTTTTACTCAAACGTCCAGGTTTCACTTTCCAGTTTCACATTCTTACAATCCATGTTCTCAACCATGTTATCTATTCACAACAGGAAGCTATTAATTCAAATTACAGGCAGCTTTATATCTCTTTCCATTTTCCAAGACTGCAGTATTATACATTCCACTAGTTTTTCCATCCTAGGATTCATGCCATATCCTAGGATCTATCATACAATCTAGTTTTCCAGTCCTAGGATTCATGCAACACCTAGGAGCTATCATTCCATCTATTTCTCATTCCTAGGGTTCATGCAATGTCCTAGGTTCTATTTATGGTTTCATAATTTAACAGATTTTAATAACTTAAAGCCACTCTACCAGGCACAACGGGAGTAATGGGGGCGTGATCGGGAATCCCGCGTGCCTCCGCGACTCCCAAGACTGCAACCGAATGAGGTCCTATCACAAGGATCAAACACCAGGAAAGTCTCAAAACAGTGCATAGCTACTGTAGATGGGTAGAGGAATTAATTCTGAAAAGGACGCAACTCGAATCGCGAAAAACGGAGCCCGAACGGGCCCTAAACGAGTCGAAAAAGACGATACTGTGCAAAATCAGACGTCTGGAACTTCTTCCAGACGTCTTAAACAGTGGATCAGAGAATTACCTGTTCAGCGTGGTTTCCCAGACGTCCAGAAGTCTGCGGGGACGTCTGGACTAGCTCCCAGACGTCCGATGGTCACCCTGGACGTCTGGAGGTCACTCCCGCCGTCTGGTACAACTTCCAGACGTCTGATTCGCAAAGGATGGCGAATCAGCGAACCTGCACAGAGCCAACTCCCTCCCTCAGTACGGTCAGTCGACAGGAAGGAAGGAGAAGGCGGAAAACTCACCTTTCAGACGTCTATATGAGCTTCCAGACGTCGGCCTCGCCGTCTGGCTATCAACCCAGACGTCTGATTCTGGAAATTTTTCCAGAATCAGGGCGCTGCTCGGCCTCCGCTCGCGACGCCGCCCGCGTCGCACCTCGCGCGTCGGCTGCTCAGACCGCAGCAGGTCCCTCTCCGCGTCGCTCCGTGCCCCCTGCGCCCTCCGCCGGCCGGCCAAGCCGCTCCGGCGAGCTCGCCCTCACGGCAGAGCTCCGCCCTCGCACGCCGCACCTCCTCCGCGCTCACTGCGGCCGCCGCTGCCGCCCTCACGCTCGCTCGCTCTTGCGCACAGGAAGGAGAAGAAGGAGGAGACGGTCGGGGAGGCGTGCCTTTTAAAGCCGCGCGAGGAGGAGAGAGGAGGTGGCAGGTCGCCTGCAGCCGCAGAGAGAGAGAGGGAAAAAGAGAGAGAGAGGGGAATCGCGGGTCTGTGCGCACAGGCGCGCAGACGAATCTCCCGTGCGAAAAATAACTGTTCTCCAGACGTCTGGAAACGATCCCAGACGTCTGGTCAGACGTCTAGATGTGATCCCAGACGTCTGGTCCGACGTCTGGGCCACCTCCCAGACGTCTTAGAATACGTCTGGGGCACGCGTTCGTTACAATATAACAAACTCAAAGGAAGTTTCGTCCCCGAAACTTGCGCCAACTAGGGTGCGGGAAAAAGATGTCCAAATAACCATAACAAACTCAAAGAGGACCGAAACCGGTCCGAAAAGACGTACCCGCGAAAAGCTCCGGGTACCGCTCCCGCATTGCCGCCTCAGGCTCCCAGGTAGCCTCCTCGTATCGCTGGCTCCTCCACAAAACCTTTACCAGGGGTACTTGCTTTCGTCTCAACCTGCGGATGGCTCGGTCTAGGATCTGCACTGGCCGCTCGGGGTAGGTCAGGTCGTCGCTCACCTCGACTCTCTCGTGACTCAGTACGTGACTGGAATCGGCTACGTACTTCCTGACTCTGCCGGATCAACCTGGGGCCAACCTCCCACTTGGTCCCCACCTCAACCCAACTCAAGGGTGCCGTACACTTCCGTCCGTACAGAGCCTCGTAGGGAGCCATGCCGATGCTCGAGTGATAACTGTTGTTGTATGCAAACTCCGCCAGGGGCAGGTGCTCCTCCCAAGAGCCCCTCCAGTCCAGTACACAGGAACGCAAAAGGTCCTCAAGTGTCTGTATCGTGCGCTCCGACTGTCCGTCCGTCTGAGGGTGGTAAGCCGTGCTAAACCTCAACCTCGTCCCCAAGGCCTGCTGAAACTCAACCCAAAACTGGGACGTAAAGCGGGTATCCCGGTCGGATACGATCTCCCGCGGAACTCCGTGTAGTCGCACCACATCACGGATATACCTCTCTGCCAACTGTGCTGATCCCAAAGTGACTCGGATCGGCAAGAATCGCGCCGTCTTCGTCAGTCTATCCACTGTTACCCAGACTGCGTCGTGTCCCCGCTGGGTAACAGGTAAGCCCACCACCAAGTCCATGGTGATGCTCTCCCACTTCCACCCTGGCACTGGAAGTGGCTGAAGCAGCCCTGCAGGCCTCTGATGATCGGCTTTCACCTGCTGGCACACTAAGCACTGCTGCACGAACTCACCCACATCCCGCTTCATCCCTCTCCACCAAAACTCGCATCTCAAGTCATGGTACATTTTCGTGTTCCCGGGATGTATGGTGAATCTGGAACCGTGTGCCTCAGTCAGGAGCTCTCTCAACAGCTCCTCGTCTCTGGGAACGCACAACCGTCCCCTCAAGCGTAACACCTGGTCTGTGAAAGAGAAGTCCCCTGGGTCCCCTGATAGTACTCTGTCGCGTAGAGACTGCAAGTACGGATCGGCCATCTGTCCCGTGATGATGCGGTCTATCAGCTCTGGCCTGGTCTGCCGTGTCACCGTCACTGCCCTACAGTATCCTCGTAACTCTAGAGGTCGCCAACTGCCCACCTCCTCCAAAAGGCTCCAACTCTGTAACCGTAGACTGGCCAAGCGTGCGGGCGCCTTACGGCTCAAGGCGTCAGCCACCACATTGGCCTTTCCCGGGTGGTAGGAGATGCTGCAATCGTAGTCCTTCAGGAGCTCCAACCAACGTCTCTGTCTCATGTTGAGCTCCTTCTGGTCAAAAAGATATCTGAGGCTCTTGTGATCTGTAAAAATCTCGAAGGTCTCACCGTACAAGTAGTGCCTCCATGTCTTCAGCGCGAAGACAACAGCTGCCAACTCTAGGTCGTGGGTAGGGTAGGTATGCTCATGGGGCTTCAGTTGCTGCGAAGCGTAAGCGACCACGTGACCCCTCTGCATGAGCACACCTCCTAACCCCTGCAAGGAAGCGTCCGTGTACACAACGAACCTGCCACTACTGTCAGGGATGGTGAGCACGGGAGCCGAGGTCAACCTCTCCTTCAGCTCCAGAAAACACGCCTCACAGGCGTCTGTCCAAGCGAAAGGCACGTCCTTCCGGGTCAACTGTGTCATAGGACGCGCAATTTGTGAAAATCCTCTGATGAACCGTCTGTAGTAACCTGCCAGTCCCAGGAAACTGCGAATCTCAGTGACTGAACGCGGTCTCTCCCACCTAAGCACTGCCTCGACCTTGGCTGGGTCCACCGCTAAGCCGTCTCCAGAGATCACATGACCCAAGAAGGTCACCTCCCTCAACCAGAACTCGCACTTGCTGTATTTGGCGTACAGCCTGCGTCGCCTCAGAGTATCCAGAACCATCCGCAAGTGCTGTCCGTGTTGCGTTCGATCTCTAGAATAGATGAGTACATCATCTATGAAAACCACCACGAACTGGTCCAAGTACGGTCTAAACACCCGGTTCATCAGGTCCATGAAAGCAGCGGGGGCATTGGTCAGCCCATACGGCATGACCAAAAACTCGTAGTGTCCGTACCAGGTGCAGAAAGCTATCTTGGAGACGTCGGTCTCCCTGATCCTCAACTGGTGGTATCCAGACCTCAAGTCTATCTTGGAAAACACCGTGGCACCCCGCAACTGGTCAAACAAATCGTCGATCCTCGGCAGCGGATATCTGTTCTTGATGGTGACCCTATTCAGCTGTCGGTAGTCCACACAAAGGCGTAGGGTCCCATCCTTCTTCTTCACAAACAGTACCAGGGCTCCCCAGGGAGACGCACTGGGCCTCACGAAACCTTTCTCCAAAAGATCCTGCAACTGGGACTTGAGCTCTCGCAGCTCAAGCGGTGCCATTCTGTATGGCGCGGTGGAGATGGGGCTGGTCCCTGGTACTAGTGAGATCTCAAACTCGATCTCACGCTCGGGCGGTAGTCCTAGTAACTCGTCTGGAAACACGTCGGGGTACTCTCTGACCACCGGGATGCTCTGGAAGTCTGCCACGGGGTTGGGTTCTGCCACCACGCAAGCTAGGAAGCCCTCACACCCCTGGCTCAAAAGTCTCGCCGCCCGAAGTGCTGATATGCACCTGAAACCTCCGTCCACTGGCTGTCCGTGAAACTCGAAAGAAGGCAACTCCGGAATGGAGAAGACGATCTTCCTCTCAAAACAGTCCACCAAAGCGTGGTAAGCGGACAGCCAATCCATCCCCAGAATCACTCCAAAGTCCTCCATCTGTATCATAATCAGATCAACTGGCAGGCTATGTCCCCCGACGCTGACCTCGCAACCCGTGTACACCTTCTCAGCTACAAACAGCTGACCACTCGGACCTCTGATTACGAACGGATTCTCTAACAGTGTATAATCCTGGTCCAAACTAACTGCAAAACTGGCTGCGACAAACGAGTGCGTAGCGCCGGAATAGAAAAGCGTGTAAACGAGTCAGCCAGAAACTGAAACCATACCTGCTACCACGGATCCTGAAGCTCTGGCGTCCCTATGTGTTAGGGCATTGATACGCCCCTCAGCTCTAGGTGCGGACGAAGCAGCCACACTCTGCGTCGGACGGGTAGGTGCTGGCCGGTACCCTCCTCGCGACTGCTGTCCTCCTCCTCGCGCCTGGGAACAGCGGCCTCCTGCGCCCCTCCAGTGCTTCGCGCGGGAAGTATCTGCTGACCTCCTGCCCTAGATGGGCAGTCCCTCCTGACGTGGCCCGGCTGGCCACACTGGTAGCAGAGGGGAACCCGACTCCCGCCCTCAGTGAGTCCCTGCTGTCGACTAGGCGGGGGCTCGGTGCTGGTGACTGGCCCCTGTCGAGGGCCCCCAAAGGCCACTGATGGCCCTGCACAACATGACTGCTCTCCTGCGGATGCCACGTGTCTCCGTTCTCGCCGGCCCTGTGAGAAGTCTGGTTGAAAGGGCCTCTTCCGCCCGCCGTCGGTCTCTCGCGCGGACGGGTTGGTCTCCTCGTAAGTCATAGCTGCCTCTACCACCCTCGAAAACGTAGGCAGCTTCAGGGGTTTGACATACCCCCGGATCGCAGGCCGGAGCCCCTCGGTGAACCTCCAAAGGCGCTCCTCCTCAGTGGCTACCGCTGTCGCTGCAAAGCGGGACAGCTCCAAGAAACGCGTGCGGTACGCGCTCACAGTCATCGTCCCTTGGCGGAGAGTGTGGAACTCCCGCCTCCTCTGGTCTTGCCACGTCTGGGGAAAGTACTGCTCGCAGAAGAGGGTGACGAACTGGTCCCACGTCGGCTCGTCCCTCTCCTGTCCCCGGACTGCCCTCCACCACCGGTGTGCCGCACTCTCCAGCTGGTACGTGGCAAAGGCCACGCGGCACTCCACCGGGGGGCGAAGGGTGTCGAAGATCTTCTCCAGCTGCTCAAGCCAGTCCTCTGCCTCGGTCGGGTCCTCATCCCCCTTGAAGGAGGGGGGCTTCAGCTTCCAGAACTGTCCGAAAAGCTCAAAGTGGCGCTGTAGGGGAGGTGCTGGTGCACCTCCAGGCGAAGGTGCCTCGTGTACAGAAGTGTCGGAGGAAAGTGGGGGCGGCAGCGGCCCATCCCCTCCCTCGTGTCCAGCGCCGTGTCCGTCGCGTGGTCCCACAGAGGACTCCCCCTCTGCAACCCCAGGAGGAGGTGCTCGGGGCGGTGGGTGGAGCTCCTCTCGTACAATATCTCGAATCAGTCTGGCGAGGTCCTGGGCCTGGACGCCCGGGAGTGGTGGCTGGTCCACCGAGACGTCAACAACAGCACGTCCACCTCGCCGACCTCGCCCTCGGCCGCGCCCGCGGCCAGTCCCGCGATGAGGCATCTCCTGCAAGGAGACGCGAAACCAAACGAAAATGTCAAAATAGACGGTTCCTAACGAAACTTCTAAGAGCTCAAGTCAGGAGATATGTTGTGGTGGCTACTCTAGCTATAAACATGCGAATTGGTTATTTTCCAGTCAGTTGATTCACTTCTCGAGACGACCTTGCTCTGATACCATCTTGTAACGACCCGGTTCCCGAGTCCCTAAGAGACAGGAGAACCGGACCGACTCGACTAATCCCAAGACCTAGTCGTCCAACGAGGAAGTAACCAAAAGACAGTAAAATAAACCACATTCAGCATGAATATAACTAACAGTAAGAAAGTACAGCAGTAAGGAAAGAAACTACTACAGTAGGTACCACCACAACAGTAGAACAACATTTATCATGTAACATGAACTGCAGGTAAAGAAAGTACAGCGGAAACAAAACTACTCACTATAACAGAAACAACAGAGGTACAAACGACTGTGGTAAACTCTACTGGACCCTACTCGGCCCAGCGTCCTCTGCAGCCGCTGACCCTGGCTGCTCAACACCTGGTCCTGAAAATGGCAACGAGTGAACACATCAGCAAAACGCTGAGTAGAGTGGCAACTAACTAAAGGCAACGGTAGAGTGTACAGTAGCTGTTATGTTCTATTACTTTCTTTATTTACATCTTTCAATTGTCTCACTATTTCATTTATTTCTCAGATCTTTTACTTGATCTCGAATGTTCCTCGTGGGAACGATCTTGATTGCAGTCTTTTCCAAAAAGTAGAAGTAGCACGTGGTGCTCTCCTGGCCGGGAGAGTCCCCCGTGGTGATCCTACCCTCGGTCAACCACCCCAAGGTCACTGACAGACGTAACGGTGACTACGGCACGGGCGATAAATGCACAGGTAGCTACCCCGTACTGGCACGCGGTTAGTCGTTTCCGTTAACGGGTGCGCCCAAAGCACAGCACGGAACCAGGGCAGAGCCCTCTCAGTAACAGGGGTCCAGCCCCTCCACAGTAACCAAACCGGGGCCTTGCCCCTCCACAGTAACCAAACCGGGGCCTTGCCCCTCCACAGTCCGCGCACCCTCGCCTGTCTACCCTGGTTTGCCCCAGCGGGCCTAACAAGTCGGTGAAGGAGGCAAGCAGAACCCCGGGGCCCGTGGGGTAGCTAGTACTCTCCTAACACTAGTAGCTCTCCTCGGTACTAAGTACGCGAGGGCCACCAAGGCGGTACAGAGTGGCCAGTCCTAACCCCGGGTCCCTGGGGCGGCTAGCTCCGCTCTGCACTAAACAGGGGGACAGTCGCTCTCCTTGGTACTCCGTACTCAAGGGCCAGCTCACTTCCCCAAAACTATTCCATTCACTTTCCAGGAGTTCTACTCCTACTTCCCCGTAGGGTTCCATCCTTTTTACTCAAACGTCCAGGTTTCACTTTCCAGTTTCACATTCTTACAATCCATGTTCTCAACCACGTTATCTATTCACAACAGGAAGCTATTAATTCAAATTACAGGCAGCTTTATATCTCTTTCCATTTTCCAAGACTGCAGTATTATACATTCCACTAGTTTTTCCATCCTAGGATTCATGCCATATCCTAGGATCTATCATACAATCTAGTTTTCCAGTCCTAGGATTCATGCAACACCTAGGAGCTATCATTCCATCTATTTCTCATTCCTAGGGTTCATGCAATGTCCTAGGTTCTATTTATGGTTTCATAATTTAACAGATTTTAATAACTTAAAGCCACTCTACCAGGCACAACGGGAGTAATGGGGGCGTGATCGGGAATCCCGCGTGCCTCCGCGACTCCCAAGACTGCAACCGAATGAGGTCCTATCACAAGGATCAAACACCAGGAAAGTCTCAAAACAGTGCATAGCTACTGTAGATGGGTAGAGGAATTAATTCTGAAAAGGACGCAACTCGAATCGCGGAAAACGGAGCCCGAACGGGCCCTAAACGAGTCGAAAAAGACGATACTGTGCAAAATCAGACGTCTGGAACTTCTTCCAGACGTCTTAAACAGTGGATCAGAGAATTACCTGTTCAGCGTGGTTTCCCAGACGTCCAGAAGTCTGCGGGGACGTCTGGACTAGCTCCCAGACGTCCGATGGTCACCCTGGACGTCTGGAGGTCACTCCCGCCGTCTGGTACAACTTCCAGACGTCTGATTCGCAAAGGATGGCGAATCAGCGAACCTGCACAGAGCCAACTCCCTCCCTCAGTACGGTCAGTCGACAGGAAGGAAGGAGAAGGCGGAAAACTCACCTTTCAGACGTCTATATGAGCTTCCAGACGTCGGCCTCGCCGTCTGGCTATCAACCCAGACGTCTGATTCTGGAAATTTTTCCAGAATCAGGGCGCTGCTCGACCTCCGCTCGCGACGCCGCCCGCGTCGCACCTCGCGCGTCGGCTGCTCAGACCGCAGCAGGTCCCTCTCCGCGTCGCTCCGTGTCCCCTGCGCCCTCCGCCGGCCGGCCAAGCCTCTCCGGCAGAGCTCCGCCCTCGCACGCCGCACCTCCTCCACTCTCACTGCGGCCGCCGCTGCCGCCCTTGCGCTCGCTCGCTCTCGCGCACAGGAAGGAGAAGAAGGAGGAGACGGTGGAGACGGGAGGGGAGGCGTGCCTTTTAAAGCCGCGCGAGGAGGAGAGAGGAGGTGGCAGGTCGCCTGTAGCCGCAGAGAGAGAGAGGGAAAAAGAGAGAGAGAGGGGAATCGCGGGTCTGCGCGCACAGGCGCGCAGACGAATCTCCCGTGCGAAAAATAACTGTTCTCCAGACGTCTGGAAACGATCCCAGACGTCTGGTCAGACGTCTGGATGTGATCCCAGACGTCTGGTCCGACGTCTGGGCCACCTCCCAGACGTCTTAGAATACGTCTGGGGCACGCGTTCGTTACATCATCGATCGAGTAGTTGATCGATGATTATGACGCGACGGTGCATGGTTGACGAGGGTGCGGTTGGCGATAGGTAAGAGACGAGCAGCCGGTGAAGGGGCGGTGTGGTTGCTATCGGAGAAGAGGGCAGTCAACTAATCATGTTCATCGATAGGTGATAACAATGCGAGGGGGTCAGGTTGATGAGGGAGTTAAGGTGGGCGAGGGGCAGGGTTTGACAAGGGCTTGAGGTGGGGTTTGAGGAGAAGAGGTGGCGGAGGAGGTTGTGGGAGGAGGGCACACAGGGGTTGGGGGAAGAGGAGGTACATGAGGATTGTGTTGAGGGATTTGGGGGATGACAACGTGCGACTTTTTTCGAGAGGTAACAAAGATTTTGGGTAAGGATGGGAAAATACAATTTGCTAGGAGCAATTTTTTTTTTTTACAATGGACACCAAGATGCCTGTCTTTTTTATTCAATTGTAACTATTTTATCTATCTCAAAATATCAGTATAAAGATTTTATTAAAATTATTTTTTTTAGTGTAGTTATCTATAATTTAGATATTAATCAGTGACAAAAAATTTAGTGACGCATAACTTTTTTGCACCTAAATTGTGTTCCAAAAATTACAATGAAAATATGTTTCATATGTAGAATGCAATATATATTTGTAATTAAAAATTGATCGTTAACTGTCAAAATAAGGTAAAGTATTATAAATAATTTCTGCTCGCACATTCCTCAATATTATATGGGATCAGAAGTTTTTTTTTTTTTAAAGGAATAAGTTTGAATTTAGCTTTTTACTCTTTATGTTATTAAAAAAATGTTAAAGATGAGATAGTAGACTATTTCACTTATGTTAATTTACCGTTTGACAAAAATATTATAGTGACACAAGTAAAATTTGCGACTATATCAAAGCCTATAGTGGCAAATATATTTTGTTACTAGTAATGGTTGTTTGACAAAAATCTTATAGTGGCATAAGTAACAATTACCACTAACTCAAAGGCAATAGTGGAAAATATATTTACCACTAGAACTAATTGTGATTTAGGAAAATGTTACAGTGGCATATAAAAAGAAGTTGCCATTAAATTAAAGAAATTAGTGGCAAATTCATTATATGTCACTATCTAATTCGCTACTAAATACTATTTTTTTTTGTAGTGGGGGTACCGGTACATTTGGCATCTTACTTTGAGATAGGTAATAAAATAGGGTAAGCTAACTAGTTCAGTAGGGCATTGTGCAGTGCACTGTATCAAGAAATAGGTTGTGTAATAGCCATTGGTTTTCATTTTTAATTTAATCACAATTTTCTTATCAACTTTGAATCATACCATACGACCTAATTTTTTTACTGAATGGGTTGGAACATGTACTATCAAATACTAAATATGTATAGGGTTCCAAGAAGTAGAACTTCCTTTGTAGAAACTATCCCTCAAATGTGAGTCAAGGAGATTTGGAGGTAGCTCGATGATTGACAACTTGTAGGGTTGTACTACCTTGGCCTTCGATAGTCCATACCCTATTGAAGTTGAATCAAGGACTACCCAAGATTGTCGACCTTCAATCACTCAATGGGTACACACCATACCTTCTTTGGCAAATTCCCCTTGAGATTGTCCAACATCTTTTATTAGACTACCTTGGTTATTAAAAATAACCCCCAAGTGTTACAAAACGCCCCCTATTAGGCTACCCATTCCTTTCTAGGGTATGGCCTTGCATCGAACTGTTAGTGGCACATGAGTGGGGGTTGAATTATGCAATAAAATTAAACATGACAATATGCAAACAATCACACAAATGAAGATAGAATATAGAGGAATTGCCCCCACTCCATGTATGAATCACTAACAAAAATTATTACAATTCCCCTCTATTGGATAGCTCCCATGGAGAGTTGCCTCTCTTCTATGAGGAAATGGGAAACCCATAGATTAGGTACTCCAACAAAGTAATAAAAAGTAGAATTATAAAAATCCTAAGAGCCTTGAAAGATATATATAAAAAATGTAAGGCAAGATTACTCCCTTTTCAAACCTATATGAAGCAATGAGTGGGTGGACGGAGTGTGGATGCTCTCAAAGATTGGAAAGAGTAAGATGAGCACAAGAGCACTAAAAAGCTTAAAGAGAGAAAAAGAGGATTTTAGCACAAGAATGTTTCTTTGCTTGGTGTATAGGCTTAAGGCAACCTTAGGTGGCTATTTGTAAGTGTAGGAGGTCTGGTTTAGGTCTTAGATTTTGTTTGAATTTGAATTTGATGCAATAAATTAAGGCAAAATAGCTACATAACATTTAATCATAATTTGACTAGATCATATGTATGAAAATTAGGTTGAGATGTTTGAAAGTCACAATTCAGATGTTTGAAAATCCATTGAGACGTATGAAGCGCAAATAGAAGACATTCTAAAGAAGAGTCAAACATTTAAAATTAAGTGACCTAACGTGTAAAAGATTCCAGTAACTGATGTTCAACATTTGAAATAGATAAAGACGTTGAAAAAAGAAGTTGAAACGTCTCAAGTTAAAAGTCAAATGTCTGAGAAAGAATAGAGATGTTTGAGAAGGCCACAATATCAAAAGATGAGTTACTGGTCTTGTGAAACTGAGATCGGGGTCATCTCACACAAATGATCAGATGTCCTATAAGCCAAAATAAGGCATCTGAGAAAAGTGACATACATCTAATAAGGTGGATCAAATATCACAAGGAAAGCATCAGAAGTTTGAAGGATTGAAACGTTTGATTCAAATGAAAGTAATTGACCATAAATCAAATCTTAAATGTTAAAGTTTGAAAAATATGATTGTTCAAGCATTTTTCAAACTAAGAGAGACGTGTGAAGAAGAACTAGATGTCTAAAATATTAAGAAAATTTAAGATGAGAGTGAGATATGTTTGGAATAACAATAGATGTCACAGACTTAAAATTAGACATCTAGAATAGGAGGCTAAGATGTTTGACTGTTTGAGGACCAAAATAGATGTCTAAAATCTTAAGAAGTAAGCTGGTTTGAAATGTAGAAGTCTTAGATGAGAGAACGGACATCTGACATGAAGGTTTTAGGCGTCTGAGGATAAAAGGAGACGTCTGAATATTTGACAGATTGAATTTGCTAAGGTTTTGAGAATTTAGAAAGCTTAAGTAGGTTTTAAAGTAAATCCTAGGGATAGATTTAAGATTTCAAAGGTTTTTTTTACATTCTAATAATGAAAAAATTTCAACAAAAAGAAATAGAGAAATAACCTATTCTAAAAAGAACTTAAAATCCTTGTCATCTTTAGCTCCATCCTTATGCACAATTAACCTTACGAATTCCTACATTACTTGTTAGTCCTCATAAACCATAATTTGTCATTATCAAAAACATTAATAAACATGTTAATAATTCTAATAAGGAATGTCAACAATACCAACATGGTTCAATGGATTTTTTTTTTTTTTTTTTTTAGGGTTTGGATACCCTTCTCAAACTCTTTAGGCTTTACTCATCTCACGAATTATTGGGTCTTAGTTCTCCCCTTTCTACCTCTCTTAGAGAGGTCATTTCTCCTCTTTTTTCTTCCTTGACCTTCGTAAGGCATATAGCCATTCTTAATATGATGGTTTAAGGGGTTAAATAACTACACAATTATTAACCTCACAACTAGGTCTTTAGTCCTTCTTGGATCCTTAACTTAACTCAGGCATCATGTACTTGATTATCAGACTCAACCCAAGCCAAACCAAACCAGAATATATATGATAATGCAAAATCAAGTCCAGGGGTGTGCTAATTGATCAATCCAACATTTGATCAATCAAAGTGTGTGACTTCACGCTTTTTGAAAATTCTGATCAATCAATCTTAAATTTGATTAATCAAAATGCATAAAAACATCCATTTTGTACTGAAATTAATCAATCAAGGGCCATTTTTGATAGATCAAAGTATGAAACATATGATTCTTTGATTAAATCTTGCTGCAAACTTGATCAAACTTCATACCACAACATCCATACTCATTCTTGCATGAAGCTAAACAAATTGCACTCCATTTTAACACCAATGAAGCCATTATTAGGTGGATTACATGAAATTGATTTATAGCAAAAATCCAACACTTACATGCACAAAGAAGTATACCAATTTAGAGATCAAAACCCACTTTTATCAAGAAATCACTCCTTATCTCATGGGTTGCCACATGCATATCCACAAGGATCATTAAATCCATCTAAAAATTGAAATCTACACAAGAAGAGGAGGAACAAGAGGGGTAATGAGCTACCTTCCTGAATCCTTTCTTCTTCTTGTAATGTAGCACCTAATCCTCCTAATGCCTCTCCTTCTCCAAATTTTGAGTTCCCTCAACTTCCTTCACCAATTACCAATAAAATTCCTTGAGAGTTCACCTATGTTAAGAGGGTTCCTCATTTTCCTTCTTCCCCTGTCATGGGGTGCTACAAGCAACCCTTTGAACTCAACTTTAGAAGAGAAACCAAGTCATGGAGAGGGATTACCTTGATCCCAAGCTTTATTTGGAGAGAGCGAGGGTTCCTACACCCTTCCTAGCTTCCAGATGTAGCTACTACACCCCTTGAGCTCCACCAAGCTTGCTTTCTTTCAACAATGGAGGAGAGCTTTTATGATGAAGGCGACAAGGGAGAAGAATGTTCTTCTCAGCAATCGAGAAGAGTGCATTCGGTGGACCCCTTGGGAAGTGTTATACATGTGGGAAATTTTACATATGGGAACCCTCCACTTCCCATTATTTGACTCTACCTTATCAGAAATCCAGAAACTTCCATTCCAAGCCCATTACTTGGTTATTTCCAGCATATTGATTGACTGTTTTGGTCCCTCCAATTTCCTCTCATCAATTCCAAAGGTTCTAATAGGTATACACGAGGGTTAAAGGGCTTAGTTTTCCTATAGAGATATATTAAACCTTATTTCATGGTATGATAATCCATATTATGACTTATGTAATTTCTATTCTCATTTAAATAACAAGTGATCAAGACCTACTTGAATGGGCTCTATTTGGGTTCAGAATAGGAGTAGGTGCCTCAAATCAAGCAATCACATAAGAGACAAAAATGTTTGGTTACCCAGTTCCACCTAAAATGGTGTACGTCTGGGGAGAGTGTAGTTACTCTCAAATTTCACTATGTGTTATTGTTACATAGTACAATTGACTCTCTTTGTGTGTCTCCCTACAGATGGGGACACTCTCCCTTTATTAGTTGTAACTGAAGTAACACCCATTTTCTCATGTTTGCAGATTTTGAGGGTGGTGATAATGGGAATTAATGGACATAACCACCACTACTCACGTTTCCATTAATGGAATCATGGGTTTTATGACTCGTAATGGCTATCCTTGGGATGTGATAGCCTTCCACCTGGTCCTATGCCGCATATAGGCCGTCCGACTAGCTTGCTAAGCAATCGAGTTATGTTAACTGTTCACCAATCACTTAGGACATTCCAAGCCCAACTGATTCCTTGGATGGGAGTGATTCACCTAACTTATTTTGCCAGGTGGGAAATTAGCATGCACCTAATTATAACCCATTAGGGTTCTCCTAGGTGGATTTAATCGATTATCTACTTAAAAGGGTTTGTCTAAATTGAGCCTTGACTAGTTTTTATTGGACTCCTTACCTTAGAGAGTCTTTTTCAATGTTAGGTCTGATTTAAAATTTTCCTTCTCTCGTCAATAAGTGGCTAAGCCTTTCATTAACTTGTAATTATCAAGGTTGAAACCTTGTTTATAGAAAAATAGAAAACACACAGCCGTTTCAATGGCTCATTCGATGCCCCCTCCCTTATAAAAAAAGGCAACAGTAGTCGGGTGTACGCTTACCACCCTCTTTTGTCTATTTTCGCCGGATGGAACACCATGATGTCATGTGTGGAAACGGCAGTGGGATGAGCCGTGCATCCTGTAATGCTCTTGTTTATATGTTATGAATGACAATGCCTCACACTTTGTAGCCATGGTATCACCGTCAGTCACAACAACGACTTTGTTCCCCGTCTCCAATTAGGGGTGCTAATTGAACGGAGCATACTTGAACATAGGTATGTTCGAGTTCGAGTTCGATAAAATGTTCGATGTTCGAGTTCAGTTTGAGTTCATTAAGTGTTCGATTACGAAAGTTTAAGTTTGGTTCAATAATGAAACCGAACGTTTTAGTTCGGTTCATTGTTAGTTCGTTTGTTTTGTTCGAACGAACATGTTCGATTAAGTGCAATAATATGTTTGATAACAATAAGTTTGCTAATAGTTCGTTCGATAATAGTTCATTAGAATAATATTTTAACTTAAATGTTCGATAACAGTTCGCTCGATTGTGTTCAAAAATACATGTTAGGATTAAGTTTCTTACTTAGTCATTTCTCAACATTTTTTGAACGTAGGTGCCATCACCAAATCTGTATGCCACTACACACCTCTTAAGAACATCTTAACTAATAGATTGTTAGGAACCAAACTTGTGAGAAAAAGATCACCAGGACATTTTGCATTTACAAAAACATCACAAAATCTCTTTTCAAAAAGAAACATCACAAAATCCAGAGTTTCCAAAATTATGCATGTAGAAACAAGGAAAAATTGCAGCTCTATGCAGCTTACAAGTCACTGAGAACATTGCTATTGAATGCATTATTGTTCTAAGCTCTGCAAAGTTTGCATGGGACACCAATAATCTTATCGGGCCTAAGAAGTTGGTGGACCAAGCACTTTCATCTTTCGAATGGTTCTTTTGGGTTTGGGTGCTGTTCCTTCACTTTGCTACCTCTGTTGATGGCGTTGCCAACAATTCTTCTTCCGACTGCAACAATAAATGTTGTAAAATGCAATTGATGGGAGCAAGGATTAATGATTTTATATATTTCTTAGAGTGACACTTCGTAGAGGTTACGTTATGGAAGCATATTAAAGTCTCCCTATCATAAAAATTTTAGAAGGATTCTCAAGGATTACGACAAGAAGCAAACTTACCCAAATGAACTTCTCAAGAGGGCGCATTCATTCTCAAAAAAGATGGGAGCTTCCATATAGCCTTTGGCTCATGAATGGAGGCAAAGACGCACACATGCATCATAAGCAATCATAGAATACCAAGGCCCATTACAGCTGAAATAAAGATCATAACAAGAATAAATATGTGAATCACAACAAGATCATAAGCAATCACTATAGATGTGCATCATTAATAAATATGTGAATGAGGTACAAAATTGATGCTGAAACTAAACCTTCCATGAAATGTAGGAAGTTGAGCTGGAGCAAATCCAGAAATTGCCCCATCAACATCAATTGAAGTGGTCCTGAGAAGTATATATTAAATACTATAAGGAGTCTGAAATATGAGCATAGAAGGAAATGGAATCTAAATGTCATTCTGGTTCCCACGTTTTGGAACAGATATCACATGGTTTTCCAAATGGAATGGAATTTAAATGTCATTCAAGATCCATAAGCATTATCTAGCCAAAAGCAAGGTATTAATTTATTAAAACTATAAACAAAACCTCTCTTCAAAAAGAAAAAAACTATAAACAGAACCAAAACAAACCAATCGACTTTAATCTTGGAAAGTGCATCTAGCCTGTTATATACATGTAACATGATAACTTGCTATACATGTGGAGTGTATTGCCACTGCCAACACTTTGATTGGATAAAATATTCTCTAGATATTATTCTAAATTGGATTGATTTGCTTACTTTCGTAATTTAGATGTATTACAAGCAAATCTTGTTCAGGTGACCAATCTTTCGTGTTGCCTGGTCTCCAACCTGTATTAAACTTAGGTATCAACTTAGGTATCAAACTTTAAGCAAACAACAGACTTTCCCAGTACTGAAACTCCGCTTCAACAGAAAAAGGGGAGTATCAAGGAAAATGCCAAACATGGTACTCCGATTATAAGCATTGCTTTGCAACATGCAATGCCAAGTAAAGCATCTGATGCCAAGCCAAAAAGTTAACTTCAATTTTAACAGGTGCTTTTGATCAAAATCTTAAAGATCATGTTCGATGCTAGTGTAGAAGTTTTAGCAATAGAAAATAAAAAAAACTTGGAAACTGAAAATGCCATAACGGCAAAAACAAAGTACCTTAGAGTCTTGGACACAATAGACACGTGATCTCACACCATTGCTCTGCCACCCATGGTAACATAATCCCCAATTCTAAATTTGTCATAAGAGCAACACGAAAATGTAAGCAAAATTTCTAGAAGAAAGACTTGATAATTGTTTGCACCAAGTTTGTCTAACCAGAAGAAAAGAATTTGAGTTACATACGTCACAGAACCAGCTATTCCTACTTGTCCTCATATGATGCGGGCCTTCCCAATGATCACATTATGACCAATCTGGAGGATCAACCTTTAGTAACTAATTTCAACAAATGCTTGTGTAGCCCAGTAAGGTAGCAATAAGATCAAGTAATCTAACAAACATGATCAAATACACACCTGAACAAGATTATCTACTTTGCAATGATCTCCAATAATTGTATCTATTACACACCAAATTTGGTCCTCAGCACATTCACTTTCAGCCTAAGGACAATATAGCAAATACAAGCAGAAATTGTATTTTAATAGTTATTTCTATTTTTCAACAGGATGTGTGCATACGGCTCAAATAAATATATAGGGGAAGACAGAATGGTTGTATCATGTAAAAAACAATTTAGAAAACAAGATAAACTTACCACTATATCAACCAAATGCAAAAGCATTGTTAAGATCAATTCCAAACTCTTTTGCCAGCTGAATTAACTCCAAATTCAATATCAAACAAGTAATCCAACAAAACAACTAAAAATAGGTTTTCAAAGCACGTAACAACATTTTTATCATAAATTAAAAAAAAAATCCACAACTAAAAAATATAGCATGTCATAACCAAATGTTTACATGATTCAACATAAAATAAAACAATACACGTTTAAAGTTCTAAGTTCTAATTAGAATGTAAATACAATGGTAAATCATATTTTGCTCCACATATCATAATTCCAAAAAAAGAAGAAAGTTTTGTTTCAACAAGCTCTCGTTCACCATTCCATAAGACCACATCTCCTGAAGAATGAAAATAAAAAAGAAGTTAAAAGAGTCGTCAATGAAGAATAATGTAAGAATTTGCCTACACAATAAGAAATTAAATTAGATACAAACCTTTGATCATGGGTACGACTAATATTAATTACTTACCATACATAGTTAACTCTCCCTAATTTGGAATCCCTACCTTAAGAAATTCATCTTCAAAGTTGTTATTCTACAAGAGTTTACATTAGAAAAAAGTTAGAACATATAAAGACATACATGTATATTTAAAGAGAAATATCAAAAAATGTCTTTTCGGTTTAACTTTGTTACATGTGAAATGTTAACATTAGCTCGAATCCAATCAGATGCACATACTAGACCTTCTACAATCCTTGGTGCTAGAGAACTTCTATAATCTATAAGAACTCTTCCTCCCTCACTAAATGCAGATTCTGAAGCAACAGAAGTGATTGGGATGGATAATATATCTCTAGTCGTAATTGAGAGAATTAGAAGTTTAAGGAGTTTGAGTTCCAGCAATCCAACACATCAAAAGAAGGATCTCCTTTTCTGGATCTTAATGTAGGTTCTGTTTGTGCAAGGGCACCATGATTGTTAATTTTGATGATAGCAAAAGACTTGTTATTTAACATTTACATTGAGTTATAATTTCAAGGTAAATGCAAATGGTCACAAGTGTGAAGGAGCTCAAGCTCGCATCCTTGGTAGATTGGAGGAGCTTGATGGAGGAGAAGGAGCTTCGCGTGGAGCAAGCTTGAAGAAGATGAAGAATAGGATAGAAGTTCTTTCTATTTTTCTATGTATTTGTCTTTTTGTTATTTGTTTTTTATTTCCTTAGATCATTTGTTAAAGAACCCTAAAATATCATACCATAGTCCTAGGATCACATACTCAACCCTAGGATACTTAGAAAAACTCTTAGAGAACTTAGAAAATCAAAGTAAGCATCAAACAGCCTAATCAGACGTCCAATCTGGATATCAGATGTTTGATCTTAGACTTTAAGACTTCTGACTATTTGATCAGATGTCCAAAATACTTAGGCTGGAAACCCATTCTCTGTTTGCCAGTTTTAGACGTCCAACCCTTAGTCCAGATGTCTTAGAAGATGTCTGAGGATCTTGTTAGACGTCCAACTAGAGAACCGTTGCTTATCTTAGAAGATTAACCCTTAATCTAATTTACATCTACTTTCAGACGTCCATAAAGTATCCCAGACGTCTGATAAATAAACGATAGGCTAAGATCTGACCCTAATTACTTCTTGTCAGACCTAATAGCCGTTTAATTCTTGGGAAATCCATTCCTATAGTGATTTGTGTTTCCAGACATCCGATCTGTCGTCTGTGCAACTTAACACTAGAACCCTATTTTGACCTTGACAAAATAGGAAGGAAACTCGTTTAGAATTAGATGTCTGGTTAGATTCCCAGATGTCTTAAAACACCTCTTTAGACATCCGTCTTGATCTAACCCAGTCCAGATCTTCCACCCTTTTAGAACAGACGACCGATCCCTAGATCAGACGATGACCCAGATGTCTGATAACCCTATCAGAATTATTAATAACCTTGATTTCGACCTAATTTGACTTGGGATTATTCCCAAAAACTATAGAAGGCTTCCAAGACCTTCTTAAAGGTTCCTAAGCCATCTATAAATAAAGAACCCTTCCTTTGCTAGATACACCTTGATATACTACTTCCACATTATATTGTGTCAAAGTGATCTTGAGAAGTAATCTTGCTCTCCAAGCCTTAGTTTACATCTTGAGAGCATCTTCCCAACTAGCCACCTGCTCTTTCGCCTACTAATATGAGAGCGCCGTTCGTGCCCTTGTGTGGTTCACGCACTCCGCGTCAATAGCCGACGCACTTTCATCAAAGGAAAATTTCTATTGCCTATAGTAGCTAGTTTTAAATACTTTATGGCTCTATAGGATATTTGTAATTGTCTTTGTTTGGGTATTCACCTTGTGAATTCCTGTCTCCCTCGCGAGATAAAATACTCCTCGTGAAGAGGAGGGGTTTGAGGTATGCTACCCTTGTTTAAGTAGTGTGGTTGTAAGAGGTTGTACTACTCTCGTTTAAGTAGTACGTTAGTGGATTTAATCGACTAGGTCGATAGAAAAATCCTAAGTTGAAAAGCTTAGGTGGTGGTTTTTACCTGGATTTGGGTTTCCACCTAAAACTTCTTGTATACTTGTGTGATTGCTATTTTTGTGAGATTGCTATTTCATTTCCGCATTTTATTTCAAATCACGCAAATCTCACCCCCTCTGTCAGAACCTTCAAGTTCCTCCAAGTATCTATCCAAATCTGATCTTTCAAGAGGCTCACTTTCATCATCATCCAAGTATTGGTCTAATCCAGCTTCACCTGACAATTCATCAAGAGGTTCCTCAGATTGATATGAATATTTTGCTACTTCATTTCGAGCACCAAACTTTTTGTTGTAAAACTCAGAAATGCTAGACAAATCATTTTTCAACTTTGTCACTTGATCCTGAGCATCCATGAAATCATATACCCTCTCAAATATGAACTCAATGGACTTGAATTTATATTTAGGATCAAGAATAGTGGCAATAGACATCAACAAACTATAATTTTTCCAATATTTGTCAAACTTTTTTTTCATTGAAATGGCCGTTTCTTTTATGAACTCAGCATCTGATCAAATTTTTTCCTTCAAGATTTCTGTAACTTTCCATATTTTAGGAAGAAACAAGTTTGATGTTGGAAATGAAGTGCCACAAAAAACTAATGTAACTCCAAAATTTGCTTTAATATAGGACGAATGTTTTCTGCTTTCTCCTATTCCTCCTTAGAAAGTAACCATTTGTAATTGTCATCTCTTCTGGCATAATTTTGAAAAATAATTTTGTAAAAAATTGTAGAATCCAACATGAAAAAGGTGGAATTCCAACTAATGGGAACATCCATGGATAGGCCTTTAGAAGTTGGGATGTTTAATTGTCTAGTAATGTCTCCAAACTTTTTCAGGCGTGTTGGACTTGTCTTCATGTACTTCATGTTGGGGTTATTCCATAAATGACCCACCTCTAACTTAGGATGGACCTGAACATTAACTAATCTCAATTGAATTTCGTATTGAATGGGTACTGGGACTGGTGTACTAGTATCGATATCCATATACTGTGTACCGATATTGGTGAAGCAGTATTGGTATCCTTGACTTACAGGTATCAGTCCCATATCCAAGAAGTATCGGTACTGATGCCAAGTATTGGTACCTATAGCTTACAGCTTGGGACTCAAGTTCAGTTGAGTACTTGTTTAGTACTCATCATGTATTGGTACTAAAGACTAATACCGGTACTCATGACGTACTGGTATCACTCCAAAATTAATCTGATCTCAATGAGTATTGGTACCCATGATAAGTACTGGTACTTGTTCAGTAGTGGTTCCTCAGCCTATAGCTAATGGGTACCAGTACTGAAGCTCACTACAGGTACTGGTGAGCTATAGGTTTTGGTCACTTCTGACTCAGAACTTGATCTATGACTCATGTGTATCGATACTCTTTACGAGTACTGGTATATACAAGTCACAGATTTTGGGTCTTAAGGACCTAAGGCCTTGTTTGTAGTTCACATGTATCAATACTCCTTATAAGTACTAATACTTGTGCGCTACAGTCCATAGATTTAGAGTTCTTAAACCACGATTTGTAGCTTAGGTGTACCGGTACTCATGTTGAGCACCAGTACTAGTAAGTTGCAATCTCTGTTCCAAAAACCTGGAGCCAAATTTATAACGCATGTGTACCGATACTCATAAAACGTACCGGTACATGTGACGGTTACGAAATTGAAAATAGATTCTTGCACAGAATGTCAAACATCTGATCTAAGCATAACATGACCTAATGTTCCTATGATGAAATAACAAGCAGATACACATATATACATATATAACCTATATGAAATGAAACATAAATATGAATGAATGGCCTATTTGTATCTTGTATAAACAGCATGACTGAGTACAAAGGAAACATACCTGTGTTCATTTTGTAAATAGAGAATGAGGCTGCAGATTAGATACTTCCAAGAGTTAGCTCACCTCCTAAACGGATCGAGAGTAATCAGGAGATTTCCCCTTCTCCTTGTCGTCACCTCTCTCTCTTCCTTTCTCTCAAGGTCTCGATGGGGTAGACTTGAGAAATAGGGTGAGAGACCCTTGGGGACCTAACCTCTCCAAAATAGTAATTAGCCACACTAATTATTGTCAGCAATTTACAATTCCACCCATCAAGGAATTGTGAATTGCAAATGGGTCTCTACACATTTCTTTTAGAAAACTATGCCTCTCCTTTTGCATCTTATGCCCACATTAACTAAATAACTTAATTTGATTACTTTATATTATGGGCATAATAGTCTCCGGTCTATACAATCATATATTATTCAATTATATCCATACATATATATATTATAGTACATATGTTGGATTATTATCCAACAATCTCCCACTTGGACTGTATATAACCTGTTAATCAAATAACACATGAAACTGAATTTTGAGCTCAACTTCGCTGTCAACAACTATAATACATATTCATAAACAATCCAATCTAACAAATCACACCAACAATAGGACCAAAGCAGCTTTCGTTACATCACAGTAACCAAACCAACAATGACCACGTACACTAATGCAAAATGGTAACTAGAAATGTGTGGATGTGCAGCATGGAAATTACATGTAATGTGATCAATAACATGCCTATTCCCAACTGGTCTAGTAAATTGAGATCCCAACCAAAACCAAACCATAATACTTGTCAAAATAGACATTAAACTTGAAACTTTAAGTTTTGTTATTTCAATAGAAATGAAGGTTGACAAAACTTTAACTGTTCATGTACATTACCATACAACTTTAATAAAAAATTGAATATCTATTACAAATGAGCACTACAAAATACAAATTTCCACTAAAGTTGAAATTTCTGTAAGAACATAAGATCCATAGTAGTTGCGTGTTAATGGAAGATTTTGGGTATTATTCCTTTAGTAAGTGCATCCGCAACCATGGAGTTCGTGCCAATGTGCTCAATAGACAGTTGTCCATTCTGTGTCCTTTCCTTAATAACTAGGAACTTGATCTCAATGTGCTTCGATTTGAAGGAGCTCCTGTTGTTATTGGAGTAGAGAACTATGGATTGATTATCACAAAATAATTGTAGTGGCCTATCAATGCCATCTGCTAAGCGTAGCCCCGATATAAAGTTCCGCAGCCATACTCCATGATTGGATGCCTCATAGCATGAAATGAATTCTGCTGCCATAGTGGAAGATGCAATAAGAGATTGTTTTGCACTCTTCCAAGAGATTGCACCATTGGCAAGAAGGAATACATAACCTGAAGTTGAGTTTCTGCTCTCTTAGCACCCAAAAAAATCAGAGTCAGTATAGTCGAAGACCTGAAGCTTTTCTGACCTCCTAAAGGTGAGCATGTAATCTTGCATCTTTTGTAAATATCTTAGTACTCTCTTAGCTACTCTCTAATAGTCTTCACCATAATTACTCAGGTATCTGCCCAACATGACTGTAATGTATGCCAAGTCTGGTCTGGTATAGACTTAAGCATACATTATACTGCCAATGGCAAATGCATAAGGAACTGTTTGCATCTTTCGTTTGTCAAAATCACTTATGGGGCACTGGTTGAGACTAAACTTATCCCCTTAGTCATAAGAGTATCCAGTGGCTTGCAATCTTGCTTGCCATACCTTTTGAATATCTTTTCTATATAATGTCTTTGGGATAAGCCTATAATATGACGAGAAAGATATCGACATATTTCAATTCGCAAGACAAATGAAGCTTCTCCAAGATCTTTCATGTCAAAGTGTTTCACAAGAAATTTCTTGGTGTCCAATAGGATACTCATATCATTAGCGGCAAGCAAGATATCATCAACATATAGGACTAAGAAGATATACCTACTTCCACAGAACTTATGGTATATACACTCATCAGCTAGATTCGCCTCAAAACCAAATGAGAGAATCACCTTATGAAACTTAAAATACCATTTTTTGGATGCCTGCTTGAGCCCATAGATGGATTTCTTTAGTTTGCATATCATACTTTTGGATCACCCGTAACAAAATGTTCGAGCTGAGCCATATAAATGGTTTCCTTAATGTTATCATTAAGGAATGCAATCTTAACGTTCATCTGATGCAACTCAAGATCAAAGTGGGCCACAAGTGCCATTATAATCTTCACTGAGTCCTTAGAAGAAGCAGGAGAGAATGTATCCTTATAGTCAATGCCCTCCTTTTGGGTAAAACCCTTAGCAACAAGATGCGCTTTGTATCGCTCCACTTTTCCTTTCGAATCCTATTTAGTTTTAAAAATCCATTTACAACTAACGGGTTTCACACTTTCTGGTAGTGGAAAGACATTCCAAAAGTCATTGTCTTTCATGGACTTCCTTTCTTCTTTTATTGCCTCAATTCACTTTTCATGATTCGGACTTTCCATTGCCTAATAGAAGAGATTGGGTCATCTTCCATTACCCAAATGTCTGTTTCATGCTCTTGAAGGAATACAACATAATCATCTGATATGACACTCCTTTCCCTAGTGGGTCTCCTTAATGGCATGGGTTTTGTATGCGTTTGAGGTTGCTCTACAAGAGTTAAGTTCATATCATTGTCTTCATTGGAGTTGTCTCAAGGAATGTCAAAGACATGCTCCTTATCAACTTGAGTAACTCCAGGAGGAATATCTACACATTCCTCTTCAAAGACAAAGTTTTTAACCCTATTATCCTTGGCAGACTCAACACTCTCAAAGAATTTGGTGGTTCCAGACTCAAATATGACCTTAGATGTGGGATCATAAAAATTATACCCTCTTGATCTTTCAGAATACCCAACAAAATAGCAACTAACTATCCTTGTGTCCAGTTTCTTCTCATTAGACCTATAAGGCCTTGCCTCAGCTAGACATCTCCACACATGCAAATGCTTAAGACTGGGCTTCCACCTAGTCCATAGCTCATATGGAGTTTTGTTAGTTGCCTTAGTGGGAACTTTATTCAGAATATAAGTTGCAGTCTTTAAAGCCTCTCCCCAGAGTGATTCTGGTAAGATAGAATGAGCAATCATGCTCCTTACCATGTCCTGAAGTGTTCTGTTTTACCTCTTAGCAACACCATTCATAGTGGGCGAACCCGACATTGTGTATTAAGAAATGATACTACATTCCCCTAGGAACCAGGCTAATGATCCTGGACATTTTTCACCTAATCCATCATATCTGCTTTAGTATTCATCGCCACAATCAGATCTCATGGATTTATTCCTTCTTTTGAGTTGATTTTCAACTTTGACTTTATAATTCTTGATCGTGTCTAAGGACTATGCCTTTTCATGAATTAGGTAGATGAAGCCATATTTGGAGTGGTGGTCTATGAATGTGATAGAGTACTGTTGACCATTCTACACAGGTATAGGAAAGGATCCACAGATATCCGTATGAATCACATCTAAGATACCGTTTGACCTATTGGCTTCAAACTTCCTATTAATGGTTTGTTTCCCCTTAATACACTCTACACATTGGTTGAAATCAGAAAAATCTAAAGGGTCTAAAATTTCGTTTGACACAAGTATCTTTATTCTCCTTCTAGAGATATGACCTAATCTCTTATGTCATAAAGAAGTTGAGGATTCATTATCTATTTTTCTTTTTACGCCACGTGTATCCAAAAGAGAAGACTCATTTTATGAAGTTATAGTATCAAGGCAATATAAATTATCAAAGCGTGAAAGAAAACCGGTACCAATCATATTGGAATCATGAAACAAAGAAACATTTTCATCACCAAAACAACAAGTGAAACTACACTTATCCAAAATTTAAACAAAAATTAGATTATGTCTAAAAGATGGTACGATAAATGTCTCATTCAGTTCTAAATACATCTTGATTTTCATCAATAATTTAAATTGTCCTATGGTTTGAACTTCGACGGCCTTCCCATCTCCAACATAGATAAACCTCTCAGCTTCATTTGGCCTTCGGCAGCTCAGGCAACCTTGCAAAGACACACTTATGTGAGTGGTAGCACCTGAATCCATCCACCAAGTGTGCCTAGAAGCTGAAGCCAAATTTATTTTAGAACAAACCAAACTGAGTGACGTACCTTTCTTAGCACGCTAAGTGTGATAGTTGGTACAATGCTTCTTCTGGTGCCCCTCAGCTCCACAGAAGAAACAGCCCTACTTGGAAGAATCTCCAGCCTTCCCCTACTGTTTCTTATTGGGAGTTGTATCAGCAGCTTCCTGCTTCCTCTTTTTAGCCTTGCTTTTGCCTTTAGAGGAAGAGGCAACATTGGCACTTTCTATCCTATCTTGCTTCATTCTTTGCTCCTCTTGGACACAGTGTGAGATGAGCTCATTCAGAGACCAGGTCTCTTTCTGACAGTTATAACTTACCTTGAACTAGTTAAATGCAGGAGGGAGAGATATCAAAACCAAATACATTAATAGATCTTCAGAAAGATCTAATCTTAGTGCTTTCAACTTTGAAGCAATATGAGACATTGACGACTCTACAAATAACATTAATTACCTCAATTAGAGTCAATCTCGAGGACACATGCGCATTAATATCACGTTATAGTGGGTTTGGGAGCATTGCATGCATTTTGCAGTATTTTATGGTAAGATTGCTTAGAATTAAGGTTTAATGACATGCTGTACAAGTGCATATTGAAACAGGTCTCAAATGAGCAATCAGACTGTACAGATGGATTCGGATCGACGAACGGAGTCCAACAGACTCAAAATTACCTCAATCTGACCTTCGTAGCTCCCACAAGTCCGAGAAGTTATGATTGTTGATATGATGATCAACAGTCCTTGTTGTGCCACGTGGCACCCGCTTTGACCTTCATCACGCACCAGCATCGGATCCTTCATCGCGCAACATCCCCTGTCAGATTTGCATCCAACGGTCGCCTGCGCGCGCACCTCATTGTCCTTGTGACCATTCACAAAGTGTAACGCAGCAGGTGGGTGAGGCGTTCGCAAACGAGTGGCGCAGGATCGAGACTTCGAGTGCCTTAAATCAACTGAGCGGAGGTTGGGGCGTAAAATTGGACCACTCGATCGTCAATGTGCGGCTAAGATCGTGGCGACGTGGACACACGGATGAAGTACACGTTGCGCCCTCGTGATAATGCTCAGATCAACGCACCATCGTACGTGCAGCGGAGGGGGGTAGGATGCTTAAGCCGTCTGATGAGTGTCCGCCATCTGATGGTGATGCAAAGCATTGATCCATCGACCAGCAGCATTTCCTGCATGATGGATGCGATTTGAGAAGTTGGCCAGCGCGATCTCCGCGTAGCTGCATCACTTGTTCAAGATCCAACGGCTAGCAACGTCCCGCGCCTGCAATGCTTTGCTAGCCATTGCCTTCACACCTTGCTAGTGGGAGAGAAGTGATGGCTTTGGCAATGTCCAAGGCGGGTCTTCAATGACGTTTTAAATGTTGCTGTTGACCTATGCATGCAAACACACCCTCCTTCACCACTATATAAGGACCTACACACCCATATCTTGGAGGGGCTACTACCAAGAAATTCTCCCACCTCCATAGAGCTTCAAAGAAGGTCCTAGAGTTATCGAGCCACCGACGGAAGCCCCCTCCACCACCGTGGCTGCCTCACCTCTCCATTTAGCTGTTAGTTTTCTTTAATGTTTATGTTTGATTAAGCATTCCTCTAGCCTTATTGTTAGACATTTGTGCTTATGCAATAGAATCTGTTATCTTATTCCATATTCTACTATTCTATGTTTTAAGCAATGATATTAGTCTACCTTCTTTTAGCAATCAATTTCTCCTATGGATTTTTAACCCTATCATCTCCCTCTCCTCTCTCTCTATTCTTCTCGCAAGCAAACCAAACGACATATTTTGTGACATTAAAGCAATTAATCGATTTGATTTCTTGCCTCCCTGTGTTCGACACTTGCACTCACGTATGATTATTCTTATTAAATTGAGGTCGTAAGCGCATGCTACAATGAACTACTTAACCTAACTCATTTCATGACATCAATTTTTGGCGTCGTTGCTGGGGAGGAAAAATATCTTTAATTCGCTCTTATTTCCTTGGGCATTACTCATACTTGTGTTTTCTGACACGCCTTTCTCTCTTCCTACTTATTGGTTGCAGGAATCTTGTGCATTGGCGACGGGAGGAACATAGAGGAAGATAGCAGATTGGATCAAAGGAAGTGCAAGAGAAAACTGCCAACAACCTGAAGGTTTGATATCTTGTCTTCCCACGATCCAAAAGTAACCCCTCATCTGTGTACCAAGGAAAATACTAAAAAAAAAAAACTTGTGAGTGGTGGTGCTTAAGAAAGACCTCTCTTGTGTTCGTTGAAGAAAACACCACCACTAGGTTCTCAACCCATCAATCTCGCAACACTATTTTCTGGACTTGGGTTGAGTACACAATTACAGGACCCTTAACACCTCTTAAAATTATGAAAAAAATCTCAGAGGTGCTCCATCCAGTGGTCAAACTCCATGTAAAATTTCATAGTCAAACTCTCTGTGGTCTGACCATGAGAAATTCATTACTAGAAGTGCGCAAGGTTGTCCTGCTTTCTGGAGACCCATAGGTTATTTTTGTTGCTGCGAACTCCATGAAGCTTGGATTTCTGTGAGATTTATATTTATAGAAAGATCTTGAAGTGCTTTACACTTCTTCTGAAAACTTTCTGCGTTTGAAAAAGATTAGTGCTTGTTCTGATTCAATTCCTAAACTTGCGCATTGATCTAGAGGTTCTGGATAGATTGACCCTCTCTTGGAAAAATATGAATTTGGGTAATCTATCATCCTTGAAAAATTCTAAAATTGATTTTTTTGGAAAGCTCGTTTGATTTTAGTCAGGATAGGGTCATTGTTTTCTTTATTTGGACCCTTCTTGATAAAGTCTGAATTAAAAATATTCGTTTAGTAGAAGTTGCATGCCTAAGTATCTTCAACACTAGGGTGCTTTTAACTTCATAGTCACACAAAAGGCCCTAAAGAAAATCAACCTTTACCAATTGTGCGACTACATCTTTGTGCCTTGATTGAACTTGTAAACAAGTGGAATATGAAAATCCAATAAAGCAAGGTTCAAACTCTAAAGGTCATACATCTAAATCTTGCTTGATAAAAAAATCACTTGTTTTGGCATTGGGTCCTTGCACCAGATTGTGCAACAGTTTAATTCGAATTTTTAAAGGGCACCAACCCCCTTAACACCCTTCACATAATCCCTGAGCACAAGCACTGACCTAGCCTAAATTAAAATTGACTAGACATTGGCCCTAGGATTCATTGAGTCAGTTTCAGGGTATTTTCTTGAATGTCTTGAGAATTAGTGATGTCTGCTTGCTTCAAAAGGTGTTAAGTTGGGAGGCCCGATTGTCAAATGACTTAAGTAGGGGTTTGGCATAATTTGCAGCCCTTGGGACACGCTCCCCCTGCTTCGCCTTCCCAACTTTACCACCTTTGGGAGTAAGGACAACACCAAATTCGTCATGTGGTTGGAGCTTATTTCTAAAGTGTAGGTTATTTAGGTCTACACTATAGGGCCTAGACTAGTTTGCTTGGTTGTGCACACAATATTCTCGTATCTGTTTCCCCTTGCATCCCTCCCTATTCTTTTCTAGTATATGTACGGAAGACGATCACTTCATCCTAAATTGGTTGCTTTAGATAGAGAGATTAGGAGGAGATTTGATTTTTCAAGGGGAAGGACTGAGGACCTTAGGGAGACCCATCTCCACTTGGGAAGAATTAAGGCATGCATTTCTTAAGAAGTTTTTCCCCATAGGAAAGACTAATGCCCTTAGAAGAGCCATCACTACATTCACCATACAAAGTGGAGACCAATTCCATGAGGCGTGGGAACGATTCAACGGGTTATTGAGGAAATGCCCACATCATGAGGTTCCTAGGTGACAGTTGGCCCTGATTTTCTACCATGGTCTAGACAATAACCTTAGGAATTTCATGGATGCCTCACGTGGAGGCAATTTTCTGAATAAGGATGAGGAAAGTGCATTCAAGCTCTTTGAGTCAATGAGTGAGAACTTGCTTAATAATGCCTCCATGACCCAATTCAACAGGTCCAGTCAACCCCGTGGTGGGATTTATGAGGTGCAAACTAATTCTAGGATGGTTGACATGGACATTATAGCAAAGAAATTGGATCGGATTGGGTTGGTGGACAAGAAAATTGATGAGCCCTTGAGCCAATCCTGAAACCCATTGTAGACCTTCTCCCCAGCGAAGGGAGCACACAATGTTGACCTGGTTCAGTCTATGAACCAAGTGCACCTGAAACAGCCTCTGACCATGTTCCAAGGAGGGACCTTTGCTCCCTTAAACCCTGATTATTCTTTCCCCTCCCATTTGGCACCTTCTACTTTTGAAGATGCCCATGCCATCCAGGGATACTCTAAGCCCAATCCTTTCTCCAACACTTATAACCCTGGATGGCGCAACCACCCAAATTTTGCCTGGTCGAACCAATTCCAGAACCAACCCAGGAAAAACCCACCCTCCTATCAGCAAGGTCCACCTGCTAGACCACCCTATAACCATAATAGGGCAGCTCCTGCACAACAAAACCAAATGGATACTCTGATCAAAATGATGGATGGTTTGAATTAGAAACATCAGGAGATGGCTTTAGTGAAGGGACAATTGAGCTAGCTGTTGGATAACAAATAACAGGGATCTCTTCCATCTCAGCCACAACCGAACCCTAGGAATGTAATGATCAGAGGCCACAATCCCTAAGGGTTCCAACAAAATCAGGGGCAAGCCCATATGATTTTACAAGCCCCACAGACACCCCCTTAGGTTTGTTGTTTCTTCTTCTTCTTCTCAAGGATCCAACCCTGGTTCTAATGCCTCAGCTAATGCAGTTATCTTAAGAAGCGGTACTCAAACCCAAGACCCCAAATGGCCAACCCCTCCTGTGACCTCACTACCTAAGATAAATGATTCTGAGGATGAGTGGGAGGAACCCGAGGATCAGGAACCTGACTTGGTTCAAGCCCAAATCTCATACCTTGAAGCTTTGGATAAGGTAAAGAAGAAGAGAAATGTGGCTGAGAACGAGAAGTTGTTAGAGATTTTCAAATAAGTTCAAATCAATATATGCTGACTCTATATTTACAAGTGTTAATAACATCAATTAGAATTAATTTCGAGGGTACTTGTGCGATAATTTCATATTATAATGGGCTTGGGAGCATTGCATGCATATTGCATGATCTTTACATTTTAATCACTTAGAATCAATGTTTAATGACTAGGTGCACAAGTCCATTTTGAAACATGTCTTAGATGAGCGATTGAGCTGTATGGATGGATCCAGATCGACGAATGGAGTCCAACGGACTCTAAATCACTTCGATCCGACCTCCATAGCTCCCACAACAAGCCTGAGAAAGATCAATGGCCAGGGGGCAATGCGACATCCTAATGGGCCTTGGATGACAAATCCAACCATACGGATGGATTCGGAGCGACGATCGCAGTCTGACAACGTGGGAATCATCTCGATCCGAGCACCATGACACCCTCTACAATAGAAAGAAGATGGACGACCGAGATGGCACCACGTGACGCCATCTAGGCCACCCCTCATGCCCCTAGTAGCCATGGCCTCTTCCCTCTATCACACCTCACACTCCATCTCAGCAGTTCATCCTTCATCCAACGGCTGGAGAAGGGTGTGTGAGGAATGCTCTCCACAACAATCCAACAACTTGGTGCAATGGTGAACACTTTGGCCTCCAAGGGAGGGGTGCATGTTCAAATCCTCGTGACCCCCCTCAATTCGCAATTGAAGAGGCAGCGCAGCAAGGGCAGCAGCAACACGCACGCGTGCTCGCATGCGCAGAGAGCAACAGCACCAGCACGTGTGCGTGGCACAGTACGCGCGGTGCAGCACGGGGCACGTGGGCTAGCATGTGCATTGAAGGCACGAGGGTAAGGGCTACAACAACTCATGCGGTGGGTCTTCAGCAATGCTTTGAATGTCGCTGTTGACCCGATGATGATTTTTGGCCTTCTCCCTCCATTATAAAAGGGCCTACCCCCTCCACTTTTACCAAGCTTTCCCCCACTAGATACCACCACCTTCTAGAGCTTCAAGCAAGGTCCTGAAGCCACCGAGTCGTCGACGGAAGCTCCTCCACCACCGTGGCTGCTTCGATGAGTTCTTCATCCTTGTTCTTATTTTTATTTCAGTTTATAGTGTAGTTCATCTATTTTGTTAAACATTCATTTACATTATGTTGATTACACATTTGATAAGAGGTTGTTGATACATTGATCTTATGATATCTTGAACATGGTTCTCTAACCCTTCTCTCTCTCTCCCTTTCTCTCTCTTTTTCTCAAATCGATTTTCAAGCGAACAAATGACATATTTATGTGACACGAAAGCGAGTATTTGATCTAATTATTGTCTCCCTGTGTTCGACACTCGGACTTACCTCCGATTCTTTATTTAAAATTGACGTCGTAAGTGCGCTACAACGAACAGTTTTACGCAAACGCATTCGCTAATGTCAGTTTTTGGCGTCGTTGCTGGGGAGGCAACAGATCTCTTATTCGCTTTAATTTTCTTGGTCATTATTCATATTTGTGTTATCTAACTTACTATCTCCCTCTTCTTGTGGTTGCAGGACCTCGTGCATTGGCAACGGGAGAAGAAAGAGTCCGGTTGGATCAAAGGAAGCATAAGAAGATCGCCATCGACCTGATGGCTTGATTTGGTCTTCCCATGATCTAAAGGTAATTTCTCATCCTTAGACCAAGAAAAATGGTGGTGTTCTAAAAAAACTCTCTTTTGTTTGTCGAAGAAAAACACCACCACTAAGTCTTCAACTCGTTAACTTCGAAAAATCATTTTTTGGACTCGGGTTGAGGACACGATTCAAGGACCTTAAACACGTTTAAAAATTTTTTTAAAAAATCTAAGAGGTGCTCCTTCTAGTAGGCGAACTCCCCTTCAAATTGGCTCTGGAAGTGTGCAAGGTTGTCCTAAGTTATGGAGATCTGTAGGGTGTTCTTACTGCTACGAACTCCACGCAGCTCAGATTTATGAGAAATTTATATTCTAGAAAGATATTGAAATTCTCTACACTTCATCTAAAGAACACTTTTGCATCAGAAATCGATTAGAGCTTGTTCTAATCAAGATGTTAAACTTGCGCATTGATCTAAAGGTCCTGGATAGATTGACCCCCACTTAGAAAACCATGAATTTGGGTGGTCTATCATCCCCAAAAAAATTTTGAAATTAATTTTGTTGAAAAGCTCTTTTGATTTTGGTCAAGATAGGGTTATTGCTTGTTTTGATTGGACCCTTCTTGATAAAAATCTTAAAAAAGGATTCATTGAATAGAAGCTGCACACCCTAGGATCTTCCACACTAGGGAGTTTTTGATTTTATAGACACACAAAAGGCCTTAAAGAAAATCAATCTTCACCAACCGTGTGCCTATACATTTGTGCCATGTTTGAAGGTGTAAACAAGTGAAAACTTTAAAAGTCATTAAAGCAAGATTTGAATCCTAAAAATCACACATCTCAATCTTGCTTGCTATAGAACACTTGTTTTGGCATTGGGTCCTTACATCCAATTGTGCATTAACCCCCCTAACGCCCTTCACTTAATCCTTGAGCACAAACACTGACCTAGCCCTAAAAGTTAAGTAGACGTTGGCCCTAGGACTCATTAAGTTCGTTTTAGGGTATTTTCCTGAATGCATAGTGAATTAGTGATGTCTGCTTACTCCAGAAGGTGCTGAGTTGGGAGGCCTGATTGTCAAAAGACTTAAGCAAGCTAGGGTTTGGCATAATTAGCAGCCTTGTGGACATGCTCTCCTTGCTTCGCCTTCCCAACTCTACCACCTTAGGGAGTAAGGACAACACCAAATTCACCGTGTGGTTGGAATCTACTTCTGAGGCGTAAGTCACCTAGGTCTACACTATAGGGCCTAGATTTGTTTGCTTGGTTGTGCACACACCATTCTCTCATCTGTTCTTCTCTCATCCCTCAACTTCTTCCAAACAATGGATTTCCATGCCTATCCTCCCTTCCCAAACTATCCCCAACATGATTTGTATTACAACCCAAGTAGATTGTATCCATAGTTTACTTGGGACAACCATTTGCCTAGTTGGGGATATAATCTAGGACTAGAGTATCTAGAAGACCCTTCTTATCCCAAATATCCCAATTTCGCTCAGCTCACACCAACTTCCTATTGGGATACATCCAACCCAACAACCCAGGGTTACGATCTAAACCTTGGGGATCCTTACCTTGATTCTCCTTATGATGGCTCTTCTTTTAGGTCTCACCCACCCACTAATCAATTTGATAGGACCTACACTCTAAGAGAACACCAAGGCCCTTACCCTTCCCAGGACCCTAACCAAGATAGGTCATCCAAATTCAAGGATCTCTCCTACTTCACCTATGGATTGGAAGGGATTTTAGAAAAGTGGAAATCAAAGGATGATCATAAACCTGGAAAAATCAAGAATGATCAAACCCTACTTTGGACCCCTGTTGAAGCGACGAGTTACTATGCTAACGTGTTTGGTTTTGAAAAACCTGTCGTTGTACGTTGAAAGTAAAGAACTTGTGTTCAACAAATAAAATTTATATCGGAATAGAAATCCCGAGTCAAACTCAAGGAGGCAGACGTTTGATTTAAAAATATGCGTTTATTTTATTTGTCACGAAGTAAATTAATTGACTAGAAACTATCTATATATTTACACTAAATAGAAGAGAAAGAGAGAGAGAATATTACAAACAAAAATAAAAAAAGAGATGTTGAATGAACATGGAATTCATTATAAAAGGGATTGTTCGTTACACTAAACATTACGACTAGAAAGTGGGAAAATGATTACACTAGAAAGCAGTAAATCTACTTTAGAAAGTAGTAAATCTACTCTAGAAAGCAGTAAAAAGAATGGGGAGAGAGATATCCTCCTCGACGGTCGCTTGGAGGACGAGTCGGACGGGACGACGCCTGGAAGATGGGGAACGGAGCAGGACGAAGGAGGATGAAGTGGGAAGAACGGGAACGGGGCAGCACGTTGTCATCGTCGTGGGATCCGCTTTCGAAAGGGGGGCGAAAATTTGACTTTATCTCTTGAGAAGCATCCCGGGTGTGGGACAAGCTTCTCTTGAGCTTTGGAGAAGGAGAGAAGAGAAGGGATGAGAATTTCGTGTGGAGGGGGTCTCCTTTTATAGTTGCAAGGAGTGAGGGTAATTTGGTCATTTTAATTTAAAAAACATTAAATTAGGGGTATTTAGTGATGGATAAAACCGTCGCTAAAGCCCCATCATGGGCGTAGTGGGGCAGCCGCTCGCCTCCCGCACATGAGACGCGCGCTCCATGTTCTGCCGATCACAATCGGATAGCTTAACTCGCCCCTCGCAGCGCCTCCTCTGCACGCAACGCCTGCGTCTGATGGTGCGTCACGCGCAGGCATGCGATAGCGCGTGGGTGCTATTGAGCACTCACGACTGCTCGATCGCGATCCAACGCTCCTTGCGCTACTCGCCCGCTCCTCGTGACTTGATCCCGCGCCTCTCCTTCATGCAAACACTTTCACCCACTGTGCTGCAGAGGAGAAATGGGTGTGCGGTTGAATTGAGGAGCGGCTGCCCATGGCCGTTGGATGGCGATCCAATGGCCACGATTCAACACGCGGTAGAAGGGTTTGGTAGGCTCTAAAATCAGCTGGGCCGGTTTAGGCGGCCGAGATGGCGCCACGTGGTACCATCTTGGCCGTCCATCTTCTAGATGATGTAGATGGTGCCATGGTTGTCGGATTGAGTCGATTTTTACGTCGTTAGGCTGCGATCGTCAATCCGAATCCATCCGTGTAATCAGATTTGTCGTTTGAAGTGTCGATTGACACCATCTTGGCCCTTGATTTTCTAGGGTTCCCCGATCTCTATCTGATGCTATAGATGTCTGATTAGGGCAATTTTGGTGTCGTTGGACTCCAATCATCGCCCTGATCACATCTGTATGGTTGGATCTTTAATTCGAGGTCCCGATAAAAATTTTACCCTATCCCTGAACATAAAATTAGACAATTAACCTCCATTTTATTCAAACTAATCTAAATGCAAGATGATGCATGCTATGCAATATTTATAGTATGTAATGCAATCCTATGTTTAAGAATATGCATAAATAGACATCTTAATAGTGTAAACATGTTTACATCATACCCCTATGCCTATCTTTTGCTAGTCCCTAGCAAAAACTACATGTTATTTATAAAAGAATCAGGTTGGATTATTTGGGCATGAGTTATTTTCAATCATTAAGAAAATATTTACTTAGGATATGAACTTTCAAAGACACAACAGTGCCTGGGTATGTGCCAACATGCAGACCTCCTCAAGCCCTCGCCTTATTCGAAGAAAAATTTCTTTTTCTCATTTTTCTTCTTTTCTAATTTTTTTGGATTTTCGAGTTTAGGGTTAAGAGTGACTTTCTACGGTCATTCAACTCACCCAAGATTTGATGAGAACTCTAAGTTCTAAGCATCTTATCGTGGATGTGATAGACTCGTTGACCGACAGTAAAAACGAACTTCGGATTTCTACGCCTTTAGGTGACCTTAAAAAGTGAATTTTGCCTAAAGGTGTATCTTTACAACCGGTAGCTTTCTCCCTACTTTTATTTTTACGGGGTCAACATAAGAGTGAATCCAGTATATATCTCCTTAGTTTATTCTACTTCTCCACTTCTTCCTAAGTGTTTTGGGAATTTTCAGTGCATTTATTGAGTTGGGTTCTGAACAACCGGTCGATGAGCTGTTACCACCGACAACTTGCCAGCCATACTCGTGTGGTGAAGTATGGTTTATTTCTTTTATTTTCTTCTTTTCTACTTTTCTTTTTCTTTTCTTTTCGACTTTCTCTCTGTTTTTTTTTTTTGAGTAGGTGGCTTCCCTAGTTTAAGATTTACTTAAAGGAAGCAAAAAGAGAAAGGTCCAGTGACTGGGCTCTGGACAACTTACCTATGGGTTATTACCCACGATAACTTGCCAGCCATATCACCCTAGAAGGTTCATTAACTACCTAATTTTCGTTAAAATCGTCGAACAATGAGTCAGTGACAAGATAGTGTGTAGATGCTTACAACTCAAAATTCCCTCAAATCAGAGGGCGGGTTGATAAGTCGTGTACTTATCACCCAAACTTATTTACTCCAATTATGATAGAATTAAGATGGTGAGGACTCGAAAGACAAATCCACATTTTAATGGATACACAGGCTGATTAAGTCTGAAGACCTGAAGGATCTTTGTGTTCAAATCATAATGTAGTATTTCCTAAGATTGAAAATTTTCTTAGACCCAAGTTTTCTTTCCTAATTTTAATTTTTTTTAATATAAATAAAAGAAAATAAAATAAATCTACGGAGCTGACGAATTAATTCAAGGATGAATATCCACCCCCCATGCCTGTCTAATGCAATGTCCTCATTGTATTAAAAAGACATAAATCAGAGTGGACTGGAGTAGAAAGCACCTGAATTGCTTGAATGTCATGTCCGCTCCGAGATAAAAAAACTGTATACATACTGAATTTAGTGCCTTCAACTAGGCACACTAACAAAGAAGAGAAATAAAGAATTCACAGGTGCAGGTCAGAATCAGAATAAAGAGAAGAAACCTCTGACCTGCCAGCAGATGTCCACAGCTGTGGACTAGATTATGGTGCAGACCCATTCCCTATAATCGAGAATATCTCAGGTTCTGGATAAAAATTACCCAAAATCTAAAATCAGTATGCCAGTGGGGTCGGGCCTGTGATTTATGAGGATGTAACCCAAAATCAAAAAGTCAGTTTACAGAGAATTCAATATCGAAAGGATAATCAATGAATGTATGCTTAGGTTGAACATCCTCAGAACAAATGTCATAAGGGTTTTGGTTTGATGGTTTCAAATGAAATGAAACCCTTAGATGTAGTCTTCTACTTCCTTCGGAATTTGCTTCCCAAATCAAAATTTCCCAGCTCCTATCCTCCTCATTCAGAATGTCAAATTCCAGGACCTCTTGCATATTAATCATCCCATCTGAAATCTCCAAGTCTAAAAGATGTGGCTAAATCTGAATTGACTTGGGTCTAGTTATCTCAAAAATAGAATCATCGATAAGCTCAATGGGGTATAACTGACAATCAAGGCATTGGATTGAATCCCCCAGAAAATGTGATTCTGGATCTGTAATGTGAGCCCCAATAAGATTAGTTTCCTCAGTTATTGGGCTATCAAATGATCTATCAGATTCCTCAGGCCCAATCGTCTCAGAAATCGTGTTCTGTAAACTCACATGAGACATTGCAACTTGAATCTTCACCATCAGAATCAAAGAAATCAAGATCCGTATTAATGTATGTCCCAAAATCATCTGTCACTTTCTGATCCATGGAGACATACGTTTCCTCGTACCCTGGCTCAGGGATTTCAGGTGAAGAAATCATATCATCCTTAATTGGTTACTCTAATTCAATTTGGTCAGCCTCGTAACACATGTCCTCCCAACAGGTGCCTGAGCGGGTTTTGACATTGGCTCTCCTGAAGGGGATTCATCCTTGGAATCATCCCATGATTGAACCAAAGAAACCATAAATCTCATTCTAAATTTTGCTAACTTTTCAAGTAGAAACTCACCCGGGTTCTTATCCTTAACATCCTGGAGCCAATCCAACAAATACTTGTTCAAATCATCAATCATTTTAATCATAGGCTCCAATCTTTCAATGCAAGGTATTGGCTGAACTTCTAAAGATTGTATGATATTCCTCAAGTTAGCCAGAACCTTATCTTGAACCTGGTTACCCTAAACCAAATGAGTTGGTTCAGGGTTGGGCGGGTTTGGGATCAGTGCAGAGGAGTTAACGAATTGAGATTCATTATATCCTTCCTGATAATAGGTCATTTCGGATTGTTCAAAAGGTGGTGATGACCTAAAGGCAATGTAATCAGAGGATGGGTAATAATCAATGCATCCTTCTTGATTGTAGATCGTATTAGGTTGTTCATGAAAGAGTGACGATCTATAATCGATGTGGCTCTGAGAAGGATAGAAATCACAATCATAGTGTTCAGGGTTAGACCCTAAACACGAAGGTCCAGAACTGTATCCCCAATCCGAGTTATCCCAACTAACTGATAGTTGATTACAGTACAAGTCGGGGTAATCGTCATGTTGAGGATAATTCAAATCAGGAGGGAAAGAGTGGGAATGAGTATAATATGTGGAAGGATTCATGAGAGACGGGAGGAAGAAAGGCACCCTGCAATACAAGCAGTCAAACATGTCCTTAAGTGAGCTAGCCTAAAGACCTACAGACTCCCAAAACCCGTCTTGAGATAGAAAAATGATTTGATCTGCTTCTGTCTGTTCAAGCCAACCAGTTAGAAGAAGGGACTGGGGAGAAGGTTCTTCCTTCAGCTTGCGCCTTTGGTTCCTAGTGTACCCCCCAGTCGCGATCGTTTGATTCTGCTCCCCTAGCTAGACATCAGATTGAACAGTAGAAACAGACTAATCGAAAATAATCTCATTCTGGGCTCTGAAGAGCGAGTCGAATCCTTAAGGCCAATGTCTACTCTATTTTATTTAAGGCTAGGTTTGAATGTGCTTTGGAATGTGATGGGCCCTTTATCTAGGTTGTGCTCTTAATGATTGATTGATGTGTGTGTGCGTGCACAACCAGTGGTTTTCAAGTAAGATTACTTTTGATGCGGTGAATTTTAGGATTCAAATCTTGCTTAGTAGATTTTAGGATTCAACTTTAGGTATTTTCAAACAAGTTTTGTTGGCACACCAAGTTTTGAAAGCACAGGTGAAGATGTTTTCCTTTGAAGCTTAAAAAAATGTGGAGTGCCTGGTAAATCCCTAAGAGTTGAACCTAAAGGGCAGCTACTTGATGAGTTGATTTTAATTGAAGTGATGCGGCCCAATCAACTCAAACAATTGGCCTGTTGCATCACTTAATTAGGCACACAAGTGATTACCTAATCTGATTTCTACTCAACTATGTGTTTGGATGTGTGTACCGGTTCCAAAGATCGGATTACCGGTTGAGTTTGAAAATCAGATGAGGTTGTGTACCTCTGTGAGAATTTATTTTTATTTTTCTTTTTAATTGTGGAGGTTGAGACGGGTGTGAGTGTCAAACAAACAAACAAAGCTAACCTTAGAGTTTATAAGAACACCTAGTGGTAACGGTAGCAGGTGGTAAGGCTAGTTATGTCTTTATGTTATTTATAGTACAGTCGTTATAGTATAAGACAACACAGCTACCAGATTACCATTACAATTTTTCTTTTACTCGGAACAAGGTTTTCCCGAGGTCGAACTCATGGAGCAACTATGCTTCTAGAAATCTAATTAAGTTCTCTATTATGTTACAAAAATAAGAGAGAGAGAGAGGGAGATCTTGGCTTCTTCTTCTCTTTCTCTTTTCTTCCTTGACCGTTTCTCTTCTTCTCTTCTTCTTCTTTGTTCTTCTTTCCTCTTTGTTCTTCTTCTGTTCTTCCTTTATTTCTGGCGGTGATGTCTTCTTCCTTCTTTTTCTTCTTGCCTTCTTCTTTCTTCTTTTCTTGGCCTCTTCTTCTGTTCTTCTTTTCTTCCCTTCTTTTCTTTAGCCGGCAGCTATGGTGATCTTTTTCTTTCTCTTCTTTTCCTTCCTGCCTTCTGCAGCTGTGGGGATTCCGACGTCTGATACTGTGTTCAGACGACTTATCTGTGGCTCTACTACAGTTCTTTCCTTCTTCCTTTCTTCTTCTTCTTCTTCAGCTGCCCTGGCTAAGGCTTCGGCCGCTTCCCTTAATCTTCTTCTTTTCCTTCCTGCCTTCTTCTTTCTTTCTTCCTGCACACTCACACAAGGGTCAGAGCAAAACCTACCCTACCCTTCCTCGTGTCTCTCTCTTTCTCAGATTTCTCTCTAAGGACTGCTCTCCTAGAGCCGGGTAATCGGGTGTGGGTATCACGCCCGGGACCAGGCCCACCAGTGTGCGGTGGTGGGCGAGGAGTGCGCGGTTTGGGTAATCGGATCATGCCCAGACCCGCGGGGCATGAGCGCGGGAGAGGGCGAGCGAGCACGTGGCGCGCAGCGTGTGGGAGAGGGACTTGACCCCTGTGTTCGAAGGCAATTAGCCTTAAGAACTTTTCCAATTTAAGTGCGGGTGCTTGGCCACGCACTTCCGAGGTGGGACTAAAGTCCCACCTCCCAGATTGGCGCCCGTAGGCGAGCTACTTGCTGCCAATTGGGGCGGCCTGCTGCGCCTTTGCCCCAGCTACAGGCCTGGGTGCCTTCGCAGAGACAATCCACGCGACCTGGGGCCCGCACCTAAGCTGGAGGGCGCCTGTAGCTGCAGGTGAAGCTGCTGCAGCTCGTAGGCAATGGCGGCGAGGGGCGCACACCTGAAATCACAACAACGACCTCTCGGCCCAGTCAGAATATGCAGGGAGCTTCGCCGGAGTGAGGCGAAGCTTGTGCGGTGGTCGGTGGCGTGCGAGAGTGCGTGAAGAGGCTGACCTAGGTCAGACTGTGGCCGGAGAGGTGGGTTTGTTCGGGGGGTGGTCGGGTGGCATTTGGCAGTGAATGGAGATGGGGAATCGATAGAGTGGAGTGTGAGGGAGCTTGTGGGATGGTCGGCAAGGTGCGGAGTGTATGTGGTCGTGAGATGGTCTCACCGGAGGGGGTGATCGGAGGTGGAGAGGGTGGTCTGGACAGTGGCGGTCGGGTGGTCGAAAGGGCAGTTTAAAAGGGGGGAAATGCAAGGGAAATAGAGAGGAAGTTATCTACCTAAGTATTCGACAAAGGGGGAGGGCAGAGCAGTCGGCTCGTATCTGCCGGAGCTGGGGACGAAGATGCCCTGGAGGAGGGTTTTGGCGACGAGGAAGCAGGCGGAGGGCACTAGCGGGTACAGCCCGGCGTGGACGACAGAGCAGGGCAAACCCTGCTGCAGGTAAGGCAGTAGAGCGACGAGGAGGAAGAGGAGGAGTTCGCCGGAAGCTTCGGGCTCTCTGACCGGAGGAGAAAGGGATGAAGGGGGGGTAGATCCCTGTCAAAGGAAGCTTATCGGAGTCGGCAAGGTATGCCGCTCCTTATAAAGGGGTTGGCGCAGAGGGAAGGGCGTACTGGCGTCGTGCCAGCCTCGCCAGAGTAAGGTCAGAGATGACACCCATACCTTCCGCGCGTTTGCACAGAAGGTATGGTGGTCGGCAGAGGGCATGGGCGGGTCCCTGCGACAGAGGACGTCGCAGGGAACCCCGCTTCTGCTTTGCAGGACGGCAGCCCTGCCCTGTGCGGCGCCATGCTCCGCGCAAGGTCGCCGGAGTATGGCGCTGCACAGAAGTTGCAGGGAGGACCGTTCTGCAAAGAATGTTGAAAAGATGGGGGCCTAAATGCAAGGGTTTCAAAAGATAAGGGTCAAAAAGTAAATGAAGAGGACCAAATTATAAAGTCGGTCAAGGAGATCTCTTCTTAGGCTCAAGTTTTTATACCAGACCAGTTTGAACCTAAGGATTTTAATGGTGAATTTTAATTCTAGGTTGGATCATGTTTGACCAGCTAATTTGCATAAAAACCCAAATTAAGTTATTAATTGGGCATGGTTCTCTTTTTAGGTCAAAATAGGTTTCTAAGGCCAAATTGAAGGTTCTAAACCCTAAAGAGTATTTTTCTATGAAGTTTAGAGGATTTAGTTGATTTTTATCCTGCCTCGAACCTCTTGAATTAAAGTGGGTGTGTTTTAGGGTTACAGAATGTCATTTAATATCTGGAAGTTGCTACAACCCTTTTTTAGATCAGATCATCCCACTTTCCTTCTTATTAAGCTTGTTTGACCTGTGTTTGGACACTTAGTTACCCTGTTTGCAAACTGCATTGGTGAAATTGCAGTTTTACCCCTTATGATTTATTTTACTCTTAAACTCAGAATTCTCTGAGTTAAGCCTTTCTTTGGGTCATGTAGGAGCTTTTTCTCACATATCTGGGTTAGATTGTGCTAGTTAGGGTTTATGATGAGGTTCTCATCATACCCCCATGCCTATCTTTTGCTAGTCCCTTAGCAAAATTTTAAGGTTTCAACCCTTGTTCTAGACCATGAAGTTTTTAATGATTTCAGATAAGTGCTTTATTTTTTGCAAACTAGATTAGGTCAGAGTGCCAACCATAGGCCTAAAAGGTACTCTAGTACCAACCAAGATCCAGATCTGTCTAGCCTCACCCTCAGTCCTTAACAAAGGTTTTTAAGGCCTATAAGAACTAACCTAAGGTTTATTGGACTTTGTGGTTAAAGCACCGTGCTTGAGATAGTTTTAGCCCTGGCTCATTTCGCAGTGCGTTTCGTAAGAAAGAGAGGTAGAAGATTTATATGTTTGGAGAGTTTTCTCTCTCTTTTTTTTCTTTTTAATTCTAGCTTAGGATTGGCTTTTCAACACGGTCTGTATTGGATTCCTTGTCCCCATCATCAATCCTCAAGGGTTCCTGGCAGTCGATGCTTCGAGATAGTACCGCCCATGGTAACCCCCAGAACCCTGGCTGTTGATATTTCAAGATAATCCCATCCATGGTGTTCCGTGGCCGAATTCAGACCCTGGCAATTGACATTTTGGGATAATGCCATCCATGGAATCTGAACCAGCAGAGTGCTTACATGCCCCCAGTAGGATATGTAAATATCCTAAGAGACAAGCACCGAGGAGATGATATTTTGTTACACATCTTCGAGGGGAATTTCCCACCTCTCCGCGCTGGGAACTCGTCCAAATTAACTTGTGTTGATCGGCCGCTCCTACTCTAGGTGTCATTTTCAGAATTTTTCCAACGCTTCTGTGTGATTTTAATTTTTATGCTTGCTGAACCAGGCTGTGTGTGAAGTTAGGGTGCTTAAGTTACTGAGCCCCGTAAACCAAAGTTAGTTAACGAGGCTAAATACTCCCTAAGTCTTGGACCTAATACTTAGGCCTTTCATTTTCCTTAACCTCTTGAGGAATGTCTAGATCTTAATGGGTACTAAGAGTCTATCCAAGAATGCCTAAAGTTTGCGTTCTTACTAATCTCACTGTGTACTTTCCATTTCTTTTCCTGAATGAGGTCTAGAACTTAGGTTAATTCCTTAATTTCTTGATAATGACTATCACTTTTCTTTCATTTTGTGCTCCTTCTTTTCATTTTATTCCTTTTTCTTCTCCTCCTCCTTTGTAGAGTCCTCAAAATTTTCTTTCCTCCTCTCATTTTATTATTCTTAAAAAATTTTTAATTTTTATGGTGTTTTTGGCATATGTAAATTTTTTGTTTAAAACCTTTTCTTACAAGATTTGCACTTTCATACCCCCCCATACCTAGGATTTGCAATGTCCTCATTGTAACTTAGGGGGTTTTTATACAACTTAGTTCATACATTAGGACAGATGTTTTGATGAGTGAATGGGTCGGGGTGACTGTTGCGGACGATTTCTAATCTTAGGTGCAAGCACCTAAGGTGGAGTCGGCTGTCCTAAAGGGTGAACCTTAAGTCCACAAAAGTGTTAGAAAAGGTTTTAGGTTTTCAAGGAGAATGACGGGTTGCTTCCCGTTAAGCGCTGAGTTTTACGCCATCGGCTGGGCGCAATATGCTAGGGAGAATGGAGGATAAATGATGATTCAGCCAAATCAGTGGAGGTTACATCAATGAACGGTTTGAGTCTTTAACCATTCACGATGAAAGGTTAGGAATCATGGCTGAGCGGACTGATTTCGACGGCTCCATCTCCAAAAACCTGTCGGACCAAGTATGGTCCGATCCACTTGGATTGCAACTTCCCAGGGAAAAGTTTGAGTCGGGCATCGAAGAGTAAGACCTTTTGACCAGGATGAAAGATCTTTCTAGAGATGTGCTTGTCATGGAAGGCTTTAACCCGCTCCTTGTAGATTCGCGAGTTCTCGTACGTATCAAGACGTAGTTCATCGATCTCGCTGATTTGAAGCTTTCTGTGGGTTCCAGCCTTAGAAAGATCTAGAATACAATTCCGTACTGCCCAATAGGCTTTGTGCTCCAGTTCGACGGGAAGGTGACACGCCTTCCCGTAAACCAGTCTAAAGGGAGACATGCCTAATTGGGTTTTGTGGGCGATCCTATAGGCCCACAAGGCTTCCGGAAGTTGGGATGACCAGTCCTTCCTGTCAGGCCGAACAGTGACCTGCAGGATTTTCTTGATCTCCTGATTTGACAGCTTAGCTAGACCATTAGTCTGGGGGTGATAAGGAGTAGAGATTCGGTAAGACATCCCGTATTTGGTCATCAGTGACCTGAACTGAGCATTTGTGAAATGGGTCCCCCCGTCTGAGATGATAGCACGAGGAATCCCGAACCGTAAGAAGATATTGTGATGAATGAATTTGAGAACGATTTTGTGATCACAGGTTCGGGTCGGTATGGCTTCAATCCATTTGGACACGTAGTCCACAGCTAGTAGAATGTATTCGAAACCATCCGAAACAGGAAAGGGGCCCATAAAATCAATCCCCTAAGCATCAAAGATTTTGCATACGAGAATCAGCTGCAAGGGCATCATGTCGCGATGGCTCATGTTGCCCAAAGTTTGGCAATGATTGCATGCCTTGCAGTGATTGTATGCATCCTTGAACAGAGTGGGCCAATAAAAGCCACACTGGAGGATTTTCGATGCGGTTTTGTGCCCAGAGAAATGGCCACCGCATGCCTGGTCATGGCAGAAGGAGAGAATATCATTGACTTCATCTTTCGGGACACATCTCCGGATGATTTGGTCGGCACCTATGCGGAAGAGGTACGGATCTTCCTAAATGTAGTACTTGGCATCAGAGTGCAATTTGTCTTTCTTGGCCTTCGGCCAATCAGATGGGGTCTGATGAGATGCCAAGTAGTTTACTATATCAGCAAACCATGGAAGTTTAGTACCAATAGTCAGCAGGTGCTCATCAGGGAAATGCTCAGTGATGGGTCCGGAAGGGTTGATGATCTCAGAAGGAAGGCTGGACAAATGGTCAGCTACCACATTTTGTCTTCTCGCCTTGTCGCGAATCTCGAGGTCGAATTCTTGCAACAGCAAGATCCATCAGATTACTCAGGGCTTCGCATCCTTCTCGGCAAGGAGATGCCTCACAGCTGTGTGATCCGAGTAGATGATGACGTGGGAACCGAGGAGATAAGATCGAAATTTTTCAAGGGCAAATACTACGGCTAGCAGCTCTTTCTCCGTAACTGTATAGTTACGCTGAGCTTCGTCAAGTGTCTTGCTAGCGTAGTAGATGACCACAGGTTTCCCGTCAGCTTTCTGCCCAAGAACCGCTCCTATAGCGAAATCAGATGCATCGCACATGATCTCAAAGGGTTGAGAGCAATCAGGGGATTGTAGGATCGGGGCCTGGGTGACTCAGTCACGGAGGTTCTCAAAGGCTTGAGTGCATTCCTTGGAGATTTCAAAGGGTACATCCTTAGAGAGAAGAGTCGTCAGGGGGCGCGCGATTTTCGAAAAATCAGGAATGAAACGACGGTAAAAACCGACGTGCCCCAGAAAAGAACGGATGTCCCTGATCGAGCTAGGCATAGGAAGGCGAGAGATTAGATCAACCTTGGCTCGATTCACTTGGATGCCCTTCTCAGAAATCAGATGTCCTAAGACGATCCCCTCAGGCACCATAAAATGGCTCTTTTCCCAGGAAAGAACCAAATTAACATCGATGCAACGCCTGAGTATATGAACCAAGTGCTGGAGGCAATCATCAAATGATGCCCCGAAAACTGAGAAGTCATCCATGAAGACTTCCAGATAATCACCCACCATATCAGAGAATATGGCAAGCATGCACCGCTGAAAAGTCACGGGTGCATTGCAGAGACCAAATGGCATCCTTCGGAATGCGTAAGTTCCGAAGGGGCAGGTGAACGTGGTCTTCTCTTGGTCCTCAGGATGAATAGCTACTTGGTTATAACCGGAGTACCCGTCAAGAAAGCAGAAGAATCGATTTCCCGCTAATTCCTCAAGAATCTAATCAATGAAAGGTAGTGGGAAATGATCCTTCTTCGTGGAGGAATTGAGTCGTCGGTAATCTATGCAGACTCTCTACGAGTTGGCTAATCGGGTAGGTGTGATTTCTCCGATTTCAGTTGTAATGGTGGTGAGCCCTGCCTTTTTAGGCACAACCTGAATCGGGCTCACCCAACGACTGTCGGAGATCGGGTAGATGATCCCTGCATCTAACCACTTGATGATCTCCTTTTTCACGACCTCCTGCAGATTGGGGTTTAAACGTCTCTGCATTTCACGAGAAGGTCATGCGCCCTCTTCTGAATAAATTTGATGTGTGCAATAAGAGGGACTTATTCTAGTCAGATCATCGAGAGTCCATCCAATGTCTCTGCGATGTTGCTGGAGAACAGTAATCAGACGGGATTCCTGATCAGGAGTGAGCTTGGAATTTATAATCACAGGGAAGGTCTGATTAGAACCCAAAAAGATGTATTTCAAATGATCGGGAAGGGGTTTCAGTTCAAGGACGGGGTTATCAACAGCAACGGGTGGTTCAGGGTATATGTGAGGTTCAAGGGTAGGAGTTATGGGTCTGTCTAAGTCTGGATTTGACTCCTCTAATTGCGGTTCAAGATCTTTCTGTGGTTGATGAGGTATGATCAGGTCATTCTCAAAATGCGTTTCATCAACCAAAGCCCTGATATCACGGATCTGTTCGATGACACCGCAATTGATTCCTTGTTGGGCCTTAAAGATATCAATTTTGAGGGTTTGATTTCCAAATTTGAGCTCTATTTGGCCCTCCTCGTAGCTGATGTTGGCTCTAGTAGTAGCCAAGAAAGATCTCCCTAGAATGATCGGTGTATCCCTAGGATTCTCAGGTGCGTCCATGTCCAAGACTATAAAGTCTACAGGGAAATAAAAATCCTACACTCTTACAATAACATCCTCGAGAATCCCTTTAGGTGACTTTATGGATCGATCGGCTAATTGTAGTGTCACCTCAGTTGGTTTTAGCTCAGATTCTTCTAGGTGGCTAAGTAAGGATGTGGGTATCAGATTTATGGAAGCGCCCAAGTCTAGTAATGCTCTATTAAATTGGGTTTCTCCTATTTTGCAGGAAATCAGGGGAGTACCAGGATCTTTTTCCTTGGGTGGGAGCCTGCTTAGGATTACAGAGCTGGCTTGCTCTGACAGTACAATTGGACTCCCACTCTTGGTTCGCGGCTTACACTGAGGTGTACATACATTCTTTAAGAATCGTGTGTAAGTCGGTACGTGGCGAATTGCATCCATCAAGGGGATATTTATTTGGACCTGCTCAAAGAGCTTGACCAGGTCCTCCTCTGGTGCCACGGGTTTTGTTGTCTTCTTTCCCTTGGTCAAGGCTTCGGGAAATGGAACCTTGGTTGGTTCTTCTAGGATAGGTCCAGGTCTTTGATCTGGGATGGGGATAGGAACATCTTGGATTATTGTCCTAGGGTTGGGATCACTACCAGGCTTGGAGTGGTTTGGATAGGGTGGATCTTGGGTCTCCTTACCACTACGGGTCGTTACAGAATTTAGTCCTGCCTGGTTTTGGTTAGGGTTGGATAGGATGGGTTGCTACTGATAGCCCGCATAAGAAGTGGAAGCCTCCATCCCGTCAGGTGAAGGAACAGAGGGGGCCTGATAAATCATGTGTGCTTGGCCTGGGTTTGGGTTCATAACGCACTGCTGGGTCGGCACGTTATTAGGGTTAGGAAGAGGTTGGGACGGAAGTGTGCTCGGTTGGCGAGAATTTGCCAACTGGGCCAATTGATTTCGAACCTCTGTAAGTTCATCCTTGTGTTGTTTCTGAATAGCCACATTCGTTCTTTGAATGTCAGCCAGAGTCTGAAGGATGAGGGACATTTAGTCCTGGTTTGGCCTTGATGGATAAGGAGGGTTGGGCCAAGGTTGAGGTGGCTGGTAAGGATGAAATAGTTGTGGACAGGGTTGAAAGGGTGGTCTCTGAGTTTGGGAATTTCCCGTCCACTGGAAGTTGGGATGGTTGTGCCATCCAGGATTGTAGGTGTTGGAGAATGGATCATTCTGGATGGCGTTGAGGTCCTCATAGGTCTGAGGAACCTCCAAAGAGTCAGAAAATGGGGAAGTGGAATTCCCCGGGCTAGAATAGAAAGGATCGGAGGACCCTTCGATTCGAGAATCAGATGGGGGTGGATATGGATCCATCCCAGGAGAAGGTCGGTGGAGAATGTTTTGCACAGTCTTCCGTGTGGAAGGAGGCTGTGCAAAGGAACTATGCGCAGAGGTGGCTCGCTGCAAGTGTTGAGTCAGCTCGTCCACCTTCTTCTCAATGATGGAGACCTTGTCCAATCGACTGGCCATTAGTTCCAGGTCGACTGATGCGGACAGGCCCTGCGTCTTGTGTGCTCCCCTAAGGTTCGTCGATGCGTGGGTATTCGTCCTGTCGAATAATCCCATGGAGTCATTGTTGATGGAGTTCTCGCACATGTTTTCGAGAATCTCCCACACGGTGTCCTCATGTTGACCCATGATATTCCCTCTGCAAGTTGCATTGATGGAAAGCCTAATATCCTCACGGAGTCCCCGGTAAAAAGACTGGACTTGTTCCCATTTAGGAACTCCGTGATGGGGGCACTTTCACTTGAGATCCTGAAAGCGATCCCATGCCTCATGGAGAGGTTCTCCCGTTTGTTGAGTGAAGTGGGTAATCTGATGGCGCAAGGCATTGGTCCGACCAACGGGAAAGAACTTCAAGAACTCGGACTGAAGTTCTTCCCAATTGTTGATCGGCTGGGTCTGCGTTTGGTACCAATGAGCGGCCTTGTCCATAGGGGAGAAGGAGAACATCTTCATGAGGAGAATGTCCCGATTTTGTGCATCTGACCCAAAAGATTGGGCCAGATGCTTTAGCTGTTTGATGTGCTGGAAGGGGTCTTCAGAATTAAGCCCATAAAATTTAGGTATGGCATGAATCATATTGGGCTTTAATTCAGAATCAAGTCCTCCAGTCAGGATTCTGACTCGAGGCTCAATAGCCACCGCAGCAGGATTATAATGGTCCCGCATCATAGGATGCTGCAGTGGGTGCACAAAGTTTTGGAAGAGGTCATTGAGTCACTGGAGCTGGTGCTCCAGATTGTTCTCTTCCTCAACTGGCTGAGCCATTGTGGAAGAAGAAGGTGAATTGGGTTCAGAGTTGGAGGAGAGGTCGATGTGAAGTGTTGTTTTCTCAGACAAGGGCACTGAGGCTTGGCCTCGAGGAGAGTGAAGTTCGAAGGGAGGTTTTAGGGACCTCCTACTAAACATACACTGTTGGAAGAGATGAGTTTAGCAGGTGCTGTACCCAATCAAGACACCCAAAATGTAGTGTGACTATAGAGGTGCGGGGCAGATGGACCCCTTGATCAAAAGATCGTCCACCTGAGAATTACCTGGGCAGCCAGAGAGGGTGAGTCCCGCGAAGACCCCTACATGGTAGAGCGTCTCCACGGGTTACAGGGTTTCCCCCACCTGACCTCTCTTGTCACTGAGATTCCAGGTAGACCAGAATGGGGATCTTGACCTCTTAAGTCTATCACTTTTAGTTTTAAGATCAGGGTGCTTAAATTTTCACTTGAACTTTAGGCTTTTTGAGTGCAAAGAGTGACCTGAGTTAAAGGTTGGTTGACCCAAGGGGTCAACTTCACCTATTAATTCCTTTGAGAACTTATTAGGTCCTGTCTTTTAGGGTTCAAGTATTTTTTAGAGAGCCGATTGCTTAGGATTTTTCTGAATAGGTATTTTCAAACAATTGCTTAGGCACACTTCTTTTGGGATTTCTCAATTTCTTGATTAAGGTGTGTGTCTCTAAAACCCTAGTGTTAATTCCTATGTTGGCTCTACTTGGTCCAGTTGACTCCTTATTTGGTAATTAGGGCTTAGGCAAGAAGGTGTTAGCCCTTAATTACCCTTAATAGTGTGTGCAGGAATAGTGTTTTTGAAAACATACAGCTGTTACTAGGTATGAAAGACAGGTTATACCTATATTGTTTATTCTTTTCTTTTTCTTCCTCTTTAGAATTCAGGGGTTAATAGAGAGAGGATAGAAATTACCTATCCTTGGAGTGGTTGTTGTGTGGCTGCTTCTTGATTTTCTTGTACCTACACACAAAAGAGAGGAGATTATTAGAAACTCACAAATAGAGATTTTATAGCTTCTAGAATAGCCGTTGTTCCCCGGCAACGGGGCCAAAAAATGGTAATGGTAGCGGGTGGTAAGGTTAGTTGTGTCTTTATTTTATTTATAGTACAGTCGTTATAGTATAAGACAACACAACTACCAAATTACCATTACAAAATTTTTTTTTACTCGGAACAAGGTTTTCCCGAGGTCGAACTCAGGGAGCAACTATGCTTCTAGAAATCTAATTAAGTTCTCTATTATGTTACAAAAATAAGAGAGAGAGAGAGGGAGATCTTGGCTTCTTCTTCTTCTCTTTCTCTTTTCTTCCTTGACCGTTTCCCTTCTTCTCTTCTTCTTCTTTGTTCTTCTTTCCTCTTTGTTCTTCTATTCTTCCTTTATTTCTGGCGGTGATGTCTTCTTCCTTCTTTTTCTTCTTGCCTTCTTCTTTCTTCTTTCTTGGCCTCTTCTTCTGTTCTTCTTTTCTTCCCTTCTTTTCTTTAGCTGGCAGCTGTGGTGATCTTCTTCTTCTTTCTCTTCTTTTCCTTCTTGCCTTCTACAGCTGTGGGGATTCCGATGTCTGATACTGTGTTCAGACGACTTATCTGTGGCTCTGCTATAGTTATTTCCTTCTTCCTTTCTTCTTCTTTTTCTTCTTCAACTGCCCTGGCTAAGGCTTCGGCCGCTTCCCTTCTTCTTCTTTTCCTTCCTGCCTTCTTCTTCTTTCTTTCTTCCTGCACGCTCACACAAGGGTCAGAGCAAAACCTACCCTACCCTTCCCTGCATCTCTCTCTTTCTCAGATTTCTCTCTAAGGACTGCTCTCCCAAAGTCGAGTAATCGAGCGCGGGTATCGCACCCGGGACCAGGCCCACCGGTGTGCGGTGGTGGGCGAGGAGTGTGCGGTTTGGGTAATCGGATCTTGCCCAGACCCACGGGGCGTGAGCGCGGGCGAGGGCGAGCGAGCACGTGGCGCGCAGCATGCGGGAGAGGGACCTGACCCTTGTGTTCGAAGGCAATTAGCCTTAACCACTTTTCCAATTTAAGTGTGGGTGCTTGGTCACGCACTTCTGAGGTGGGACTTTGGTGGGACTAAAGTCCCACCCCCAAGATTGGCGCCCGTAGGCGAGCTGCTTGCTGCCAATTGGGGCAGCCTGCTGCGCCTTTGCCCCAGCTACAGGCCTGGGTGCCTTCGCAGAGACAATCCGCGCGACCTGGGGCACGCACCTGGGCTGGAGGGCACCTGCAGCTGCAGGTGAAGCTGCTGCAGCTCGTTGGCAATGGCGGCGAGGGGCGCACACTTGAAATCACAACAACGACCTCTCGGCCCAGTTAGAATATGCAGGGAGCTTCGCCGGAGTGAGGCGAAGCTTGTGCGGTGGTCGGCGACGTGCGAGAGCGCATGAAGAGGCTGACCTAGGTTAGACTGTGGCCGGAGAGGTGGGTTTGTTTGGTGGGTGGTCGGGTGGCGTTTGGTAGTGAATGGAGATGGGGAATCGATAGAGTGGAGTGTGAGGGAGCTTGTGGGATGGTCGGCGAGGTGCGGGAGTGTCTGTGGTCGTGAGATGGTCTCACCGGAGGGGGTGATCGGAGGTGGAGAGGGTGGTCTGGATAGTGGCGGTCGGGTGGTCGAAAGGGCAGTTTAAAAGGGGGGAAATGCAAGGGAAATAGAGAGGAAGTTATCTACCTAAGTATTCGACGAAGGGGGAGGGCAGAGCAGCCGACTCGTATCTGCCGGAGCTGGGGACGAAGACGCCCTGGAGGAGGGTTTTGGTGACGAGGAAGCAGGCGGAGGGCGCCGGCGGGTACAGTCCGGTGCGGACGACAAAGCAGGGCAAACCTTGCTGCAGGTAAGGCAGCAGAGAGACGAGGAGGAAGAGGAGGAGTTCGCCGGAAGCTTCGGGCTCTCTGACCGGCGGAGAAAGGGATGAAGGGGGGGTAGATCTCTGTCAAAGGAAGCTTATCGGAGTCGGCAAGGTGTGCCGCTCCTTATAAAGGGGTTGGCGCAGAGGGAGGGGCGTGCCGGCGTCGTGCCAGCCTCACCGGAGTAAGGCCGGAGATGACACCCATACCTTCCGCGCGTTTGCACGGATGGTATGGTGGTTGGCAGAGGGCATGGGCGGGTCCTTGCGACAGAGGACGTCGCAGGGAACCCCGCTTCTATTTTGTAGGACGGCAGCCTTGCCCTGTGCGGTGCCATGCTCCGTGCAAGGTCGCCGGAGTATGGCGCTGCACAGAAGTTGCAGGGAGGACCGTTCTGCAAAGAATGATGAAAATATGGGGGCCTAAATGCAAGGATTTCAAAAGATAAGGGTCAAAAAGTAAATGAAGAGGACCAAATTGTAAAGTCGGTCAAGGAGGTCTCTTCTTAGGCTCAAGTTTTTATACCAAACCAGTTTGAACCTAAGGATTTTAATGGTGAATTTTAATTCTAGGTTGGACCATGTTTGACTAGCCAATTTGCGTAAAAATCCAAATTAAGTTATTAATTGGGCATGGTTCTCTTTTTAGGTCAAAATAGGTTTCTAAGGCCAAATTGAAGGTTCTAAACCCTAAAGAGTATTTTTCTATGAATTTTAGAGGGTTTAGTTGATTTTTATCCTACCTCAAACCTCGTGAATTGAAGTGGGTATGTTTTAGGGTTACAGAATGTCATTTAATACCTGGAAGTTGCTACAACCCTTTTTTAGATCAGATCATCTCACTTTCCTTCTTGTTAAGCTTGTTTGACCTGTGTTTGGACCCTTAGTTACCCTGTTTGCAAACTACATTGGTGAAATTGCAGTTTTACCCCTTATGATTTGTTTTATTCTTAAACTTAGAATTCTCTGAGTTAAGCCTTTCTTTAGGTCATGTAGGAGCTTTTTCTCACATATCTGGGTTAGATTGTGTTAGTTAGGGTTTATAATGAGGTTCTCATCACCTAGGTTGATTGATGTTTGTGTTATTACGTGGTGAAATGAAAACTAATGGGTGGGAAGTGGGGGATAACTTACAGAACCTTTAATAGCACTTTACTCCAATCTACTACTTTTGCTCGTCTCAAAAGAGTACCTGCAATCACAATAAGGAGAGCAGTGCGGTAAATAATTTGTAAGTTGGAAAACACAAAAAAAAATCAAAGAGTGTCGCCTCCCTGGCAACGGCACCAAAATGTTGAAGCGACGAGTTACTACGCTAACGTGTTTGGTTTTGAAAAACTTGTCGTTGTAGTTTGAAAGAGAAGAACTCGTGTTCAACAAATAAAATTTATACCGGAATAAAAATCCAACGACCATGATTCAACACGTAGTAGAAGGGTGCGGTAGGCTCTAAAATAAGCCGAGCTGGTTTGGGTGGCCGAGATGGTGCCACGTTGTGCCATCTTGGCCGTCCATCTTATGGATGATGCAGATGGTGCTACGGTTGTTGGATTGAGTCGATTTTCACGCCATTAGGCTGCGATCGTCGATCCGAATCCATCTGTGTGGTCGGATTTGTCGTTTGAGGTGTGGATTCACACCATCTTGGCCTTGATCTTCTAGGATTTCCCAGTCTCTATTTGATGCTACAGTGTTTGATTATGGCAATTTTGGAGTCGTTGGACTCCAATCGTCGCCCTGATCACATCTGTACGGTTGGATCTTTGATCCGAGGCCTCGATAAAAATTTTGCCCTATCCTTGAGCATAAAAGGAGACAATTAACCTCCATTTTATTTAAACTAATCTAAATGCAAGATGATACATGCTATGCAATATTTATAGTACGTAATGCAATCATATTCTTAAGAACATGCATAAATAGACATCTTAAGTAGTGTAAACATGTTTACGTCAACCCCTGACGAAGAATCCGATTGGGAGGAGGACTTAGAACCTCAATTATTCTGGAGTAGGACTAAATGGAAAATGGTGCCTCTTGAGAAATTGGATCCTGACAATGATAGAATAGAGGGCCCACCTAAGAATCTAATCCCTAGTATGGATTCTAGTACACATCCTCAACCACACCCTCCTAACCCTGATTTCAATGTTGAGGAAATCCAAAGGAAACCTAATGACACTCTGTCAATTATTGATAACCTTCAGTTGGAGTTACATAGACAGAATCAAGAATTGATTGAGGGGCAACAAGCCATAATTGATATGTTCCAGCAATTGAAGGAAGAGGGCCAAAGAAAACTGTTGCAAGCAACTCCATTTACGAAATTCATGAAGCAAGGACCTGCAGTGATCGTTTGACCACACCTATTTACCCAAAATTGGTTCAATCCACCATTAATACTTCCTAGGAGTTAGTCAACTCAATAGAAAATGCCATTAAGGATTCCTCAGAACATGATTTAGGGAGAGTTGAGGACAAACATCAGGAGGAAACTGAGAATTTGGGGGATGATGTCTTTGAATCCAAATATAATCTTTCCAAGGAAAGTGATTTGTTGGAAGAGACATCCAAAATTGAAGGTGGGGAGTGGGATTACAATTCCGAAATAACCGATTTCGAATCATTTGAAACCCCCATCACAAGTTTAGAGGAGGGCCATGGGAAAGATCTGAGCTAGAGGATGAAATTATCCCTAACTCTAATACAACCTTGAAAATTTAGTCTAATATGAAAGAGGTAGAAGATAATATTCTTGGGGTCACGGAATGGGAGGGAATAAGTAATGAACTCTAGTTGAAGAAGGGATGGATTTTTATTTGGAGAGAGACCTCACACTTGATTTTAGGGTTCATTGTGAAACTCTTGATTTGGTTACACGCCCTATCAGAATTGAAATCGCACAACCCGAAGGCACTGGAATTGATACACCTTTGAGGGATTACAATTTTAAAGAGACACAAGTTGATTACAAAACCTACATCTTCAACGTTCGACATTTTAGATTCGAGTTGCGCTCGTCTAAATCAACTTCTCTGGATTCCCACAAACTAAGAGAGGAACAGACACGGGCATGCATGTTACACCAGTTGCAGAGTTCCCATCCCTTAAGGATGGGACTCCACTACAACTTAGTTCACATCTGCGGACTTCAGACTGTAGGTCTGGCTGATTTTGTTTTCAGCTTCTTGACCCAGACCATTCTTGTTTGTGCACTATGCCTAGCTGAAGGCACTAAACTCAGAGCTTCCTGGGAGGCAACCCAGAGATTTCAAGCTGACTGGATTCACGATTACAACTCAGGTGATTTCTTTTCCTACTCCCTTGCTTACATTTATTTTTCCAATGAGGACATTGTCCAACTTAGGCATGGGGGGGTGGTAATTCATAGAATCTGAGTACAAAATTGTCAGCTTGAACTAATTTTATTTCTTTTTATAAAAGAAAAAAATTAAAATTAGGAAAAGAAAACTTAGGTATTAGAAGCTTATCTACTTTAGGAAATGATACGTTAGGGACCTAATTGCTTAGACTCTTCAGGTCATTGGACCTAATCAGTCTGGGTGTCCACTAAAATGTGGACTTGGTCTCGAGTCCTCGCCACTATAATTTATTTGAATCTGATCAATAAAGTAGGGTGATAAGTATACGACTTATTAGCCCTTCCTCTGATTTGGAGGCATTTTTAGTCTAAGCATCTACACACGTTTTGCACTGACTCACTCATCGGCAGTTCTAATGGAAATTGGGTAGTTAATGAACCTTCTAGGGAGGTATGGCTGGCAAGTTTTTGTGGGTAACAGCCCATTGGCAGGTTGTCCATAGCCCAGCCACAGGACCATTCTCTTTCACTACTACCTTTAGGTAAATCTTAGATTAGGAAAGCCTAAGATCACTTAAAAAAAAGGAAAAATAGAAAAGGAGAAAAGAAAAAAAGAAATAAGTCACACTTCATTGCACGAGTATGGCTGGCAAGTTGTCGTGGGTAACAACCCATTGCCTGGTTGTCCAGATTCTAGCTCATAAAATGCACAAGAATTCTAAAACACTTAAGGAAGAAGTGGGGATGTAGCATAATCTGGGGAGATATACACTACGTTCATTGTTGCGAAAATATGCATGATTTATAATTAGGGTTTTCAAATCATTGTAACATGTAAATTTGCAAACGCTTTTAAATTTTATAAACCTAGATATGAGGTATCTAGGGTTATCCAAGGAGGCCAAATGTTTTGCACGATATGCAAGTTTTTGAATCAGAAACTAAACCAAATACTTTCCATATTACAAAAGAGGATCAAGTCACCTAAACTATCATGAGTTCAGGTGGAATTTTAGAGAAGGATATCTAATATAGTCTAAAGGTAGACACTGAAATTCTAATGATCAGATTCGTATCCTTATCCCTAGTTTGTTAAAGATTAAATCCTATTGTACCAAAAGTGACTTTTCAACCTTAGTCCCGATCTCTAAATTTTCCTCAAAAAGTTTAAAATTCTTTTTTTTTGGTATGCAAGCAGGAAAATAAAATGACTAAAGAAAAATGTATTTTTTTAGGTTTTAAAAATCCTAAATCGATCGTCAAAATTTTTAAAACACCCCCCATGCCTATGACATGCAATGTCCTCATGCATTCGGAGGGAGAAGGGATCACCTTAGTGAAAGGCGGTCGGGTTTGGGATGGTTAAAACCTGGAAAAAGAAAGGGAAAAGAAAGCAGGAAAAAATGATGAGTTACCTCCCATCCAGTGTTATCTTTTATGCCATTCAACCGGGTGTGAAGGTATGCACAGAAGATGGCAATCGTGTAAGTAGTTGGACACTTGGATGCCCACAAAAAATGTGTCCTCTTTTGGATTCCTAGAAAGTTGAATGGAAGAAAAATAGGGATCGAAATTTGATGGAAAATGGTAGGTGTAACCTGAGTCTGGCCATGGTTTTAATTCAGGATGAATGCCAAACTCAGGCGGGTCTGGTGGTAGGTCCAGTTGAGAGGAGGTGGGAGAGGAATGATGAGAGGTAGGTGGGGTTAGTATGCAGGAGTGGGTTGAGAGAAAAGTGGGTGGGTTAAGAGAGTAATCAGGGGGGTCATCAGGAATGGATTGTTGTTAAAGACAAGTCTCTGAATCAAAGATTTCGTCGACCATTGATTCTGAGTTAGATTCCTCAAAAAATTTATGGTTAGGAAGGGTATCTATCAACATAGTCTCCACCAAATTTGAAATTTTAGTACCTGAGTCCTTAAAAAAGTTATCATCATGGAATCTCTTGGAGGATTTGAAAATATCAAGAGTGATAGTTTGGCTTGCGCAGGTGATATCCATTTTGCCTGTATGGCAATTGATATTTGCCTTTGCAGTAGCCAAAAAGGGTCATCTAAGGATTTTTGGGTCATTCATTAAAGATTCAGGTACCTCAATGTCAAGGACCAGAAAGTCTGTAGGGAAGGCACAATTCTGGACCTTAACCAAAACATCCTCAACAATCTCATGAGTTTTGATTGTGGATCGGTCGACTAATTGAAGGTTAACCTCAATAGGTTTTAGTTCACCGATATGAAATTCTTCAAATAAAATTGTGGGAATGATATTAACTGAGGAACCAAGATCAAGGAGGGCGTGATCAAAAGTAGTATTATCAATAATCATTGAAATTAATGGCGCCCCTAGATCTTTTGTCTTAGGAGGCAGCTTGCTCTGTATGACAAAGCTTACTATCTCGGAAAGATGCACCTGTCCTAGATTTTTTGCCTGCCTTTTAGGAGTACAGATCTCCTTCAAAAATTTAGCATAATATATTTGATGGCATCTAAGAGAGGGATATTGATTTGAACTTTCCCAAATAGATCCATGAGTTCTTCTGTGGTGGGCTCAGATTTCTTTTTTCGATTAGTCGTGGGGTGGAGAGCTTCTGGAAAAGGAATTGGAATCATGTCCGGAGAGTTTTGTGTTTCTTTTTCTTCTTGATGTGGGAGTGGAGAGTCAATTTGCACAGGGATGGGGATTTCACCAGGTTTTTGTGAAGGCCTAGGATCAGTGGTGGTTTTCCCACTCCTCAACGTAACTGTATGTGCAGTCGGATTATCATTTGGAGGAGGTGGGGGGCCTGTTGTGAAAACTTGGGAGGCTGCTAAGGTGGTGGATTTGTAGGAGGCTGATTTGAGTAGTTTGGATTTCTGCCTGGATACTAGTTCCTCTGGTGATTAGGGTTGGGCATGGGTTGGGAGGGCAAATGTCCTACAGGTCTTTGAGTTGGAGTAACCCCAATCTGACTATTCAGATTTGTGATAGTGCGGGTTACTTTCGTCATCTTAGTTTGCATTTCCTGCAAGGTTCTCATCATCTAGGCATTGATGTCTTGTTGGGATGGACCAGGATGAAAGGTCGAATTTGACCCATACCCACTAAATTGATTTGAAGGTTGGGGAGGAACCGGGTTGTTCCAAGAGTGGTTCGGGTAATTCTTCCAATTGGAAGAATTTCTATATTGCTCCTGGAGGGCAAAAATGTTTTCAGTGGGGTTAGAGTTTGGATAATTGTAATTCCCCAGTGAATCATAAAAAGCCTCGGGGTACTGAGGATAATCAGCAGAAATAGTGTTCAGATTGTGCAAGTTCTCTCTTCGAGGAGTGTTAGGGTGGGTTAGATGTGTAACATGTGGGGCTTGGGTTGGTGTGGCAAGTATTTCCTCAATTTTCTTTTGATTAATATGCTTTTGTGTAATCATTTGAAGATCATCTTAGGTTACAGGAATAGATTGAGTGCCTACTTCATGAACACCGAACTGCGGGTTTGAAGTTCTGCAAAATGTGTTCATGGAAGCTTGATTAAATGAGTTTTTACTCATTTCTTCAAATAAGTCATAGGCACTCTCAGCATCCTTATTCAAGAAATTGCTACCACACGAGACGTCGACGAAAAGTCAGATTTGATCTTCTATTCCACGATAGGTCTGCACGAGCTACCATAAAGGAATCTCGTGGTGCGAGCAACTTCTTAGGAGATCTAGAAATCTTTCCCACGAATCATGGAATGTTTCGCCAGATTTTTGTTGAAAGGTCGTAATAGATCTTCACAGGGAATTAGTACGATCTATGGGAAAGAATTTCTTGAGGAAGGTGCACTTGAGCTGAGGCCATGTGGTGATTGGATGGGTAATGGTCCTAAACCAGTAAGCGGACTTATCTTTAAGAGATAATGGAAATAGTTGCATTAGCCATAGGTCTTCTTGCACATTTCGGGAACGGGTTGTTTGTGCAAGAAGAGTTAGCTCTTCAAGGTGGCTGAATGGATCTTCCCTAGGAAGGCCATGGAAATGTTTAATCAGGTTCAGAACCATCGGCTTGATCTCGAAGTCCCCTTCAGGTATGACCACCCATGGTTGTTCCTCATAATAGGAAGGATCATAAAAATCTTTTAGAGGAATGACAGGCTGCTAACTGGGTGGTGGGTTTGGCCTTTGGTTGGCTAGGTTTTGGATATTCCTAGTCAACACTTATTGATTGGCATTAAGTTTAGCAATCTGCTCAGCCATCAAGGTGTAGAGATCAGGCAGGGGGGCTTAACGTTGTGATTGAGGCAAATCAGCATTAGGAAGTTCCAAATGTGGGAAGTCAAAGGTGGGGGGTTTTGGGTGGAAGGGTTAGAATTGGGATTAGAGGTGGAAGTGGAAGGGTTAGTGGATCAGTTTTGTTGATTTTCCATTTTTTTAGAAGAAGACGGAAAAAGTGGTCTTTTTGCGCGGGGGCCAAAATCTCCCTCCAAGTGCGGATTTTGAGACCGTCGCCCGTGAATAAAAGGGAAGAACGGGAGGGGAGGAGAAGAGATGGAGATGAGAGAAAGTGTGCAATAAATCAAACAAAATTCTGGACCTAACTTAAATGTGACTCCCTAAAAATTAACCTAAGACTTGATCTACCTAGGAAATAAGAAATCAATAATGAATACCCGTTCTATTAACAAATTTGGCCAAGTTGCATATGAGGAGGTTTGGGCCCAAGCATTTCCCAGGAAAATCCCTAGGGGCTTATGCAAACCCTCTCCTAGTTGTTTGACATGACCCCTCAGCTTGACACTAGATATAGATGACAGAATTGGTATTAACTAGAGAAAACTTAAAACCTATATAGTAAGCCTAAGTTGATAAAATCTTAGGGGTCAAATTACTATAATTTTTAATTAGGTCTAGCAGCTATAGTGCACATGGAATGTGGAGGGCGTTGATTGGGGTATTGCCCTGTTATTTCAATTTTTAGTGTGTGTAAGATTGGAAAGTGATTCCAATAGCAAACAAGTTGTCACACAATTTTGAATGAATTTTTGTATTTTAGGATTTGATTTAGGTTAATGTGTTTTAGGGTTTCCTTTTTAAGTCTTCAAACACGTTTGAGATTCAACAAACAAAGGAAAAATAAGTTGTGTTGGTGAAGATCAATTTCCTTTAAGTTGTTGGTCTCTAGAAATGAAAAGAAAACTCTAATCACTTGAATCCTAATATAAAAATTTTATTACCACTGAGTTTATTTTTAAGCTTTCATTTTAAGTAGCGTCCAAACAATGCAAACAGCACTACCACTGTAAGGAAAATCAAACAAGGATTCAAAAAAATATTTTTTTGTGATTTTAGGAATTTTGTTTGATATTTTTTTAGAATTTTTCTTTGTGCTGGTGTCAAAGTCCAGAAATGATAACCAAGGGTATTTTGAAATTTTTAGTACCACCACCGGCCTCAGAATTTTTTTTGATTTTATATGATGTGTAGAATTTCACAAGGATTTTAGAAAGCTAAATTTCACAAAAATTGAATGAATATAAAAATTCATAAAATTAATGGATATTAGCAAAATAAGATGAGAGGGTATGACCCCTATGTAGTCCACTAATTTTTGAAAATTTAATACAAATCCAATTGCTATGAAATTTGAAATAGATGTTCCTAACTTGATTTGGAATCCAATTTCAAGATTTTTAGAGGCCTGTGGTGTAGGGAATTGATTTTAGAAGTCCAGACAAAAGTCTAGATCCGAAAATCAGAACACCCTCACTTAAGGTAAAGTGGTGTTTAACGGAGCAATCAAGCAAACAATGAATTTTAAATGGCACTACTCTACCTAAATTTAATGTTTAAGATCCTGAAAGCTAGGTTTAATGTATTTTTGGTAGTTTTTAAAGGTTTAGGTGACAAGGAAAGAGAAACCAACCTGAAATCGTTAGAAGAAGATGAACTTTGAGCTCTTGCTTCCAAATTCTCATTTTCTTCCTATGGTTCCTGCACACAGAAGAGAGAAGAGAGACAAGGGAATGAGATCCACTCCAAGCAAGAGAAAGATGATAAAGCAAAGCCATTCCTCCCCAGCAATGACGCCAAAAAGTGATACGGATCTTACGCGGTTTCTAAAATACATCGTTGCAAAGCATAAAACCATTTCGCTTTTGAACTTATAAGACCTAGATAGGAAAGTATTTAGGGTCGTCCAAGGAGGCCAAATGTTTGCAAATTCGAATCTCTTGCTTGAAAATGGAAATCAACTTTCTTTTTGTTCTTTTTCAATATATAATTTTTATGTTTTGAAATAACAAAGGAAAAATGCGAATTGTTGACGGAAAAGCAACTAACACCTACAATCACCTGGCTAAAACCTAAGTGACAATTAATTCCTCTTCCCAAGCTCACCCTAGGCACGTGGAGGCCTAGAGTAATTAAGGAGAGGGAGTGAAGAGTGCTAAAAACAAAGAAAACAATTGCAACAAAAATGAAAAGAAGGCAGATTGATTTAATAGAATTTGTGTTTTACAAAAACATGTTGAGGAATACTTCTACTTGAAATGTAAAATATAAAAGCAATGAAAACACAAATCCTCTTGCAAAATCTGGTGAAGAAGGGAGTCTTCTTGCTCCAAGCCTAGCTGCTTCTTGGCTTGAAAAGAAGGTCTCCTTCTTCTTCTTCCTTGAATGGCTCCTCCAAGGTGGATGCTCTCCACCTCAATTCTTTCCTCCAGGGGTGGGCGTGCACCACCCTAGTATCTCCTCCAATGACTGGCCATCCTCCTAGTGATGGAATGCTCCTCCTCCTTGTCGTGTCACAAGAAGAAGAGAGAAGGGGAAGAAGGCACCAAGGGGACGGGTAGGATGCCCCCTTAATCTTCTCTCCTCCTTCTTCTTGGCTGTGAGTTGTAGGTGGATATAGGGTAGAGTTAACACTAATGGAGGATTAGTTTTTAGTGGTGGTTAGGAGGGTTTTTATAGAGGTGGAGAAGGGGGTAGTTGGCATGGGTTAGGTATAGGGCTAGGATGAGTTCTAGGAGGTGGTTACATGATCCTATGGTGGAGGGTGTTTGGCGCCACCTTAAGGGATGTGGTGGTGGTGGTGGTTATGGTGGTGGAGAGGCACCATAGGTTGGTGCCACCATGGAAAGGTGCCATGGTGTTGGCACCAACTATGGGGGCTTCTAGAAGGGGGTAAGTGTAGGGTGGTGATGGCTTGAAGGGGTATGTGTAGGGTTAAGATGGGGGGATTTTTGGAGGGAAAAGTTGGCGCCAAAATGGGGGTAATTAGGGTGGTTTTGGTGCCAACTTCTTGGTGCCCTTTAGTGGTGGTTGAGGGGTGAAAGGTGGTGAAGGTGGTGGCGCCAACTTGGAGTGGAGGTGGAGGTAGCTTAGGTGGTCTTAGGTGGGCTTAGTTGGTGGAGTTAGGGTTAGGTTGGGTCGATGGTTTGGCCAAGGGAACTGGATCTTAGCTAAGCTAAGCTAATAGTAGAGTAGAGGAGGAGGCAATTGGAGCTAGGGTCATATGAGAGGAGCTAAAGAGAAGAAGTCTGGAGCTAAATTGGAGTTGGCAGCTGCTGAAGAGGATAGCATTGAGCTACTTTAGCTAGCTTAGCTTGCTAGTTTTTTGCTAGCTGCTAAGCCAAGCTAAAGCAAGTTGGCTTTTGCTGAAAGGAGCTGAGGTGAGCTGGGTCTGATGTCCCGGGGAGGACCTAGCTAGTTGAGGTAGCTAAGGCAGCTTAGCTCAACTAGAGTCCCCGGGAGCTGGACTAGAGCTTCCTGAGCTAAGATGAAGTCATCTTCAGCTGGCTGGAGTTGAGTGGAGCTCGATGTAGTTGAACCTGAGCTCGGGTGAACTCCAGTCAACTCAGCTGAGCTAGCTAGAGCTCCCAATGAACTGATGGGAGCTGAGATGAGCTAGACTCAGCTAAGTTGAGCTGGATCTAAGATGACTTGAGCTAAGGTGGGCTAAGATGAGCTCTCTTAAGTTGCCATTCAGCTGAGATGAGCTGAATGGTGCTAGGATGAGCTAACCCTAGCTCAAGTGAGCTGGACTCTAGCTATGGTGAGTTGGATAAAGTTGAGTTTCAGCTGGTTTGGCTTCTCTTTCACCAGTTGCCTTCCTGAGTGCTAGGGTTCTAGGGATCTGACAATCTGTTTATCCCTAACACTCACAAAAACACATCAAAAGCACAATAAAAAATGCAATGCATGCCTAACCTAATTGATGCCTAAATGCAACCCAAAAATCCATTTACGGAGCAAACTCCTAAGAGCTAGGTTTGTTTTAATGCATAAGAATGATGATAAACTGGTGTTTATCATTCACCCTTGTGTTGACCCTACAAAAATAAAAAGTAGGGAGAAAGCTACCAGTCAGATAGATACACCTTTAGGCAACATTTTCTCTTTTGGGTCACCTAGGGACGTAGAAACCCGAAGTCCGTTTTAATTGCCGTTGAGTGAGTCTATCACTTTCACAATAAGATGCCTAGTACTAAGAATCCTTTTTGAGTTTTGGGTAGATTGGGTAGCCATACAAAGTTACCCCGAAATCCTCAGCACTAAAAATCCAAAATAATTAGAAAAGATGAAAAAGAAAAAAAATGTATTTGCTTCTATATAGAATAAGGTGAGGACTCTGTTGAGTCTCTGCGAGTTAGGTTCTTAGTAGAAATTTCCTCCAGTTGACAAGCGACTTCTACCTAAGTGATCAATTCCTAATTTTAGTTGTAAATAGCATTTAGGTTAAACCTTTCTAGGGACTAGCAAGGGCTGAGCATGGGGGTATGATGACTCTATATTTACAAGTGTTAATAACATCAATTAGAGTCAATTTCGAGGGTACTTGTGCGATAATGTCAGATTATAATGGACTTGGGAGCATTGCATGCATATTGCATGATCTTTACATTTTAATCACTTAGAATCAATGTTTAATGGACATGTGCACAAGTCTATTTTGAAACAGGTCTCAGATGAGCGATCGGACCGTACAAATGGATCAGGATCGACGAATGAAGTCCAATGGACTCTAAATCACTTTGATCCGACCTCCGTAGCTCCCACAACAAGCCTGAGAAAGATCAACGGCCAGGGGGCAATGTGACATCCTTACAGGCCTCGGATGAAAAATCCAATCGTACGGATGGATCTGGACTGACGATTGCAGTTCGGCAACACGGGAATCATCTCGATATGAGCACCGTGGCCCCCTCTACAATAGAAATAAGTTGGATGGCCTAGATGGCACCACGTGGCGCCATCTAGGCCACCCTTCATGCCCGTAGTAGCCATGGCCTCTTCCCTTTATCACACCTCACACTCCATCTTAGTCGTTCATCCTTCATCCAACGGCTGGAGAGGCATGTGCGAGGAATGCTCTCCACAACAATCTAACTTCATGCAATGGTGAACACTTTGGCCTCCAAGGGAGGGGCACGTGTTCAAATCCTCGTGACCCCCCTCAATTCGCAATTGAAGCAGCAACAGCATGTGCGCGTGCTTACATGTGCGGAGAGCAGCAGCACAGCACCAGCACATGCGTGCGGCACGACGTGTGCGGTGCAGCGCGTGGCGCGCAAGCCATCATGTGCATTGAAGGCATGAGGGCTGGGGCTACAGTGACGCATGCGGCGGGTCTTCAGCGACTCTTTGAATGTCGCTGTTGACCCAAGGACGATTTTTGTCCTTCTCCCTCCAATATAAAAGGGTGTACCCCCCTCCACTTTTACCAAGCTTTCCCCCACGAGATACCACCACCTTCTAAAGCTCCAAGCAAGGTCCCAAAGTCGCCGAGTCACCGACGGAAGCTCCTCCACCACCGTGGTTGCCTCGACGCGTTCTTCATCCTTGTTCTTATTTTTATTTTAGTTTTTAGTGTAGTCCATCTATTTTGTTAAACATTCATCTACATTATGTTGATTACACATTTGATAAGAGGTTGTTGATACATTGATCTTATGATATCTTGAGCATGGTTCTCTAACCCTTCTTTCTCTCTCTTTTTTTCAAATCAATTTTCAGGCAAACAGACGACATATTTATGTGACATGAAAGCGAGTATTTGATCTAATTATTGCCTCCCTGTGTTCAACACTCGGAATCACCTTCGATTCTTTATTTAAAATTGACGTCGTAAGTGCACTACAACGAACGATTTTGCGCAAGCGCGTCTGTGAACGTCAATATACCCCTCCTTGAAGCAATAAGCATATCCCGGCTTACGCAAAGTTTTTGAAGGATGTGTGCACACCCAAGCGTAAGTCATGAACCCAAACACCTAGGAAGGTAGTGCTATCTGGGCAGGCTAGTTCGGTGATATTGAGTAGCCTACCTCCTAAAAGGAATGACCCTGGAGTGCCTTTGATCTTAGGTAATATTGGTGACATGACTTTTGACAAAGCACTACTGGACTTAGGTGCTTCAATTAACTTAATCTCGACTACCCTTTATCACCAGTTTGGATTTGGAGAATTAAAGCCCACACCTGTGACTATCCAATTGGCCGACCGATATGTGAAAACCTCGAAAGTAGTCAAGGATGTAATTGTTTAGGTTAAGGACTTCTACTTCCCAGTTGACTTAGTCCTTGACATGGAAGTCCCCGAATAACTACAAAACACACCCAACATCCTAAGTAGACCCTTTTTGGCTATGGCCAAGGCTAACATTAACTGTGGCATGGGATGTATGGAAATTACCTTTGGAGATAGGAAGATGCAATTGGATATCTTTAAGGCAACTAAGTCTTTTGATTGCGGTTGGGTCGAGTAATACGATCTCGTGGAAATCCTGGTTGAAGAATGTCTGACAGTTAGCTCTTTAGAGGACCACCTGATTCAATTAGCTGTAGACTACCTTGACCCATCCCAATCTCTAGAGGTTATAGAACTTTGCAAAACTAATTACCATCGGCAGCCTCCATTTGAGGAGATTGATATCACTTAACTCCCTCCCTTCCCTTACCCGTCAAACATTGTACCACCTGCACCTGAATTGAAACCTCTACCCAATAACATCAAGTATGTCTTCCTAGGACCTGATCATACTTTTCTTGTGATTATCAATGCAAACCTGACTAGGGACTAAGAGCTTAGGTTGACTACGACTCTTTCTGAACATCGGGCAACAATTGGGTGGACAATTTCTGACTTAAGGGGAATTAGCCCTAGCTATTGTACACACAAGATCTATTTGGAAGATGGGGCTTGACCTTCTCGCTAGATGCAAAGGTGACTGAATTCAAACATGCGAGAGGTTGTTAGAAAAGAAATAATTAAATGGCTCGATGCGGAAATCATCTATCTGATTTCTGATAGCCCCTAGGTGAGCCCTACTTAAGTGATACCAAAGAAGGCCGAGCTCACCGTGGTCACAAATGACCAAGGCGAATCCATCCCTACCCACACCACCACTGTGTGGTGGGTGTGTATTGACTATAGGAAGCTGAATGAAGCCACTAAAAAGGACCATTTCCCCCTACCATTTGACGAGTCGATTCTCCGCTTTTGATTAAGTTTCGTAAATGAAATAACGCGTCGTTTGTAGTTCTATGTGGTGGAAAAATCGACTAATCAACAATTAATATAACCACTCAATTAGGAGCGGGTCGTGTCCACAGGGAGGCAATGATGCAATAAAATCTCGATTATTTCGTATTCGTTCAATTTCATGAGAAATCCATAGTCAAATCTGACATGAAATGCGACGGAAAGAAGATGCACAATAACTTGAAAATGTAAGGGTAGATGTGCAATTTTTCCTTACTGAAATATTCAATAAATATGTGATGATTTTATGTAATTTTCAATTGACATGTAATAGAGAAAATTTGTGCACATTTTAATCCCAAAACCAATGTCAAACAATGTTAATCACAAAACCACGCAATTGTAAGAAAGCTTGAGTATGAAGTTGCAATTTCACCATAAAAAAATATTCATAAATCAAAATTCCTTTTCCTGGCAATGGCATGAAATGTAATTACTAATTAAAACTAAAACAGAGGATTTTACCTCTCTCCTCCTAGCGATCGGGAGAAAGGTTCAATCGAGGAGAGGTTCCCACAGGCTGTTGGCTGAAGTGAGGCCGTCGCGATGGTGGCAGCGGTACATCAAGAGGTGGTCGGAGCCGGCCTGCCGGAGGAGAAAGGTAGCGGCGGTGAAGAAGCTGCTGTTGCCGCAAGGTGAGCACGGAGGTGGCGTGCGTGCTGTAGGCTGGAGAGCGCATGCTGCTGCGCACTGGAGGTGGGCTGGAGGAGGTCGGCAAGGTGCGGAAGGAGCAGGCGTGGGCTCTGCAGGCGGGAGGCGCAGGTTCTGCAGGTGGGAGGCACAGGTTCTGCTGCACGCTGGAGGTGGTCGGCGAGGGCAGTGAAGGAGCGAGGGCGCGTTTTTGGTGCGCTTTCTGGGCACTGCAGGTTGGAGTGCATGTTGTGGGCATGCGTGCTGCAAGAAGGCGCTGGAAGTGGGCGCTGCAGCAGGTGCAGCTGCGCAGGTTGCAAGGCGGGCGCGCTGGAGTGGGCGCGCTGGAGGTTGGAGTGGCGCTGCTGCAAGAGGTGAGGCATGCCGAGGGGAGCTAGTGGGCGTTGCTGCATGCTGGAGCGTGGAGAATGGTGCACGCAACAAGGGCATGCGCGGGGGTGATGGTACTGCAGAGGTAGGCGCGGGTGTGGAGGCAAGACTGGTTGCTGTTGTGTGTGGGGACGAAGCTTCAGACATTCGGGAAACTTCCCGGACGTCTTAACTGACTGGGACGTGAAGTTGTAGTGGCGGTTGTTGGTGATGACAGCGAGGGTGGTGCACATTGAGGTACTCACAGTAATGCAGACGAGCTCCAGATGGCTGTGTGGCCTGTTATGCCACATGCCCACGGTGGTGGAGGCTCGTCGTTGTGGTTGAGGCCAGTGGTGGTGGAATAGACGAGAGATCAACTCTCTGCATAGTGGTGGATTGTTGGGATGGTGGCCTCCAGAGCTCGACTGCCTCCTCCTCTTTTTGTAGCCACCTGCATGGATTTGAATGGAGAGGCGGGAGTAGATCCACATTCTTCGCTAGTCCTTGAATGTAGGTTTTAGTGCGGCAGCTCGTGGCGTTGCAGCCGTTGCTGAAAGAAGAAGAATAAAAATAATGATAAGATATTATGGTTATTTATATACAAACCCTCAACTTTTATGTTAACTTAAATTAATGCATGCAATGCACCTAATTGGTTAACTAATTAAATGAATGCAATTCTGAGTTAATTCTAAATGCATTTAAATATGAATGCAATGCATGAATTATGTAATTAAATTAGAAATATGAATTAATCTATTTACATCCTAATTTATGTTAAATAAATGTTAGAATTAACTTAATTCTAGGCACTTAAATATTTAAATAGCCCACAAATATGGGCTAATCACCATTCATTGAGTAGATTCTCGAACGATTGGCAGGGCGGAAATATTTCTGCTTCCTAGATGGATATTCAGGATATAACCAGGTTGTTATTGCACTAGAAGATCAAGAGAAGACCACGTTCACCAGCTTGTATGGCATGTTTGCATTCCACCGTATGCCATTCGGGTTATGCAATGCTTTCTACCTTTCAATGTTTCATGTTGGCATCATTTCAAAGATGGTGGGTGAATACTTAGAGGTATTTATGGATAATTTTTCCATTTTTGAAGACTTATTTGACCATTGTCTTAGTAACTTGGAGAAAATCCTGAAATGATGTATTAAGGTCAACCTGATTTTAAGCTGGGAAAAGAGCCATTTTATGGTTCAAGAAGGGATTGTCCTTGGTCACATCGTCTCGCATAGGGGCATAGAAGTTGACCGAGCTAAAGTTGATTTAATTGCAAAACTTCTACTTCCTAGCTCGGTCAAACAAATCAGATCTTTCCTAGGACATGTTGGCTTCTATAGAAGATTCATAAAAGATTTTTCCAAACTATCCAAGCCCTTGACTGACCTTCTAGCCAATGATGTATATTTTGACATGACACTTGATTGCATCATAGCCTACACCACCCTAAGGGATACAGTCTTGACTGCACCTATTTTACAACTCCTAGGCTGGTCTCAGGACTTTGAGATAGTAATGCATCAGACTTTGCTATTAGAGCAGTCCTAGGACAAAGACAAGAGAAGAAACCCGTGGTGATCTACTATGCGAGCAAAACTTTGGATGAGGCCCAACGGAATTATACTGTCATACAAAAGGAGCTGCTCGCCGTAGTTTTTGGATTAGAAAAGTTTTGATCTACCTTCTAGGATCCCACGTGATCATTTAGATTGACCACTCGACTATCCGGCACTTGTTAGCCAAAAGGGATGCTAAACTTAGGTTGATCAGATGGATCCAGCTCCTGCAGGAATTTGACTTGGAAATACACAACAAGGCCGGATCGAAGAATATTGTAGCTGACCACTTATCCAGACTTCACCCAGAACATATTGGACCTTCATTTCCCTTAACTGACACATTTCCTGATGAATAAATTCTAGTTGTGCATGGAAAGAGTCTCCCCTGGTATGCAGACTTAGTTAATTATTTAGTGGTAGGGCAGATTCCTCACGGCTGGTCTAAACAGAAGCAGGATAAGTTCTTGGTTGAAGCCAAACATTATTTCTGGGATGATCCTATGCTGTTTAGACTTTGTGTTGATCAAATCATTAGGAGGTGTATCCCTGAAGAGGAGGTCCAAAGTGTGCCATCCTTTTGTCGTGACCAAGCCTGTGGTGGCCACTTCTCTGGGAAGCAGACACTTGCAAAAGTTTTGTAGTCCAATTTTTACTGGCCATCACTATTTAAGGAAGCATACAACTTTGCTAAAACTTGCACTAGATGCCAGACCCTCGGGACCATGACCAAAAAAGATATGATGCCTCTACAACCCATTCTTGTCATCGAAATATTCAATGTATGGGGCATCGATTTCATGGGTCCCTTGCTACCATCAAACGGCTTCGAGTATATACTAGTCTCAATGGACTATATGTCGAAATGGATCGAAGCCATGCCTACCCGAAATGTGAACATAAGGCTGTCATGGACTTTGTTAAGAAAAATATCTTTTCCTGATTTGGGATACCTAAGGCCATGATCAGCGATGGTGGGAGTCACTTCATCAATGCCCAATTTCATGGCTTACTTAAGAAATACGGGGTCACTCACCACATTGCTACCTTGTATCATCCGCAAATGAATGGGCAAACTAGGTCTCAAATAGGTAGATTAAGAATATTCTGCAAAAGACTATGAGACCCGATCGGAAGGATTGGTCCACACGATTGGATAATGCCCTTTGGGCATATAGGACAACTTTTAAGACCTCGATAGGCATGCCACTATATCGATTGGTCTTTGGCAAAGCTTGCCACCTTTTGGTCGAGTTGGAGCACCAGGCATACTGGGCCATTAAGTAGTGTAATATTGATTCCCAGATGGCTGAAACTCAAAGGAAGCTCCAACTCTCCGAGCTCGAGGAGATTTGTCAGGTTGCTTATGAGAACAATCGACTTTATAAGGAGGAGATGAAAGTTGTCCATGACAAGCACATTAATAGAAAACCTTCAAGCCGAATTAGTAAGTCTGCCTTTTTGATGCGAGACAAGCTCTTTCCCAGGAAATTGAGATCTAAGTGGACAGGACCGTATCGAGTGGTCAGACCTTTTTCCAACAGGGCAGTAGAAATTGTTGATCCTAAGACAGGGCAAACCTTTACAATTAATGGCCAAAAATTTAAACACTTTCTTGCCCATATTCCCCTGAACGAAGTTGTAACCCTCATTGACGGTTAAACTAGAACTTTGTCCAGCTGGAGGTAATAAACTTAGCACTTCTTAGGAGGCAACCCAAAGGTTTTAAGCTGACCAGATACACAATTACAACTCAGGTGATTTCTTTCCTTACCCTCTTGCATACATTTAATTTCCAATGAGGACATTGTCCAAGATAGGCATAGGGGGGTGGTAATTCTCATGATTTGAGTACAAAATTGTCAGCTTGAACTAATTTCTATTTCTTTTTATTCAAAAAAAAAAGGAAAAGAAAACTTAGGCATTAGGAGCTTGTCAACTTTAAGAAATGATATGTTAGGGACCTGAACGCTTAGACTTTTCAGGTCTTTGGACTTAATCAGTCCGGGTGTCCACTAAAATGTGGACTTGGTCTCAGGTCCTCTCTAAGTAATTTTATTCTAACTTGGTCAATAAATTAGGGTGAGAGGTACATGACTTATCAACCCATCCTCTGATTTGGGGGGATTTATAGTCTAAGCATCTACACAAGTTTTGCATTGACTCGCTCCTCGGCAGTTCTAACGGAAATTGGGTAGCTAATGAACCTCCTAAGGTGGTATGGCTGGCAAGTTGTCGGTGGTAACAGCTCATTGGCTGGTTGTCCAGAGTCCAGCCACAGGACCATTCTCTTTTACTACTTCCTTTAGGTAAATCTTAGATTAGGAAAGTCACCCACCTAAAAATAAAAAATAATAATAATAAAAAGAAATAGAAAAATGGAAAAAGGAGAAAAGGAAAAAAATAAATAAGCCACACTTCACCGCAAGAGTATGGCTGGCAAGTTGTTGTGGGTAACAACCCATTGGCCGGTTGTTTAGATCCCAGCTCATAAAATACACAAGAATTCCAAAACACTTATAGAAGAAGCAGGGAAGTAGTATAATCTGGGGACATATATATTAGGTTCACCCTTGTGTTGATTGATTAGCCCATAGTTGTGGGCTATTTAAGTATTTAAGTGCCTAGACATTAGGTTAATTCTAACAGTTATTTAGCATAAATTAGGATGTAAATAGATTAATTCATATTTTTAATTTAATTACATAATCCATGCATTGCATTCATATTTTAAGTGCATTTAGAATTAGCTTAGAATGTCATTCATCTAATTAGTTAACCAATTAGGTCCATTGTTTTAGTTAACATAAAAGTTGAGGGTTTGTATATAAATAACCATAATATTTTAACATTATTTTCTTTATTCTTCTTCTTGCAGGAACGGCTGGCTGCCCTCAAATGCCACCAGCTGCCGCAGTGAAGAACTCATTCAAGGAGGAGCGGATGTGTTGGATCTGGTCGGGCAGCTGATTTCAAATTTGTGCAGGTCACTACAAAAGGAGAGAGGATGCTGAGTGAGACAGGCCTCCACCACCGACCCACCACTGTGCAGAGAGATCTCCTCTCTTCCATTCCACACCGTCGGCCTCAACCGTGGCGGCGAGTCTCCACCACCGTGGGCGTGTGCGGCGAGTCTCCACCATCGAGATCTCTCTTCCATTCCACACCGCCATCCGGAGCTCATCCGCATTACCGTGAGCACCTTAGCACGCATCTCCCTCGCCGTTGTCACCAACAACCACCGCCGCAGCCACTCTGCAATCACCTTCTCAGTCAATTAAGACGTCCGGGAAATTTCCCGGGCGTTTGAAGCCACCCGCTCACCTTCCTCCTGCAACCTCATCGCGACCACCCGCCTGCGCACCCCCGCCTGTAGCCGCACCCGCACAACCACATCCGCCCACTTCACCTCCAGCGCCATCTCCACGCCCTCCAGCCTACGCACCCACGCCACAGCAGTCTTCCCGCTCACCTCCAGCCGCACCTGCAGAACCTCACCCACTCACTCCCGCGCCCGCAGCACCTTCCCCGCACCGGCTGCAGTGCGTGCCCATGCCAGCTGCAGCTGCACCTGCAGAACCTCACCGCTAGTGCCCTCCCGCCAGCAGTCCCATGCGCGCCTCACCACACACGCCCTCCTCCCGCGCTTGCAGCACCCGCTCTCACCGCCAACAGAGCGCGCACTGGCTGCAGTGCGTGCTCACGCCTCCAGCCAGCACGCAGTAGTGCTCCGGCAGAACCACCAACAGGCCGCGCGCGCTCCTGCACCCGCCTGCAACGCATGCCAACAGCAGCTGCAGCACCGGCTGCAGCCACCTCCGCTGGAGCTCGTCCGGCTGCCTCCGGCCGCCGTGCGACACGTCGCCACCACCGCTTGGAAGCCCTCGATCCAAGGAACTTCCTCCGAGCTTCCCGTGTTCGGCCGTCCACTCCTCGTCGCGCATGGCAAAGGGGAAAAAATCCCCTATTTTGCTACAGTAACCGGGCCATTAAAAATTACATTTTCTTCCATTGTTAATTTTTAATAATATTTTATTGATTCTGCATTGCGACAAATATCCTCTAGTTACTCAGAATTGCTATTTCAGCATTGTTTCTTGCTTCAACCTTAATCTGAAGGAAATTTTGGCTTGATTCTTGTCCAAACTAACTACGAACAAACATTTTTAACTGATGTGAATTTAAATACATCATTGCCTCCCTGTGGATATGACCTGCTCCTCTGCGAGTGGTTATTTCTTTTTAAATATTGATTAGTCGATTTTTCCACCACATCAAACTGCAAACTACTTTAAAGCGAACAATCGACTCGTCATTGACCCCACAAAAATAAAAGTGGGGAGAAAACTACTAGTCAGACAGATATACCTTTAGGCAACATTTTCTCTTTTGGGTCACCTAGGGGTGTAGAAACCTGAAATCCATTTTAATTGCTGTTGAGTGAGTCTATCACAATTTTCACAATAAGATGCTTAGTACTTAGAGTCTTTCAAGTCTTAGGTGGGTTGGGTAACCATAAAAAGTTACCCTTAAACTCTCAACTCCAAAATTTAAAAAAAAAAATTGGAAAAGATGAAAAGAAAAAAAATTGCTTCTATATAGAATAAGGCGAGGACTTGGGTCGTCTGCATTTTGGTAGGGACCCGGGCACTGTTGAGTCTTTGTGGGTTAGGTTCTTAGTAGAAGTTTCCTCCTGTTGACAAGGAACTGATGCTTGAGCGATCAATTCTTGATTCTAGTTGTAAATAACATTTAGGTTAACCTTGCTAAGGACTGGCAAGGAGTGGGCATGGGGGTATGATGACTCTATAAATAATAATGTTAATTACCTCAATTAGAGTCAATCTCGAGGAGACATGCACATTAATATCAAGCTATAGTGGGTTTGGGAAAATTGCATGCATTCTGAAGTGTTTTATGACAAGATTGCTTAGAATTAAGGTTTAATGACCTGCTGTACAAGTGCATATTGAAATAGATCTTAGATGAGCAATGAGACTATACGGATGGATTCGGATCGACGAATGGAGTCCAACAGACTCAAAATTACCTCAATCCAACCTTCGTAACAAGTCCAAGAAGTTATGATCGTTGATCTGATGATCAAGGGTCCTCATCGCACCACGTGGCACCCGCTTTGGCCTTCGTCGCGTACCAGCATTGGCTCCTTCATCGGGCAACGTCCGTTATCAAATTTGCATCCAATGGTCATTCGTGCATGCGCACCTCATCTCCTCGCGACCATTCGTAAAGTGTAACACAGCAGGAGGATGAGGCATTCACAAATGAGTAGCGCGGGACTGAGACTTCAGGCACCTCAAATTAGCTGAGCGGAGGTTGGGGCGCAAAATTGGACTGCCCGATCCTCAATGTGCAGCTAAGATCGCGGTGATGTGGATGCATGGATGAAGCATGCCTGCACGTGTGTGATAACGTGCAGACCAACGCACCATCATATGTGCAGCCGGGGGGGGGGGGGGGCAGCGTGATGCTTAAGCCTTCTAATTAGATGCCCGTCGTCTGATGGCGATCCAAAGCATTGATCCAACGGCTAGCAACATCTCCTGCCCAATGGACGCGATTTGAGAAGCTGGCCGCGCCATCTCCGCGCAGTTGCATCACTCGATCAGGATCCAACGGCCAGCAACATCTCGCACCTACAATGCTTCACTAGCTAATGCCTTCACGCCTTGCCAGCGGGAGAGAAGTATGGCTTTAGCAATGTCCCATGCGGATCTTTAGCGACGTTTTAAATGTTGCTGTTGACCCATGCATGCAAACACACCCTCCTCCACCACTATATAAGGGCCTACACACCCATATCTTGGAAGGGCTACTACCAAGCAATTCTCCCACCTCCATAGATCTTTAAAGAAGGTCCCAGAGCTATCGAGCCACTGACGGAAGCCCCCTCCACCATCATGGTTGCCTCACCTCTCCATTTAGCTGCTAGTTTTCTTTAATGTTTATGTTTGATTAAGAATTCCTCTATCTTTATTATTAGACATTTGTGCTTATGCAATATAATTCGTTATCTTGTTCCATATTCTACTATTCTATGTTTTAAGCAACGATATTAGTCTACCTTCTTTTAGCAATCAATTTCTCCAATGGATTTCTAACCCTATCATCTCTCTCTCTTCTCTCTCTCTCTATTCTTCTCGCAAGTAAACCACAAGGCATATTTTGTGACATTAAAGTGATTAATCGATCCGATTTCTTACCTCCCTGTGTTTGACACTCATACTCATGTACGATTATTCTTATTAAAATTGAGGTCGTAAGTGCATGCTACAACGAACTACTTAACCTAACGCGTTTCACAACCTCAGACATCTCCAAAATATATTCCCTTATGTTGCTCTTCTACTTATATTCATTGAAATGAGATTCGTTAAGAGTGTACGATTTCAACCTTTTCATTCTTAGCGAATCTCTTTTCAATATCAGCTAGAAATTCCTTGGCAGTGGCTATACCAGTAGACATAGTGCCCCTAAAAGCCTCAAGAATGACCCTTTTCATAATCATCATTGATATGCAATTATACCTCTCCATCTTTCCTTCTCCTTTTGTTTAGAAGTACTTGTTTCCGTAACGACAGGAGAGGTTTCCCTAATTACAAGATCTAGGTCCATATCCTCGAGGATAATCCATAAGTTCTCTTTCCAGGATGTAAAGTTGGAGTCACTTAACATGGGTATGGAGTTAAGGGTGGCGGTAATATTCGCAAAAGACATTTCTAAAAGTAAATGCAGATAGACATAAGATTAGCTCCTATAAAACACAAAAGTGTCTGATTAATTTAAAAGGCCCCATCTTATGTCTTACTAACTCCATAAAAAATTTTATCTTTTGATAAGATATTGACTTGTAATTAAAGACATGGTGTGATGAGTGAGTATTGTTGGTTTAGTTCCGAGTCAATTACAAACCTTCCTTTGGGTCGATTCAATAATTACATGGAAAACCTAATAACCAACACATAATCACTCCCATGCAGTTGAGTGAAAGTACAATATGTGTACACTTCCTTTGGGCCAGTGAACACTCATCTACTAACCCTTATCATCAACCTGTTACTATTCAGAGATAAACCTAATATTCACAAGAGAGCTGACTGTGGTGTTGCGTTCGAAAATCATCGTAAAAATATCACGTCATAGTATAGCGACGAAAATCAATACGACACTTAAATTTATAATGCTCGAAAAATTGTGAGTTCTGAGGTCATTCACAGGGAGCAAATATGGAATTCAAACACTAGTCGCAATAATAAATAATGAGCACAATAATTAATCACAAGGAAGATATGCAATCCTCAAAAGTATATTCAATAAGTAGCCAATTGTATCTCAGCAATCAATGGGACAAAAAGAATAAGTAAAACCTAAAAATGGTGATTTGAATCACCAATTAAATCCATAATTAAGAATGAATCGCAAGGTCAATTGTAAACTCAATATCTTAAACCCAAATCAAGTATCTCAACAGTGGTCTTGAACCACTTATCCACATTAGCCAATGATTCAATAAGTCCACAGTAACTTAACTAAGATCATAATCAGACATTAGCCAAACACATCAAATAGCTTTAAGTGTTCAAAGCCTTAGCATAAACCAACTCCGAAATTCGCTAAGTGTTGAGCATAGAGGCATGCTTCCCGAGGAACTGATGCACGTTTCCTGAGGCAAAACCTCCCCCCTCCCTCCTCAGAATTTCCCTTTTCCTTTTCTCCTCAATCCAAAATTGAGTCGTTAATTGGATTTGCTAATCAGGTAGTCAGGTCGTGTATAGGGGACCAGACCTACCGGTAAGGTGTAGCGAGTGAGGAATGAACAATGAGTGAGAGGACCTCACCCCCTTGTGTCGAGGCAAGCAGCTACCGAGCGTTTTGCGTTATATGCGACATTTTGGTTTTTGGATATCCTATGTGGGATTATAATTGTCCTTATTCCTTCATTCACTGTAGGCGAGAACTTCTAAATCGAAGAAATTGCTGGGGCTCTCTTCTTTAATTGAGGCCTTGGGACCCTTTGCGGTGGTATTCCGCTTTAGTTGAGGGTGGTAGTGTGGTGATTGACGATCAAAGCATGATAGAGGACGGTAGTATGAAGCGACGATTCAGTGAGTACCTAAACATCAAAAGTTAGGCTAAATGCCCCAATTAGAGAGTTCACTAGGCCCCTTGTGAGATGTGGAGTGCGGTGGTGGTGGTTGCTTGGTGATTAGCGGTGCGTTGAGGTAAGACGACATTGCAGATGAATGCGGGTAGTGGGTTTGTTCGGGGGCATTGTGGAGTGGTCGAAAGCGTCAAAAAGGAGAGGAGAGGTCAAGGCGAAGCTTGTGGGAGTGGTGGTGTTGTGTTTGGTGAAGTGTGTTGACCGTGCGAGCTCACCGGAGCTTCGCCGACCGTGGAGGAGATGAAGGGGGAGATCGGTGATTATGAGGTGGAAAGTAAGTTCTAAGGGCTTATTCTTAATCTAGGGAGACAAAGGGAGAGAAAAAACTTAAATTATGGATGAAAGGGATAGAGAGCCCATGGTGGCTTGACTTGCTGACGCCGTGGACAAAGAGACCTCCGGTGGGAGAGATGGAGATGAGGAGAGGGGAAGAGCACCTCTGTTGAGGTTGGCAAGAAGCAGACGATGATGAGGAAGAGGGGGACACTCCCAATTTGGTTGTTTGGAGATTGTAGGAGATGGAGGAAGGTCACCGGAGCCACGTTGGAGGGGTCGGAGAAGAGAAGTCGGAGATTTGGCTTGGAATTGAGCTTGAAAATATATGGGAAGTTCCCTGAGGTTAAATAGAGGGTGCTTGGAGCTTAATTAGGAAGAACTCTAGAGCTCTGAAGTAGGAAACAAAGAGATTTCCTATTTGTAATTCCCACGGTTGGTGGAGCTTCTCAAGCTCCAATATGAGTAGGAGATCAAGTTTAAATCATAGAGAATCCCTTAATGAACAATCCCTCCAAATTTGGAGGGATTTGGACTTAAAATGAGGGAGATACTCAAGATCAAAGGTCGGTTGACCGTGTAATTAGGAGTTGCAGGTGGCAAGGACCTAATCATGAAGAAGATGATAAACAAGAACTTGAAACCTAGGGTTTTGAGTGTAAGAAATAGAGTTACTAAGGGTTAAAATGTAAATTGGTTAAGATGGACTGTGATTGGGCCCAAATTTTGGTATTAACCTAATTTGGATCCAAGGAATCTAATGCTGAACTTGGATTTGATTTTTGACCACGTTTGACTGAGTAAATTGCATAGAAGCTCAAATTAAGGCAAATTCCTGTGTGAAATTCTATTCTGGAAAATGGGTTCAGATGGTTAAACCAAAGGTACCAAACCTCTTAGAATATTTTTCTATGAATTTTAGGAGGTTGAGATTGATTTTATCCTAACCAAAACCTTTTCAATTCAAGTGTGGCTGATAATTAGGATTTTTAGTCTTATTTTGGATCTCGAAATACGTGAAACACTGATCAGTCAGTGTGAGCCCACTTTTTGGTCTTTTTTGCTCAATTGACCTTTAATTAACCCCTGAGTAACCCTGTGGTCAGTATGCATTTGTGATGTGTTGTTAAAACAACATAATTAACTCTATTTACTTTTCTTCTCAAATCAGATCAGAGTGGAATTATGGTCCTCAAGTAATCATTTAGGAGCATTTATCTCTTAATTCCAACTAAATTTAGCTAGTTATGACAAATGATGGAGTTACCATCATTTGGTGAGGTGCTACTTCATCAGAATTATCTTAGAATTATATACTTTATTATTCAGACTAAACTTAATTAACTAAGTAGAGAGTGGGTTGGCTTTGATACCGCTTGTTGGGGTTATTCCATAAAGGACCCACCACTAACTTAGGATAAACCTGAATATTAACTAATCTCAATGGAACTTCATACTGATTAGGTATTGGTTTTGGTGTACCAGTATCGATATCCCATATACTTAGTGTCGGTATTGGTGAACCAGTACCGACATCCTTAACTTACACATACCAGTCCCATATCCAAGAAGTACTGATTGATGCCAAGTACCGATACTTATAGCTTACAGCTTGGGACTCAAGTTCAGTTGAGTACTTGTCCAGTACTCATCATGTACCGGTACTAGAGACTAGTACTGGTACTCATGACATACTGATATCACTTTAGAATTAATCTGATCTCAATGAGTATCGATGTTAACACAGCAAAATCGAGTTTAAAATGAGGCGTTGTAATATAGTCGAAATCGCTTTGAAAACAAATACAATTTTCATTACTTTAAAAGATTCCGAGGTCGAACATAGGGGGCAATATGGAATTCAGAAATCAAGATCACAATTTAAACTAAAAGAATTTGCAATAATATCAAGTATCAATGTGTAAAAAGATGGGAGTAAAATGGTGATTTAGATCACCAAATACTCGTACAATATCAACTAAGGAACTCAATGTATATGTATGAAATAAAAGCTCAAATCTGTCATCTGATTTGAAAATCAGACGGCTTAAAGTGATTTTCTTCTTTTTCTTTTCTTCTTCCTTCTCTGGCTTTGTCTTTCTGTTCAGCTTCTTCTCTTTCTCAGCTGCGGCTTCTTCATCTTTTTATTCTCTATCTCTACTTTGCTTCTTCTTCTTCTACTCTTCTGCTCAGGCCTTCACTTCTTGTCTTCTTCCTTCTTTGGTTTTCCTCTTCTGAATCTGGCTAAGTGTCAAGTAGATTTCCCTGTAGCAAAATCCTCCCCCTACCAGTGCAACTCTCCTCTCTTTCTCTCTTAGGATCCGCTCTCCCAGAGCCACAGGTAATTGGGTTATTAGATTCAGGCGCATACCCGGGTCCAGGCTCACCGGCATGTGGTGGTGAGCGAGGAGTGCAGGTCGGGTTATTGGGTCGAACTAGGTCCGCAGGTAGGTGTCATGGACAAGGCTGGGTGAGCGGGTGAGAGGGACCTCACCCCGTGATCTGAGGCGAACAGCGACTAACACTTATTTAGTTTATTCGCCTCAGTGCGCTTTGAAGCCGACGATGTGGGACTATCTACGCGGCCCTTCTTCGCGCGTCTGTAGCAGGGGGTCTTCTCCTCAATTGCCTCATCTGATGAGGTTAATCCATCTAATTGGCTGCTTGGTTGCGTGCGCAAAAGGCTTCTGCACAACCTGGAGCTTTGACCTAGGTGTAGTAGGACCTGGAGCGAGCTTCAAGCAAGCTCGAAGCTTGCTCGTTAATGGCGGACAGGGCGAGTTCCTGAAATCAACAAACCAGCCTTTCGGCAACGTCAGAATGCTCAAGGAGGGTCGCTGGACAACGGCGAGTGTGATGAGGGTGTCGGTGTGGCGTCTCTTGGTCTGTGAGTGTGTGGTGAGGTCGGACTATGTGCGTGAGAGTGGGTGTGTTCGAGGGAGTGCGTGAGTGAGTGGAGTGGTGAATAAAGAGAGAGGAAATGAGCGGGAAGGTGCAATGGAGGTTGTAGGGTGGTCGGCGAAGGGGATGGTTGCGTGTAGTGGGCGGAATCCTTCGCCGGAGTGGTCGTCGGAGATGGAGGAGATGAAGGTGTTTAGTATCGTCCGTGGTTGGATTTGGGAAATAAAGAGAGGAGAAGAAAGTAGGAGAGATAAGGAACCTAAGAATCTACTTTAAGGACGAAAAGGTGAAGGGACTCCCAGGCTGGTGTGGTTGTCGGACGTGGGGAAGACGAACCTCCATAGGAGAGACGGCGGCAAAGACGGGGAAAGGACGGCGACGACTAGTATTGCACGATGTGGAGGACGGTGAGGAAGATGAATCCGCTATTGGTTTTGTGGTCGGACGACGAGAGGAGTCGGAGAGAGACCGTCGGAGCTTGCGGAGATTTGCGACCGAAGAGGAGAGAGGAAGAGGGGGAGTTCCGGCCGAATTTCAAGCTGAGGAGATCGGTAAGCTCTTAGGGTCATAAAGGGCTCTAGAGAGAGTTTTGAGCTTGGAAGCCAAGCTTCCAAGCTAGGAATGCTCGCCAGATTTGGGAGTTTCTTTGACACCCAATTCTCTCATGCATTCGCATGAGAGATTGGGAAAGATTCGATGCACAAGAATAGGTTCAGATTGGAGAGGATTTCTCAAGGAGTTTCCCTTCCAATTTTGGAAGGGATTCACTAAGAGATCAAGGAGAAATCTCCTGTCAAAGATCGTCGGAGTAGGTTTTCTCCACGATAATGGTAGAGAGACCTAATTGTAAAGACGACGACAAAGTTAGGGGGCTATTTGAAAGGATTTTGAAAGTTAAGGGCCTAAATGTAATCAGACAGGACCAATTTGCAAACTAGGTCAACACAAATTCATCCTAGGTCCAAATTTTGGTACAAAGCTAATTTGGACCTAAGGAATCCAATGGTGAAGTTGGATTTTGATTTTAACAATGTTTGACTAGGTAATTTATGCAAAAACCTAATTTAGAGTAAATATTTGTCTGAGACTTTGTTTTAGGTCAAGATGGGTTCTGATAGTTAAATTGAAGGTACCAAACCCTAGAGAATATCTTCCTATGAATTTTAGAGCGTTTAGGTGAATTTTATCCTGACCAGAACCTTGGTTAATTAAGTCGATTTGTTTTTAGGGTTTCAAAAATCATTTAATTCTCAAAACATGTGCAAACCCTTTTCTGACTGATCTAACCCAGTTGTTACCTTTTTAGGACCTTTTGACCCTTAATGAACCCCTAGGAAAACCTGTGGTTGCACTGCATTCATGATGTGTTGGTAAAATTACAGTTTTGACCCTAGTTTTCTGGTTTTCCCTTAGAATGATTTTGCAATGAAATGTAACTCTCTGGTGGTTATGTAGGAGCATTATTGACTTAATTGGATAAAAATGAGCTAGTTATGGCTCATGATGGTGTTCCCATCATACCCCCATGCCTAGCTTTTACCAGTCCCTTAGCAAAATTTCAAGGTATTAACTTTGCTTCTAGACCATAAAATCTTTTGATGCTTAAAAACTTTGCTGTGTGCTTCCTTTTGTAGATTAGGTTAGAATACCAATAGTAGGCCTAGAGGTACTCAAGTACCAACTAAGATCCAGACCTGACCAGCTCTCGTCTCAGTTTGCCGCGAGGGTTTCTAAGGCCCACAGGAACTAACCTAAGGTTCGTCAAACTCCGCGGTTAAAGTACCAGTGCTTGTAACATGTTCTAGCCTCGATTTAGTTTGCAGTGCATTTTTGTCAGAGAGAGACAGAGGAATTTTTCTTTGTTTTTGGAGAGTTTTCTTTCTCTTTTTTTATTTCTACCTTCGGATTGGATTTACAACACGGTCTGTATCGGATTCCTAGTCCCCATCATCAATCCTCGTAGGGTCCCTAGCAGTCGATGCTTCGAGATAGCACCGCCCATGGCAACCCTTAGAACCCTGGCTTTCGAGATTTCGAGATAATCTCGCCCATGGCATTCCATAGCTAAATTCAGACCCTGGCAATCGACATTTCAGGGTAATGCTGCCCATGGCATCTGAACCAGCCCATGGTGCTTTCATGCCCCCAGTAGGATATGTAGATATCCTAGGAGATAAGCACCGAAGAGATGATATGTTATTGTGCATCTTTGAGGGGAATTTCCCACCTCTCCGCGTCGGGAATTCGTCCAAATCAACTTGTGTTGATCAACCGGTCCTAATCTATGTGACATTTTCAGAACAATTTATACGCATTTGCGTGATTTTGATACTTAGGCGCACTGAACTGGACTGTGTGTGGATTGGGGTGCTTAGGTTACCGAGTCCCGCAAACCATAGGTCAGTTAACAAGGCCGAATACTCCCTAAGCCTTAGACCTAATACTTAGGCTTCGCATTTTCCTCAACCTCTTGAGGACTATCCAGATCTTAGTGGGTACTTGAATTTTTAAGCCTAGGATTATAGCCCAAAAGGCCTAAAATCAGCGTTCCTACTAATCTTTTCTCAGTTTCATTATCACTTTTTACCTTTTATTTTCTTTCTTTTGATATGGTCTAGAACTAAGTCAATTCCTTAATCTTTTACTAATGACTACCTCTTTTTCTTTTCTTTTCAAATTGTGCTCCTTTTTGACATTTTTATCTCCTCCCCTTTTCTCTTCAAAGTGTGATATGCCATCAAAATTTCCTCTCCTCTCATATTTTTGTTCTTTTTCAAGAATTTTTTATTTCTTTGGTATTTTTGGAATATGTGATTTTTTGTGAGAACCCTTCCGAACTTTGATTTTTTATATGCTTGCACTTTGCCACCCCCCATGCCTATGTTTTGCAATGCCCTCATTGTAAACGGAGGGTGTGAAATAGTTTTGGGTTCAGGAATTAGAATAGGATTATCGGGTAGGCAAATGGGTCAGGAATGACTGTTGTGGATGATTTCAAGCTCTGGCACGTGTACCAAAGGTGGGATTGACTGTTCTAAAATCAAACTCAGGGCGCAATAGACGTAAAGTACAGAAGGATAATCAGAAGGATCTCAGTTTTTTTGGAATGACGGGTTGCCTCCCGTTAAGCACTAAATTCAACTCCTTCAGCTGAGTGGGAAATGGTATGGAGGAGTGGTCAAATCAGATGAGTTTTGCAGAACAAGCACCTTAATCAAAAGCCTGGTCGGTCCAACCAGGTGCTTGTTTAGATCAACAGGCTGATGATGCAGCCTAAATCCAATCAATCTGGTGGGTTGATAAATGTAGATCAAGAGATGTGGAACCCACCATATACTTTGGAACTCGAAATGGTATGGAAGTGTATAGCTAGGGTTTGGCTGAGTCGAATCTGCCTGATCAGAGTAGGGATCCTTAAATGAAAAAGAATCAGTGAAGGATGTAGGAACCCTACAAGAGTGATCAGAGAAGGATGAGGTGTGATTTGTAGTCTGATCGATGTCCGAAACCCAAAAAAAATGTGGAGGAGAATCATCTGCAACCGGCTCATTAAGAGGGGAATCAGAATAGAAATTGAGCACGGTTGTGGGTTGGGGCTGAAAACGGGTTTGAATAGGTTCTGTATATGTAGAGGAGGTGGCATCAATACAAATTGTGTGTGAGGGCTCATCTAAAAAAGAATTAAAGGTGGGTTCATTTAGAGAGTCCTTATGGTAGCTACCAAATTCAAAGGTAAATGCCTGAAGAGTGTTTATAGAATGAAAGAAATCGGAGTCAAGAAAAGATTTGAACTCTGGATTGTAGACACTCTTGGCAATTTCCATTTCTAATTCCTGAGTATCAAAAAGAAATGATTCCATCTCAATGGAACCTGAATTTAAATCAATGATCTTGGGATTAGGGACCTCAGAGTCAGAGTCGAAGAATGGATCATGTATGCTAAGGTTGTAGATTGGCTCATAGTCGTCAGGAAACAATGGTTCTCCGAAATCATAGTAAGATTTGAAATCGTCGGAGAAATTATGAGAATCAAGTTCCGAATTTGATTCAAGATCAGAGGTTCCACCATAGAATAAATCACAAGATGTAGACTCAGCAACCAGACTTGGGTCTAGCCTATTCATAGATTCCAAGCTTAAAAAGGTGTCCTTATTAGGTCTGGGCTTGGGTTTTTGGCTTGTAGGGAAGACCCAATCAAAACCCCATTCTTCCAACTCCTAGATTTCTGTATCGTAGATTGGCGTGACTTCCAAAAAATCAATCTGTATTTTTGAGGATGTTGGAGAGGCACATTCATCAAATAAAGGCCCAGAATCATAATCCAAATTCAAACTTTGATTTTCGTCACATGGGGCCTTGTGATTATCCCAAGAAGGTTCATATCCCGATTCTAGGCCAGGTGTGTGTGTTAAATCACTAGAATCCAAGTTGGGCTCTCCAGGGATGTCAGAATTACCCTTGGAGGTCACCTTATCAGAGTGAGGAGCAGAATTTACACCCTCGAGAGGTTCTGATTCAATCTCATTATCACAGGAGTCTAGGAATTCTATGTTTGGCGATCTAGGGTTTTGGTTTTCTAGGGCTGGTTCAAAATCATATCCTCCTGCAATTGGATTCTCCCAACCTGTCTTAAGATCAGGCATATCAATCTATCTATTAGGTTGATCATATTCCATTGGAGGTTTACAACAGCCTTGATTCTTGAACCCGAGATTTGGAAAATTAGATAGATCCTTAGTATTATTCCAAGATGTTTTGCTAAATGTTTAAGGAATGTACGGGTATTTTTGATCGATTATCTGCTTTAATAAGTTTATCATCTCCTTCCATTTTTCAAGATCATCTTGGTGTCTTTCTCAAAGTATAGGATTTGTCATGCATTGGAGGTATTCAAAGTTTGTAATTTTTCTAACTTAATGTATCCTGTCATGAGAAATCCCAGGTGGAACCATTTGTTCCTTGTGTTATAATTACTTGGAGACAGTTTATAATGAAGGTTGTTGTCGATACATTAACCTGAATGTCTTCAATTGCTTTTGAGGTTTTGTAATCAATCTCATAAAATCTAAGGGCATCCTCAACCATTCTATCTTTCATGAATCTTTGAGATTCAGGTTTCTTCAATGGTTTTCCTAAGTATCTAGGCTGCATTTTTGAATTAGATGATGGAATCAAGATGTAGAATCAAAATTCAAGTTTAGATCGAAATTGATTAGATTTGAAAAAGATTCCCAAGAAAATTTGTGTGTGTGCTCTAAATAGAAGGGATGAGGGACTGGATGTGATATTGACCCAATCAAGGCATCCAAAGATTTTGGATGACTATAAAGGTTCAAGGTGGATGATACCCCTTAGTTCGAAAGCCATCCACCTGAGAATTACCTGGGCAGCCAGAGAGGGAGAGTCTCGCAAAGACCCCTACACAGTAGAGCGTCCCCACGGGTTACAGGGTTTCCCCCACTCGACCTCTCTTGTCACTGATGTTCCAGGTAGACCAGAATGGAGACTTGACCTCTTAAATCTACCAGTTTTATTAAGAGCAAGGGTGCCTAGGATTACACTTGAACCTTTAAGATGTATTGAGTGCAAGAGTAACCTAATTTAAAGATTGGTTGACCCAAACAAGGCGGGTCAACTTCACCTGTTTGTCTTTTGAGAAATTTTAGGTCCCTTTTTTAGGATTCAAGTGAGATTAAGAGCCTGATTTTAGGGTTTGCTTGAATAAATTAATTCAACCATGGATTAGGCACACATTGTTTAGGAAAGATTAGCTCTTGATTATGTGTCTCTAAAATCCTAACTTGGAATCCTTACTTGGCTCTTGTTTTGGTCCAATTTAATTTGTCAAATGTAGTATCTAGGGCTCAAACAAGAATGTGATAGCCCTAGTTACCTTAAGTGGGTGCACAAATCAGAGTTTTTTGTTTAAATCAAATTAGGCAACTTGGTGAATTATCTAAGAATAGAATGCAAGTAGCCCTAATTAATTTTTTCCTTTTTAACCTTTTTAGAGATAGGGGCTTAAGAGAGAGTAGATAGAGTTGACCTGCCCCTGGTGTGCTTGATGTGCGGTTGAACCTTCTTCAATGAATCCCTCCTGAAACAACAACAAAGAGATAAAGCAAGTTAGTACCAAATCAGGAATTGCAATCAAGAGTCCTAAATTGCTTGTTGCTCCCAGGCAACGGTGCCAAAATGTTAATGCGGCAAACTTGAGTTTAAAATGAAGTGTTGTAATACAGTCGAAATCACTTTGAAAACAAATATAATTTTTATTACTCGAAAAGATTCCGAGATCGAACACAGGGAGTAATATAGAATTCAGAAATCAAGATCACAATTTAAACTAAAAGAATTTGCAATAATATCAAGTATCAATGTGTAAAAAGATGGGAGTAAAATGGTGATTTAGATCACCAAATACTCCTACAATATCAACTAAGGAATTCAATATATATGTATGAAATGAAAGCTCAAATCTGTCGTCTGATTTGAAAATCAGACGGCTTAAAGTGATTTTCTTCTTCTTTTTCTTTTCTTCTTCCTTCTCTGGCTTTGTCTTTCTGTTCAGCTTCTTCTCTTTCTCAGCTGCGGCTTCTTCATCTTTTTATTCTCTATCTCTGCTTTGCTTCTTCTTTTTCTACTCTTCTGCTCAGGCCTTCACTTCTTGTCTTCTTCCTTCTTTGGTTTTCCTCTTCTGAATCTGGCTAAGTGTCAAGTAGATTTCCCTGTAGCAAAATCCTCCCCCTACCCGTGCAACTCTCCTCTCTTTCTCTCTTAGGATCCGCTCTCCCAGAGCCATAGGTAATCGAGTTATTGGATTCAGGCGCATACCTGGGTCCAGGCTCACCGGCGTGCGGTGGTGAGCGAGGAGTGCAGGTCAGGTTATCGAGTCGAACTAGGTCCGCGGGTACGTGTCACGAACGAGGCCGGGTGAGAAGGTGAGAGGGACCTCACCCCGTGAACGGAGGTGAACATCTACTAACACTTATTTAATTTATTCGCTTCAGTGCGCTTTGTAGCCGATGATGTGGGACTATCTATGCGCCCCTTCTTCGTGCGTCTGCAACAGGGGGTCTTCTCCTCAATTGCCTCATCTGATGAGGTTAATTCGTCCAATTGGCTGCTTGGTTGCATGCGCGAAAGGCTTACGCACAACCTGGAGCTTTAACCTAGGTGTAGCAGGACCTGGAGCGAGCTTCAAGCAAGCTCAAAGCTTGCTCGTTAATGGCGGACAGGGCGAGTTCCTGAAATCAACAAAATAGCCTTTCGGCAACGTCAGAATGCTCAGGGTTGCCGGACAACGGCGAGTGCGATGAGGGTGTTGGTGTGGCGTCTCGTGGCCTGTGAGTGAGTGGTGAGGTCGGACTATGTGCGTGAGAGTGGGTGTGTTCGGGGGAGTGCGTGAGTGAGTGGAGTGGTGAATAAAGAGAGAGGAAATGAGCGGGAAGGTGCAGTGGAGGTTGTAGGGTGGTCGGCGAATGGGATGGTTGCATGTAGCGGGTGGAATCCTTCGCCGGAGTGGTCGTCGGAGATGGAGGAGATGAAGGTGTTTAGTATCGTCGGTGGTCGGATTTGGGAAATAAAGAGAGGAGAAGAAAGTATGAGAGATAAGGAACCTAAGAATCTACTCTAAGGATGAAAAGGTGAAGGGATTCCCATGCCGGTGTGGTTGCCGGATGTGGGGAAGATAGGGAAAGGATGGCGATGGCTAGTATTGCACAACGTGGAGGGTGGTGAGGAAGATGAATCTGTCACTGGTTTTGTGGTCGGACGACGAGAGGAGTCGGAGAGAGACTGTCGGAGCTTGCGGAGATTTGCAGGTGAAGAGGAGAGAGGAAGAGGGGGAGTTCCGGCTGAATTTCAAGTTGAGGAGATCGGCGAGCTCTGAGGGTCCTTATAAAGGGCTCTAGAGAGAGTTTTGAGCTTGGAAGCCAAGCTTCCAAGTTAGAAATGCTCGCCAGATTTGGGAGTTTCTTTGACACCCAATTCTCTCACGTGTTTGCATGAGAGATTGGGAAAGATTTCATGCACAAGAATGGGTTCAGATTGGAGAGGATTTCTCAAGGAGTTTCCCTTCCAATTTTGGAAGGGATTTGTTAAGATATCAAGGAGAAATCTCCTATCAAAGATCGTTGGAGTAGGTTTTCTCCACGATAATGGTGGAAGGTCCTAATTGTGAAGATGACGACAAAGTTAGGGGCTATTTGAAAGGATTTTGAAAGTTAAGGGCCTAAATGTAATCAGACAGGACCAATTTGCAAACTAGTCAAGATAAATTCATCTTGGGTTTAAATTTTGGTATAAACCTAATTTGGATCCAAGGAATCCAATGGTGAAGTTGGATTTTGGTTTTAACCATGTTTGACTATGTAATTTATGTAAAAACCTAATTTAGGGTAAATATTTGTCGGAGACTTTGTTTTAGGTCAAGATGGGTTCTGGTGGTTAAATTGAAGGTACCAAACCCTAGAGAATATTTTCCTATGAATTTTAGAGGGTTAGGTGAATTTTATCCTGACCAGAACCTTGGATAATTAAGTCGATTTGTTTTTAGGGTTTCAAAAGTCATTTAATTCTCAAAACATGTGCAAACCCTTTTCTGACTGATCTAACCCAGTTGTTACCTTTTTAGGACCTTTTGACCCTTAATGAACCCCTAGGAAAACCCGTGGTTGTATTGCATTCATGATGTGCTGGTAAAATTATAGTTTTGACCCTAGTTTCCTATTTTCCCCTTAAAATGATTATGCAATGAAATACGACTCTCTGGCGGTTATGTAGGAGCATTTATTGACTTAATTGAGTCAAAATGAGCTAGTTATGGCTCATGATGGTGTTCTCATCAATCGGTACTAATGATTAGTATCGGTACTTGTTGAGTATTGGTTCCTCAGGCTATAGCTAACGGGTACTGATACTGAAGCTCACTACCAGTATTGGCGAGCTACAGGTCATGGTCACTTTTGACCTAGAACTTGATCCGTGACTCATGTGTACTGATACTCTTTACGAGTACCAATACACATAAGTCACAGATTTTGAGTCTTAAGAATCTAAATCCTTGTATACAGTTCACATGTACTGGTACTCCTCATAAGTATCGGTACTTATGTGCTACAGCCCACAGACTTGGAGTTCTTAAAGCTTGATCTGTAGCTTAGGTGTACAGGTACTCATATTGAGTATCGGTACTAGTAAGCTACAGTCTCTATTCTAGAAACTTGAAGCCAAATTTATAAGGCACGTGTATTGATACTCATAACAAGTACCGGTACATGTGTTGGTTACGAAATTGAAAAGAGTCTTTCACAGAATGTCAAACATCTGATCTAAGTAGAACATGACCTAATGTTCCTATGATGAAATAACAAGCAAATACAAATATATACATAAATAACCTATATGAAATGAAACATAAAAATGAGTGAATGATCTATTTGTATCTTGTATAAACAACAAGACTGAGTACAAAAGAAACATAACTGTGTTCATTTTGTAAATAGAGAATGAGGCTGCAGATTAGATACTTTCAAGAGTTATCTCACCTCCTCAATGGATTGAGATTAATCAGAAGAATACCCCTTCTCCTTGTCGTTACCTCTCTCTCTTCCTTTCTCTCATGGTCTTGATGGGCTAGACTTGAGAATGAGGGTGAGAGACCCTTAGGGACCTAACCTCTCCAAAATAGTAATTAGCCACACTAATTACTGTTAGCAATTTACAATTCCACCCATTAAGGAATTACAAATTGCAAATGGGTCTCTGCACATTTATTTTAGAAAACCATACCTTTCCTTTTGCATCTTATGCCCACATTAACTAAATAACTTAATTTGATCACTATATATTATGGGCATAATAGTTGACAATCTATACAATCATATATTATTTGATTACATACATACATACATACATATATATATATCCTAGTCCATACGTTGGATTATGATCCAACACTTTTTCTAACGTTAGAAATGCAATCTTGAATAGCAATGCGGCCATCTTGAACCATAAGATTTAAAATGCGAGTACAACACCTCACATGAAAAAGCTTTCCCTTGAAAAGCAAGCACCCTTGCTCACTAAAACTATCCATCATTGTTTTCACCACCACATCATTACTACTAGCATTATCTAGAGTGATACTAATTACTTTACTATCAACACCCCACTCCACTAGACAACTTAGTATAGCATCTGTAGTCATAATCCTAGTGTGTGGTGGATTTAGTTCACAACAATTGAGAATGCGATTTTTTAACTTCCAATTTGAATCAACATAATGAGCGGTTAAACATATATATCCTCATGTTTGATTTGATGTCCATGTATCAGATGTGAGACTGATCATTTCAACTTCCGAAAGTCTCTTCTTCAAATTGTCCTCCTCAAATGAAAATATTTTCATGCAATCATTCGTGATTGTTGCTCTTGAAACTTTTACATAATTACAATTGAAATACTTTAACATAGTATTGAAGAAAAACTCTTCGACAGTGCTAAATGCAGAAAGCATATGTGAACAAGTCAAACTTGAGGATGGCGACACCTGGGTGAGGGGGGGCAACGGAGGGCGAGTGTAGAAGAGTGAGGGGCGACGGTGGCGTGGAGGTGATTGTGGTCTTCCGACCGATGAGAGGAGGTCTAGAGGACAGAGGGTGGGTGGCACTAGATCTTGGTGTGGAAGAAGGGAGGGAGATGGGGGAGTGGTTTGCTTTTGGTGTAGGGAGAGAGGGCACATGGCTACGGTGTGTCACAATGGCCTCATGTGCCTTGAATGTGGGGGGTTGGGACATAGAAGGAGCACGTGTAGGAGAAGGTCATGAACAACAAATGATGGGAAGGGTGGGGTCTTCCATGTACGTGGAGGAGGAGACCTGAACCCTAGGTGATGCATGGAAGAAGATCCAATCCCTGTGGGCCGTGGGGGGCCACTTGTGTGCGAGGGTCCAGAGAGACGTGGATTTGCATGGAGGAGGCCTCTCCTCCTGCCTACACCTCCCTTTCTCGACGTGGAGGTGCCCATATCGCAAGAAGTCTTGGTAGCTGAGACAAATCTCCATGGTGCACTCATAGGAGAAATCATGGTGGGTGCCCCCTCCTTAGATGATCTCCAAGGGTTTATAAGATCTCTCTCGCTCTCCTCCCCTCTGTGGAAGATTTGTGTGTTGAACCCATCGAGGTTCTTGGTTTTTGGGTTGGAGAGGGTGGATGTAGTTCTTCTCAAATTTCAGTCATCCCTGTTTGGTTCGATTTCTGTGATTTGGTGTTTGGTTTCACCGTTTGGAGGGGTTTTAAACGAGAGACCGTCACAATGGATTTTCGATCGTGATGGTGTTGTGTAGATTTCTGGTTTGCCTTTGCACTTGCGTTCCAATGCAGTGATTTCTAGTATTGTGGTAGGCTTTATGTCACTAAGGGAGGGCGTGGTGGTAGGCTTGACAGAAGGAGATGGAAGCATGGTGAGGTTGGAAGTGCATCTTAAACATGGGGGGCCGTTCCATGAGAGAGTCGTGCTCAAATGTGGTGGTTCTTCTTTGTTTCTCCATCTTCGTGTGAAGGTTTGTCCTCCGATGAGGAATGGTGGCAAAGAAGGATAGGGGAACACTTCTACGGCAGGGGAGGGGGATGCTATGTAGTGGCATTCGGTTGCAGATGAAAGTGGATCCAAAGGCAATCAATAGAAGAAATGTAAGGTGGTAGACGTGTCTATGGTGTAGTAGGAGGACTCTGAGGTAGGGCCATTGGGAAGGATGGCCAGTGGAGAGGAGGGTACCGTGGTGATTCACAAAGAGGTTGGCAATTCCTCCTTCAGAGAAATAGGGGGCGACACATTTGTCTTTTCTACTTCAAAGGAGGTGAGGTACAATGCAGGTTCCACTTCATCCTCAAGGGGAGGATCTTTAGGCAGAGGCAGATATCACCTTAGAAGTTGTGGTTTAGTACATGTGGACACCAATTAATTAGCGAAGGCCTTACAGATTTCACGCAGGGAGGGGATTGGTGAATCCTCATGTTGAAGGTCCTAGCATGGAATGTAAGGGGGCTGAGGGACAATACGAGAAGGGGAATTTTGGCGAGGTATCTAAGGGAGTGGGGGATTGACTACGCTCTACTACAAGAGATGCATATTAAAGGGGAAGATATTGGCACATGGAATCCTTTACAAGGGTTGGGGAGGTTGCCTTGAGATGCATTCAATCTAATGGGAGAGTAGGGGGTTATGTGTGTGGTGGAAGTCTACAATGCTCCAACTAGAATATACAAAAGTGCGCTTATTCTCTAGAATAATGGATAACACCTGCCTTTTGTTACATCTATTTATGGGTGATGAATTTAGGAGGGAGATAGCTGTTGTGGGAAGAATTACGTGACACGGTTACTTGGGTGTAGGGGGCGGCATGGCTTTTAGGGGAGATTTTAATGACACATTGTCATCTGATGATCATGCAGATGGGAGGATGGACTCCTCTACCTTTGGTTTTCAAAATGTCGTCTCAGACTTGGAGTTGGTTGATCTTCCTTCTTTAGGGGCAACCTTCATGTGGAAGGGAGTTGGTGGCTAGATGTCCAAGATAAACAGGTTCCTGTGCAATGTGGAGTTGATGGGGTGCTTTCACATGGCCTCTGTGGTTGCTTTGGGCCACCCATTTTCTGACCACACTCCTCTTATTTGGGAGAGAGGGGAGGGTGTGAAGGCGGGGTCCTACTTTAAATTTCAGAAGTCTTGGCTCATTGAAGAGGGATTTAAAGACATGGTTTCCTCTTAGTGGACGACCCAAGAGGTTGAGGGGACGGCTGCGCAAAGACTAACGTCCAAGTTGAGGGGGTTGCATTTTTTGTTGCTAGAGTATAAGAGATCTATGGGCACTTTGAAACCACAAAAGAGGAGGGATGCCACAGATGGGGTGAAGAAATTAGATGAGGAGTCATTGGGGTTGAATGAGGAAGAGCGAATGCACCACAAAGAACTACAAAATGTTATTACTAAAGAAGATTTACAGAGGGGGATTGACTGGCGCAGTGATCTAGATAGTTGTGGCTAAAGGAAGGGGACTCAACACTAAGTTTTTCCATACGACGGTAAGAGCAAGAAGATATAATCTCAACTTCTCTTCATTATGTTGACCATGTAGCTACGTCCCTACTTGATATTTGTAATATGGCCAACAAATATTTTGTGGATACCACACTCCACAGAGGGGAGTGTGGAGGCTCTCCAATTCAAATATACCAAGGTTGGGAGTGGAAGAGGGGCAACACCTATGTAGGCATATTGGAGAGGAGGAGGTGGTGGCGGCCTTGAAGGGTTTGAAGGCAGAGGGATCCCCTGGGCTAGATGGTTTTCTTGTGCTCTTTTATAAAGAGTTTTGGTCGGTGGTAAAAATCGATGCTCTAGAAGTACTTGATGTGTTACAGAGGGGCAACTTTAGTTTAGAAAGAATCAATAGGTCACTCCTTTTTCTCTTACCAAAGAAACTAAGAGTAGAGTCACTCTCAGATTTTTTACTTGATTATTGGTAAAGTGCTAGCAAATAGAATGAGGGAGGTTATGAAGGATATCATTAGCCTAGTCCAGTCCTCATTCCTAAAAGGCAGATCTCTCTAGGAGTCCTTCATTCAGGCATTGGAGATGGTGTCAGGGTGGGTCAGAAGGAAGAAGAATGCCTTCATGTGGAAGGTAGATTTTTCCAAAGCACAAGATTTGGTCTCTTAGGCATATCTTTGGGAGATTTTCAGACAATGGGGGTTTCTCGAGGTGTAGGTGCAGTGGATCAAGAGGTGTGTTACCACCTCCTCATTCTCCCGCTTATTAATGGGCATCCTACAGGGAAATGGATTCAGCAGCAGAAGGGGGTTAGGCAGGGATGTCCGGTGGCGCCCCTCATTTTCATATTGGCAGTAGATACATTGGCACGGTTGGCATTCAAGGCATGTTCAGGTGGCTTTTTACTTGGCTATACTCTCTCCTTTTAGAGGGCCTTGACCCCTATTTTATAGTTTTTTGATGATACAACGTTTTTCATAAAAGGGGAAAGCTATGAGGCAAAGGTCCTTAAATATGTGGTGGACATATTTAGTGAGATCTCAGGTTTGAAGATCAATGGTTCCTAGTCATCCCTTGTTTGCTTTGGTGATCCATGTAGAAGGAAGGCGGAACTGTCCCTTATCTCACAGACGTCAGTTGTTACTCTCCCTATTTGGTATCTTAGCCTACCACTGCAAGCCAAGAAGATGAAGAAAATAAACTAGACCCAACTCTTTGAGAAGATAGCCTTGAAAATGGATGGTTGGTGTAGAAGATTTTTTTCCAAAGGTGGTAGGTTGATCTCGTTGAATTTAATGTTGTTAGCTATTCCTGTTTTCTTCCTATCTATGTTTAGGCCACCTAGATCAGTTTTGAAGAAAATTGATGTTATGCGCAAGAGATTTTTCTGGAAGGGCCCTGCACACAATGGAAGATTTATGTAGCCAGTTAAATGGAAGACCATTTATACTCCAAAGAAGAAGGGAGGTTTGGGAGTGAGATCTCTTAGAGACTTAGGCGATTCCCTTCTTCTGAAGTGGGAGTCATTATTCTACGAAGGGATAAAGACATGTGGCAGACTATTATTAGAGACTCCTATGGGGGTACAGGTGGCATGATGGCAGATATGGTGTGCCAGGAGTTAGCTTCCCCATTCTGCGATTTAGTCTCCAAGACTTTGTTGGAGCATTGGCATCTCTTCAAGCCGATACTTGGTTGTGGGGAACAAATGCATTTCTGGGAGGATGACTGGAGTGGTTTGGGATACCTTGTTGACTCCTTCCCATGTGTGTATGAGTCTTCTGAGATGAAGCAGGCTTCTATGGCTGATATGTGGCATCCTGAGGATGAAGAGTGGAAGATCCCTTCTTCTATTGATGGCAGTGTCACTAGAACTGGTGAGGAGGTAGGCTCTATGTGTCTGGCCTTGGTTGCCTTCAGACCAAGAGAGGGACTAGATGTGTTTGCGTGGAAGAAGGGAGTCTATGCCCCTAGCAGTGCCTATGAGATCCTGTCAGATGGGCGAGACAGTGATGATCATCGCCATGTATGTTTCCACCTTTGGAGATTGAAGATTCCATTGAAGCTTTAGATTTTTCTTTGGTTGGCCAGACGTGGAGGTTTGGTCACTGGGTCATTCAGGAGGAGGATACTTGGGGCAGACATCACGCCTTTCCCTCTTTGCAGCTTTAAGGAGGATGACGCTAGACATCTTTTCAGTATGTGCCTGGTGACTAATGAGGTGTGGTATAGGTTTTTTCCTTTCCCCTTCTTGAGTGCGAGATGCTGTGGACCAATTTTATGTCTAGTGGCAAGCCACGTGTGATCATTGCTACGATTTTCTAGGTGGTTTGGGGGGCCCAAAATGATGTAACCTTCAATGGGGGTAATGTGTGGGTGGAGAACATCTGTGGGGATGTAGCGTTGAGTGCCAAGTTATGGCATGAAAACTTGTAATTGATTTTTAATAATATATTTGGATGACTACTGTGAACGGTAGTAGTTCTCTCCCTCTGCCAAAAAAATAGTGCTAAATGCATGTTCATGCACTATCAGCCACTTTGAAATAAGTTTTCGAGCTTTCAAATGATCAAACTTGGAAGATGATTGCTGCGACGCTTTCGTTGAGTTTTAGGAAATGCGCATTGTAGTACAATCAATAAAAATGTTACAACATTTAAAATTTATAGAGTGCTCGAAAATAGAAATTGAGTCTGAGGTCGTTTGCAGGGAGCAAATGTGGAATTCACACATTAATCGCAATTAGAAATAATGAGCACAATTAATTAAACACAAGAGAGATATTCAATGAATAAGATCTACTCAAAATGATATTCAATGATAAACCAATGTATCTCAAGAAATTGCTATGATAAAAAGAAGAGAGAAACACTAAAAATGGTGATTTAGATCACCACTTAATCCCTCAAATTAAGCACATATCAAAGCATTCAATATCTTAATAGTGGTTTCAACCACTTAATTCTCAAATAGCCACATTAGATAAGTCTACAGTACCAAATAATCCCACAGAACCTTCAATTAGACATCGGACCCTAAGGTCAGATGACTTAACTGTTCAAAGCACAACCAAGGCACAAGACCTTAGCAACCTCAAGGATTAAGCCTCTCGAAATCTCGCTAAGTATTCAACATATATGGGCACAAATTTCGAGGCTACAGTGCAAAACCTACCCCTACCCTCGTTAGAAATTCCTCTTTATTTCTCTAATCAGGGGTGCAATTGGGTAATCGGATCTGGGTAAGGGGTCTAGGCTCACATAGCATGGTGGTGAGTGAGGAGTGGAGAGAGGTGAGCGGGGACCTCACTGATAAACGTCAGTTTATCATCATTCTTATGTCCTAAAACAAACCTAGCTCTTAGGATTTTAACTTCGCAAATGGGTTTTTGGGCTTCATTTAGGCATCAATTAGGTTAGGCATGCATTTCATATTTTGTTGTGTTTTTTGACACGTTTATTTGAGTGTTAGGGATAAACAGATAGTCAGATCCCCAAAACCTTAGCACTCAAGAAGGAAGAAGATGAAGAAGAAGCTCCTTTCAACTGGATTCCAATTAGATCCAGCACATCCTAGCTGGATCCCAGCTCCTTCTAGCTGGATCAACTCATCTTTAGCTCCATTCAGCTTATCTCAGTTGAATGGTAGCTCTAGCTAGTTCACCTCAGCTCCATTCATCTCACCTCAGCTGGATGGCAGCTCAAACTAGCTCAAGACAGTTGATCCTAGCTCCATTCCAACTCCTCCAACTCAGAAGAGTTCATTGGAAGTTCAACCTGACTAAGACTAGCTACTAGCTAGATCTGGTCAGCTGAAGATGACCTTAACCAGCTTAGGCTAGCTCAAGTCTAGCTCTCGGAGGCTCAACTCAGCTCAACTTAGTTGAGCTGAGCTACTTGACTTAAGTGAGCTACTTTAGCTAGCTCAGTAACCTTCGGGAAGACCAGACCCAGCTTACCATAGCTCCCATCAACAGAAGCCAGCTCATCTTAGCTTGGCTTAGCAGCTAACAAAGAACTAGCAAGCTAAGCCAGTTAAGGTAGCTCCTTGCAACTCTCTTCAGCAGCCACCAGCTCCAGTGTAGCTCAAGACAACTTCCTCCAGCTCATTACCTCCAAATCCTAGCTCCCTCTACCTCTCTACCCTACTCCCTACTAGCTAAGCTAGCTTAGCTTAGCTAGTTACCTCCTTGGCATCCCTACCTAACCCAAAAAGCCGCCTACCTAAGCTCCACCAAATAACCCTAAACCTAGTCCACCTAAGCTCCTTACTCCCAATCTATCTTGGTGCCACCTAACTCACCACCTTTCAACCCACCACCACCACCAAGAGTCACCTTGATTTTGGCACCAAAATCACCTAACTACCCTCTCCATTTTGGCGCCAAAATCCCCTTCCATCTCAACCCTCCATTCAACACCTAAACCTATCCTACCCATCCAATCTTGGCACCACCTAGGATCCCTTCTAGAAGGCCCATTTTGGCGCCAAAACCAAAAGCCACCAAGGGTAGCAACCACCCATAACTACCACCTATGTGACCCTTGGGTTGGTGCCAATCCTCCTTAGCCATAGGATCACCAACTACCCACCAAAATCAATCCTAGCCCTCCATTACATCCCACGCCAACCACCCTTCTCCCTTCCTATTAATGCCCCCCTTAACCACCACCATAACATCATCTTCTCCCTTTGTATATTCCACCATTACACCACCTACACCTAAGGCCAAGGAAGAATAAGAGAAGAAGATCAAGGGGGCAACCTACTAGCCCCCTTGGTGCCTTCTTCCTCATTCTTCTTTTTCGATGTGCCACACTAAGGAGGAAGCCTTCATCTAGGGGGACGGCCAGGCAAGAGGAGGAACAAGGGTGGTGGATGTCCACCCTTGGAGAAGGCTTGGAGAAGGACCACTTGAAGGAAGAAGCCAAAGAGTTCTTTTCAATTGTGGGAGTAGCCACGGTTGGAGTAAGGATTTCTCAACGCTTCTACTGGAGGATCTTCATCTTGTTCTTCATCACTTTCTATTTTTGTATTAGCTATATTTTTTTTATGTGTCAAGCATTCATCTACTTGTGACTTTGCATATCTAGTTATTATAAAGCTTTTTGCCTTCCAAATTCTTGTTCTACTTAGTGTGTTTTTCCTTATAGTTGTAGTGCACCATAACTCTCTTCTAATTACCTTAAGTGCACTTTCCTAGGGTGAGCTTAGAAGAGAGGACATTCTTGTCACTCTAGAATAGATGATAGGCATAGCTTTAGCATACTTTCATCTTCACATCCGTTGCCCGACTATTTCTAAAAATCCTAAAATCAACAAAATGAAAAATACAAAAATACATGTGTTGATTTGAGAGGAAAGAGAGAGAATCAATTCATGTGATTAATAAATTGGTCTTCTTGGACCTTAGATATCACCACTATCTAGGAATATAAATTTAAGAGGTGATCGATTTTACGCGTTGCAACAACATCTAAAACCCTCATTTTACAAATCGCGTAAAATCCACATCACTCACCCCCAATGCATGAGACGTTAAGGCAACGGTAGCATTTGATTTTATGCATTGCTCTGAATTTGTCTCACACGATATGGGATTATGTGAGCATCCTCCTTTGCTTGCCCAGCTACGGATTTCTTCGTCAATTTAAGCTGCTTCTTCGCTGCTTCTCAATTGAAGACATGGTTCCATTCGCGAGGTGAAGCCACAATGCTTGGGCATGGAGGCAGCGACTTTGATGGTCGGAGAGCGATGGTCACTGTCGAGGAGGATGGAGGCAGTGGTAAGAGTCCCAATTAGAATGTTTAGAAGACTCGCCGTGGTGCGAGGAGTGTGGTGGCAGTGACGATTTGGTGTGTACGTGCATGCGATGGTCTATCGAAGTTGGAGAGGGCTTGCAAAGATGGGTATGTTCGGTGGAGCTGTGGAGTGTGTGGATGGTGAAATTTGGAGAAGGCTTTTGAAGGTGGAGGTGAGGTGGTGCTAATGGGAGTGATGGTGGGGCGTTTGGTGGTCTGTGGCGGCGTAGTGGCTTCGCCGGAGGTCGAGAAGATGGAGGGGGAGAGCTTGGATAGCAATTGAATTGAGGTTCTAAAGACCTTGAGCTATACTAGAGAGAGAGGGAGAGTTTGAGCTAGTTATGGATGATGGGGAAAGGAGATTCGTGCCGGCTTTGATTGGCCGGTGCTAGAGGGGATGAAGGCTCCGGTGATGAGTGGTGATGACAAAGGGGTAGACGGCTCCTGCTTGGTACGACAAGGAGCGGAAGACGTAGGGAAGGAAGTTCCCTCTGCCTATTGTATGTGGCAGAGGGCGATGAAGAGGAATCTGAGGTCACTGGAGCTTGGTTGGAGCAGGTCAGGGAAGGAGGAGAAGGAGATTTTCTAGCCTAAAACCTTGCTAAGGAGGATGCTGGGATCTTTAGGAGTTTATATAGATGTCGATCAAGGCTTGATTCACCCAAAATCAGTGTTGATTCCACCCAAAATTCATGAGGAAAACCCACTAAATTTCAAGAGTTTGCTAGTGCTTTTGGCTTACGATTGGCTCTGGAATAGGGTTCAATTGGCAAGGGAGCATTACTTCTAAATTTGTGAGCATATGATTGAGAAATCAAGGAGTTCTCCAAGTTTGAAGGTTGGCAGGTCATGGAGAGATTTTGTTTAGACTTCAATGGCAGTAGGGGGCATTTTGTAAAGGCGACGACAAAGTTAGGGGGCTATTTGCTAGAATCTTGAAAGTTAAGGGTTTGATTGAGAGAAATAGAGATTTAAGGGACTAAAATGCAAACTAGGTCAAGATGGACTCTGATTGGGCCCAAATTTTGGTATTAACCTAATTTAGACCCAAGGAATCTAATGGTAAAGTTATATTTAAGTTTTGACGATGTTTGATTGGATAATTTACACAGAAGCCCAAATTAGAGTAAAATCCCGTCTGAAACTCTGTTTAAGATTAAAATGGGTTCAGATGGTAAAACCAAGGATACTAAACCTCTTAGAATATTTTTATATAAATTTTAGGAGTTTTAGATGAATTTAATCATGACCAAAACCTCTTCAATTTAAGCGGGTCTGAAATTAAAGTTTTGATGTGCTGATTTGGTTCTCAAAACTCGTGAATCCCTATTTCTAATTGTGGTGACCCACTTTTTGGACTTTAATACTCATTTGACCTTCAATTAACCTCTGGTTGACCCTGTGGTTACTCTACATTTATGATGTGATGTTAAAACTACAGAATTAACCTTGTTTTAATGTTCTCTCCTCAAAATCGATCTATGTGGAATTATTGTCCTCGGGTGATTATTCAGGAGCATTTGTCTCTTGATTTAAACTAATTAAAGATATTTATGGTGAATTATGGTGTTACCATCAATGACAAAGAAAGGGTGCTTAAGTAGTCATTTTCTGATGGTGGAGGATTGAATGACAAACTCTTTTGTTTGTTATCAACATTGGGTCACTGGGACATTCTTTGGTTTGATGGCGCTTCAAATGTGATCTTGTTCCACTTGGAATTATCTTATATTTACCATTACAATCCTTACATACCCACATATTTTTTTGTAATATCTTTTTTTGTGGCAATCCTCTGTGAAAATGTTTCATAAATGGTTGACCTTTTCCTTCTTCCCTGCCTAGCAAGTGGACCACTCTGAACATTCTGATCTATTTCCTCATTATCATGTTTTTCATATTCTTCATTAACTTCAACGATTTCATTGACTTCAATGATTTCATTGACTTCATCATTAACTTCATTTTCCTCATGAAGTGATGTAGCAGGTGCACTATTTTGAGAAGGGAGTTTCATCATTGACATCTAACAATGCATAACAAAACTCAAATTAAAATTCCATACACAAGTCAAATAAAGATCCCAAGTAGAAGTCAGTCTTCTCTACTGAATTAAGAATATTAAATAAAACACATGTAGAAAAAAAAAGAAATACTGAAATTAAAAAATGATTTCTTTCACATCTGAATGGGTGCCTTGTGGAAGGGAACAAAATGAGAAATGCATTCAACCTAGTGATGTTCTTCAAAGCTTCTAGTTGCTGGTCAAGCAAGGTGTTGTGGATTGTCCTCAACGAGTTTATGAAAAAAAATAGGGCCTTCAGGAAGCTTGGTGCCTACTGACAGACAATTGAGGTTGGGGGAGGAGGGTAGGTAGAGCCTTGGAGGAAGCAGGCTAGGGGAGGATGGTGGAATGGAGGGCAAGGGAGGAGGGAGGTCTAGTTGGAGAGAAGAGGGAGGTAGAGCAGGTCAGAAGGTGGTCGGAGGGTGGAGGGGAGGACCACGCTTGATGCCTTGGTGGTTGGAGGGAGGAGTAGGCATTAGTGCCTTGGTGACATTAGTGGGTGGAGGGTGGTTGGAGTGGAGAGGAGGGGAGGATGGTGGTCAATGACTTGGTGGACATGAGGGTAGAGGGTGGTCGCCGACCGAGGGAGGATCAGAGTAGTAGGAGTTTGGGACTGATAGTTGATTGCTGGGGCCTTAGGGGAGGACCAGAGATGGAGGAGCTTACCTCGTAAGCTCAAGGATGATGTTGACGAGGGCAAAGCCGATGATGGAGGACACGGGCAGAGGTTTGGGACCTTTGGGTAGCAAGCAGCGAAGGTTTGGGAGTCTGGGACCTTAGGGTTAGGTTGTGTGGTGTGAGAGTCGTGAGGGTTTAGGGAGAGGTTAAGACTTGAGAGCGGGTTGCGGGGAGAGCAAGGTGATGAGGTGTGGCTCATCATAGTTAAAATGCCCAAGTTAAGCTAGAAACTAGATTAAATGCTACATAATTAACACATGAAAATGGTTAAGCGTGGGAATTAGCGGAAATGACCTAAAATAGCAAATTGGTGTTAAAAATGCAAAATTAGGTCACAAATTAAGATATTCTATTCAAAGTATAATATGGTGATACAAATTACAAATTGAACACATATTTGGGTTCAAAAGATCAAATTGAAAGAGATATCAACCTCTTAAATGTTCAATTGGGCTTCAAAAAAAACTTGGTTGCATTTGGACATCATTAAGACCCTACATTTATTAGATTACATTTAGCTCCTTAGGTCATATACATTTATTCACGTTTAAAACCTCCAGGGACTCATTTGAAAGTTTCTAGGGACCTACTTGTTAGACACGAGGACCGCGTTGCATTTGTTTGGGACACTTATGGGTTTCACCCTATTTTTCCTATCATTTCGCCCATAAGGGCCTTCGTGTAAATTCTTTAAACACACCTAAGTTGCACGGGTGTACTGTTCACCCGAGGAACATGACCATTCTGGGCTGTTGATCCTATGATCTCTCGATTTAAGGGCTGATCCAAATCCAACCTTTGTGTGCCTTCACGCGTAGGATCACCATCCTCCCCAGATATGATCCAATGGCTAATCTTTGGATTGAACGTTCTCGCCAATCTCATAGCTTGCATCCACCGTTGTTGACCTAATCACTTAATCCCACCTCATCGGTGCCCATATCTTGTGCGTGGCTACTTAAGTGAACACTTGAGCTCCTCATGCACGCATCGACTCCCTTCCTACTTCTTTGAGTCAATCCCTTCCTCCCTCTCCAGTTCCTTCTAACTCCTTCACTTGCCGTGCATGTGACAGGGGTGTGGTTTTTCATCATCAATTCCTCCTCGTTAAGTTGGATCTCATAACACCAGGAGATGACCATGGAGCTCCACTAGAGGGCTCTTCATTCGCTGGAGCCTCCCTTCCTTCTTCCTCGTCAGCCATCGGCTTTAGATCCAATGGTCCCGTTCTTCTGTTAGATTAGGATTTCAATTGCTTTCCAGATTAGTGTAGTATCTCTTAGTGTGGTTTGGATTAGCTTAGGAGTTTATCAGATAGCTAAATTCGTGGATATTGTGGTTGAACTAGGAGTAGATTAGTATAGAGCCACTCCGACCTCTCTGATTAATTCAGATCAGAGAGGAATTTTATGAGTTTTCGCATCGATTCATACAGCTCTTCCTACACATCACAATCCATATTTCTATTGATTTCCCTCGCAATTTGATTCACATTTCACCCATCCATTTGATCATATCTAGATCTAAAAGTCTCGGATTTCATGATCTAGATAGCACTCATAATCACTTGGGGGTCTTCCCACTCACTCCATCAGTCCACAAGGACCCCCGATCTAATTTTAAGTGAACCAACTCACTTGATTCTTTCAGATTTGTGTTTCACACCCAATCCCGTGATTTGGAGTCAATTATGGTTTAAACGGTTTTAATCGAGCGAATTGTCTTGATTAGAGTCCAATTGAGCTTATGGCGATGAATTGGATCTCTTCAATTTGGAATTTCATCGAATATTTGTTTCACGCCTGATTTTAACCTGATCTCTTGCTTGCGTGTATTGCCTGACGTAGCCAAAGCCTAGGATTTTCAATGTATTGAATTGAGGCTTTGGCGAGGACCTGATATGCTAAATATGATCACAATGGACCCCCGCACATTAATTAATAGTGTGCAGGTGTCCTAAGGGATCAAATCCTTGTGGTGACCTAAGATCAATAGCCTACTTGGGCGACATGGTTCTTAGATTCAAAATCAGTTTTAATCGATTTTTAAAAGAGTGATTGACATGTGAAAGATTTCAATGAAGATTTGGGAACGATTTTTAAGTGGATTTCCATGGATTTTATCTACTGATTGGAGAATTTCAATAGCAGCTAATATCTACTGTTTTAATCTCGAATCTATTCATTCTAAATTGCTTGCTTGGAATAGCAAGAAATGGTTGTAGCAGTAGCTGCAGCATGGTTATACATCATCTGATCTTTGATCCATCGTCTGAGCAGCAGCCGCTCTGTCCGATCTAAAGTGCAGCAGCAGTAGCTGCTGAATGCTTGAGGTAGTAGTTGCAGCAGGCTTGAATTTAAGATTTGAAGTGGATTTTGGGATTGAAACAAAGCTAACATGTTGTATATGGTTAGATCATTTAAGTACAAGCATTCACATACCTGGAATGAATTGAAATTTAAATTGAATTGCTTGTAATTATCTTTAGAAATTCATTGTCAGCTAATGAATTGAGAAAACTGTCCAACATGCTAGTTTCATGAAATTAATATTCAAAATCATGTGTAATGCTTCAAATACCTTTCATATATTGTGATGGACATGTTTGATGTTTTAGAGTTCATTTCCAGCTAGTAGATCTCAGTTTGAGGCCTTACATTCTTAGGTTAAACATCTTTCAAGGTCTCCTATGTGTGAGTTTTGTAAATAAATAAAATACCTAAAATAATTACAAAAAATTAAAATAAACCTATCTTGGGTAAGATTAGATATTTCTTTAGGTGTTCGCCAAGTTTCAAGGTAATTTGAAACTTTAGCTTGGTAGAACATACCAACCGGCGGTTCAATATACCTTAGAATTTAATAAAAGAAGTTGAGATGAAAAATACCAAAATGAATTCTCTCTCTCATCTTACTCTTTCTCTCTCATCCCCTATCTCTACTAAACCTATAAAAACTATAAAAAGTAGAAAATCATTAAAAACACCCAAAAATGCATTGTATACTATATATATACTTGTACGTATAAGTTAAACCTAAGCTAAATGTAGATATTGTATGATATGTACAAAATGTATATAAATAGCTTATCTATGTATTCTATATATTAAATTAAGTATTTAGAGTGATTTATTGTATATATAACTTTATTGTATAATTATCTATTAATTTATATTAACTTAAATGATAATTACCTAAGTAATTATATCAACATATCTATATGTACATAATTGTACCTAATACTATATATACATATTTAAATATGTAATATATACTGTACAGTACTGGTAATTGAATTTAATTATATATTTACAGTAGGTAATTAAGTTATCACGTTAATTAAGTAATTTATTAACTTAAAATAAAATAAATTAGTAATTTAAATTAATATTGAAGTAAGTTACAATGTATACTTGTATAGTATTATATTAACTATTTTCAACCTATTTATACTATATTTATAATATATTTTAGTATTTATAAATTATTTATGTATAAAACTAGCTTAAACGTGTAATTATATATAAATAAATTAAAATAAAGACTCAAAACTAAAATAAAATGTGTAATAAATACTTCATTACATAAATTAACTCTGTGTAAAGTCAATTCCATGATTAATTTGTTAATTTGTATAGTAATTAAGAAATTAAACCTGAATCCAATGTGTATAAAGCCCTAACTTTAACTAATTTTATTATATATTTAAATAACTTATTTTTGTAAAGTAATTATACAATTAAGTAGCCCTATATAAGAGCTTTGTATTCATATAATTTTATCATAAATTAAAATAATTTATGGCCCTCAAATCAAGGGCCAAAATCCTTCCGATCGAACACATCTCTACATGACGTAGCGCCAATTTGGCTGCTAAACAAAGTGCCACATCGTGTGGCGAAAGTGTGGTGATACAATATTTGAGCCTTTTGCTCTGCTGACCCCTTGGTCGTCAGCGTAGGGTGCAAATGAAATCACATGAGCATATGGATTACTTGATTATCCTTGGGTTGCGTGTCGTGTGTGCCTGTGGCAATGCGTGGGTGCGTGTGTGGGCATGTGGCTGGGCCTGATATTGGGCTGAAAATTGGATAAAATACACAATGTAAGAACTAGGATTGCCCCAAAGTAGAGGTCTAGTCTTACCCATTTGGGTGTTGTATATCCCTCGAAATGGGTCAGCCTGCCCATTAAAAACCTAATTTTTAGGTTGGTGTACTATAGTTGTGCATGAGCGTGTGAGAAGAAAATCTGGTAAAGTGTTGATGTGTGCTTATGGGTGCGTGTATATATATATATATTTACATATATGTGTATAATAGACATATGTATATAAATAATGTAAATAAGATATATATAAATAACATATACGTACACATAGATGTGTATATATCTATATTTGTAGTGTAGAGTAGATACTTGTTTGAGCTCTTATCTATGCATATAAATAACATTAGAGCTTTAGTGACAGATATATATGTCACTGTATATATATTTATATGTTAGTATAGATAGCTATTTTGCCTTATGTTATGTACATATGTTACTAAGGATTCAGCAACGCACGTATATGTTACTGTATATGTAATATATGTTATTATAGATGTTAGTATGTTAATATAATTTAGTATAATAAATATTAATTACTATTTTTGTATCCATACTTAGGTACTGCTTATATTAGTTGTACATAATTAACATAATATAGTATTAGCTAGTTTTTGATGCCGGTTAATTGTGAATATGTTTCAGGCATTGTAATGCACATTAGTTGATTCACTTGTAAATAATTAATTAATTCTTTTATTTATTGATTCATTCATTTGTTTTGTAAATAAATTAATATTTTTTGATTTAGAGAGTGATGTATATCAATAATTGTCTCCTAGTGGATGACCTGGAAACAAACTAGTAAAAATTGTAAATAAATAAAATTATCGTGATATCGGTTTGCATTTGTGACACATACTACAACAACATATAAAACAACCTTTTTAATGCAAATTAAAAGTCTACAAACATATTTTTGGCACCGTTTCCAGGTAGGCAACTCTCTATACGTCAAAAATTTTCTTTTATTCTTCATTTGTACATATTTTTGATTTATTTGTATATAACCATTCTTTCATTTATATTCTTTGTTGTATATATATATTCTTTGATTTGTTTTGTATATAATTGTCTTACTAATCATTTATTATTTTGCAGCACTTGAGGAGGAGTAGGAGGATTAGTGGCTTCTTTCGGGTGTTCTTCCTGGTGGATTCATCGCGCTTCATACTCGACTTCCCGGAGGAGTTTTTCCAGATGGAGCTGCATTTTCCTATGTTCCTAGATTAGTATAGTGGTAGTTTAGACTTAGAAATATTCTTAGGACATTGTTTTAGGCATAAGTTGTGAGAGCCTATTCTCACACACTCTTGTATAACTTGAACTCTCTCCTTATCTCTCTACTCATCTCTCATTGATGTGGTTTTTCCGTATCGCGATTTTCCATATCTATTTCTTTATGATTTGTTTTTGCTTATTGCATTTAGAAAATCCAAACAAGTATAAAATCAAAAATACCAAAAATATCTCATCCCTTATCTAGCAGTAGCATCTACTAGGCATCCATACTTAAGTTGCACATTTTCTGCTAGATTTTAATACAGTCAAATTGCATACTGTAGAATTACTGGAGTCAGGTACGCATTTTCTATCTTTCTGAGCTCCTGCCATCTCTGTATTTGACTTAAACATAAAAGACCATCTTTTGCTTGAAAAAAGACTAAAAAGCGAGACAAGCTACATAGAAAACATCTTCTAAATATCAAATCAATTTCAAAAGGAAACATTAAAATTGTTTGAAACCCTGACTGAGCTTTTCATCGCTATTTGTTGATTGCTATCGTGTACACACTACACGATCACTTAAGATCACAAACATATGGGTTTCTATCTGATCTCCTTGAGCAACCATAGGGTTTGGATTCACACATTAATCTTATCCAGATTCCAGGTGGATTTGTAGAGGTCTGCACTTTGCTAGGTTTTCTATAGGATGTGTACAATTGTATTGAAACATTTGTTTGCATACTACTACTTTCGCATAGTAGACCCTAGGAAAAATTAGATTTGTCTTGCTTGGTTGATTGGTCTTTTGGTTGTGGTGAGATTGATATTGGGATTTCTGGTTTTATTTGAGATTTATTGAGAGAGTTTACTTTCCTTTGAGTTGCGACTGCTTCGAAAATTCATTTTTCAAAAATCGACTCAAGGGAAGGTAGGAGATCCCAAAATCTAGAGTTAGTACCTCCCTTAGGTGCTGATGCCCTATCTTCTACATCCACTTCAATGCCTTCCACATCCAATCCTATACCTCCTAGGCCTCAAACTCCCATCCACCATTCCGTTCATTTGGAGGATGACCATGATTCTACACAGTTTGAGGATTTTGAAGAACTTCCTCCACATCTCTTTACACATCCTCCATCACCATCACCACTAAACCATAGGTTCCAACCTCCTCCCTATCCTAGCTTCCCTAACCAACCACCACCGGAGAGAGGTCCACAACCTAGTCTTTAACACCTATTTGAGACACAGTTATAGATGAACACCTTAACCCAACAGGTACAACAGCTTACACACATTGCTAATCTTTTAGCGAACCCCTAACTTCAACCTAGAGCTTCGCAGGCACCTCAACCTTGTAGACCTCAACTATGGAATTACTATAATCTTGTAGTTGCACAACCTATGCTTGTGGTATGCTATCCCGCTAGGCATCATGCTGCTGAACTACTGCCAAACCTAATTGCACTTATTCCTCACTTTCATGGTCTTGCTTCTGAGGACCCATTCCAGCATCTAAAGGAGCTAAAAACTTTGCTCAAACTTTGGGTCCGCAAGGTCATGATCAGCACACGCTTTTATTGAAAATGTTCTCCTTACTCAAGGAAAAGGCAGCCTTCTAGTTTTTAACTCTAGCACAGACTACACCTATAGAAACCTGAGCTTCTTTGGAACATGAGTTCCTTAAGAAGTACTTTCTTGTAGGTCGCACAAATGCGTTGAGGCGTGCGATCACCACTTTCACACAGAACTCAGGAGAATAGATGCACAAAGCTTGGGAGAGATTCCAAGAGCTTCTAAGAAAGTGTCCCTACCATGGTGTCCCACACTGGCAACAGGTCTAGATCTTCTATCATGGGCTCCATGATGACACATGGAATTTTTTTGATGCTACTTGTGGAGGCAATTTCCTGTGTCGGGACGAGGACTTAGCCTTTGAGCTCTTCGAAGGCATGGCCGAAAATTCTATTAATAATGCTTCGACCACTTTTCAACATCCCTGGATGGTGAAATCATCCAAATTTCTCGTGGTCGGGAAATTCACAGAGATCCACTTTTCAACAACCTTCTGCACCACCACTTCACAACCTGATCCGAGCACCACCTTCACAACAACATGGGTATCCACCGCGTGCCTACCAGCAACCCCAACCCAGGCCTACCTAATATTCTCAACCTAGGCCTACACGAGATGATCAGTTAGGGACAATCATGAAAGCTCTTGCTGGCATTCAACAACAAAACATTGCATGCAATAGAGACAGGGTGCGACACTAGCTGAGATGAGAGCCCAGCTATTACACTTAACGGAATCCCATCAACCACATTCACTCCCATCTCAAGCACAACCCAACCCTAGGAATATACCTGCCCAGAGGTATGTTCAACCTAGACCTCCTTTGCAAGGCCAAGCACATTACATATCACAAACCTTGCACGAACCTGAGCTTTACACTGATCCTAATTCTTCCTATTCTGATCATATTTCTTACTCTGATCCACAACCACCTATTCTACCTGATCTTGATTCATCGTCTACGCCACAAGTTTATTTGAATGCTGTCACCACTAGAAGTGGTAGAAGTACATCTGATCCACCTTTACTGACTTCTACATTGTTACTTGGACCTTCCACCTCCACTCCTACAATTGATCTACCTATACCTGACTCTTCTAAACCTTTGATTGATCCTCCTACTACCACTTTGGTACCTTTTTCGGAGGCCTTAGAAAAGAAGAGTAATGAAAAGAAGAAGTCTTGTGTGGCACCTGAGGAGGATCTACTCAAGCTCTTTGAGCAAGTCCACATAAACATTCCCTTATTGCATGTGATTTGCCACATTCCACCTGACGCTAAGTTTTTGAATGACTTATGTACACCTAAGCGTAAGGCTAGAATTTAGAAAGGGAGTGGCCCTGTCATTCTCTTAGAACAAGTGAGTTCCCTTATTTTAAACCTCCCTATTAAGAAGAAAGACCCAGGCACCCCTCTTCTCCCTTGTCTGATAGGAAACACCACATTTAATAGAGCACTACTTGATCTAGGTGCTTCCATCAATCTTATCCCAACCTCTCTACTGACACATTTCGAGGTTGTCAATCTGAAGCCAACCGAGGTGTCCCTGCAATTAGTTGATCGATCAGTTAAGACACCTCAGGGAGTGCTGGAAGATGTTATAGTGTGGGTCAAGGACTTCTATTTTCCTATAGACTTCATAGTTCTTAACATGGAAGTACCTGAAGATATCTTAAACACTCCTATCATTCTAGGAAAGCCTTTCTTGGCTACGGCCAAGGCGAACATTAATTGTGAGAAGGGCCTTATAGAGTTGAAATTTGGAGATCGGAGGATGAAGATTAATATTTTTAGACCCAAAGGGGACCATCCTGTAGTTTAATTGAGGAAATTTGTTCCTTGGGTTCTCTGGATAAGTTGGTCGAGGATACATTAATTGATTCACTTAAGTTGGAACCTCAACACCCTTTGGCCTCTAACTTGACTCTCCTTGAGACAAAATCATTAGAAATTGAGGGCTTACCTCCTATTCCTTTGATGTCTCTAGGATCTTCTAAGATCTCCACACCTGCTTCTTCACTAGATCCTGTACCTATTGAGCTTAAACCTCTTCCTAACTCTCTAAAATATGTCTTTTTAGGACTAGACCAGACTTATCCTGTGATTGTCAACTCCCATTTATCGTCTGATCAAGAATCACAACTCTTATCTGTCTTGAGAGCACATAGACATGCTATAGGATGGAACTTATTTGACCTGACTAGCATTAGTCCTTCATACTATACCCATAGAATATTCATTGAAGAAGGATTTAGACCTACTAGGCAACCATAGTGTAAACTAAACCCAATACTTCAGGAGGTGGTTAAGAATGAAATGATCAAGTGGTTAGACAATGGAATCATCTTCCCCATTTCTGACAGTCAATTGGTAGTCCTGTTCAGGTTGTGCCTAAGAAGGCCGAACTTACCATTATAACCATTGAATCTGGAGAAGTCATCCCTACTTGGATTGCTAGTTCGTGGCGAGTATGTATTGACTACCACAAACTCAACCAAGACACGAAGAAAGATCATTTCCCATTGCCCTTCATTGATCAGATACTGGAAAGATTGGTAGGGAATAGTTTTTTCTACTTTTTGGATGGCTACTTAGGTTACAATCAGGTTGCAATTCACCCCAATGACCAGGAAGGAATGACTTTCACCTGCCCCCACTAAATCTTTGCATTCCGTAGGATGCCATTTGGATTATGCAACTCACCTGCTAAATTTTAGCAGTGTATGTTTGCAATCTTCTCCGATTTAGTAGGTGATTTCTTAGAAGTCTTCATGGATGACTTCTTGGTCTTCTGGAGCACATTCGATGCATGTTTAGACCACCTGACTAAGGTACTGCAAAGATGCATCAATGTGAATTTGGTACATTCCTGGGAGAATTCACATTTTATGGTACCAGAAGAACTTGTCTTAGGTCACCTTATCTCAAAGAGAGGAATTGAGGTTGACTGTGAGAAGGTAAAATTGATTTCTGACCTGTAATTACCTTCGTCGGTTAAGCAAATTAGATCTTTTCTCGGGCATGTTGGTTTCTATCACCATTTTATAGCGAATTTCTTGAAAATAGCCTGACCTCTCACCAATCTCCTCTCTAAGGATGTAGACTTCCAGATCTCTGACGATTGTGTTCGTGCCTATACGACACTTGGTGATCTAGTTACCAAGGCACCAATACTGCAACCCTCGAATTGGTCTCACTCGTTTGAGATCATGTGTGATGCCTCTGATTATGTAGTAGGGGCTGTCCTTGGTCAAAAACTGGATGGGAAACCTACGGTCATCTATTATGCTAGCAAGACCTTAGATGAAGCTCAGAGGAATTACACAGTCACAGAAAATAAACTGCTAGCTGTAGTATTTGCACTGGAAAATTCAGACCTTATCTTTTAGGGTCCCATATTATAGTTTACACTGACCACACCACAGTTCGACATCTTCTCGCCAAGAAGGACGCGAGATCTCATCTGATTGGATGGAACCTGCTGTTGCAGGAGTTTGATTTAAAGATTCATGGCAAGGCTGGGAAGCAGACTGTGGTAGCTAACCACTTATCCCGCCTTCCTTCTGAAGCAATATCTCCTTCACTTTCAATTATTGACCACTTCCCTGACGGGCAATTGCTGGTTGTTCATTCCGATCTTCCCTAGTATGCTGACATTGTCAACTACCTAGCTTCTGGAGCAATTCCCCCTGATTGGAATTGACATCAAAGAGACAAACTTAGATCTAAAGCTAGACACTATTACTGGGAAGAACCTTGGCTTTTCAAGTACTGTAAAGACCAGATCCTTAGCAAGTGTGTCATTAATAAGGAGATAGATGGAATTTTGTCATTCTGCCATGACCAGGTGATGAGCCCATATTTATGGGCTATTTATGTATTTTAATGCCTAGATACTAAATTAATAATAATATATAAATAGCATACAATAAAATGTAAATAGATTAGTCTATATATTCACTTGTTTGTATATTTCATGTATTGCATTCATATCTAAATACATTTAGAATTCACTTAGAATAAGTATGCATCATAATAGTTAATCAATTAGGTTGGATTACATACATTGTTTTATTTCACATTTCTTTTGAGGGCATTGATGGAAACACCATCATGAGTCATAACTAGCTCTATTTGATCTAAAAAGGTTGATAAATGCTCCTACATATCCATCAGAAGGTCTTAAGGGCATAATATCCTGTTTTGAAAAGAAGAGAAGAATACAAGTTATTTATGCAAAATTAACAGCATTCCACAAATATAGAATAACCACAAGGTATTTCAGGGGTTTATTAAAGGTCATATGGTCATTAATGTCTAATAAGTGGGTTCATGCAGACAGAAACAGGTTTTCATGCGTTATGATAATTAATGGACATCTGAAACCCTAAAAACAGACCCGCTTAATTAACTGAGGTTTTGGTCAGGATAAAATTTACCTAAACCCTCTAAAATTTACATAAAAATATACTATAGGGTTTTGTATCTTTGATTTTACCATTAGAACCCATTTTGGCCTGAAACAGAGTCACAGACAGAAAGTTGCCATAATTTGGGCTTCTACGTAATTTTCCCAATCAAACGTAGTCAAAACCAAAATTTGACTTCACCATTCTATTTCTTGGATCCAAATTAGGTTTTTACCAAAAATTGGACCCAATATGAGATCATCTTGACCTAGTTTGCATTTTAATCCTAATGTGACTCTTTTTCTTGCAAATGGCCCCTCAGCTTTTGAATTCCTTACAAAAACCCCCTTAACTTCTTCATCTTCTTCGCGAAGAGGTCCTCACTGCCATGGAAACTTCCATGTGTATATGGTAAGTTTCAATCAAGGATTTCTCCCCGAATCTTCAACAAAACTCTCCCAAAAATGGAAGGAGGACTCCTGAAGAGATCTCCTTCCATTTGAGCTATTCCACGGCCTTCCTAATCAAGCCAAGAGTTCATGTGAACTCTTGGAAGTTCCAGACCTAACCCAAGATTCTCGAGGTCTTCAAGCTTGTTTCCAAGCTTGGAGACTCGCTCTTGGCCTTTAGAAGCTTGCCCATGACATTCCTCACCTCCTTAGCGAGGTTTGGGCCATAAACATATTCTTTTCTTCCACCACCGGCCTGCTCCGACTTGCCTTCGGTGACTACCTTCCTATGTTCACTTCGCCATCGCCATGTACAATAGGGAGCCAGTTCTTCTTCCTCATTTCAAACTGCACCTTGCAATACTGGTGAGGAGCTCTCCGACCCCCTCTTCGTCGCTGTTCCCTCTCTCGGAGCCTTCACCTTCTTTGGCGCTGGCTAAACCGCAATCGGCATCAACTCTGGCCTTCTTCGTCCAATAGCTAGATCATTAGACTCCTTAGCATCTAGTTATCACCATGTACCACCAACACCCCCACTTCGACCACTGTTGCAGCCGCTCCATCATCTTCTCCACGGTTGGCATACCTCTGACGTGGTCGCGCGCCCGCTTCACTCCACCAAACCACCTCCCACCGATCCCAAAAGCTCTGCCTCATCCACGCGAACAAAACCCCTCAAGAAATTGAGGGGATTGCTTGCCCTAACTATCCACCGAACACCTCCACAACCTCCGACTTTCCCTGCCTCCGCCTCAATCACACACACTTCCACGGCATGCCACCACCACCACTACCTTTGCCGCAGTTGTGCGAATCTTCTGAGCTTATTTGATGTGGTTGAGAGGCCGTATTCTTCTCTTTTAGGTCCGATTAGAGCCCACCATAGCCCGTGAGTTCTCCGACCACGCATCAAGCTCTCAGGCCATATCTTTTCCAGGTGCGACCCCCAGGCAGTGGGGACTACTTCCAAGAATTTATCCAAGTGTCCAATTGAGAGCAATACGCGCTCCTGCTACTTTAATTGAGTGTCCCTTCATCAGCTACACCCCTGCGTAGAAGACCTGTGGGGTTTAGTCCCACATCGGTGGGAGAGAGGCACCTACACGCCTATAAGAGGAATTTGTGAAGAGGGCTTATCGCCTAAGTCTTTGGGGGTTGAGTGCTCATATCCCCACTTCACACCCTCACTCGCTACACCATGCCGGTAGGTCTGGACCTCTAACCATATACCTAGTTACCGACCCGATTAGCCTTGAGTCAAAGAGAAAGAAGAGAAAAGAGAGAGAAGGGGGGAGGGGTTTTTTGCCTCAGCTGACCCTCTCTCAACACTTAGCTATTGAGAGGCAATCGTGCCTCTGTGCTATGCCTTGTGAGTGAGAAGGGAAAAGAAGAAGAGAAGGAAGAGGAAAATCAAAGAAGAAGAAAAGGGGCCAAGGACAGTGCCTTTGCACTGTAGCATATGAGAATTTAAGTTGTCTGATCTGAAGCCTTGTTGTTTGATATCTTTGATAGTGCACTGTGCATTTGGCTTGCGTGGAATAAACTTACTTGATACTATTCAAATATTTGCTATTATTGTAATTAGGGTAATTGGTGATTCAAATCACCATTTTACTCTAATTTTTTTGCATCATTGACGTTTGCTCTTATATATACATCGTTATTGCTTGAATTTTTCATTATATATTGCTATCTTGTGCTTAAATTGTGATCTTGAGATTAATTGCAATATTTGCTCCCAGTGAACGACCTCGGACTCATTTCTTGATTCTGAGTTATAAATTTTTTATTTCTTTTCGAGAGATTTCGATCTAAACTAGAACACATCTTTTATAACATCAATTTTGCGCGTAAACATTTTGGCGTCGTCAGGGAGCAACGCGTAATTTGATCTCTCTGATTACAATTTCTGATCTAGTACTAACTTGATCTATCTCTTTTGCTATGATTTGAGCAAGGAGGATTCATTGGAGGAAGATCAACCGCATATCAAAACACTCCAGGGGTAGGTAATCTCATCTCCTTTTCCATTAAGCCCCTGATTCTAAGAAAAGCTAAAAAAAAGGGAAGAAATCAATTAGGATCAACTTGCATTTTTTACTTAGAATTAATCAAGTTGCCTGATTTGATTAGAAAAATTCCGAACCTAATTTTATACACCTATTAGGGATTTAAGACACCTAGGGTTACTCACCTTCTTGATTGAGCCCTAGGTGGCAAATTTGGACAAAAACTAATTGGACCAATTAGAGCCAAAATTAGGATTTCCACTTTAGGAATGAGGATCACACTTGCTTAAAAAAGAATCTGCTACCCCAAATTGTGTGTTTCCTAAGCCTTGGTTGAATTTACCTAATCAAGCAAACCCTAAAAGCAAGCTTTAAACATCCACTTGAATCATAAAATTGGGACCTAATAATCTCAGGACAAATCAGGTGAAGTTGACCCACCTTGTGGGGTCAACCAATCTTTAAATTAGGTCACCACTCACTAATTCATTCTAAAGTACAAGTGGAATCCTAAGTACCTCATCTAAACTTAAAATTGGTAGACATAAGAGGTCAAGTTATCCATTCTGGTCTACCTGGATCTGCGGTGACAAGGAAGGTTCGGTGGGGGAAACCCTGTAACCCGTGGGATGCTCTATCGTGTAGGGGCCTTTGCAGGACTCTCCCTTCCTGGCTGCCTAGATAATTCTCAGGCAGACGACTTCGTGATCTAGAGGTATCATCCACCTCAAACCTCTATAGTCATCCAAAAATCTTTGGTGTCTTGATTGGGTCCATCACACTTTTTGTCCCTCGTCTATTCCATCGGTGTATGTACGGGAGGAGATCCTTAAGACCACCCTTGAGGCCTCCACTAGTTTTTCACTCTCGTCAAGGCTAAGCCTCGACTTCCTTGTTTATGCAACTACCCGATCGCATCGACATCTCTTCCAACTCCACTTTTGAGCTCGAATCTCCAGCCACAACCATGGATCATCCAGAATAACCTAACTTTGAACCACAACAATTCTTTGATTTCAGAGATCAGATCAATGCCTACATCAACCCACCGCCGCGTCCTCAAATACGAGATCACTGCAATCCCGTTGTGGTGGAGATCGAACCTTGAATCAACATTCCTGCGGGAGGACCCAAGGTGGAGCTCAAGCCTGGTATGCTTCACATGACCTCAAAATTTCATGGCTTGAACTCCAAGGATCCTTTCCAACACATCAAGAATCTAAAACATCTGGCCCACACATTCGGGGCAGACTTGCATAATTGAGACGGTCTACTCTTGAAAATGTTCTCCTTTTCTCTAGCTGACAAAGTTGCTAATTGGTTTCAAACATACCCTCACCAGATCAACACATGGGAAGAACTTCATATTGCTCTCTTACAAAAATTCTATCCCATTGGTCGAATTAATGCAATGCGGCACCAAATCACTCACTTCTCGCAAGGAGCGGGAGAATTTCTACACGAGGCATGGGATCATTTTCTGGATCTCATGTGCAATTGCCCCCATCACAGAGTCCCGAAGTGGGAACAAGTCCAATCCTTTTACCACGGGCTCCGTGACGACATTAAGCTTTTTGTCAATGCAACCTATGGTGGCAGCATCATGGGTTAGCATGAAGATGAGATTTTGGGAATTCTCAAAAATATGTGTTAGAACTCCCTAAACAATGAGTCACTGGGTGCGTACAACCGAACATCTACCAATGCATTGACAAACAATCGGGGGGTACACGAATCCCGAGGCCTTTCCACATCCGTTGACTTGGAGTTGGTAGCTAGTCAATTGGATAAGGTCTCTATCATTGAGAAAAAGATGGGCGACATCACTCAACATCTATAGAAAACCACCCCTGTACCGCAAAGCACATACGCGCACCCGCCCTCAGGAAGGGAGGCTACACACAACATCTACCACTCCCATGGGTTGGATGCCTATCCACCCCCATCTGATTTCGGTCTTGGAGGAAACTCCAGACCAACCTACTATAGTTGGGGGAACTCTGAACCCTCGTATCCTGAATTTTCTGGAGTTCCTCAGACTTGCGAGGATATCCATGCCATCCAGAACAATCCTTTCTCAAACACCTATAACCCTGGATGGCATAATCATCCCAATTTCACGTGGTCGGGAAATAACCCAAATCTGAGATCTCAATTTGAACCTCGACCATAGGCCCAGCACCCATATCAACTCAATCAGCCTAGACCCAACCCAAATTACCAATCAGGGCCTAACAAGGATGATCAGATGGCCCTGATCCTTTAAACCCTGAATGACATTCAAAAACAACACAAAGACGGGATCACAGAGGTCTGCAATCTGCTTGCACGGATGGTGAATTCCTGCCATCCTGGTACACTTCCCTCCCAAACTCTGCCTAATCTAAACAGCGTGTCAGCCTAAAAACATGTTGTAAACCAAATCCAAGGTCAAGCATGCTATACCCAACCTGGCCCAGTGACTCATACCTATGTATTTTCTCCATCCACCTTAGATGAGCCAAAACACACCATGACTTACCCAACCCCCTTTCCGCATCAACAGCAAGGAATGACTTTCTCCCATCCACCTCCATACCATGATTGTGCCATGATCAATACTATAGGCAAAGAACAGAAACCCGTCCCCAAAGATAGCCAATCCATTCCCCTATCCCAGGTCGTATCCCACCTCCACACTAGAGGATTGTCGAAAATTGATATAACGGGACCTTTGAGGAACGCACAAGTCACTATTCCATTACTTGATATCCTCACTCTTAATCCTACCTCACCTGACTTATCCAAAAAAGAGGTAGAAGAACCAACACAAGGAAAAGTAGCATTGTCTGAAAATGTAAGTGCCATAATTCAAAACAATCTACCTCCTAAGAAATCTGATCCAGGCACCCCACTAATCCCCTGCAATATTGGTGATACAAATTTCAAGCGGGTTGTACTGGACCTTGGCGCTTCAGTCAACCTCATCCCCACCACTCTATTTGAAAAATTACAGATCGGATAGCTAAAACCCACTCATGTTACTTTGCAACTAGCTGACCGAACCCTGATCACATCTATTGGGATGGTAGAGGATGTGGTAATTAGAGTTAAGGATTTCAGCTACCTAGCTGATTTCCTGATTCTTGACATGGATATGCCGCAACAGATATAGGATATGCCTGTGATTTTGGGAAGACCATTCTTGGCTATCGCAGGAACCATAATCATTTGTGAATCAAGGCATATGATAATTGCCTTAGGAGATCAACGTGCTGAGATTAATATTTTGAGGCAACAAAAGGAAAATATTCGATAGAACAACTAAGTTTTATCTAGGACCTCATGACCATATCCTTGGTAAAAAAACCTAGAGCCAGAATTAAAAACTTTTCACATCTTAGATGATCTTGACTTGACCGAGCACAATGATAGAAGCACAATGGAGGCTTTCACCTTTGACCTTGAAGACATACCCTGAGAATTCGGGAAACATGGTGACATACCCGATTTAGATCCTATGGACATAGGAATCAAGATTAGCAGACATTGAGAGTGACCTACACCCAGAGTATGAATCCTTTAAAGAATCAGAGTTAGACAATCCGAAAGGCATTCTCCAAGAATTCATTTTCGATTGGGATGAGAATTATGGAGAGGAATCATTAGAGGAACCAATCTTCGAGTCATTTCTTGAAGAGACGATCTCACATTCAAATGAAAAGAATCAAGATGACTCATTAAGATCGATTTAATGGGCCATAATGCACGAGAGGAACCACACATCTAGGATACTAGATCCTTCTCTGCTGAGTCTTGGACTCATGAAAAACCTATTTCAAAATCCCATGACCACTATAGCTTACGAATGATTCCTCCACAAGATTTCAAGGAAGATCATCCAGAAACAGATCAACTTGACCCAAACCAGAGACATCCTGGAATGACTCTTCACCATGCTTTAATACTTATGTGTGGCCATTAGATTCTCAACCATCAGATCACTCATGCAGCCAATCACATCTCCCTGATCTTATTACACCAAGTTGATGGCGTTAAACTTAGCGCTTAATGGGAGGCAACCCGTCATCTTTTTAAAAAACTTGAAATCCTTCTGATATAACTCTTTGCTGAACTCATATTGCACTTTAGGGTTTGTCCATTAGAACAGCCAACTTCACCTTTGATACTTGTATCAAAGCTTGAAATCGTCCACAACAATCACCCCAACCTGTCCACCCATCCTTTAGCCCAATTCTAATGTACGATCTAAGCTAAACTCGAACCCACCTAATTTACAATGAGGACATTGCAAATCGTAAGCATGGGGGGTATTAAAGTGCAAAATGCTATGAAAATCAAGTAACAAAAGGATTTTGCAAAAAAAAAAAAAAAAAAAATATATATATAAAATGGAGGTTGAGGAAAAAGAAGATCCATTTGAGAGAAAAATGAGAGAAAAATGAGAAGAAAGAGGGAGGAAAATTGAAAAGAAAAGAAAGGAGCAAAAAGGTAAAGAAAAAGATTGAGTCCCTTCAAAATAATATGGAACTTACCTAACTTCTAGGTTGGATTGAATGATGAATTAAGACCCGGAAGGCTAAAACTTAAGGGATTAGTGGCGAATACCGACCTTAGGCCTCTTGGATCTGCTCTGAGATTTAAACACTCACGTACTTGTTAAGATCTGAATTAATCCTCAAGAGGTTGAGGAAAATGCAAAGCTTATGTATTAGGTCTAAGGCTTAGGGATTATTCAGCCCCGTTAACTGACCTCTGATTTGCAGGACTCGGTAACTTAAGCATCCTAAATCACACACAGTCTGGTTCAGTGCGCTTAAATATGAAATCATGAGAAAAAGCATTTATGCTATTCTGAAAATGGTCCTGAGATCTAAATTAGGAGTAGCTCGAAAACATAAGTTGATTTAGACGAGTTCCCAACACAGAGAGGTAAGAAATTTCCCTCGAAGATGCGCAATAATATATCGTCTCCTTGGTGCTTGTCTCCTAGGATATCTAAATATCTTACCGGGGGCACATAAGCACCTTATGCTACTTTAGATGCCATGGGCAGCATTATCACAAAATGTCGATTGCCAGGATCTGGATTTAGCTACAGAACACCATGGGCGACACTATCCCAAAGTGTCGAAAGCCAGGGTTTTGGGGGTTACAATGGGTGGTGCTATCTCGAAGCATCGATTGCTAGGGACCCTACGAGGATTGATGGTGGGAGCAAGGAATTCGATACAGAATGTGTTTAAGGTTAATCCGAGGTTGGATCTAAGGAAAAAAATAATGAAAAGAAAATGAGAGAGAAAGCTCTCCAAAAATGAAAATCTTCTTCTACCCCTCTCTCTTACAAAAAAATGCACTGGCAAACTGAACCTAGGCTAACCATGTTACAAGCACAGGTGCTTTAACCACTACATCCAACAGACCTTAGGATAAATCCTGCAGGCCTTAGAAACCTTCGCGGTAGACTGAGGCGAGAGCTAGTCAGGTCTGGATCTGGGTTGGTACTTGAGTACCTCTAGGCCTATTGTTGGTATTAAGATCTGATTCCTAGAGTTGCGGCTTAGTAGGGCATCCTGACGGTTACATTTGACCTAAATAACTGATTTGATCCATAAGGTTTTGCTAAGGGACTAGCAAAAGTTAGGCATGGGGGTATGATGGGAATATCATCATGAGCCATAACTAGCTCTATTTGGTCTAAAAAGGTTGACAAATGCTCCTACATATCCATCAGAAGGTCTTAAGGCCACAATATCTTGTTTTGAAAAGAAGAGAAGAATACAAGTTATTTCTACAAAATTAACAGCATTCCACAAATATAGGATAACCATGGGGTATTTCAGGGGTTTATTAAAGGTCATATGGTTATTAATGTTTAATAAGTGGGTTAATGCAGACAGAAACGGGTTTTCATACATTACGAGACTTAATGGACATCTAAAACACTAAAAATAGACCTGCTTAATTAACTGAGGTTCTGGTCAGGATAAAATTCACCTAAGCCCTCTAAAATTCATAGAAAAATATTCTGTAGGGTTTTGTATCTTTGATTTGACTATCAGAACCTGTTTTGGCCTGAAATAGAGTCACAGACAGAAAGTTACCTTAATTTGGGCTTCTATGTAATTTTCCCAGTCAAACATGATCAAAACAAAAATCCAACTTCACCATTAGATTCCTTGGGTCAAAATTAGGCTTATACCAAAAATTAGGCCCAATTTGAGATCATCTTGACCCAATTTGCATTTCAATCCTAATGTGACTCTTTTTCTTGCAAATGGCCCCTCAACTTTTGAATTCCTTACAAAAACCTCCCTAACTTCTTCCTCTTCTTTGCAAAGAAGTCCTCGCTTCCATGGAAGCTTCCGTGCCTATATGGCAAGTTTCAATCAAGGATTTCTCTTCAAATCTTCAACAAAACTCTCCTAAAAATGGAAGGAGGACTCTTGAAGAGATCTTCCATCTGAGCTATTCCATGGCCTTCCTAATCAAGCCAAGAGTTCATATGAACTATTGGAAGTTCCAAACCTAACCCAAGATTCTTGAGGTCTTCAAGCTTGTTTTCAAGCTTGGAGACTTGCTCTTGGCCTTTATAAGCTCGCCCATGACATTCCTTACCTCTTAGCGAGTTTTTGGGCCATAAATATCTTTTCTTCCACCTCCGGCCTGCTCCGACTTGTCTTTGGCGACTACCTTCCTCTATTCACTTCGCCGGCAGCCACTTACAATAGGTGGTCGGTTCTTCTTCCTCATTTTAAACCTCACGTCGCAATACCGATGAGGAGCTCTCCGACACCCTCTTCGTCGCCGTTGCCTCTCTCGGAGCCTTCACCTTCTCCGGGGTCGGCCATACCACAACTGGTGTCAACTCCATCCTTCTTCGTCCAATAGCTAGATCATTAGACTCTCTAGCATCTACTTATCACCATCGTACCACCAACACCCCACTTTGACCACCGTCACACCCACTCCATCATCATCTTCCCCACGGTCGGCATACCTCAGGTGTGGTCGTGCGTCCGCTTCACTCCACCAAACCACCTCTTGCTAGTCCCAAAAGCTCTGCCTCATCCACGTGATCAAAACACCCCAAGAAATTGAGGGCATTACTTGCCCTAACCGTCCACCGAACACCTCCACAACCTCCGACCTTCCCCGCCTTCGCCTCAATCACACACACACTTCCACGGCACTCCATCGCCACCACCACCTTTGCCGTAGTTGTACGAATCTTTTGAGCTTATTTGACGTGGTCGAGAGGCCGTATTCTTCTCTTTTAGGTCTGACTGGAGCTCCGCCGCAGCCCTTGAGTTCTCCGACCACGCATCAAGCTCTTTGGCCATATTTGTTCCATGTGTGACCCCCAGGTAGTGCAGACTACTTCCAGGAATTCATCAAAGTGTCCAATTGAGAGCAATACGCACTCCTATTACTTCAATTGAGTGTGCCTTCATCAGCCGTATGCCTACGCAGAAGACTTGTGGGGTTTAGTCCCACATTGGTGGGAGAGAGGCACCCGTACGCCCATAAGAGGAATTTGTGAAGAGGGCTTATCGCCCAAGTCTCTAGGGGTCGGGTCCCCATATCCCCATTGCACATCCTCACCCACTACACCATGTCGGCAGGTCTGGACCTCTGACCATATACTCGGTTATCAACCCGGTTAGCCTTGAGTCAGAGAGAAAGAAGAGAAGAGAGAGAGAAGGGGGGTGGGGGTTTTTGCCTCAGCTGACCCTCTCTCAACACTTAGCCGTTGAGAGGCAATCATGTCTCTGTGCTGTGCCTTGTGCGTGAGAAGGGAAAAGAAGAAGAAGAGAAGGAAGAGGAAAATCAGAGAAGAAAAAGGGTTGAGGATAGTGCCTTTGCACTGTAGCATCTGAGCATTTAAGTTGTATGATTTGGAGCCTTGTCATCTGATATCTTTGATAGTGCATTGTGCATTTGGCTTGCGTGGATTAAACTTGCTTGATACTATTCAAATATTTGCTATTATTGTAATTAGGGTAATTGGTGGTTCAAATCACCATTTTACCCGAATTTTTTTGCATCATTGACATTTGCTCTTATATATACATCATTATTGCTTGAATTTTTCATTATATATTGCTATCTTGTGCTTAAATTGTGATCTTGAGATTAATTGCAATACTTGCCCCCAGTGAACGACCTCGGACTCATTTCTTGATTCTGATTTATAAATTTTATTTTTTTTAGCGATTTCATTCTATACTACAACGCATCTTTTATAACATCGATTTTGCATGTAAACAAACTTATAAATAAATAACACTCATTTCCTTATTCAATCTCTTGTTCTTCTTCGTGCAGCAAGGAACCGCTCCTCTTCGATATGGAATACATGGCTAGATTTGGCAATGAAGGCGGTAGTGAAGAGGAGCGGAGGATGTGGATATGAACGTTCCTCCTCTTTTGTCTGTTTCTCTTCCCCTGAAGCTTTAAGAGAGGAGAGGAAGCCACCAAGCTCGAGAGGCCTCCACCCCAACTCCATCACTATGCGTACATCGTACACATTCTAGCTCCACCACCGCTGGCTTCAACCGTGGCAGCGAGCCTCCACCACCGTGGGCGTGTGGCGTGATAGGCCACACCATTGTTCGAAGCTTGCTTACATTACTACGAGCACGCATGGGCGTGCATGCTACCGCCCCACATCACCATGCTTCTTCACTGCCATCATTGCGCCTCTTATACACCACCATCGTCGCCCTCCAACAGTAGCTTGCAACCGACCACCCACCACCTTCATCTCCACCGTTCAGCGAGCTCCAGCCACCTTGCACCTCATCACAACCGCCATCGTGAAGCCCTCGGTAGCAACTACCTCCGGCGAGCTTCACGTTTTCGATCATCCTCTCCATGCGTGGAGAGCACTTGTAGCAAGTGCTCTGTTGTGTGTGGTATTAATATTTACATTCATGTGCCATTGAGGAGAGGGGATTTTTATTTATGAATATTTGATTATGTTGATTTTATGATCGTAACCCTCTTTTTTTGTATAAATGAGATTTCAGCGTTATCTCGCATTGATTTCTTAATCTAAGAGGGGATTTTGGCTCAATATCTTTGGCGTTTTCGTGAACATATAGTTTTCATCATGTGAGTTTTTACAGGCATAAGCCTCCCTGTGGACACGACCCACTCTTCTCGAGTGGTTTATTTAAATTATTTTGACGACTGGTTTTCAACCACTTTCATACTACAACGCGTCATTTCATTTGCAAAATTTCTTCCAAAGTGAAAATTGATTCGACACCAGGCATGTGGCAGTCACTTCTCTGGCAAAAAGATCGCTGCTAAGATTTTGCAGAGCGATTTCTATTGGTCCACAATTTTCAAGGACTCGTGCAATTATGGTAGGACATGTTCTCGTTGTCAGCCTCTTGCTAATATTGGCCACCGAGACATGATGCCCTTGAATCCAATCTTAGTGTGCAAAGTCTTTGACGTATGGGCTATTGACTTCATGGGACCTTTTACGAATTCTCATGGCTTCGAGTATATCTTATTGGCAATTGATTATGTTTCGAAATAGATTGAAGCCATCCCCACGAGGAAAAATGACCATAGAGTTGTGATAGAATTTGTTCAAGATTATATCTTCTCTAGATTTGGGGTACCAAAAGCCATTGTTAGTGATGGAGGGTCACACTTTAGGAATATCCACTTTCAGTCCTTGCTACAAAAGTATGGGGTGACACATAGGATTGTAACACCTTACCACCATCAAACCAATGGACTTGCTGAATTGTCCAATCGGGAGATCAAAGAGATTTTACAGACTACCATCCGACCTGATAGAAAGAATTGGTCTTCCCGCCTTTCTGATGCATTGTGGGCGTATAAGACTACTCACAAAACCCCATTAGGAATGTCTCCTTTTAGACTTGCGTACGAGAAACCCTGTCATCTTCCCATAGAACTTGAGCACAAAACCTATTGGGCCATCAAAAAGTGTAACCTGGACTTAGAGAAGGTCGATGATCATAGAAGACTTCAAATTTTCGAGCCAGATGAATTAAGGAATGAATCTTATGAAAGCTTGAGGATTTATAAGGATAAATTAAAGGCCTTCCATAACCATCACATCCGTAGGAAAACCTTTTACCCTTGACAAAATGTCCTTCTATTTGACTCAAGACTTAAACTTTTCCCAGGAAAACTCAGATCCAAATGGACCGGACCTCTTAAAATCTTAAGAATCTTTGACAACGGAGCTATTGAAAGCACCGAGATTGACAAATTGTTGCAATCGTAAATCACGGATTTAGTAAGAAAAGCATCATAGCATAGAGTGAATTACGACTCAAACAAAAATTTATATATCGAGACGGTGAGTCCCGGTTGATCATAGGGAGGCATTTAAGAAGTGAAATTGATTTGATTTCTTTACTTGCTCAAAACTGCAGTTCGGTATTTAAAGTACGAATATAGGATTTGCCGATTATGTTGTTCACTCATAAAACATTCACATGAGTCAAAAACAGTATAAATGTGAGTGTGTGTATTAGTATGCACGATTTTAACCCTTCAATGGCGACTCACAGAATATTCATTAATTGTTAAGTCCTCTATATCTTCTGGAACAGACATTTTAGTTACAACAAGATAAAAATATATGTAAAGCCGGAAACTGATGATTGCAATATAGATAGACAAATTGAATATTAGGCAAGTGGTGATTTCATTTCCTTAAGAAAATTGTTATTACAATCACGAGTAGAGGAATGCTTATACAGGAAAGCTTAAATCAACAATTCCAACTAATAGAAAGGTAATGCATGCGTGGATCTACAAAAGATTATGCATGCATCCATTCAGGCAGAGGATTGCTACGCTACTAATTAGAAAATTAATGTGAGAATTAAAAATAAGAACTTCAAATCTAGCTAACTGAAAGCAGGCATTGGAGGTGGTCTCCAATGGTTGTGTGGCTGGTAGTGGTAGGAGGGGAAAGAGGGACATCCAAGGTGGTTGGCCGGCCTCTTGAGAAGGTGGAGGTGCTTTAGCCCTTGGACATGCAATGGTGGGGTGGATGGTGGTGGAGCTCGTGGAGAGGGTGTGCACATGAGATGGAGTTTAAGACTAGATGTAGAGATCCAAGATGATGGGGTCTCTTGGCCGTCCATGATGGTCTTTAAATAGAACAATGGGAGAGACCCTCTAGAGAAGTGTGGAGTTCTCTAGAAGAGCCTCCATCATGGCTGGCCACCCCATTTGAAATGGGTCTTCTTAGATCCACATTTCATGGGTGTGGTTGTGGACTCCTTGAAAGACTAAAAATAGTCTTCAAGGTGGTGCCACTAGGTGAAGGTTCTAGAGGTCTCTAGAGTGGGCTGCTAGGTGTGTGTGCGTGAATCTGTGGGTGTGGCTAGGTGGTTTAGGTCGAGTCCTATAGGTTTAGATGATTGGGTTTAGGTAGGTTTCTAGAGATATGGTTATAAACCCTAATACTAAAGTGATAAGTGCAATTAAACTTATTACAAGTTTAATTGAGTGGATGTGTGTATAGTTGGGGGGGAAAGTTCTTAATTAGGTCAGGCTTGAGTCAATTGGACTCTCACTGAGTCCAATTAGACTTGTGTTGGTTGAGGTTTGAGCTCAATTGGACTCTATGCGTTCAATTGACTAGGTGAAGTGTAATTGACTTAGATCCAAGTCAATTAGGTTTAGTGAGAACCTAATTAGGTTCTTAGGAGGGTCTTAGGGTGGTGTACTAGGCTTAGGGCACCTTAATTTTGGATCCCTAGGGTGTAGAATTGGGTTTAGGGCCTTAGGAAATCAAGATCTAGGCTTGATTTCAAAAACAGTAACTGGAGAGGGGTTCCAGACGTCAGATTTAGTAATCAGACGACTTATACTTCAAAATCAGAAGTCCAACTCTCTGGTCTGGACGTCCAATGTTGAATCAGGGTGAAGTTTATGTTCTGTCTTGGAATTATGCAGAAATTGGACATTTGACACCTTGTCTGGATGTCCAATATTCTAGCAGAATTGGGTTCTGGCTCTGTAGGTGGTGTCTAAGGGTCCTCGACGTCTAGCAACCTATCTGGACGTCCAGATATGGGCTGGAAGATGGATTTTAAGGCATTCTAAGCTAGGGTGACCTAATCTAAGGGTGGCTAGGGTTTAGGAAGGTCTTTAGGGCTGTCCTAAGGCTAGGAAAGGTCATATGTTTTTTCATAATTTAATTCCTACATTAAAATTCTACTAGTAAGGTAGTATACCTCATCCCTACATTATTTCTTCATCTTTATTCCAGAGCTTTTGCTCCAGCTCTGCTGCAACTCTAGCTTCTTCCTTGCTTCAGATCCAGCTTCAGGCCATCTCCTGAGCTTCTTATTGCCTACAATCCCAAATATTGCGCTAATCAGTACATTTTAACATTATTTCGTGCATATCTAAGTAAAGTAGAAAAGATGCAATGTATGCATGAATTACACTACAATTATGCTAAGTTCTAACTTAATTTAGGTCATTTACGTCCTATGATTGCTGCGCAATCATACCCCCATGCCTAAATCTTGCTAGTCCCTAGCATGTGAAACTAAGTTATTTACAAATGGGTCCCTAAAGGAATGATTAGTTTTATCAAACATACAACTAGAGATTTTTTTTGTTCTATTCTCATCCTAAAATCTAGAAATCTAGACAATTGTGAAAGTGCAGCTATGTAGCTTATGCAACATATTCGAGTGAAGAGCCAATTTACCTCTAAAGCTTGTACTTGACCCCTGGTAAAATTCTAGCAAGATAGGCAAACTTCTTCCCTCAGGGTATAACAAGATATTATGTAATTTCCTCCTTGGCTTTTAGCTTAGGTAGAGGATGTCTGAGTCAAGTGGATTTGTATTTGGTGGTTTACTTTCATTTGGTGCTACATATAGATTAGTACTACAGAATCTAGATTCCCAAACTATCAAGTAATTCAACTTAGAGAGAAGTGAGGAAAACTGTGCGCTTTTTGGTTCCTTTGTATTCACTCTCTCCTTTTTTTCTCTTCTTTTCTTTTTTTCTTTTCTTTTTCTTTTGAGCTCACAATCTCACCAGATGTACACATATAATCCATATTTGGTGGTCTCACATGGCATTAACACTTTAATAAAGTTCCAATAACCCTAATATTAAGTCAGAATTCCTCAGCCAGTATTCAGGCGGTTAGAAATACAAAAAGGTGGGTTAAGGCCATATTTGGTGGATCGCAAATGTGGTGCGTAATGTTTCCTCAATGTAATTGAAGAAAAACTCATCATTTTTTTCTACTTTTTCCTTTTCTATTTTTTTTTCACTATTTTCTTTTCATATATCATAACGTTATATAGCACATGACCTACGTGAATTTTATTTAGAAGGCATTATTGGGGATTGGTGGTGTTCAAAAGGATCTCGGGTGGCTTATTTGGTGGAAGTGCCTACTCTCGGCACTGGGAAAGAGACGGATAGGACAATGTATTTTTGACTTTGATATCAATACTTTCCTTTAGTCGAGGATTCCGTAAAGAATGGTCTTAACCATCCACCTTAGTCCTAGTTTTATTGGAACTCGATCTCCGCGTATTTGCCTTACTTGGTGGCTCTCAGAAAATTCACACAAAGTTCCTATGTGGGAATCGAGAGCGAAACAATGCCTAACTCTAAGTATCATTACCTAATTATCCAAAATTCTAGATTTATTGCACTAATCTTAGAGCACCTGTAACACTTTACTCTAATCTCACATTATTTGGTGGATTTTCTAGAAGATGGTTTGCCTGACTCCCTAACCACAGTCTAGGGGTTTAGGAGAAGAAGCGCTGTTTCTTCTTGACAAACTAAAGACGTTTATCAGTCTTCAAAATGAATCCATTGCAAAATCTACGTGTGAGTATGAAAATTGTACTGGATTCCAGATTACAAAAATAAACTAGAGGATAAAATCCCTAATGCAACCTCTTGTTAAAAATCTTATTCATGAATGCAACGTATATAGATGCTATATACAATTGACCTCTTATGATTGTACTTCAATATTGTTTCCTTATCGGGTTACATTCAGCTTAGTCCTTAATTCAGAATAGAAAGCTGAGCAAATGAGTTGGAGGTGGCTGTTGCAAACAATTTTTAGCTCCAATGCGAGCATTGGAGGTGAAGTCAGTTGTTCTTAAATTAAAGACCCTAAAGTACAATTAACATGCTGCTCAGAGGTTTTTCTATGTGTTGGCACAAAAATTTTCAGTTTACTTTGTACGACCCCCCCATGCCTAAGTTCTTGCATGTCCTCATGCATGGATATAACAAAAATTAAATTACAATAGGGAGTAAGTGGGTAGAAATTACTTGAAATCGCTCTTGAATTTTTTGTTCAGCATAAGTGTTGATAGGGGACTATCAAGGAGTTTTTTGGTTGTTTCGTTGTAGTAAAGCCTCCTAAATAGCTCAATCAACAGATAAAATTTATTACTCGAAATCTAAATTGAAGTCTGAGGTCGAATACAGGGAGCAAAAATAAAATTCACGCGCTAATATTTAATTGCATATAAATGAGCACCATAATCAAAGCACAAAAGACATATTCAATGAATAATATCTACTTAAATTGATATTCAATTATAAGCATGAGTGTTTTCAATAGATCACAAAAAAGTAATCTAAGACAAATAATGGTGATTTAGATCACCAATTATTAGCCCTAATTAGACATGCATATTCGATATCTTAATTAAACCAAATAACCCAATAGTAGCTTGAACGCTACAGTGATCAGATGTCGGTTTCTCTAATTAGACGGCTTAAGTGTTCATCAGATACAAGGCTTCTTAAAGCCTTTCTTCTTCAGGTTCTTTCTCTCTTCTTTCCTTCTTGAGCTTCTCTTCTTCTTCAGAGACTTCTCCAGCTTCCTTCCTTCAGACCTTCCTTTTTCTTCTCATAGCTAAGTGTTAGCCTTTTAGTACACGGCACAGGAGACTAAGCCTTAGAGAGCAAACCCCCCCGCTCTCTCACAAATTCCTCCTTTCTTTCTCTCTTAAACCCAAGCTCAAAGTCGAATCTTCAATCGGGTTATCAGGTCATGCATAGTGTCCAGGCCTGTGTGCATGGGTCGCAGGCGAGGAGTGAGGCTTAGACAGGTTAGTGGGTGAAAGGGTATGAGGGATCCGACCCCTCATGTTCTTGGATGATAAGGATAGATCACAAAATCACTTTATGGCGTGTGAGCGTCTTTTCTTCACGGATGTAGGATTATCCCCACTGCTCTTTTCTCTCATGCACCAATAGTAATGCCTTCTCCAATTGACATTGAAGTCACGGGCGAGGCCTCTAATTGAGGACCTGGGAAGGGTCCTGGAGGTATTGCACAATGCTTGGTGTGATGCGTGGATCTTTTATGGCCTGAAGATTGTGAACGAGGTCGGAGACAGAGGTGGCGGTGGAGCTCTGACGTAGGACCTGCAATACAAAATATAGGCTAAAATCCCCAGTTAAAAACGCTCAGGAGGATTGCTGTAGGGCGTGGAAGGTGATGTTGGCGTCCATGGGGTGTTTCGTGCGTGGATGAGGGAGGACGGTGATGGAGAAGAAGCGTGAAGGCGGAGGTGTTCGGTGGAGCGTTTGGATGGGTGGAATGCGTAATAAAGATAGGGGTTTTGTGCGCGGAGGTATGGCGGAGGTTGTGAGGGTGTTGGCGAGGCGTGTGGTGCGGTGGAGCGATAGGGAAGCCTCGTCGAAGATGGAGAAGATGGCGGGTGGACGATGGCGTTGGGGGTCGAATTGAATGATAGAGGAGATAAAAAGGAAGTAGAGGAAGAAAGGGACCTAACTATGCTAACCTAATTGGACAAAAGGGGAGAAAGGCACTAGCTATGGTATGGTTGGCGCCGTGGAAGGTGAAACCTTCGGTGGGAGAAGCAGCAACGACGAAAGGAGATAAGAGACACTTGCTGGTATTGAGACGCGTGGAGAAGTTTGAGGAAGATGGTACCGCTGCCTATTGCACGTGGCGGACGGTGAAGAGGTTAGATCAGGAGGGTCACCGGAGTTGGTGGAGACGGAGGTTAGGGAGAAGAAAAGGGGATTCCGACCTCCAAGCCAAGCTAAGGAGCACGAAAATGCATTGTGGGTGCTTTTATAGGCCTCAGGGGAGCATTCCAACCTTGGAAACCAAGCTTGGAAGCTTGGAGCTTTCATGAAATAGAAAACCCTTGATTTCAAAGGGTTTGCATGAGGAGTTGGGTAAGAATTAGAGCCCAAGATGTGGCTCAGATGGAAGAGGATTCTCTCAGTTCTCTTAATTTTGGAAGAGATTGGGTGAGGAATCTGGGAGAACTCCTTGATTGAAGGTCAAATGCTTATGTGTTCACATGGAAATGGCAGCAGGGGCCTGTTAGTGAAGAAGATGACAAAGTTAGGGGGGTCTTTGCAATAGATTTTGAAAGCTGAGGGGCTATTTTAAAGAAAAAGAGTCAAACTGGACTAAAATGCAAACTAGATAAGATGATCTCTGATTGAGCCCAAATTTTGGTACAAACCTAATTTAGACCTAAAAAATATGATGGTGAAGTCATATTTTTGTTCTGGCGAAGTTTGACTGGGAAATTTGCATAGAAACCCAAATTAGGGTAACTTTCTGTCTGAGACTGCTTTAGGTCAAAATGGGTTCAGATGGCCAAATTAAGGATACCAAACCTTATATAATGTTTTTATATAAATTTTAGAAGGTTTAGATGAATTTTATCCTGATCAGAACCTTTGTTATTTAAGTGGGTCTAAAATTAGGGTTTCGGGTGTCCATTAATTCTTGAAATGCGTAAAAATCCGTTTCTGTCTGTATGGACCCTTTTATTAGTCATTAATGCTTATTTGACCTTTATTTAATCCTTGGGAGACCCCATGATTACTTGCATTTAGGATTTGATGTTAAAACTGCAGATTTACCCCTGATTTAATGTATTTCTCTCAGAAAGAATATGCCATGAATTACAACCCTCTAGAGGTTATGTAGGAGTAGTTGTCAATTGATTCTGACTAATTAAAGCTAGTTATGGCTGATAATGACATTATCATCAACAATTAAACTTGATGATATGTAATATGTAGAGAAATATGCTATGTATAAAAGGGTATGTATATATGTATAAGTTGCTGAGTTTAACGCCTCCAGCTGGGCGAAACTCAATCACACGTCCTCAATAAGATTGATGACTTCATCTGCAGGAGGAGGTTCCTAGGCCATAAATGGATTGAGGTGCTGGCCATTTACCGTAGAAACATGCCCAGATTTCAGGTCCATGATTTGGACAGCCCCATTAGAATAGGGGTGAATCATAATGTACGAGCCAGTCCACTTGGACTTGAGTTTTCCCACAAAGAATTTCAAATGTGAATTGAATAACCAGACTCGCTTATTAGGTGTGAATTCCTTCCTTCAGATGTGGCGGTCGTGAAAGGCCTTTGTCTTATCTTTATAGATTTTTGCGTTCATGTAGGCCTCCCACCGAATCTCTTCCAATTCAGTAAGCTGGAGCTTCCTTTCATAACCTCTTGCATTCACATTAAAATTACATTTTTGCACCACCCAAAAGGGGCGGTGCTCCAGCTCAATAGGAATGTGACAGGCATTTCCATATACCATATGATATGGCAACATTCCGAGTGGGGCCTTGCACCACCCAAACGTACGCTTGTGTGTATTGCCTGAGGTAGCCAAAGCCTAGGATTTTCAATGTACTGAATTGAGGCTTTGGCGAGGACCTGATATGCTAAAGATGATCACAATGGACCCTCGCACGTTAATTGATAGTGTGCAGGTGTCCTAAGGGATCAAATCCTTGTGGCGACCTAAGATCAACTACCCACTTGGGCGACATGGTTCTTAGATTCAAAATCAGCTTTAATTAATTTTTAAAAGAGTGATTGACATGTGAAAGATTTCAATGAATCTTTGGGAATTGTTTTTAAGTGGATTTCCATGGATTTTATCTACTGATTGGACAATTTCAATAGCAGCTAACAGCTGCTATTTTAATCTTAGATCCATTCATTCTGAATTGCTTGCTTGGAATAGTAAGAACAGCAACATTAGTGGCTGAAATGGCTGCAATAGTAGCTGTAGCATGGTTATAAGTCATTTGATCTTTGATCCATTGTTTGAGCAGTAGCTACTCAGTCTAATCTAAAGTGCAGCAGCACTAGCTGCTGAATGCTTGAGGTAGTAGCTGCAGTAGGCCTGAATTTAAGATTTGAAGTGGATTTTGGGATTGAAACAAAGCTAACATGTTGTATATGGTTAGATCATTTAAGTACAAGCATTCACGTACCTGAAATGGATTGAAATTTAAATTGAATTGCTTGTAATTATCTTTAGAAATTCATTGTCAGCTAATGAATTGAGAAAACTGTCCAACATGCTAGTTTCATGAAATTAATATTCAAAATCATGTGTAATGCTTCAAATACCTTTCATATATTGTGATGGACATGTCTGATGTTTTAGAGTTCACTCCCAGCTAGTAGATCTCAGTTTGAGGCCTTACGTTCTTAGGTTAAACATCTTTCAAGGTCTCCTATGTGTGAGTTTTGTAAATAAATAAAATACCTAAAATAATTACAAAAAATTAAAATAAACCTATCTTGAGTATGATCAGGTATTTCTTTAGGTGATCGCCAAGTTTCAAGGTAATATGAAATTCTAGCTTGGTAGAACATACCAGCTGACGGTTCAATATACCTTGGAATTTAATAAAAGAACTTAAGATGAAAAATACCAAAAAGAATTCTCTCTCTCATCTTACTCTTTCTCTCTCATCCCCTATCTCTACTAAACCTATAAAAATTATAAAAATCAGAAAATCATTAAAAACACCTAAAAATACCTTGTATACTATGTATATACTTGTACATATAAGTTAAACCTAAGCTAAATGTAGATATTGTATAATATGTACAAAATGTATATAAATAACTTATCTATGTATTCTATATATTAAATTAAGTATTTAGAGTGATTTATTCTATATATAACTTTATTGTATAATTATCTATTAATTTATATTAACTTAAATGTATAATTACATAAGTAATTATATAAACCTATCTATATGTATATAATTGTACCTAATATTGTACATACATATTTAACTATGTAATATATACTATACAATGCCAGTAATTTAATTTAATTATATATTTACAGTAGGAAATTAAGTTATTAGGTTAATTAAGTAATTTATTAACTTAAAATAAAATAAATTAGTAATTTAAATTAATACTGAAGTAAGTTATAATGTATACTTGTATAGTATTATATTAACTATTTTCAACCTATTTATACTATATTTATAATGTATTTTAGTATTTATAAATTATTTATGTATAAAACTAGCTTAAACATGTAATTATATATAAATAAATTAAAAGAAAGACTTGAAAATAAATTAAAAATGTGTAATAAATACTTCATTATATGAATTAACTTTGTGTAAAGTCAATTCCATGATTAATTTGTTAATTTGTATAGTAATTAAGAAATTAAACCTGAATCCAATGTGTATAAAACCCTAACTTTAACTAATGTTATTATATATCTACATAACTTATTTTTGTAAAGTAATTGTACAATTAAGTAGCCCTATATAAGATCTTTGTATTCATATAATTTAAGCATAAATTAAAATAGTTTAAGGCCCTCAAATCAAGGGCCAAAATCCTTGCAATCGAACACATCTCTGTGCGACGCAGCGACAATTTAGGTGCTAAAGAAAGTGTCACATTGTGTGGCGAAAGTGTGGCGACAAGGTATTTGAGCCTTTTGCATTGCTGACCCCTCGATCATCAGCGCAGGGCGCAATTGAAATCACATGAGCATATAGATTACTTGATTATCCTTGGGTTGTGTGCTGCATGCACCTGTAGACGTGAGTGGGTGTGTGTGTGGGTGCATGGCTGGGCCTGTATGGGCTTGATATTGGGCTGAAAATTGGATAAAATACACAATTTAAGAATTAGGGCTGGCCCAAAGTAGAGGTCTAGTCCCACCCATTTGGGTGTTGTGTATCCCTCGAAATGGGTTGGCTTGCCCATTAAAAGCCTAATTTTAGGTTGGTGTACTATACTTGTGCGTGAGCATGAGAGAAGAAAATTCAGCTAAGTATTGGTGTGTGCTTATGGGTGCATGTGTGTATATATGTAAATATATATATATATATACACGTATATATGTATAATAGAGATATGTATATAAATAATGTAAATAAGATATATATATATATATATACATACATAGATAGTGTATATATTTGTATTTGTAGTGTAGAGTAGATACTTGTTTGAGATCTTATCTATGTATATAAATAACATTAGAGCTTTAGTGACAGATATATATGTCATTGTAGATATATTTATACGTTAGTATAAATAGCTATTTTGCCTTATGTTATGTACATATGTTACTAAGGTTTCAACGACACACATATATGTTACTGTATATGTAATATATGTTACTATAGATGTTAGTATGTTAATATAATTTAGTATAATAAATATTAATAGCTATTTTTGTATTCATACTTAGGTATTACTTATATTAGTTGTACATAATTAACATAATGTAGTATTAGCTAGTTTTTGATGTCTGTTAATTGTGAATATGTTTCAGGCATTGCAATGCACATTAGTTGATTCACTTGTAAATAATTAACCAATTCTTTCATTTATTGATTTATTCATTCATTTTGTAAATAAAATTAATATTTTTGGAATAAAAGAACATTTTTGGACTTAGAAAGTGATGTATATCAATAACTGCCTCCCAGTGAACGACCTAGAAACAAACTAGTAAAAATTGTAAATAAATAAAATTGTCGCGACATTGGTTTGCATTTGTGACATATATACAACAACAACGACATATAAAATAACCTTTTTAATGTAAATCGAAAGTTGACGAACACAGAGCTGCGGGTTTAGGTCTTTTCTGGTTTTATATATATATATATATATATTTTTATGGCTTTTAAGTTGGGAGGGGAGGGTTAATTGCTTCTAATCAAATAAATTTTTTATATCTACATAAATGCGTAATTATATCACACATATTTTTGTTTGCATGTATTTTCGAACTCGAACTTTTATCGAATGACCATATACTACGTTCATGTTTGATTTGTTAAGCTAATGAACCTAATTTTAATGTTCACGTTCAGTTCATTTTTTTTTTCAAACAAACTTTTATCGAATATTTTATCGATCGATTTTGAGTCGAATTTGAACTTTTTAGTTCGATTAGTAGCCCTATCTCCAAATGGTTCTCCACCGCCTGTAGTGATTCCTCAGCTCAAGCTAGAGGCCACCTGTCCTCATTTTTTTGGGAGCAAATTCGCTTCTGATATTGAAATCGACTATTCGATGTGAATGCTAGCTTCCATGTTGTAAGTGGTATTTCTTAGCCGCTCCATGGACCTGCACTTTCCACATCGATCGTCAAAGAAGGGTGATAAATGAGATTTTGTACGTAAAAAGTTTGAGTTAAGAACCCATCACTGTAGTTGTATAAAAATCCGCTATCAAATAATATTTATAACCGAAACTTTGGTGAGTCCCAAGTTGAACATGAGGAGGCTTGATCAGGTTTTTTGCACGGTTTGTAAAATAAGGGTTTTATCGTTGTAACGTACAAAAATCAAGTCGCTTTTAAATTTGTAATTCTAGATAGGGAGAGTATCTAGGATAGTCCAAGGAGGCCAAATGTTAGCAAAATATGTCTCTAACTTGAAAACTGAAAATCACCTTTCTTTTTGTGTTTTTAAATATATAATTTTTATATGTTTTGAAATAATAGGGAAATATGCGAAGTTGTTGGCAAAAAAGTAAACTACACCTAATAGGCTAAAGTCTAAGTGACACAAATAACCTCTTTCTAAGCTCACCCTAGGCACGTGGAGGCCTAGGGTAATTAGAAAGAGGGAGTGAAAATACACTAAAGAAAAAGCAAATTAAGGTAAAAAATTGCGACAAGAAATTGGAAGGAAACTTTTTAACTAAAGAAAGATATGTTTTTACAACTAGAGGAATGCTTCTACTTAAAAGTTTAACTACAAAAATAGTAAAACACAATATCCACCTGATGTTATGGTGAAGAAGAGAAGGCTCTTGCTCCAACTGTGGCTGCTCCCGTAGTCAAAAAGGGCTTCTTCTTCTTGAATAACTCCTCCAAGTATGCTCCTCCTAGCAAGCCCAATGGGGGGGTGGGGGGGGCGTGCTTGGTCTCCTCCAAGGTGGATGGAATTCTAATAAATGGAAGTTTATCATCATTCTTATGCGTTAAAATAAATCTAGCTCTCAGGATTTTGCTCCGTGTTGAAGCTATGGGTTACTATGCTATCGTATTTGGTTTTTAAAACTTATCGTTGTAGTTTGACAGCGAAGAACTTGTGTTCAACAAATAAAATTTATACCGGAATAGAAATCCTGGGTCAAACTCAGGGAGGCTACGTCGATCTAATTCGTAATTTTTTTTTTTTTGGATTTTTGTTGAAAAGCGGAGTAATTACAATGAAGCAATATAAACAATCAGAATAAGAAAGAGAGAGAAAGAGAGAGAGAGAAAACATTCACTTAATATTTCAAAATATTTATACAAATAAATCAGTGAGAAATTACACTAGAAAGCAGGAAAAGTCTACTCTAGAAAGCAGGAAAGAGAAATAGGAGAGATAAGTTATCCTCCTCGACGATTGCTTGGAGGATGAGCCGGACGGGACGACGCTTGGAAGACGAAGGACGGAGTGGGAAGAAGGGGGTTGAGGTAGGAAGAACTAGAATGGGGCAGCATGTCATCGTCGTCGCGAGATCTGCTTCCAAAATAGGGCGAAAATTTGACTTTATCTCTCGAGGAGCATCCCGAGTGTGGGACAAGCTTCTCTTGAGCTTTGGAGAGGGAGAGAAGAGAAGGAAGGGATGATAATTTAGTATGGAGGGGGTCTCCTTTTATAGTTGCAAGGAGTGAGGGCAATTTGGTCATTTTATGTTGAAAATCATTAATTCAGGACCTTTAGTGATGGATAAATCCGTCACTAAAGGCCTGAACGTGGCCGTAGTGGGCGGCGCGCGTGCCCACTCTCCTCCCCACATTCAACGCTTATCCACAATCTCTCAATCTTGGCCGTTCGATCGTGAGATCGAACAGCTGAGAATGCATCCCCACCCGCCTCAACCGCGCTCCTCATCGCGTGCAATGAGGCGTTTACTTGCCGCGTCAGATGGAGCGTGGATCTGATTGGGCGCGCATGACCACTCGATCTCCATCGTGCGGTCGATAGCACCCGCTCATCTACGCCTAATCGAAGCACCGCGCGGATTCGATCCCGCGCCTTGAGGCAGTCGAGTGCCTTATCCACTGCGTTGTGTGCGTGGCGCATGATCTGGACCATTGGATTGAGATCCAATGGTCAAGGCTGCATGCTCCTTTGGCTTCAGAAGATGAAGGCGCCGGTCTGAGATCCACTCTCAGCCGTTGGATCTTGATCTAACTGCGGAGAGGCATTGGCACTAGAGGCTTCAGTAGTTGCGTGCGGCTGGTTGGGAGGCCGAGATGGTGCCATGTGGCACCATCTTGGCCGTCCATCTTCTGGGTGATGTAGATGGTGCCACAGGTATCGAATTGAGTCAATTTTTGCGTCGTTTGGCTGTGATCGTTGATCCGAATCTATCTGTGTGGTTGGATTTGTCGTCTGAAGTGTGGATTAACACCATCTTGGCCCTTGATCTTCTAGGTTCCTCAGTCTCTATCTGATGCTACGGATATCTGATTAGGGCGACCTTGGAGTCGTTGAACTCTAATCGTCGTCCTGATCAGATCCATATGGTTAAATCTTCGATTCAAGGCCCCGATAAAAAGTCATCCTATCTCTGTACATAAAAGGAGACAATTAACCTCCATTTTATTCAGACTAATCTAAATGCAAGATGATGCATGCTATGCAATATCTATAGTATGTCATGCAATTCTATGCTTAAGAACATGCATAAATAGACATTTTATGTAATATAAACATATTTACATCACACCCCCATGCCTATCTTTTGCTAGTCCCTAGCAAAAACTACATGCTATTTATAAAAGAATTAGGTTGGATTATTTGGGCATAAGTTATTTTCAACATTAAGAAAATGTTTACTTAGGATCTGAACTTTCAAAGACACAACAGTGCCCAGGTATCTTCCAAAATGCAGACCGTCTCAAGCCCTCGCCTTATTCAAAGAAAAATTTCTTTTTCGCTTTTTCTTATTTTCTAATTTTTTTGATTTTTTTTGAGTTTAAGGTTAAAGAGTGGCTTTCTACGGCCATTCAACTCATCCAAGATTTGATGAGAACCCTAAGTTCTAAGCATCTTATTGTGAATGTGATAGACTCATTGATCGGCAATTAGAACAGACTCAAGGTTTCTGTGCCTCTAGGTGATCTTAAAAAGAGAGTTCTGCCTAAAGGTGTATCTTTACAATCGGTAGCTTTCTTCCTACTTTTATTTTTATGGGGTTAACACAAGGGTGAATCCAGTGTATATCTCCCCCGCTTATTCTACTTCTCCGCTTTCTTCCTAAGTGTTTTGGGAATTTTCAGTGCATTTCTTGAGCTGGGCTCTGGACAACTGGTCGATGAGCTGTTGCCACTAACAACTTGCTAGCCATATCACCCTAGAAGGTTCATTAGCTACCCAATTTTCGTTAAAACTACCGATCAACAAGTCAGTGAGAAGAAAGTGTGTAGATGCTTAAGACTCAAAGTTCCCTCAAATCAGAGGGTGGGTTGATAAGTCGTGTATTTATCACCCAAACTTATTTACTCAAATTACAATAGAATTAAGATGGCGAGAACTCGAAAAATAAATCCACATTTTAGTGGATACACAGGCCGATTAAGTCCAAAGACCAAAAGGGTTTTTGTGTTCAGATCCTAATGTAATATTTTCTAAGATTGAAAAGTCCTAATGTCTAAATATTCCTTCCTAATTCAATTTTTTTATTTTTTATTTATTTTTTATGTATATATAAGAAGAGAAATACAAGAATTTCACAAAGCTGACAAAATGATTCAAAAATGAATCCACCCCCCCATGCCTAGCTGATGCAATGTCCACTTTGAGAAAAAGAGACATGAATGAAAGGGTAGAGTATGAAAGATATCACCTGAATATGAAGCTCGAGTTAGCTTTGTGTCATATGTACAACTGCTGAGTTTAATGTCGTCAGCTAGGTGAAGTCGAGCCAAAGAAATCACAATATGGCTAGAGCAACCATGTTTGAGACGGGTTCTGGAAGAGTACGGTCAATAACAGGCTTCAGATGTTGACCGTTGACTTTAAATGTGTTACCCGTCTTTGGGTCAGAGATCTAAATGGCTCCATTTGGAAAAATCTGGTCGATAAAGAATGGGCCATTTAGATCTAAGTTTGCTGGGAAAGAGCTTAAGTCAAGAATCGAATAACCAGACCTTTTGATTCGGCTCAAAGTTCTTGCGGGAAATCAATTAATCTTGTAAAGCTTTGGTCTAAGCCTTGTAGATCTTGGCATTCTCATATGCATCATTTCTAAGCTCTTCCAACTCAGATAGTTGGAGTTTCCTGGTCTTCCCAGCTAAATTCAAATCTAAATTGCATTGCTTGATCGCCCAGAATGCCCTATGTTCAATCTCTATGGGTAGATGACATGCCTTTCCATACACCAAACGAAACAGAGACATGCCGATGGACGTTTTATACTCCGTACGGTAGGCCCAAAAAGCGTCCTCAAGCATTTGAGTCCAGTCCTTGCGATCAGGCCTAACCGTTTTCTGCAGAATATTTTTGATCTCCCGATTGGAGATCTCGGCCTGTCCATTCATCTGGGGATGGTAAGGTGTGGAGATTCGGTGATTAACCCTGTATTTGGCCAATAAATTATGGAATTGGGCATTAGTAAAATGAGTTCCACCATCACTGATGATGGCCCTCGGAATCCTGAACCTGCTGAAGATATTTTTCTTGACAAAATTGATGACCACCTTGTGGTCATTGGTTCGGGTGGGAATCGCCTCAATCCATTTGGACACAATCAACAGCAACAAGGATGTACTGATGTCCAAATGAAGGAAGAAAGGGTCCCATGAAATCAATGCCCCAAACATCGAAGATTTGATAAGGAGAATTGGGTTTAGGGGCATCATATCTCTCTTAGTTATGCTCCCGAGTGCCTGACATCGAGAACATGACCTTGAGAAGTCCTGGGCATCCTTGAATAAAGACGGCCAATAGAAGCCAAATTGCAAAATCTTTGCAGCCATCTTTTTCCCGGAGAAATGTCCACCACATGTAGATGCATGGCAGAACTCGAGTATACTGTTGAATTCATTCTCCGGAACACATCGGCAAATAATTTGATCAGAGTCGATGCGGTACAGTTCAGGGCCCTCCCAGAAGTAGTATTTGGATTCGGATTTAAGTCTATCCCGTTGTTGCTTGGTCCAATCTTGGGGGATTTGCCCAATGACCAAATAATTAACAATGTCAGTAAACCACGGGGTTTGGACATCTGAAGCTGCAAGGATAGCTTCGTTCGGAAAAGTATCAGCAATCGGGACATCCAGACGAGAAGAATCACTTAAAAGTCTCGACAAATGATCCGCCACCACATTTTGTACCCCAATTTTATCCTTGATTTCAAGATTAAATTCTTGAAGTAGAAGAATCCAATGAATATGACGAGGTTTGGCATCCTTTTTGGCCAAGAGATGTCTTAAGGCCGAGTGGTCAGTATAAATGATGACATGAGACTCCAAGAGATAAGCCCTGAATTTTTCCAAAGCAAATACTACGACTAGTAATTCCTTTTTAGTAACAGTGTAATTCCTTTGGGCTTCATCCAGAGTTTTACTAGTGTAGTAGATGACAGAGGACTTCCTGTCAATTTTCTGACCCAAAACAGTCCCGACCGCGTAATCAGAAGCGTCGGTCATGATCTCAAAAGGGGTAGTCCAAATCAGTGGTTGCAACACTGGAGCACAACTGACTGCCGTTTTCAGGAAATCAAATGCCTTACGACATGATTTGTCGAAAACAAACGATGTTTATTTAGCGAGAAGATTACTCAGAGGACGAGAAACCTTTGAGAAATTCTTGATGAATCTTCTATAGAATCCCATATGACCAAGAAATGATCAAATTTGTTTAACAGATGTGGGAAGAGGAAGTTTAGCGATACCATCAACCTTAGCTTTATCCGCTTCAATTCCCCGTTCAGAGATTACATGACCCAAGACGATGCCTTCTTGTGTCATGAAATGACTCTTTTCCCAGTGAAGGATCAATCGTGTTTTGATGCATCGCTTAAGAATCATTTCTAGATTAGTTAAACAAGAGTCAAACGATTCTCCAAAAATAGAGAAATCGTCCATGAAGACTTCCATAAACTCTCCCACCATGTCAGAGAATATGGCTAACGTACACCTTTGAAAAGTAGCAGGTGCATTGCATAAACTGGAAGGCATTCTACAGAAAGCAAAGGTTCCGTAGGGACAGGTGAAAGTAGTTTTTTCATGATCCTCGGGATGGATATGAACTTGGTTGTATCCCGAGTAGCCATCAAGAAAATAGAAGTGCTTCTGCCTGGCTAGTCTTTCTAAGATTTGATCAATGAAAGGCAGGGGGAAATGATCCTTTTTCATGGCCGTGTTCAGCTTCCTGTAATCAATACAAACCCTCCAAGAGGAAACTGAACGAGTTGTGACAGATTCTCCTCTCTCATTAGTCACAACGGTAATCCTGACTTTCTTGGGAACAATCTGCATGGGACTTACCCAGGGACTATCAGAGATTGGATAAATAATTCCTGCATCGAGCCACTTAATGATTTCCTTTTTGACCACTTCTCGCATATTTGGATTTAATCTCCTCTGCATCTGGCGAGAAGGGCGGGATCCATCTTCCAAGAATATTCTATGATTGCAGTAAGATGGCTCGATCCCCTAAGATCATGAATGGTCCAACAAATTGCCTCCTTGTGTTCCTTCAGGACGTTGATCAATTTAATCTCTTACTCCTTTGTTAATTTAGCACTGATAATCACAGGGAATGTCTTCTATGGTCCTAAAAATTGATATTTCAAATTCTTAGGCAATGATTTCAGTTCAAGCTGGGGTGGGTTGATGATTGAAGGTAAGGAAGATGTTAAAAACTCACCAAGAGGAAGAGGTTGAGAGTGAACAAAGTCAATAACCTCTTCAGAAGATGACAAGTCTGCCATAGAGGGTTGCGGGTCCAATTCATCATCAAAGGAGGAACTTTCAATTGAAGAAACCATCAAACAAGTTTCAATGTTCACATTATCCTCCTCAAGTTCCTCAATAAATCCACAATCCTTAAATTTATTAATCGCCTTAAAAATATCCAATTTCATTTGTTCATCCCTAAAGGTGATTTCCATGCTACCTCTTTCATAGCTAATGTTGGCCTTAGCAGTAGCCAGGAACGGACACCTCAGAATGATGGGCGTGTTCCTCATATTTTCTGGTACACCCATGTCAAGGACAAGAAAATCTACAGGAAAATAGAAATCCTTGACCTTAACTATAACATCTTCAATAATGCCTTACGGATTTGTGACGAACGGTCCGCTAACTACAGCGTTACTGAAGTCTGCCGAAGTTCACCTAATCCAAACTTCTCGTAAAGAGAAGTCGGAATTAGGTTGATGGATGCACCCAGATCCAAAAGTGCACTATCAAAAGTGTAATCTCCGATGACACAAGAAATCAACGGAGCACCTGGATCTCTCTTTTTCTGAGGGAGGTGGTGCAGGATAACATAATTAGCCTGCTTGGAGAGTATCACCTTCCTCAAAATAGATTCTCTCAACTTACGCTTTTGTGTACATAAATCCTTTAAAAATCGCACGTAAGCCGATATATGCTTGATAGCATCGAGGAGCGGGATATTGATCTCAACATTCTTAAAAATATTCAGAAGCTCCTCATTGCTATCAAGAGACTTCTTCTTTGATTTGATCAAAGCTTTAGGAAAAGGAACATGAGTCAGATCTTTGAAATTAGGTTCCTGAGCCTTGATTTCTTCTCCAGAATTCTCCTCTCTCTCCTCAGGTTCTTCAGGATTCGGTAGATCAGAACAGTGTGGTTGTGGATCCTGAATTTGCTTACCACTCCTTAAGGTAACAGAATTTGCAGATGCATAAGAGTTTGGGTCTTGGGGAGGGTTAGGAAATATTGGAGGGGCATGATTAGCTAAGAATTGTTGATGTGCAGAAGAAGAAGAAGAGGAAGGACCCTGCTTAACCACCTGAGCATATGTGTGGGTCCCTCTGATTTCCGTACCCATGGGCTTGGTTGCCCGGATTCAGAATATTTCATAGGTTGGGTACGGGTTGGGATGGTAGAGATCCAGGTGGACGAGAGTTAGCTATGAGCCCAGTCTGCAAGTTGTCCAGCGAGGTTTTCATTTGCTGCATGAGCTGGAGCATGGATTTTGCATCTCCACCATTTGTCGGTTCAAATCAGCCTGCCCTACGGGTTGATGGGCATTCCAAGCTGGCTGATTGACCTGATTTGGGGGCAACTGAGTATACACATGAACTTGACCCATTAGTCATTGTGAAGCATAGTTGCTGGGTCGAAATTGGGTCTATTGCCCCAGGATTTTCCAGGAGAAGTTAGGGTGGTTTATCCGACCCGGATTATAAGCATTAGAGTAGGGGTTGGATCTAATGTTCTCCTGTACAGCACAGACATCCTCATAGGGTGAGGATTTAGAGAAAGAAAGGGAAGGATTAGAAAAACTGGGATCAAAGGCCCCAGTTTGGAACCCGTGGGGTTCCGAATAATGCTAACTCACAGGTTGAGCCGCATCGAGTTGATTCACGAACTCCCGTCCAGAAGGAGATCACGAAGAATGGAATCCTGAATTTTGGGATTTAGTGGATCGAGAGTTGTTCATAGAATTTCCAGCCATCCACTCTTCCATTCTCTTAGCAACCAAGTCCACCTTATCAAGTTTGTTACAAATCAATTCCATATTAAATGAATGAGAGTCATGGACTTCATTAACATTTGATTTGGGCTGCTGGGACCAGTTAGAAGTATCCATGGAGGCATGATTGATTGAATTCTCGCTTACTTCCTCAAACAAATCGTGTGCACTATCTGCGTCTTTGTTGAGGAAATTGCCTCTGCAAGAAGCATCCACGTGATTTCTGAGTTGCTCAGTCAACCCATGGTAGAAGATCTGCACGAGTTGCCATTCGGCACCTCATGGTGTAGACACCTCCACAATAGGTCCTGGAATTGCTCCCAGGCCACATGAAACTGCTCCCCCGACCGCTGGGTAAAGGTAGTGATTGCCCGTCTTAAGGCATTGGTACGTCCAACAGGGAAGAATTTCTTCAGAAAGGCCGATTTCAACTCATTCCAAGTTGCAATTGGTCTTCCTATAGTCCTGTACCAATAAGGGCTTTATCCCTAAGAGAGTGGGGGAAGAACCTTATAATCATTTGCTCCTCATTCACGTTTCATGCCTTGGTGGTCTGAACCAAAGTGGTCAAGTCCTCCAAGTGCTGAAATGGGTCTTTGGAGCCAAGCCCATGGTAATGTTTGATCAAGCCTAACACTTGGGGCTTGATTTCTACGTCTCTGATCAGAATCTGGACGTCGGGACGTTCCCCGTAATTTGAATGATCATAAAAATCTTTCAAGGGCTGAGCGCCCTGCATTCTCTGGAACCATTCCTGCATTCTCTGCATTTGTTCCAGCTGCCTTCGGAATTCCTCCTATGGATCCCGAGGCAGAGGAGGCTATTGATCGGCCATGGGATCAATTTGACCAAAATCTAATTTATGCCTCCTAGAATACTCAAGTGACCGTCTTCCCAACATAAACTAGGAAAAGGTTGGAAGGACTGGAGATAAGGACCCTACAGCATAACAAAACAAGCCTGTCCTTAAGTGGGGTAGCCTAAGAATCTACAGACTCCCAAAACCTGTCTTAAGATTGTAAATGATTTACTCTACATGTGTCTACTCAATCCAACCAGTTAGAAGGAGGGATTGGGGAGAAGGTTCTTCCTTCGGCTTGCGCCTTTGGTTCCTAGTGTGCCCCCAACTGCGGTCGTTTGATGCTACTCCCCTAGCTAGACATCAGATTAATCAGTACAAGTAGGTTAATAAAAAATAATCTCAGACTAGGCCCCAAAGAGTGAATCAGTCCTAAAGGCCAACGTCTACTCAATTTTATTAAGGCCTGGAATTGTAGTGCTTATGGAATGTGATGGGCCCTTAAAATGGGTTGTGCCCTTAATGATTGATTGAGTATTGTGTAAGTGCATGCACAACCAGAGTTTTCAAGCAAGATTATTTGTGATGTGTAGATTTTAATGTTCAAATCTTGCTTAAGTAGCTTTTAGGGTTTAAAATTAGGTTGATTTCAATCAAGTTTGAGGCAAACCAGGTTTTCAAGCATGGGTGAAGATTGCTTTCCTTTAAAAATAGAAGTAAAGTGGAGTGAATGGTATGAACCTAGATTGAAAACCCTAAGAAGAAGCTACTTGATGAGTTGATTTTAGGTTGAGTGGTGCGGCGCAAACAACTGGCCACAACTGTACCACTAGGTTAGGCACACAGAAATGGTTAACATAGAATAATTTCTACCCTTTTATGTGTTGCTTTGTGTGTACCGGTTCCACAGATCAGAACCTGGTTAAGTAGAAGCAAGTCAAGTAGGTTAAGTGGCTTGAATGTGGGTGTATGTTGTGTCTGTTGAAAATTACCCCACAAAATTATCTTTTTTTTCTTTTTTTATAAGCGATGGTGGAATGAGTGTGAGTGAAAATCCAAACAACCAAACTAATCCTTGGATTTATGCAAATACCTAGGTTAATTGGAATTTGAATTTAATGTGACAAATGAAATTGATGGTGGGGGAAGAATGGGAGCACTTACAGTTGTCTTCAACTGCACTTTACTCCGGTCTACCGCTTGATGATTCCCTGATGGAGGTCTCTGCAAAATAATAGACATAAGAGAAAGCAAGTTAGAAGACAATAAAGTGCGTGAAATGTGAAAAGAAGACCTAAAATCATTGCCTCCCCGGCAACGACGCCAAAATGTTGAAGCTACAGGTTGCTATGCTATCGTATTTGGTTTTTAAAATCTGTCGTTGTAGTTTGAAAGCGAAGAACTCATGTTCAACAAATAAAATTTATATCGGAATAGAAATCCCGGGTCGAACTCAGGGAGGCTACGTCGATCTAATTCGCAATTATATTTTTTTTGGGTTTTTGTTGAAAAGCAGAGTAATTACAATGAAGTAATATAAACAATCAGAATAAGAAAGAGAGAGAGAAAACATTCACTTAATATTTCAAAATGTTTATACAAATAAACTAGTGAGAAATTACACTAGAAAGTAGGAAAACTATTACACTAGAAAGCAGGAAAGAGGAATGGGAGAGAGAAGTTATCCTTCTCGATGATCGCTTGGAGGACGAGCCGGACGGGACGATGCCTGGAAGATGAAGGATGGAGCGGGAAGAAGGGGGTCAAGGCAGGAAGAATTAGAACGGGGCAGCATGTCGTCATCGTCATGGGATCCGCTTCCGAAATGGGGCGAAAATTTGACTTTATCTCTCGAGGAGAATCCCAGGTGTGGGACAAGCTTCTCTTGAGCTTTGGAGAGGGAGAGAAGAGAAGGAAGGGATGAGAATTTCGTATGGAGGGGGTCTCCCTTTATAGTTGCAAGGAGTGAGGGAAATTTGGTCATTTTATGTTGAAAATCATTAATTCAGGACCTTTAGCGACAGATAAATCCGTCACTAAATGCCTGAACGTGGCCGTAGTGGGCGGCGCACGCGCGCTCGCTCACCTCCCCACGTTCAACACTTATCCACGATCTCTCAATCTCGGCTGTTCGATCGTGAGATCGAATGACTGAAAATGCATCCCCGCCTGCCTCAACCGTACGCCTCATCACGTGCGATGAGGTGTTTCCTTGCTGCGTCAGATGGAGCGTGGATCTAATTGGGTGCGCACAGCTGCCCGATCTCCATCGTGCGGTCGATAGCGCCCACTCATCCGCGCCTAATCGAAGCGCCGGGCGGATTCAATCCCGCATCTTGAGGCGGTCAAGCACTTTATCCACTGTGCTGCGTGTGTGGATGGGCGAGCGGTGTGTTTGCATGGCGCGCGATCTGGACTGTTGGATTGAGATCCAACAGTCAAGGCTGCATCCTCCTTTAGCTTCAAAAGATGAAGGTACCGATCTAAGATCCACTCTTAGCCGTTGGATCTTGATCCAACGGCGGGGAGGCGTTGGCACTAGAGGCTTTAGCAGTTGCGTGCGGTCGGTTGGGCGGTCGGGATGGCGCCACGTGTCGCCATCTTGGCCGTCCATCTTCTAGGTGATGTAGATGGTGCCACAGGTATCGGATTGAGTCAATTTTTGCACCGTTAGGTTGCGATCATCGATCCGAATCCATCCGTGCGGTTGGATTTATCGTCTGAAGTGTGGATTAACACCATCTTGGCCCTTAATCTTCTAGGATTTCTCAGTCTCTATCTGATGCTATGGATATCCGATTAGGGCGATCTTGAAGCCGTTGAACTCCAATCATTGCCCTAATTAGATCCGTACGGTTGGATCTTCGATCCGAGGTCCCAATAAAAAGTCGCCCTGTCCCTGAACATAAAAGGAGACAATTAACCTCCATTTTATTCAGACTAATCTAAATGCATGATGATGCATGCTATGCAATATCTATAGTATGTAATGCAATTCTATGCTTAAGAACATGCATAAATAGACAATTTATGTAATATAAACATGTTTACATCACTTCGCAAATGGATTTTTGGACTGCATTTAGGCATAAATTAGGATAGGCATGCATTTTACTTTTTATTGTATTTTTGATATATTTTTGTGAGTGTTAGAGATAGATAGAGAGTCAGATCCCTAGAACAGTAGCACTCGGGAAGGCAACTGATGAAGGAGAAGCTCAAATCAACTGGGACTCAGCTTGATCCAGCTTACCATAGCTGGATTCCAGCTAACTTGGACTAGGGTTAGCTCATCCTAGCTCCATTCAGCTCATCTCAGCTGAATGGCAGTTCAAGAGAGTTCATCTCAGCTCACCTTAGCTCAAGTCAGCTCAGATCTAGCTAAACTTAACCGAGTCTAGATCATCTCAGCTCCCATCAGTTCATTGGGAGCTCTAGCTAGCTCAGTTGAGTTGACTGGAGTTCACCTCAGCTCAAGTCTAGCTACATTCAGCTCCACTCAACTCCATCCAGCTGAAGATGACTTAATCTTAGCTCAGGAAGCTCAAGTCCAGCTCCCGGGGAGCTAAGCTACCTTAGCTACCTCAACCAGCTTGATCCTCCCCAGGAGCACCAGACCCAGCTCACCTCAACTCCTTTTGGTAGAAGCTAGCTTACTTTAGCTTGGCTTAGCAGTTAGCAAAGAACTAGCAAGCTAAGCCAGCTAAAATAGCTCCATGCCACCCTCTTCAACAGCTGCCAGCTCCAGTTCAGCTCCAGACTTCCTTTGTCCAATTCCTCTCCTCAAACCCTAGCTCCCATTGTCTCCTCCTTTACTCCATTACTAGCTAAGCTAGCCTAGCTTAGCTTAGCTTAGCTAAGCTCCAGCTCCTTGGGCCATCCATCACCCTAAAGTCCAACCTAACTACCTCTACCTCAAGCCCACCTAAGCTACACCTAAGCTCCACCTAGTCCACTCTAAGTTGGTGCCAACCTTAGCCATCTCTTCACCCCTCAACAACCACCAAAAGGCACCTCCAAGTTGTCACCAAAACCACCCTTAACCACCGATAAAAGTGGTGCCAACTCTCCTTTGATCTCATCCCTACACCTACCCCTTCCAAGCCTTATCCACCCTACACCTCACCTTCCTTCTAGAAGCCTTAAAGTTGGCTCCAACCCATGGCACCCTTCCATGGTTGGCACCACTTTTAGGTGCCCTTTGGCCACTATAAACCACCCATCATGCCCTTTAGGTGGCACTAAATAGCCCCCTCCATTGGATCATGGTAATCACCCCTAACCACCTTATAAGTCCATCCTAACCCTACATGTGTCCACGCCAACCCCTTCCCTCCTAAACCCTATAAATACCCTACCCTACCACCACATAATTCCCATCCTCCATTTAGTCTAATCCAACCTTACATCCACCATAGCCCACGGCCAAGGAGAAGGAAGAAAGGAGAAGATTAAGGGGGCACATCACTTGCCCCCTTGGTGCCTTCTTCTCATTCCTTCACCTTGTGCCACGCCAAGAAGGAGGAGAAATTCTTCATCAAGGAGGACGACCAGGAAAGGGAGAAGAACTTAGGGTGGACATCCACCCTTGAGGAGAAGCTTAGGGCACGCCCCCCTAGGGCTTGCCTTAGAGGTCATCATTCTGGCGGAGCTGTAGAAGGAAGGAGTTGGAGATCTTCTTTTCAAGTTCGGGAGCTACCAGGCTTGGAGCAAGAAGCCTCCACCTCTTCTTCACCATCATCATTATCAGGACTATTAGTTTTCTTTTACTTTTGTACCTTGATAGTTGTAGGAAAAGCTTTCCTCTATTAGGGTTTTCTGTAAAACATTTTTTTTGAGTCCTGATTTAAAGTTGCCTTCTTTGCAATCTTTGTCGCATTTAATTGCTTTGTTTTCTAGCACTTTTCACTCCCTCTCCCTAATTACACTAGGCCTCCACGTGCCTAGAGTGAGCTTAAGGAGAGGAATTAATTGTCACCTAGGTGTTAGCTTAGAAATTATAGGTGTTAGTCTTTTCCGCCAATAAAATTCAAGTGTTCCTGTTATTTCCAAATAAAAAGAAATTATATATTTAAAAGACCAAAAAGAAAGTTGATTTCCATTTTCCAAGCAAGGGATTTGATTTGAAAATAATTTGGCCTCCTTGGACAACCCTAGATATCCCACTATCTAAGTTATAAATTTTAAAAGTGAAAGCAGATTTACGCATTACAATGACTAAAACACAATTTTAACAAACTGCGTATTTTCGTATCACTTTTTGGCGTCGTTGTCAGGGAGGCACGACTTTGCATTCATTTTTTTTCTTGCTTGAAGTGGATCTCATCCCCTTTCCTCTCTTTCTCTCGTGTGTGTAGGAACTACAGGAAGAAGATGAGATTTTGGAAGCGAGAGCTTAAAGTCCCTTTTCTTCCCTAATATTTTAGGTTGGTTCCTTTTCTCTTGTCACATAAAGCCTTAAAATCTACCAAAAAAATACTAAACTTGGCTTTCAGGATCCTATACATTTTAATTAAGTGAAGTGGTGCAAATTAAAACTCATTTGTTGCTTGTTTGCACCATCAACACCACTTCACTTCAAGTGTTGGTGTTTTGATTTTTGGGTCCAGACTTCTGTTCGGACTTCAAAAATCAATTCCTAACACCACATGCCTCCTAAAATCTTGAAATTTCACCTAGTGATTCCAATTCAAGTAAGGAACAATTTTTCCACATTTCAGAGTAATTAGATTTACATTTAATTTTTAAAAATTCATGGACTACAGGGGGTTACGCCCTCTAATCTTCCTAGTTTTCTACTGTCAGTAAATTTTTAGAATTTTTATACTCATCCATTTTTTGTGAAATTTAGCTTTTTGGAATCCTTGTAAATTTCTACACATCACATAAAATCATCAAAATTTTTTGAGGTTGGTGGTGGTACTGAGAAGTCCAAAATACCCATAGGTATCATTTCTAGACTTTAACACCAGCACAAAGAAAAATTCTTTAAAAATATCAAACAAATTCCTAAAATCCTAAAAAAATCTTTTCTGGAATCCTTGTTTGATTTTCCCTAAGGTAGTGGTGTTGTTTGATTTTTTTGGACCACTACTTAATACATAAAACCTAAAACATATTCATTGGTAGTTAATTTTCTGTCTTAGGACTAATTGGATTAGGGTTTTCCTTTTCATTTCTAGAAATCCACTTTAAAGGAAATTGATCTTCACCAATGCAACTTGTTTTCCTTTTATTGTAGAGCTTGAAACTTGTTTGAAATCTTAAGAAGGAAACCCTAAAACACACTAACTTAAATCCAATTCTAAAAGACAAAAATACAATAAATTGTATGATAACTTGCTTTTCATTGGAATCAATTTCCAATTCTCGCACACACACACAGAAAAAATTGAAATAACAGGGCAATACCCCCATCAACGCCCTCCACATTCTGTGTGCATAATAGTATCCCAGGCCTAGCTAAAAATTGTAGCAATTTGACCCCTAAGGTTTCATCAACTTAGGTTTACTATTTGGGTCTTAAGTTTTCTCTAGTTAATATCAATTTTGTCATCTATATCTGGTGACAGGCTGAGGGGCCATGTCAAACGACTAGGTACGGGTTTACACAAGCCCCTGAGGATTTTCCTGGGAAATGCTTGGGCCCAAACCTCCCCTTATACAATTTGGCCAGATTTGTTGATAGAACAGGTATTCACTATTGATTTCTTATTTCCTAGGTAGATCAAGTCTTAGGTTAATTTTTAGGGAGTCACATTTAAGTTAGGTCTAGAATTTTGATTGCTTGTGTGCACACTTTTTCTCATCTCCATCTCTTCTCCTCCCCTCCAGTTCTTCCATTTTATGCACAGGCAACGGTCTCAAAATTCGCACTTGGAGGGACCATTTGATTTCGCCCTACGCGTAAAAAGATCGCCTTTTCCATCTTCTTCTAAAAAAATGGAAAATCAATAAAATAGGTCCACTAACCCTTCCACTTCCACCTCTAATCCCACCTCTAACCCTACTATTAACCCTAATTCTGACCCTTCCACCCAAAGCCCCCCTACCTTTGACTTCCTACACTTGGAGCTCCCTAATGCTGATTTGCCTCAATCACAACACCAAGCCCCCCTGCTTGATCTTTACACCTTGATGGCAGAGCAACTTGCTCAACTTAATGCCAAGCAAAAAGTGTTGATTAGGAACATCCAAAACCTAGCCAACCAAAGGCCAAACCCACCACCCCGTCAGTAGCCTGTTGTTCATCTAAAAGATTTTTATGATCCTTCTTACTATGAGGAGCAACTAGGGGTGGTCATACTAGAGGGGGACTTCAAGATCAATCCAGCGATTCTAAACCTAATTAAACATTTCCATGGCCTTCCTAGGGAAGACCCGTTTAGCCACCTTGAAGAACTCACTCTTCTTGCACAAACAACTCGTTCTTGAAATGTGCAAGAAGACATTTGGCTAATGCGGCTATTTCCATTATCTCTTAAAGATAAGGCCACTTATTGGTTCAGAACCATTGGTTGACCCATCACCACATGGCCTCAGCTCAAGAGCACCTTCCTCAAGAAATTCTTTCCCATAGGTCATACTAATTCCCTGCGAAGATCTATTATGACCTTTCAACAAAAATCTGGTGAGACATTCCATGATTTCTTGGGAAAGATTTCAAGATCTCCTAAGAAGTTGCCCACACCACGAGATTCCTTTATGGCAGCTCATGCAGATCTTCTATCACGGTTTGAAGATCAAATTCGATGTTTTGTCGACACCTCATGTGGCGGAAACTTCTTGAATAAAGATGTTGAAAGTGCCTACGACCTTTTTGAAGAAATGAGTGAAAAATCATTTAATCAAGCTTCCATAAACACATTTTGTAGAATGTCAAACCCATAGTTTAGTGTTCATGAAGTAGGCACTTCATCTATTTCTGTAACCCAAGACGATCTTCAAATGATTGCAAAAAAACTCGACCAGATGCACATTAATCAAAAGAAAATTGAGGAAAGACTCACCACATCAACCCCAGCTCCACACATTCCACATCTAACCCACCCTATCATTCCACAAAGAGAAAATTTGCACAATCTCAACACTACTCCTGCTGATTATTACCGGTATTCTGAGGTTGCCCATGATTCACTGGGGAATTACAACCATCATGATCTTAACCCCACACAAAATATTTCTCCCGTCCAGGGGCCATTTAAAAATTCCTCCAATTGGAAGAATTACCTAAATCACTCCTGGAATAACCAGGTTCCTCCCCAACCAAACCAATTTAATGGGTATGGGTTTAATCCAACCTGTCATCCTGGGCCATCCCAACAAGACATCAATGCCTAGATGATGAGAACCCTGCAGGAAATGTAGACAAAGATGACGAAAGTAACCCGCACCATCACAAATCTGAACAATCAGATTGGGGTTACTCCCACTCCAAGACCTGCAGGACATCTACCCTCCCAATCCATGCCCAACCCTAATCACTAGAGGAACCAGTATCCTTGCAGAAATCAACCCTACACAAATCAGCCTCCTACTAATCCACCACCTCAGCAACCTCCCAAGTTTCCACAACAACAGGCCCCTCCACCTCCTCCAAATAATAATCCGACTGCACATGCAGTAACATTAAGGAGTGGGAAAACCACCACTGATCCCGGGCCTTCACAACAACTTGGTGACATCCCCATCCCTATGCAATTTGACTCTCCACTCCCACATCAAGAAGAAAAAGAAACACAAAAATCTCAGAACACGACTCCTATCGCTTTCCCACAAGCCCTCCACCCCACCACCGATCAAAAAAAGAGATCTGAGCCCACCATAGAACTCATGGACTTATTCGTGCAAGTTTAAATCAATATCCCACTCCTAGACGGCATCAAATATATACTTGCTTACGCCAAATTTTTGAAGGAGATTTGTACTCCAAAATGGCAGGCCAAAAATCTAAGATAGGTGCATCTTTTCGAGATAGTAAGATTCGTCATACAGAGCAAGCTACCTCCTAAGATGAAAGATTCGAGGTGCCATTAATTTCAGTGATTATTGATGATAGTACTTTTGATCGTTCCCTCCTTGATCTTGGTGTCTCAGTTAATATCATTCCTATGATTTTATTTGAAGAGTTTCAGATCGGTGAACTTAAACCTGTTGAGGTTAACCTTCAATTAGTCGACTGATCTACAATCAAACCTCATGGGATTTTCGAGGATGTTTTACTCATGGTCCAAAATTGTGTCTTCCCTGCAGACTTTCTAGTCCTTGACATTGAGGTACCTGAATCTTTGATGAATGCCTCGATAATCCTTGGACGACCCTTTTGGCCACTGCAAAGGCAAACATTAATTGCCACATAGGCAAAATGGATATCACCTGTGCAGGACAAACTATCACTCTTGATATTTTTCAATCCTCCAAGAGATTCCATGATGATGATTTTTTTGACTCAGATACTGAAATTTCAAATTTGGTGGATGAGACAATGTTGGTAGATACCCTTCCTGACTATAAATTCTTCGAGGAATCTAACTCAGAATTAGTGGTCGGCGAAATCTTTGATTTGGAGACTTGTCTTGACCAAAAATCCATTCTTGATGAATACCCTGATCACCCTGACCCATCCACTCTTCCCTCACCCCACCTTTCCACACTAACTTCATCCAATCCTCACCATCCCTTCCCCGACCCCTTTCCTATGGACCTACCACCAGACCTGCCCGAGGTTGGCATTCAACCCAAATTAAAACCATGGCCAGACTCAGGCCACATTTATCATTTTCCATCGGACTTTGATCCCTATCTTTCTACCAATCAATTTTCCAGGGATCCGGAAGAAGACGCATTTTTTGCAGGCATCCAGGTGTCTAATTATTTACACGATTATCCGTCTTCTGTGCATACCTTCACGCCCAGCTGAATGGCGTAAAAGATAGCATTGGATGGGAGGTAACTGATGATAACGTCATCATCAGTCATATCTAGCTTTAATTAGTCATAATCAAGGATTAAATGCTTCTACATAATAGCTAGACCATAATTCACTGCAAATCCATTCTGAGAGAATAATAAGAAAATAGGGGTAAAACTACAGTTTTAACAGCATATCTTAATAGCAGAACAATCACAGGATTTTCCAGGGGTTAATTAAAGGTTAAATGGTCATAAATGTCTAACAAGAAGGTTCGTGTAGACAGAAAAGGGTTTTCACGCATTTTGAGAATTAAATGACATCTGAAACCCTAAAAATAGACCTGCTTGATTCACTAAGGGTATGGTCAGGATAAAATCTACCTAAACCCTCTAAAATTCATATAAAAATATTCTCTAGGGTTTGGTATGCTTAATTTGACCATTGGAACCCAATTTGACCTAAAACAGTCTAAGATAGATAGTTACCATAATTTAGGTTTTTGCATAAATTACCTAATCAAACTTGGTCAAAACATAAATCTAACTTCACCATTGGATTCCTTGGGTCTAAATTAGGTTTTTACCAAATTTGGGTCCAATCAGAGATCATCTTGACCTAGTTTGCAATTTGGTCCAGTCTGAGTCTTTTCTCTCACACACATGCCCCTAACTTTTGAATTCCTTACAAATAGGTCCCTATATTTGTCGTCACTCTTTACAAATAGGTCCTTGCACCATTATCGCAGAGGTATTCTTCTTCGGCGACCTTTGATTGAAGAGACCTCCTTCTCTAATCAATGAATCCCTTCCAAAATTGGAAGGGAGATTCCTTGAGAAGTTCTTTTTCCAACAAAGCAAGTTTCAATCTCCATAACCTTCCCAATATCTCATGTGAACGCATGAGAGATTCAGGTATCTTAGGTTTCCTTCTATGGCAAGCTTTCTAAGCTCGCAAAGCTTGATTCCTAAGCTAATCCGACTCCCTAAGGCCTATATAAGGATCCCCTTGGCAAACCATTTTCCCTACACTCAAATTTGGCTTGGAATCCCTCTACTTCATCCCTCCTCTCTGGTTGAATAGCTCCTTGATGTCCGGTGATCGTCTCTGACCTCTCTCGTCGTCCACCTACAATACCGGAGGCTGATTCTCCTTCCTCATCTTCCTCCACGTCGTGCCGTACCAGCCGACGTCTCTCCCTCCGTCGTCCTCGCCATTTCCTACCTCCACCGGAGCACCTTCATCCCCGGCGCCGACGTACCCCAGCAAGTCGACCCCCCCTTTCGTCCGTTAGTTTAGTAGTTTAGTTCCCTTAGACTTTTTAGGTTAATTCTTCTCCTCTTAACTCTAAATCCGACCATCGACTACGCCATTCACCCTCATCTCCTCCATCTCCGGTGACCACTCTGGTGAGGTGTTTCCACCGCTACGCACCTCCATCCACCTTGCCAACAAGCTCGTTACCTCCGCCACATCCACTCGTACAAAAGCCCTAACTTACTTAGGTCGATTGGCCCTCCTAACCATCGACCGAACAACCCATCAATTTCCGACCTCCTCCGCCTTTGCCAGCCATCTCCGACCCCTCTCGCAGCACGCCACCGCCACCAACACCTTTACCGCATCGTCGCGATCCTATTGAGCTTCTCTGACAAGGTTGCAAGGCCATACTTTGTGTTTCAAGTTGCCGACCATTGCCTCCATTACCGAAGACCTTCAAGCAAGCTTTGAAGCTTGCTTCCCAGCCAAGAGCTCTAGGTGCGAGTCCCAGGTGACATGGAATTGCAGTACAAACACCTTCACTCGATCAATTGGAGTGTTTGACCACAGCTCCTATGCGAATTGGACCAAGACACCTCAAGCAGCTCACGGCTGTGTACGAGGAGAAAAGATGTGGGATTAGTCCCACCTCGGATAGAGAAGAGTATTCGCAGCGGTATAAATTGAATGAGTCACACAACCTTATTGCCTCCTAACACCAGGGTGAGGTCCTCCTTACCCGCACTTCCCGACTCACCTAACCTGCTCCCACACCTCGACTACTACCCACGCCGGTAGCCCTGGTCCTAGGTACGCGAATCCCTGAAACCCGATTAGCCGAGCATATGATCAGACATTGAGAAAGAGAAGGGGAAGAGAGAAAGAGAAAGCATGGGGTCATGGGGGTTTTTGCTCTTGCAGGCACTTGTGCGACACTTAGTCGCGAGGAGAAGAAAGACTGAGAAGGCAGGACAGAGAAAGAAGAGAAGAGGAAGAAGAAGTACAGTGCCCTCTTGGCACTTGTCCACTGCTCTTGGCACTGTAGCAGTGGACACTTAAGCCGTTCAGCTGAAAGATTCTGTTGTCTGATTTGTTTGACAGGGAGTGCACTGTGCACTAAAGCTTACGTGGATTTAAAGTGGTTAATACTATTCATTTATTTAGATCATTAAGTAACTATTATATGTGTATCTAAGCTAATAATTGATGATTCAAATCACCATTATTTTGCCTTAGATGTCTTTTTACCTCATTAGATCCTTCATATACTCATGCTATACATTGAATATTAGTTTTGAGTAATTAATTATGCTTTTTAATATTATTTGTTGAGATTAGTGCATGAATTCCATATTTGCTCCATGTGTTCAACCTCGGATTTCTTTCGAGCTATATATTATATTACTTTTCGTGATTTATTAGCTATACTATAACGCAACTACTTTTAAAATACTGATTTACTGCATAAACATTTTGGTGCCATTGTCGGGGAGCAACGCTCTATTCATCGCTATTCTCTTGCTATATTTTGATTATATTTGAGCACTAACTTGCCCTGTTTGATTTTTTGTGATTTTCTGAGGTATATCACGAGGCGATCTTCCATGCAAAATAGCCACTCCAGGGTTGGTAGCTTTTCTATTCTTCCCTAATCAACCTCTTGATCTTGGGAAGACAAAAAAAGGAAACAATGAATTAGGAATCATCTGCCTTATTTTAATAGTAATCATCATTTAAAAAGGCAAGTTTCCTAATTTGTGAACAAATTTCATATCTGATTGAAGCTTGAGACAATTCTGTTTAGAATTCCCTACCCAAATTTCCTATACGTATTAGGGACTACGCGTAATTTCTAATCTTCCTGGACCACGCACTTCTTATTTGAAGTCCAAGGAGAACATTTAAGATCAAATTGGATGCAGAATAGAGCCAATTAGGGTTTCAATTTTAGGATTTTGGAGTGCTAGTTTACACTTGCCGGTATAAAAGGAAACAAACTCACCTGCATTTGTGTGCTACCCAAGCCCTTGGTTGAAAAGATCTAATCAAGAAAAATCCTAAAATCAGTCTCTAATTTCACTTGAATCCTAAAATCTTGGACCTAATAACTTGAGAGTCAATTCAATGTGATTTATGAGTCTTGACCTAGATTTCATTCTGCTATCTTTAGGGCAAGTCAGGTGAAGTTGACCTACATTGTAGGCCAATCAATTTCCAAATTAGGTTACAAGTCAAATTAACTTCTAATCAAGTGGAATTAAAGGCACAAATTATGACTTAAAATTGGTAGACTTAAGAGGTCAAGTTATCCATTCTGGTCTACCTAGACCCTCAGTGACAAGGAAGGTCGGGTGGGGGAAGCCCTGTAACCCGTGGGGATGCTCTACCCTGTAGGGGTTTTTGTGGGACTTTCCTTTCCTGGCTACCCAGGTAATTCTCAGGTGGATGACTTTCTGATCTAGGGGTATCATTCGCCTCGAACCTCTATAGTCATCCAAAAATCTTTGGGTGCCTTGATTGAGTCCAACAACATCCAGTCCCTTATCTTTTCTCTAGTGCACATACACAGATCATCTTGGGAATTTCTAATTTGATCAAATCAATTACAATCTAATTTTGAGCTTGATTCTACATCCTGATTCCACCACCTGATTTGAAAATGCAACCTGACATGTTAGGAAAAGTGATTAGGAAACCTACGTCCCAAATGACCATCAAAGACAAAATGATTAAGGATGCTTACAAACATCATGAAGAGTATTCCAGATCCTCAAATCCATTCAGGGGATTCAGGTTAATGACACATCAAAATTCATTTTTAACCATGCTCAGATGATTTTGTCCCAAATGATACATGGTTCAACCTGGGATGATCTCTTATGAGAATATTTTACATTGAGGACATTACATGACAATGAGTATTTACAATGTTGGTCAAACCCCATACTTTTAGAGAAACACCAAGATCTCATGGAAGCATGTGGTATAGCACTGGATGCATTATATGAAGGCACTAATAAAAAATACCTGCCAAAGGATAATGAGACACCTTGAGCAACACTAAAGATCAACATTTCCCAAATCCCGGGTTCGAGAATCAAGGTTATAGTGGACCCCCAACCCAAATGAATTCAGATTCAAATTTCACAGCAATTGACATTCCTGATCTTGATGAGGGTTGGGAGGATCCAATTGTAGGTGTTCCCAATCTCGAACGAACCCTAGAAAATCGAAAGCCTGGTTCACCAAGCTTAGATTTCCCAGACACCTGTGATACTAAAATTGAATCAGAACCTCTCAAGGGTGTAAATTCCATCCTTTATTCTAATAAGGTGACTCTCGAGAGCAATTCTGATGTCCCTGTAGAGCCCAACCTAGATTCTAGTGATCCAACCCACACCCTTAACCTAGAATCTGTATCTGAGCCTTATTGGGATGATTACAAGGCCTCGTGTGATGGAAATCAGATTTTGAATGTGGATTATGATTCTAGGCCTATATTTGATGAGTGCACCTCTCCAACCTCCTCAGAGATATAGATTGAGTTTTTGGAAGTCACGCCCATCTATGATAAAGAAACCAAGGAGTTGGAAGAGTTAGGAATCGATTGGGTCTACCCTACGAGAAAAGAACCCGAGCCTATGCCTAATAGGGACACCTTTTTTAGCTCGGAATATGAAAATAGGCTACATCAAAGTCAGGTTGCTGATTGTCTACATCTTGATTTATTCTATGGTGGAACCTGTGACCCTGAATTAGATTCAGAACATGATTCTTGCAAGTTCTCCGACAATTTCGAATCTTACCTTGATTTAGGAGAACTATTGCTTCTTGACACTCTAAACCAATCTACAACCTCAGCATACACGACCCATTCTTCGACTCTGACTCTGAGGTCCTTAATCCCAAGATCATTACTTCAAAATCAAGTTCCACTGAGATGGAATCATTCCTTTTTTATCCTTAGGAACCAGAAACAGTAATTACCAAGAGTGTCTACAATCCAGAGTTTGAATCTTTCCTTAACTCAGGTTTCCATAACCCTCTAAACACTCTTCAGGCATTTACATTTGATTTTGATGGCCATTATGAACCTACCTTGAAATCCTTCTTAGAGGAGCCCTCACACAAAATTTTTATTAATGCCACCTCTTCTACACATACAGAGCCTTCCAAAACCCATTCTCAACCCCGACCCACAACCAGACTCAATTTTTACTCTGATTCTCCTCTTGATGAGCCGGTTGCAGATGATTCTCCTCCATATTTTAATCGGGTACCGGATATCGATCAGAGTGCAAATTACATGCCATCTTTCTCTGATCACCCTCGTAGGGACCTCACATCCTCCACAATCCATTCTCTTTCGAGGATCCCTACTTTGACCAGGCTGATCCGATTCAGCCAAATGCTAGCTTTACACCTCCACATCTCTTTGAGTCACATAGCATATGGTGGGTTTCGTATCTATTGATTCACATCTATCAATCCACCAGATTGATTGGGTTTGGGCTGCATCATCAACCTGTTGACTTAAACAAACACCTAGTTGGACCAACCATGCTATTGATCAAGGTGCTTGTTCTACAAAATTCGTCTGATTTGACCACTCCTTCTCCATGACCATTTCTGCTTGACTAAAGGCATTGAATTTAGTACTTAATGGGAGGCAACCCGTCATTCCAAAAACCTAAGATCCTTTTGATTATCCTTTTATACTTCACGTCTATTGCACTTCGAGTTTAATTTTAGAATAGTCGACTCCACCTTTGGTACTCATGCCAGAGCTTAAAATTGTTTGCAACAATCGTCCCAACCCGTTCGCCCACCCAATTATCTTGTTCTAATCCCTGAACCCAAACTGATTTCATACCCTCCGATTTACAATGAGGACATTGCAAAACTTAGGCATGGGGGCGTGTTAAAGTGAAAACATACAAAAATTCAAAGTTCTAAAGGGTTCTCACAAAAAATACATATTCCAAAAAAAAAAACAAAGAAAAAAAAATGGAGAAAGGGGAGGAAATTTTGAAAAAATTAAATGCAAATCATTCTTGAGAGGAGGAAGAGGTGATTTAAATGTCAAAAAGGAGTAACAATTTGAAATAAAAAGAGTTAGTAATTAGTAAAAGATTATGAAATCTATTTAAGTTCTAGACCAAACCAAAAGAAAGAAATAAAAGTCAAAAAGTGCTAAGAGACATAGAGAGTAGTATGAATGCTGATCTTAGGCCTCTTGGGCTTGTTTAGGCTTAAAAATTCAAGTATCCGTTAAGATTTGGATGGTTCTCAAGAGGTTGAGGAAAATGCGAAGCTTAAGTATTAGGTCTAAGGCTTAGGGATTATTTGGCATCGTTAACTGACCTTTGATTTGAGGGACTCGGTAACCTAAGCACCCCAATCCACACACAGTCTGGTTCAGCGCGCTTAATTATCAAAATCACGCAAAAGTGTTAATTCTGTTCTGAAAAAGCTACCTAGATTAGGAGTGGCTTATCAACACATATTGATTTGGATGAGTTCCCGATGCGGAGAGGTAGGAAATTTCCCTCGAAGATGCACAATAACATACCGTCTCCTTGGTGCATGTCTCATAGGATATCTAAATACCCTATTGGGGCATGTAAGCAGCTTGTGCTGATTCAGGTGCCATGGGTAGCATTATCACAAAATGTCAATTGCCAGGACTTGAATTTAACTACAGAACGCCATGGGTGGCACTATCTCGAAGTGTCGAAAGCCAGGGTTCTGGGGGTTACCATGGGCGGTGCTATCTCGAAGCATCGAAAGCCAGGGACCCTACGAGGATTGATGGTGGGAGCTAGCAATCTGATACAGACTGTGTTGTAACGCCAATCTGAAGTTAGAAATAAAGAAGAAAAAGAGAGAGAAAACTCTCCAAAATAATGTAAAAAATTCTTCTCTCTCTCTCTTACAAAAATGCACTACAAACTGAACCAGGACTAACCATGTTTTAAGCATGAGTGCTTTAACCGCGGAGTTCAACGAACCTTAGGTTAGTTCCTGTGGGCCTTAGAAACCTTTGTGACAAACTAAGGCTAAAGTTGGTATGGTCTGGATCTTGGTTGGTACTTGAGTAACTTTAGGCCTATTGTTGGCATTCTAACCTAATCTACAAAAGAAAGCACACATCAAGAATCTGAGCATAGAAAGACATGGTCTAGAATTTGAGTTAATTCCATGAGATTTTGCTAAGGGGTTAGCAAAAGTTAGGCATGGGGGTATGATGATAACATCATCATCGACCATATCTAGCTTTAATTAGTCATAATCAAGGATTAAATGCTCCTACATAACAGCCAGAGGACTATAATTCACTGCAAATCCATTCTGAGAGAATAACAAGAAAATAGAGGTAAAACTACAGTTTTAACAGCATATCTCAATTGCAGAACAATCACGTAATTTCTTAGGGTTTAATTAAAGGTCAAATGGTCATAAATGTCTAACAAGTAGGTCCGTGCAGATAGAAAAGGGTTTTCATGCGTTTCGAGAATTAAATGACATCTGAAACCCTAAAAACAAACCTGCTTGATTCACTGAGGTTATGGTTAAGATAAAATCCACCTAAACCCTCTAAAATTTATATGAAAATATTCTCTAGGGTTTGGTATGCTTAATTTGACCATTGGAACCCAATTTGACCTAAAATAGAGTCTAAGACAGATAGTTGCCCTAATTTGGATTTTTGCATAAATTATCCAATAAAACTTGGTCAAAACCTAAATCTAACTTCATCATTGGATTCCTTGGGTCCAAATTAGGTTTGTACCAAAATTTGGGCCTAGTCAGATATCATCTTGACCTAGTTTGCAATTTGGTCCAATTTGAGTCTTTTCTCTCACACACATGCCCCTAACTTTTGAATTCCTTACAAATAGGCCCCTATATTTGTCGTCACTCTTTGCAAATAGGTCCTTCAACCATTATCGTGGAGGTATCTTTCTCCGGCGACCTTTGATTGAAGAGACCTCCTCTAATCAATGAATCCCTTCCAAAATTGGAAGGGAGATTCCTTGAGAAGTTCTCTTTCCAACAAATCAAGTTTCAATATCCATAACCTTCCCAATCTCTCATGTGAACGCATGAGAGATTCGGGTATCTTAGGTTTCCTTCTACGACGAGCTTTCCAAGCTCGCAAAGCTTGATTCCTAAGCTAATCCGACTCCCTAGGGCCTATATAAGGATCCCCTTGGCAAACCATTTTCCCTACGCTTGAATTTGGCCTGGAATCCCTCTACTTCATCCCTCCTCTCTGGCTGAATAGCTCCTCGACGTCCGGTGATCGTCTCTGACCTCTCTCGTCGTCCGCCCGCAATATCGGAGGTGGATTCTCCTTCTTCGTCTTCCTCCACGTCGTGCCATACCAGTCGACGTCTCTCCCTCCATCGTCCTCGCCATTTCCTACCTCCACCGGAGCACCTTCATCCCCGGCGTCGACGTACCCCCAGCAAGTTGATCTCCCCCCTTTCGTCCGTTAGTTTAGGAGTAGTTTAGTTCCCTTAGACTTTTAGGTTAATTCTCCTTCTCTTAACTCTAAATCCAACCATCGACTACGCCATTCACCCTCATCTCCTCCATCTCCGGTGACCACTTCGGTGAGGTGTTTCCACCGCTACGCACCTCCATCCACCTTGCCAACAAGTCCATTACCTCCACCACATCCACTTGTACAAAAGCCCTAAGTTAGGTCGATTGCCCCTCCTAACCACCGACCGAACAACCCATCAATTTCCGACCTCCTCCGCCTTCGCCAGCCATCTTCGACCCCTCCCGCAGCACGCCACCGCCACCAACGCCTTTGCCACATCGTCACGATCCTATTGAGCTTCTCTAACAAGGTCGCAAGGCCATACTTTGTGTTTCAAGTTGCTGACCATTGCCTCCATTACTGAAGACCTTCAAGCAAGCTTTGAAGCTTGCTTCCCAACCAAGAGCTCCAGGTGCGAGTCAGTACAAACACCTTCACCTGGTCAATTGGAGTGTTTGACCACAGCTCCTATGCGAATTGGACCAAGACACCTCAAGCAGCTCACGGCTGTGCACGAGGAGAAAAGATGTGGGATTAGTCCCACCTCGAATAGAGAAGAGTAGTCGTAGCGATAAAAATTGAATAAGTCACACAACCTTATCGCCTCCTAACACGAGGGTGAGGTCCTCCTTACCCGCACTTCCCGACTAACCTAACCCGCTCCCACACCTCGACTATTACCTACGCCAGTAGCCCTAGTCCTGGGTATGCGGATCCCTGAAACCCGATTACCCGAGCATATGATCGGACATTGAGAAAGAGAAGGGGAAGAGAGAAAGAAAGAGCACGGGGTCATGGGGGGTTTTGCTCTTGCAGGCACTTGTGCAACACTTAGTCGCAAGGAGAAGAAAGACCAAGAAGGTAGGCCAGAGAAAGAAGAGAAGAGGAAGAAGTACAATGCCCTCTTGGCACTGTAGCAATGGACACTTAAGTCGTTCGGCTGAAAGATTCTGTAGTCTGATTTACTTGACAGGGAGTGCACTGTACACTAAAGCTTACGTAGATTTAAAGTGGTTAATACTATTCATTTATTTAGATCATTAAGTAATTATCATATCTATATCTAAGCTAATAATTGGTGATTCAAATCACTATTATTTTGCCTTAGATGTCTTTTTGCCTCATTAGATCCTTCATATACTCATGTTATACATTAAATATTAGTTTTGAATAATTAATTGTGCTCATTAATATTATTTGTTGAGATTAGTGTGTGAATTCCATATTTGTTCCCTATGTTCAACCTCGGACTTCAATTCGAGTAATAAATTGCATTTGTTGATTGAGCGATTGAGAGGGTACTACAATGAATGCATATTTAAATCTCCCTCACTCATCATGCTACATCAATAGTAACCCATCATTTTTCCTGCTTTCCTTTTCTCTTTCTTTTTCCAAGTTTTGACCATCCTAAACTCGACTGCCTTTCACTAAGGTGATCCCTACTCCCTCCTAATGCATGGGGACATTGCATTTCATAAGCATGGGGGGGTGTCTTTAAAATTTTGACGATCGATTTAGGATTTTCAAAACCTAAAAACATGCATTTTTTCTTTTGTCATTTTGTTTTTTTTGTTGGCATACCCAAAAAAAATAAAAATCTTGAAACTTTTTGAGGAAAATTTTGAAATCGGAACTAAGGTTGAAAACTCACTTTTGGTACAATGGGATTTAATCTTTAACAAGTAGGGATAAGGATACGAATCTGATTATTTGAATTTCAGGATTTTTCTTTAGACTAAATTAGATATCCTTCTCCAAAATTTCACCTGAATTCATGATACTTCAGGTGACTTGATCCTCTTTTGTAATATGGAAAGTATCTGGCTTAGTTTCTGCTTCAAAAACTTGCATTTCATGTAGAACTTCTTGTGTCAAATTTCACACACAAGCCAACACCTAAAAACTACTAAAAATTAGAAAAACCCCCTTGTTTAGCCTTAGTAAAAGTCTGAAGCAGATCATTGGTTTGAGTTCCCACTGCTGAGAAGGAGGAAAATCCCTCCTTTGAGGATGCAATGTCAACATGTTATTGCCTCGGCGCTGCTCCATATCTATATTTGCTGAACGCTTGAGTTGCTACGTTAACGTGTTTGGTTTTAAAAACCTGTCGTAGTTTGAAAACGAAAAACTCGTGCTCAACAAATAAAATTTATACCGGAATGGAAATCCCGGGTCGAACACAGGGAGGCTCACTTTTGATTTAAAGACACGCGTTTGTTTTATTTGTCACGAGGTAAATTAATTGATTAGAACTATCTAACTATTTACAATAAATAGAAGAGAGAGAGAGTAAGAGAGAGAGAATATTACAAACAAAAATTAAAAAGAGGTGTAGAATGAACATGGAATTCATCATTAAAAGATTATTTTTTACACTAAACATTACAACTAGAAAGCAGTAAATCTATTCTAGAAAATAGTAAATCTACTCTAGAAAGCAGTAAAAAGAATGGGGAGAGAGATATCCTCCTCGACAGTTGCTTGGAGGATGAGCCGGACGGGACGACGCCTGGACGAAGGGGAACAGAGCAGGACGAAGGAGGATGAAGCAGGAAGAATGGGAACGGGGTAGCACGTCATTGTTTTCGTGGGATCTGCTTCTGAAATGGGGACGAAAAATTAACTTTATCTCGCGAGAAGCATCCCGGGTGTGGGACAAGCTTCTCTTGAGCTTTGGAGAGGGAGAGAAGAGAAGGAAGGGATGAGAATTTCGTGTGGAGGAGGTCTCCTTTTATAGTTGCAAGGAGTGAGGGCAATTTTGTCATTTTAATTTGAAAATCATTAAATCAGGGGTCTTTAGTGATGGATAAAACCGTCGCTAAAGCCCAATCGTGGGCGATGTGTGGCGGAGTGCACGCGCCTGCTCGCGTGTGTAACGCACTTTCACGTTCAGCTAATTTCAGCGATCGGATGGCTTATCTCGCGCCTCTGCTCGCTCCTCAACGCGTGCCCGCCTGTGTGCGATCCCTCGTCACGCATAGACGTGCGATAGAGCATGGAACGAATTGAACGCCCGCAACCGCTCGATCACGATCGAGCGGTCGCGGAGACCGCTCACCCGCACCTTAAATGCCGCTCGTGCAGGCTCGAACGGGCACCTCGCCTTCTCACGAGCGGTTCACCCGCTGCGCTACAGCGACTCTTGTGTCGCGGAGACGAATTCAGGCGTGCGCATCCACAGCTGTTGGATGCGCATCCAACGGCGGAGAAGCGACGAAGAAGAGATGGTGCGGCTAGTGTAGCTGTCGGTTGGGCAGCTGAGATGACGCCACGTGGCACTGTCTTGGCCGTCCATCTTATGGTTGATGTAGATGGTGCCACGGTTGTCAGATTGAGTCGATTTTCATTCCATTAGGCTACGATCATCGATCCGAATCCATCCGTGTGGTCAGATTTGTCATTTGAAGTGTAGATTCACATCATCTTGGCCCTTGATCTTCTAGGGTTCCCCGATCTTTATCTGATGCTACAGATGTCTGATTAGGGTGATCTTGGAGTCGTTGAACTCCAATCGTCGCCCTGATCACATCTGTATAGTTGGATCCTCGATCGGAGGCCCCGATAAAAAGTTTGTCCTGTCCATGAACATAAAAGGAGACAATTAACCTCCATTTTATTCAAACTAATCTAAACGCAAGATGATGCATGTTATACAATATTTATAGTATGCAATGCAATTCTATGTTTAAGAACATGTATAAATAGACATCTTAAGTAGTGTAAGCATGTTTACATCATACCCCCATGCCTATCTTTTGCTAGTCCCTAGCAAAAACTATAGCTATTTATAAAAAAATCAGGTTGGATTATTTGGGCTTGAGTTATTTTCAATCATTAAGAAAATGTTTACTTAGGATTTGAACTTTCAAAGACACAACAGTGCCCGAGTATCTGCCAAAATGTAGACCACCTCAAGGCCTCGCCTTATTTAAAGAAAAATTTCTTTTTCTCTTTTTTCCTCTTTTCTAATCTTTTGAATTTTCAAGTTTTAGGATTTAAGAGTGGCTTTCTACGGCCATTCAACTCACGCAAGATTTGATGAGAACCCTAAGTTATAAGCATCTTATTGTGAATGTGATCGACTTGTTGACCGGCAGTTAAAACGGACTTCGGATTTCTATGCCTCTAGGTGACCTAAAAAAGAGAATTCTTCCTAAAGGTATATCTTTACAGCCGGTAGCTTTCTCCCTACTTTTAATTTTTTACGGGATCAACACAAGGGTGAATTGAGTGTATATCTCCCCAGTTTATTCTACTTCTCTTCTTCTTCCTAGGTGTTTTGGGAATTTTCAATGCATTTGTTGAGCTAGGTTCTGGATAACCGGTCGATGAGCTGTTACCACCGACAACTTGCCAGCCATACTCGTGCGTCGAAGTGTGGTTTATTTCTTTTTTCTCTCTCTCTTTTTTTTGTTCATTTTGACTTTCTTTTCTCTCTTTTTTTTTTAAGTAGGTGGCTTCCCTGGTCTAAAATTTACCTAAAGGCAGCAAAAAGAGAAAGGTCCAGTGACTGAGCTCTGGATAACCTACCTATGGGCTGTTACCCACGATAACTTACCAGCCATATCACCCTAGAAGGTTCATTAGCTACCCAATTTTCGTTAAAATCGCCGAACAACGAGTCAGTGCAAAGAAAGTGTGTAGATGCTAAAAACTCAAAGTTCCCTCAAATCAGAAGGCGGGTTGATAAGTTGTGTACTTATCACCCAAACTTATTTATTCCAATTTAAATAGAATTCAGGTTGATGAGGACTCGAAAAACAAATCCACATTTTAGTGGATACACGGGCTGATTAAGTCTAAAGACCTGAAGGGTCTTTGTGTTCAAATCATAATGTAGTATTTCCAAAGATTGAAAATTTTCTTAAACCCCAGTTCTCTTTCCTAATTCCATTTTTTTTAATAAAAGAAACAAATAAACAAATCTACGGAGCTGACGAATAAATTCAGAGATGAATATCCACCTTCCCTTGCCTATCTAATGCAATGTCCACATTGTATTAAAAAGACATAAAACAGAATGGAATATAATAGAAAGAACCTGAATTGCGTGAATGTCAGGTCCGCTCCGAAATAAAAACTAAAAAGAACTATATACGTGCTGAATTTAGTGCCTTCAGCTAGGCACACTATACAAAGAAGAGAAATAAAGAATTCACAGGTACAGATCAGAATCAGAATAAACAGAAGAAAAATCTGACCTGTCAGCAGATGTCCACAAATGTGGACCAGATTGTGGTCCAGACCCATACCCCATAGTCGAGAATATCTCAGGTTCTGGATAAAAATTACCCAAAATTTAAAATTAGTATGCAAGTGGGGTCGGGTCTGCGATTTATGAGGATGCAACCCAAGACCAAAAAGTCAGGTTACAGAGAAATCAAGCTCAAAAGGATAATCATTGAATGTATGCTTGGGTTTGACATCCTCAGAACAAATGTCGTAAGGGTCCTGGTTTGATGGTTTCAACTTAATAGGAACCCTTCGACTCAATCCTCTACTTCCTCCGGAACTTTCTTCCTAAATCAAAATTTCCCGGCTCCTATCCTCCTCATTCAGCATGTCAAATTCAGGACCTCTTGCATATTAATCACTCCATCTGAAATCTCCAAGTCTAAATGATGTGGCTGAATCAGAATTGACTTGGGTCTAATTATCTCAGAAATAGAATCATCGATAAGCTCAATGGGGTGTAACTGACAATCAGGGCATTGAATTAAATCCTTCTGAAAATGCGATTCTGGATCCGTAATGTGAGCCCCAATAAGATAAGTTTCCTCAATTATTGGGCTATCAAATGATCTATCATATTCCTCAGGCCTAATCGTCTCACAAAAATCATATTCTGTGAACTCACGTGAGACTTCGCAACTTGAATCTTCACCATCAGAATCAAAGAAATCAAGATCCGTATTAATGTATGTCCCAAAATCATCTGTCACTTTCTGTTCCAAGGAGACATACGTTTCCTCGTACCCTGACTCAGGGATCTCAAGTGAAGAAATCATATCATCCTTAATTGGTTGTTCTAATTCAATCTGGTCAGCCTCATAACACGTGTCCCCCCAATAGGTGCCTGAATGGGTTCTGACATTGGCTCTCCTGAAGGAAGTTCATCCTAGGAATCATCCCACGACTGAACTAAAGCAACCACAAATCTCATCCTTAATTTCGCTAACTTCCCAAGTAGAAACTCACCCGGGTTCTTATCCTTAACATCCTGGAGCCAATCAACAAATACTTATTCAAATCATCAATCATCTGAATCAGAGGCTCCAATCTTTCAATGCAAGGTGTTGGTTGAACTTCTAAAGTTTGTATGATATTCCTTAAGTTAGCCAGAACCTTATCTTGAACCTAATTACCCTGAACCAAATGAGTTGGTTCAGGGTTGGGCGGGTTTGGGATCAATGCAGAGGAGTTAACGTATTGAGATTCGTTATACCCTTCCTAATAATAGGTCATTTCGGATTCTTCAAAAGGTGGTAATGACCTAAAGGCAGTGTAATCAGAGGATAGGTAAGGATCAATATATCCTTCCTGATTGTAGATCAAATTAGGTTGTCCATGAAAGGTTGACGATCTATAATTGATGTGGCTTTGAGAAGGATAGAAATCACAATCATAGTGTTCAGGGTTAGACCCTAAACACGAAGGTTTGGAATTGTATCCCCATTCCGAGTTATCCCAACTAACTGATGGTTCATTACAGTACGAGTTGGGATAATCATCATGTTGAGGATAATTCAAAACAGGAGGGAAAGAGCGGGAATGCGTGTAATATGTGGAAGGATTCATGAGAGACGGGAGGAAGAAAGGTGCCCTGCAATACAAACAATCAAACCTGTCCTTAAGTGGGCTAGCCTAAAAACCTACAGACTCCCAAAACCCGTCTTGAGATAAAGGAACGATTTGATCTATTTCTGTCTGTTTAATCCAACCAGTTAGAAGGAGGGACTGGGGAGAAGGTTCTTCCTTTGACTTGTGCCTCTGGTTCCTAGTGTACCCTCCAGCTACGATCGTTTGATTCTGCTCCCCTAGCTAGACATTAGATTGAACAGTAGAAATAGACTAATCGAAAATAATCTCGCTTTGGGCTCTGAAGAGCGAGTCGAATCCTTAAGGCCAACGTCTACTCTGTTTTATTTAAGGCTAGGTTTGAATGTGCTTTGGAATGTGATGGGCCCTTTATATGGATTGTGACCTTAATGATTGATTGATTTGTGTGTGCGTGCTCAACCAGTGGTTTTCAAGCAAGATTATTTTTGATGTAGTGAATTTTAGAGTTCAAATCTTGCTTAGTAGCTTTTAGGATTCAACTTTAGGTGTTTTCAAACAAGTTTTGTTGGCACACCAGGTTTTGAAAGCACGAGTGAAGATGTTTTCCTTTAAAACTTAAAAGAATGTAGAGTGCCTGGTAAATCCCTAAGAGTTGAACCTAAGTGGCAGCTACTTGATGAGTTGATTTTAATTGAAGTGGTGCAGCCTAATCAACTCAAATAATTGGCCTGTTGTACCACTTAATTAGGCACACAAGTGATTACCTAATCTGATTTCTACTCAATTATGTGTTTGGATGTGTGTACCGGCTCCAAAGGTTGGTTTACCGGTCGAGTTTGAAAATCAGATGAGGTTGTGTATCTCTGTGAGATTTTTTTTTTAATTTTTCTTTTTTAATGTGGAGGTTGGGGCGGGTGTAGGTGTCCAACAACAAATAATCTAACCTTGGAGTTTATAAGAACACCTAGGGTTGGTTGATGTTTGTGTTATTATGTGGTGAAATGAAATCTAATGGGTGGGAGGTAGGGGATAACTTACAAAACCTTCCACAGCACTTTACTCTAATCTACCTCTTTTGCTTGTCTCAAAAGAGTACCTACAATCACAATGAGAAAGGAGAGAAGTGAGGTAAATAATTTGTAAGTTGGAAAACGCAAAAAAAAAAATCAAATAGCGTCGCCTCCCTGGCCACGGTGCCAAAATGTTGAACGCTCGAGTTGCTACGCTAACGTGTTTGGTTTTAAAAACCTATCGTTGTAGTTTGAAAGCGAAGAACTCGTGTTCAACAAATAAAATTTATACCGGAATGGAAATCCCAGGTCGAACACAAGGAGGCGGATGTTTGATTTAAAAACACACGTTTGTTTTATTTGTCACGAAGTAAATTAATTGATTAGAACTATCTAACTATTTACAATAAATAGAAGAGAGACAGAGTAAGAGAGAGAGAGAATATTACAAACAAAAACCGAAAAGAGGTGTAGAATGAACATGGAATTCATCATTAAAAAGATTGTTTGTTACACTAAATGGTTCACGCTTAGGGTTTCGTGTTATTTTAAAGTCCTAGGTGTTGTAGTATATCATGAAAAGCTATCACCAGTTTACAATTTATTACTAGGAATTAAAAGTTTCTCGAGGTCGAACTCAGGGAGCACACGTCATTCTAGAAACATAATTTCACAATTCTATTACAAAAAGATTAAAAGAGAGAGTGAGTGAGCAAAAGTTCTCTTTTTGGGTTTTTCTTCTTCTCTCTTCTTCTTTTCTTTGCTACAGCTGCCTCCTCTTTCTTTCTTTCTTCGGCTGCTGTGTCCTTCTTCTTCTTTGCTGCAAAGGCTCCTTCCTCCTCTTTTCTCTTTCTTTTTCTCTGGCCCGTCCTCCTTTCTTCTCTTCTGCTCCGCTCCTTCTTTTCTTCTCCTTTCTGTTTCGATGTCTGATTCAGAAATCAGATGCCTTATCTGATCAGCCTCTCCTTCTTCCTTTCGTTCCTCTTGGCTTCTCTGGCTTCTTTTTCTCCTCTACTTCCTTCCTTCTCCTTTCTTCCTCTCTGCGGCTAAGTCCCAGTCGCTGCTCTTCCTCTTCTTCTTTCTTCCTTCTTCTCTTCAGCAATTCCTTGCTTCTTCCTTCCTCACCTGTTCCCTGCACACACACACAAGCTTAGCGCAAAACCTACCCTACCCTCTTCCCGCGTCTCTCTCTCTGAATCTCTCTTTGGTACGCTCTCCCAGAGCCGGGTAATTGGGTTGGGTTGCGTGCCCGGGTCCAGGCGCACCGGTGTGGGTGGTGCGCGAGGAGTGCACAGGAGTAGGGATAGTCGGGTCGGGTCAGGTCTGCGTGGGAAGAGCTGCGGACGAGACCCGGGTGATAGGTGAGGAGGGACCTCACCCCAGTGATTCAAGGCGAAAAGCTTAGAGCACTTTTTCAATTTATGTGTGGGCGTGCGCCCACACACTTCCAAGGTGGGACTAAAGTCCCACCTCTGCTTCGCGCACTTGCAGGCAGGAAGCTGCGAGCAATTGGGGCAGCAGCGAAGCATGCGACCCCAATTGAGAACCTGGGCAGACTCACGGAAGTGTTCCGCGTTGCCTAGGGCTTGCGCCTGGTGCTGAAGAGGCCTGGAGCTGCTCACTAAGCAGCTCCTGCTGTTCGTCAATGGCGGCGAGGGGGGCAAGACCTGAAAGCACAAAAATGGCCTCACGGCCACGTCAGACAGCTCAGGAAGCTTCGCCAGAGTATGGCGAAGGCGGTGCGGGGGTCGGCGTGGCGGGGAAGTGCCTGTGGCCGTGTGCCTAGGGCACACTGCAGAGGTGCAGATGGGTGTGTTCGAGGAGTGGTCTGGAGTTGTGGAGTGGTGGTGTGTGGGGGAAATGCTTAAGTGGAGTGAGGGGAAGCTTATGGGCTTGTCAGCGAGGGGTGGGATGGCCTGTGGAGGTGGAGCGACCTCGCCAGAGTTGGTGGCCGAAGGTGGAGCATATGGAAGTGGTAGTGGCAGTCAAGGGGTTAAAGTGCCAATTTAAGAGGAGAAAATAACAGAGAAAGGAGACGATTTTTACCTACTTAATTGACGAAGAGGGAAGAGGAGGCGCCCGGTGCATGCTTGTCGGCGCTAGGGACGAAGGTACCCAGAAGGGGGGTAACGGTGACGAGGAGGGGATCTGGAGGCGCCAGCTGGTCCGGCCTGGCGTGGGAAGACGAGGATGAGTAGACTCCACTGCAGGTGTGGCAGCAAAGCGACGAAGAGGAAAGAACGCCGGAGCCTATGGGCATTTGACCGTGGGAGGAGGAGACGAAGTTGGGGGAGGATCCTCGGCCAAATCAGGCTTGCTAGAAACGGCTGCCCCTGCTGCTTCTTATAGAGGTGCTGGCGAGGAGAGGATCTCGAGGGGGCGACGTGGGGAGCTCACCGGAGAATGGTCGGAAAGCAGACCAATGCCTTTCGTGAGTTCGCACGAGAGGCATGGGCAGCTGCAGGTCAAAGGGGAGGGTCCCTGCGAAAGAGGACGACGTAGGGAACCCCCCTTTCGTTCCTGAGAGCGGCCCCCATACCCTGCGCGGCACCATCCTCCACACAAGGTCGCCGGAGGTATGGCGCCTGCGTGGGGTCGCAGGAGGGGCCGTTCTGCAAAGAATGAAAGAGAAGATAGGGGACTAAATTCAAGGGTTTAAAAAGATAAGGGTTAAAAAGTAATTCGAGAGGACCAATTTGTAAAGTCAGTCAAGATGGTCTTCTCTTAGGCCAAAATTTTTGTACCAACCTAATTTGAACCTAAGAAATTCAATGGTGTAATTTGATTTTAGTTTTGGCAATGTTTGACCGGTCAATTTGTGCAAAAACCCAAATTAGGTTAAAATTTGGGCATGGTTGTCAATTTAGGTCAAGATAGGTTGCAAAGGACAAATTGAAGGTTCTAAACCCTAGGAAATATTTTTCCATGAATTTTAGAGGACTTAGTTGATTTTTATCCTGCCTAGAACCTCGTGAATTAAAGCGGATTTGTCTTTAGGGTTACAGAATGTCATTTAATTTCTAGAAGTTGCTATAACTCTTTTCGGCTCAGGATAACCCACTTTCTTTCTTGTTAAGCCCATTTGACCTGTATTCAGACCCTTAGACATCCTGATTGTGCACTGCATTGGTAAAATTACAGTTTTACCCCTTATGACTTGTTTTATTCTTTAATTTAGAATTCTTTAAGTTAGGCTTTTCTGTAGGTTTTGTAGGAGCTTTTTCACACTTATTTAGATCAAATTGTGCCAGTTAGGGTTCATGATGAGGCTCTCATCACTAAACATTACGACTAGATAGCGGGAAAATGATTAGACTAGAAAGCGGTAAATCTACTCTAGAAAGCAGTAAATATACTCTAAAAAGCAGTAAAAAGAATGGGGAGAGAGATATCCTCCTTGACGGTCGCTTGGAGGACGAGCCGGACGGGACGACGCCTGGACGAAGGGGAACGGAGCAGGACGAAGGAGGATGAAGCAGGAAGAATGGGAACGGGGCAGCACGTCGTCGTTGTCGCAGGATCCGCTTCTGAAAGGGGGACGAAAAATTGACTTTATCTTGCGAGAAGCATCCTGGGTGTGGGACAAGCTTCTCTTGAGCTTTGGAGAGGGAGAGAAGAGAAGGAAGGGATGAGAATTTCATGTGGAGGAGGTCTCCTTTTATAGTTGCAAGGAGTGAGGGCAATTTGGTCATTTTAATTTGAAAATCATTAAATTAGGGGTCTTTAGTGACGGATAAAACCGTCGCTAAAGCCCCATCGTGGGCGACGTGTGGCGGAGCACACGTGCCTGCTCACCTGCTTGCACGTGTAACGTGCATTCACGTTCAACTAATCTCAACGATTGGACGGCTTATCTTGCGCCTCCGCTCGCTCCTCAGCTAATCTCAACGATCCCGCGTCACGCGCAGGCGTGCGATAGAGCGTGGAACGGATTGAGCACCCCCAGCCGCTCGAACATGCCTCGCCTTCTTGCGAGCGCATTCACTCGCTGTGCTACAGCGGCTCTTGTGTCGTGGAGACGAATTCATGCGCGCGCATCCACAGCTGTTGGATGCGCATCCAACGGTGGAGAAGCGACAAGGAAGAGATGGTGCGACGAGTGCAGCGGCCGGTTGGGCGGTTGAGATGGCACCACGTGGTGCCATCTTGGCCATCCATCTTGTGGTTGATGTAGATGGTGTCACGGCTGTCGGATTGAGTCGATTTTCACATCGTTAGGCTGCAATCGTCGATTCGAATCCATCCGTGCAGTCCGATTTTTCGTTTGAAGTGCGGATTCACACCATCTTGGTCCTTAATCTTCTAGGGTTCCCTGGTCTCTATCTGATGCTACAGATGTCTGATTAGGGCGATCTTGGAGTCGTTGAACTCCAATCGTCGCCCTGATCACATCTGTACAGTTGGATCCTCGATTCGAGACCCCGATAAAAAGTTTTCCCTGTCCATGAACATAAAAGGATACAATTAACCTCAATTTTATTCAAACTAATCTAAATGCAAGATGATGCATGTTATGCAATATTTATAGCATGCAATGCAATCCTATTCTTAAGAACATGCATAAATAGACATCTTAAGTAGTGTAAATATGTTTACATCAATATTTCATATCTTTACATGGAGCATTAAAGCACATTTTTGCAGCACAAGTGTCTTGAACAGTGTTCTACCTATAGTGTTGGAGCAAGAGCTTGAGTTTACTTGGAGTGCCCCTTTACGCCGCATTGTGTTTTAGGGTTGTGAGCTCCTGGGTGGTGTCATGGACAGTGCTATCTAGAAGTACTGATGCCAAAGCTCCCTCGAGGATTGGTAACGGGAATGATGATTTTGACACATCTGTTGTAAGACTAAGTAAAAATAAGCATGCGGAGAGAAAAAAAAAGAGAAAAAATGTTTTAAACCAAAAACATACCCTTGTAAATGTTGGCTTTTCACAAGCACTGACATAAAGTTTAAAGGTTATTGCAAGTTGCGAATCAGATTCAAGAGCCAGAAAAATCCTAAAAACAAAAATTTAAGTCATCTGAATTAACAAGAGGTTAATCTGTGAGTTTTTTGGAGGATATATTGATCCTATTTTTTTTTTATTTTTGAATCTAAAAATAAATCATGATGTTTATCTTTAACAAATTCCGTACCTCCTGTGTTTAGACCAACCAAGGTCCCATAATCTCTTTCTCTTCAAAAGTCGAAAAAAATTAGATTTCCCCAAAATTCCATTCGTAAAAATTAAATTTTTGCTGAGATTAGCAAAAGATAAGCATGGGGGTGTGATAAACTCCAGTTTATCATCATTCTTATGCGTTAAAACAAATCAAGCTCTTAGGATTGTGCTCTGCAAACGGGTTTTTGGGCTGCATTTAGGCATAAATTAAGATAGGCAAGCATTTTACTTTTTATTGTCCTTTTGATATATTTTTGTGAGTGTTAGGGATACACAGAGAGTCAGATCTCTAGAAACATAGCACTCTGGAAGGCAACTGGTGAAGGAGAAGCTCAAACCAGCTGGGACTCAGCTTGATCTAACTTACCATAGTTGGATTCCAGCTCACTTGGACTAGGGTTAGCTCATCCTAGCTCCATTCAACTTATCTCAGCTGAATGGTAGTTCAAGAGAGCTCATCTCAGCTCACCATAACTCAAGTCAGCTCAGATCCAGCTCAACCTAGTGGAGTCTAGCTCATCTTAGCTCCCATCAGTTCAATGGGAGCTCTAGCTAGCTCAGTTGAGTTGACTAGAGTTCACATCAGCTCAGGTCTAGCTACATCTAGCTCCACTCAACTCCAGCTAGCTGAAGATGACTTCATCTTAGCTCAGGAAGCTCAAGTCCTGCTCCTGGGGACTCAGCTTACCTCAACTTAGTTGAGCCAAGCTTCCTTAGCTACCTCAACCCGCTTGATCCTCCCCGGGAGCACCAAACCCAGCTCACCTCAGTTCCTTTTGGTAGAAGCCAGCTTACTTTAGCTTGGCTTAACATCTAGCAAAGAACTAGCAAGCTAAGCCAGCTCATGTCACCCTCTTCAGCAGTTGCCAGCTCCTCTCCTCAAACTCTAGCTCCCATTGCCTCCTCTACACCATTACTAGCTAAGCTCCAGCTCCTTGGGCCATCCATCACCCTAAAGTCCAACCTAACTACCTCTACCTTAAGCCCACCTAAGCTACACCTAAGCTCCACCTAGTCCACTCTAAGTTGGCGCCAACCTTAGCCATCTCTTCACCCCTCAACAACCACCAAAAGGCACCTCCAAGTTGGCACCAAAACCACCCTTAACCACCCATAAAAGTGGCGCCAACTCTCCTTTGATCTCATCCGTACACTTACCCCTTCCAAGCCTTATCCACCCTACACCTCACCTTCCTTCTAGAAGCCTTCAAGTTGGCACCAACCCATGGCAACCTTCCATGGTTGGCGCCACTTTTAGGTGCCCTTTAGGTGTCACCAAATAGCCCCCTCCATTGGATCATGATAACTACCCCTAACCACCTTATAAGTCCATCCTAACCCTACATGTGTCCACGCCAACCCCTTCCCTCCTAAACCCTATAAATACCCTACCTTACCACCACATAATTCCCATCGTCCATTTAGCCTAATTCAACCTTACATCCACCATAGCCCATGGCCAAGGAGAAGGAAGAAAGGAGAAGATTAAAGGGGCACATCACCTGCCCCCTTGGTGGCTTCTTCTCATTCCTTCACCTTGTGCCACGCCAAGAAGGAGGAGAAATTCTTCATCAAGGAGGACGACCAGGCAAGGGAAAAGCACTTAGGGTGGACGTCCACCCTTGAGGATAAGTGTTTTTCAACGTTTCGTGCGGATTTAAAGCGTATTATGTTGTAGTATAACCGACAAAACGTTCGAACAAATATAAAGTTTTTATTACTCGAAGACCGGAGTATCCGAGGTCGAACACAGGGAGCAAACTCAGTACTTTGTAAAACCCAAGAATACAACTGCTAAATGCAAATATAATTGATTCAAAGAGTTTTTAAGAAAGATGTAAAAAAAATAGAATTAGACGTCTGATTTATGTATCAGACGTCTTAAATGTGATCTTTCTTTCTCTTTTTCTTCTTCTGCTTTGCCTTTCAGATCTCTTTGCAATCTTCCCTTGTCCTTCTTCTTCTCCTGCGAAGACCTCTAACCTTTCTGTTTTCCTCCTTCGCCTGCGAAGACTTCTTTCTTTCTTCTTCTTCTGTCTTGCTTTCTTCCTTCTTCGTTGCCTTCTTCTTCTTCTTTGTCTTGCTTCTCCTTTCTTCTGCAGCGGCCACGTCCTTCTCCTGCAATCAGCCTGCCTGCACAGGGGAACAAAACCTAACCCTTCTCCCTCTACCCGCGCGTGTCTCTCTCTCAAGCAATTCACTCTAACCGCTCTCCCAGAGCCACAGTCTCAATCGGGTCGGATCGTACCCGGGACCAGGCGCACCTGCAGGTGTGTGATGCGCGAGGAGTGCGTAGGTCTAGGTCGGGTCGGATCCGCCAGGTCCGCGTGGTCAGGCCGCGGACGAGGCGGGTGGGGTCAGTGAGGGACCTCACCCCTGTGCTTTCGAGGCAGTAAACGTATATCACAAAAAAGCTTTATACCATACCTGTGCCTTGAGATTCCACGATGTGGGACTAAACTTTCCGCCCTTCCTTTGCGTGCGCCCGCAGACTCTCGTGTGCAATTGCCCACGCTGAAGGCCCTGCTGCTGATCCTTGCTGAACTCAGTCACCTCGCAACTCTTGCGAGAGTCTACTGCACCTGCCGCCTGGGAAGCCTGACGCCTGCTGCTGCTCCAAGCTTCCTGCTGCTTCGACTGTTAATGGCGGCCGGAGCGTTTACCTGAACTTCCACAGAACGGCCTATTGGCCCAATTAGAATGGCTGGAAACCTTCGCCGTAGCACGGCGAAGGCGGTGGGTGATGCTGCAGGTTGCCTGTCGGCCTAGGCGTGCCCGCCTAGGTCAACCTGTGGCCGGAGACGGTGGGTTGTTCGGGGGGTGATTATGGAGGTCTGGAGTGGCAGTTGTGGGGTGGAGCGAGTTCCTGGTGGTGAGGTGGAGCTCACGAGGTGGTTGGCGAGCCGTGTGGAGTGGCGGAGTGGTGTGGGCGGCTCGCCGGAGTTCGGTCGGTGATGTGGAAGATGAGGGTGGTCAGCGTCGGTCGAGGGGTAATCAGATGAGATAACAGGGGGAAAAGAGAGAGGATCTTCTTGGAGAGGAGTTCTAACCTAATTGTAAGGACGAAAGGGGACAGAAGGCGGACAGCAGTACTTGCTGTCGCCGGAGAAGATGACGCCCAGTGGGGGAGAACGGCGGCGACGACGGGGCTGAGGCGGCGTGCGCTGGTACTGCGCGACGCGGAGGGAGGTCAGGAAGCTAACTCTGCCACTGGTTTTGTGGCAGAGCGAAGAGGGAGGGGAGGGAGGCTCGCCGGAGCTAGCTGGGGTATTTGACCGAGCAGGAGGAGAGGAATTGAAGGGGGGAACTCGGCCAAATCAAGCTCAAGATGAGTGGCCGGGTCCGAGGGGTGTTTTATAGGTGCTGGACTTGGTGTGCAGGGCGTGAAGGGCACGTAATTGCCTGAAGTTGGTCGCCGGAGATGGAAAGGAGTTAGGATACCCAAATCTCTCGTGCGTTCGCACGAGAGATTGGGTTCACACCAACGATTGTGATTGACTTTATGAGGAAGGGAATTCCTCAGAGAATCCTCCTTCCATTTCTGGGAGGGAATCTCTGAGGGATTAGAGAGCAATCCCTCTCCGAACCTCGCCGGAGTTCGGTTCTGCCCTAGCAATGGCGGCAGGACCGGTTTGCAAAGAAGGCGAGGAACCTAGGGGGCTCTCTGCAAGGATATTCAAAAGATAGGGACCTCTTTGTGATTTGGGTGTACTAACTTGCAAAGTAGGTCAAGATGACCTCTCCTTAGGTCCAAATTTTGGTATAAACCTAATTTGGACCTAAGGAAACCAATGGAGAAGTTAGATTTCAGGTTTGACCTCGTTTGACTGGATATTTTGCGTAAAAACCCAAATTAGGTTAATTGAAGAGCTAGGACCCTAATCTAGGTCAAACTAGGTTCCAAAGGCCAAATTAAGTGTTCTAAACCCTAGAGTATGGTTTTCCATGATTTGTAGAGGGTTTACTTGCTTTTTGTTCTAACCGGAACCTTGTTAATTTAAGCGGGTCTGTTTTAGGGTTACCAAGTGTCTTTTAGTTCTTAGATTGCACATGAACCCATTTCTGATTGACTCAACCCACTTTTTATCTCATTTAGACCATTTGACCTATGTTTTGCCTCTGAGAAATCCCGTTTATCTACTGCAATGGTAAAATTGCAGTTTTAACCTTTATTTCATGTTTTCTTCTTAGAGCACTTGTTTCTTCAGTTAGGCCTTCTTCTAGGTTATGTAGGAGCTTTTATCTTCTTTATTGTGTCAAAATGAGCTAGTTATGGCTCATGATGAGGCTCTCATCATACCCCCATGCCTAGCTTTTGCTAGTCCCTTAGCAAAATTTCAAAGTTTTAACTTCCGTTCTAGACCCTGAATGTTGTCAACAATGATAAGTGCTTCTCCTTTTCTTTTGTGATTAGGTGGGAATGCCGACAATAGGCCTAGAGGTACTCAAGTACCAACCAAAATCCGGACCTGTTCCGCTTTAGCCTCAGTCTTCTGCAAAGGTTTCTACGGCCCACAGAACCTAACCTAGGGTTTGTTGGACTCCGCGGTTAAAGCACCCGTGCTTGAGATATTTTTAGCCTAAGTTCAGTTTGCAGTGCGTTTTTTGTAAGAGAGAGATAGAAGATTTATTTGTTTGGAGAGCTTTTCTCTCTCTTTTCTTTTTTTATTTCTAGCTTCGGATTAGCTTCTCAACACGGTCTGTATCGGATTCCTCGTCCCCATCATCAATCCTCAAAGGTCCCTGGCTTTCGAGATTTCGAGATAATCCCGCCCATGGCAACCCCCGGAACCCTGGCTTTCGAGATTTCGAGATAATCCCGCCCATGGCGTTCCGTGGCTGAATTCAGACCCTGGCGATTGACATTTCGTGATAATGCCACCCATGGTGTCTGAACCAACAGAGTGCTTACATGCCTCCAGTAGGATATTTAAATATCCTAAGAGACAAGCACCGAGGAGATGATATGTTGTTACGCATCTTCGAGGGGAATTTCCCGCCTCTCTGCGCTGGGAACTTGTCCAAATCAACTTGTGTTGATTGGCCGCTCCTAATCTAGGTGACTTTTTCAGAATATTAAACGCTCTTGCGTGTTTTGAATATTTATGCGCACTGAACCAGACTGTGTGTGAATTTGGGTGCTTAGGTTACCGAATCCCGCAAACCGGAGGTCAGTTAACGAGGCCGAATACTTCCTAAGCCTTAGACCTAATACTTAAGCTTCGCATTTTCCTCAACCTCTTGAGGATTGTCCAGATTTTAACGGATACGTGAATTTTTAAGCTAAAAATCTAGCCCAAGAGGCCTAAGACCAGCGTTCCCGCTAATCTCTTGTTATATCTCTGTAGCATTTTTCTTTTCTTTTTCTTGACTCGGTCTAGAACTTCAGTTAACCCCTTAATCTTTTACTAATGACTTTTTCTTTTTCTTTTCCTTTTGTGCTCCTTTCTTTATTTTTTGCTCTTTCTTTTTCTCCTCTCATTTGTATGACCCTGAATTGTTCCTCCCCTCTATCAAACCCCTTTTTTTTTTTTTTTTTTTTTTTTTTTTTTTTTTTTTATGAATGAAACCCTTTCTTGATATGAATTTTCTGACATTTTGCACTTTCATACCCCCCCATGCCTAAGATTTGCAATGTCCCCATTGTAAATTAGGTGGGTTCGAATTCAGCTTAGTTCATGTGTTGGGACAGGTGTGTGGTGAGTGAATGGGTCGAAGCGACTTGTTGCGAACGATTTCTAATCTCGGGTAGGTATACCTGAGGTGAAGTCGGCTGTTCTAATGGGTGAACCCTAAAGTGCAATATGAATTCCGCATAGCGATGTCAGAAACGGTTTCAGGTTTTTCAAAGAATGACGGGTTGCCTCCCGTTAAGCGCTGAGTTTTACGCCATCGGCTGGGCGTAATGAGCTCAAGAGGAAAGGAGGGTAAAGGATGACTCAGTCAAATCTATATCGGTCATGTCAATGAACGGCTTGAGTCTCTGCCCATTCACGACAAATGGTTCAGAATCGTGGCTGAGTGGGCTGATTTCAATAGCTCCATTTCCGAAGATTTGGCGGACTAGGTAGGGTCCGACCCACTTGGATCTTAGCTTTCCTGGGAATAGTTTGAGTCGAGCATCAAAGAGTAAAACTTTTTGACCAGGATGAAAGACCTTTCTAGAAATGTGTTTGTCGTGAAAAGCTTTAACCCGTTCTTTGTAAATTCGCGAGTTCTCATATGCGTCGTGGCGTAATTCATCGATCTCGCTCATTTGAAATCTTCTGTGGGTTCCAGCCTTAGAAAGGTCGAGATTACAGGTCCGTACTGCCCAATAGGCTTTATGCTCCAATTCGACGGGGAGGTGACATGCCTTCCCGTACACTAGTCTGAAGGGAGACATTCCTAATTGGGTCTTGTGGGCGGTCCTATAGGCCCACAATGCTTCCGGAAGCCGAGAAGACCAATCTTTTCTATCAGGTCGAACAGTAACCTGAAGGATCTTCTTGATCTCTCGGTTAGATAGCTCAGCTAGACCATTAGTTTGAGGGTGGTAAGGAGTAGAGATTCGGTGCGACACCCCGTATTTGATCATTAGTGACCTGAACTGAGCGTTTGTAAAATGGGTCCCTCCGTCGGAAATTATAGCACGCGGAATCCCGAACCTTGAGAAAATGTTTTGATGAAGGAATTTTATAACGACTTTATGATTGTTGGTTCGAGTCGGAATGGCTTCTATCCATTTGGAAACATAATCAACTGCTAGTAAAATGTATTCGAAGCCATCCGAGGTAGGAAAGGGTCCCATGAAATCAATCCCCCAAATATCAAAAATTTCGCATACCAAGATCGGCTGTAGAGGCATCCTGTCTCTATGGCTCATGTTGCCTAGAGTCTGGCAACGGGAACATGCCTTACAGTGATTGTATGCATCTTTGAAAATTGTGGGCCAGTAGAAACCACACTGGAGGACTTTCGATGCGGTTTTATGTCCCGAAAAATGTCCACCGCATGCCTGGTCATGGCAAAATGAGAGTATGTCTTTGATTTCCACTTCCGTGACGCATCGTCGGATTATCTGATCAGCACCAATGCGGAAGAGATACGGGTCTTCCCATAGGTAATACTTGGCATCAGAACGCAATTTGTCCTTTTTGGCCTTCGACCAATCGGGCGGAATCTGATGTGATGCCAGGTAATTAACAATATCGGCGAACCATGGAAGACTTGTACTGATAGTCAGGAGGTGCTCATCAGGAAAATGTTCTGTAATAGGTCCGGACGGATCAATAATTTCAGGAGGAAGGCGGGATAAATGATCAGCTACCACATTGTGCTTTCCCGCCTTGTCGCGAATCTCGATGTCAAATTCTTGCAACAGCAAGATCCAGCGGATTAATCGAGGTTTCGCGTCCTTCTTGGCTAGGAGATGCCTCACAGCTGTGTGATCCGAGTATATGATAACACGGGAACCCAGAAGGTATGATCTGAATTTTTCCAGGGCAAATACTACGGCCAGCAGCTCTTTCTCAGTAACCGTATAGTTACGCTGAGCCTCATCCAGTGTTTTGCTGGCGTAGTAAATGACCACAGGTTTCCCATCAATTTTCTGCCCCAAAACCGCTCCTACAGCGAAGTCAGATGCATCGCACATGATCTCAAAGGGTTGAGACCAATCAGGGGACTGTAGGATTGGGGCTTGGGTGACTCAGTCACGTAAGATCTCAAATGCTTGAGTGCATTCCTTGGAAATTCCGAAAGGCACATCCTTGGAAAGCAGATTGGTCAGGGGGCGCGCGATTTTGGAGAAATCAGGGATGAATCGACGGTAGAAACCGACGTGCCCCAAAAAAGATCGGATGTCCTTAATCGAGCTAGGCATAGGGAGCTTGGAAATCAGGTTAACCTTAGCTCGATCCACTTGGATGCCTTTCTCTGAGATTAAATGTCCCAGGACAATTCCCTCAGGCACCATGAAATGGCTCTTTTCCCAGGAAAGAACCAAATTCACCTCGATGCACCGCCTGAGTATATGGACCAAGTGTTGGAGGCAATCGTCAAATGATTGTCCAAAAACTGAAAAGTCATCCATGAAGACTTCCAGATAGTCACCTACCATATCTGAGAATATGGCAAGCATGCACCGCTGAAAAGTTGCAGGTGCATTGCAGAGACCGAATGGCATCCTTCGAAACGCGTACGTCCCGAAGGGGCAGGTGAATGTGGTCTTTTCTTGGTCCTCTGGATGGATTGCCACCTGATTGTAACCGGAGTACCCGTCAAGAAAGCAGAAGAATCTATTTCCCGCTAGTTTCTCGAGGATCTGATCAATAAAAGGTAGTGGGAAATGATCCTTCTTCGTGGAGGAATTTAGTCTTCTGTAATCAATGCAGACTCTCCACGAATTAGCTATTCGGGTAGGAATGACTTCCCCGGTTTCTGTCGTGATGATGGTAAGTCCTGCCTTCTTAGGTACCACTTGTGTTGGACTCACCCAACGACTGTCGGAGATCGGGTAGATGATCCCTGCATCTAACCACTTAATGATCTCCTTTTTCACGACCTCCTGTAGGTTAGGGTTTAGTCGCCTTTGCATTTCTCTTGAAGGTCGTGAGCCTTCTTCTGTATAGATTCGATGCGTGCAGTATGAAGGGCTTATACCAGTCAAATCATCTAGAGTCCATCCAATGGCTCTACGATGTTGCTGGAGAACGGAAATCAAACGGAGTTCCTGGTCAGGTGTGAGTCGAGAATTGATAATCACAGGAAACGTTTGATTTGAATCCAAAAAGACATATTTTAGATGTTCAGGAAGGGGCTTGAGTTCCATAACAGGATTGTCAGCAGCAGCGGGTAGTTCAGGGTTTGTATCGGGAGCAATGGTAGGAGTCATAGGTGTGTCTAAATTGTGTTCGCACTCCTCTGTTAGCGGTTTTTGACTTTCTAGTGGTTGATCAGGAATAATCAGGTTGTCCTCTATGTGCAATTCATCAACCACGGCTTTGACATCACAAATTTCCTCTATAACCCCGCAATTAATCCCTTGTTGGGCTTTGAAAATGTCAATCTTCAGATTTTGATTCCCAAATTTTAATTCTATCTGGCCCTCTTCGCAATTTATATTGGCCCTAGCAGTGGCCAGAAAGGGTCTCCCTAATATGATTGGTGTGTTCCTTGGGTTCTTAGGTGCATCCATGTCCAGTACTATGAAGTCCACTGGGAAATAAAAATCTCGTACCCTAACAATGACATCCTCGAGTATACCTTTGGGTGACTTGATGGATCGATCAGCTAACTGCAATGTCACCTCAGTGGGTTTAAGTTCAGATTCTTCAAGGTGGTCAAGGAGGGATGTAGGTATTAAATTTATGGAGGCACCTAGGTCTAGTAAGGCTCTATCAAGTTGGGTTTTACCAATTTTACAAGAAATCAAGGGGGTTCCTGGGTCTTTAGCCTTGGGTGGGAGTTTGCTCAGGATGACAGAGCTGGCTTGCTCTGACAGTACAATCGGATTCCCATCCTTGGTTCGCGGCTTACGTTTAGGTGTACATATGTCTTTCAAGAATCTTGCGTAAGCCGGTATGTGGCGGATTGCATCCATCAACGGGATGTTTATCTGGACCTGTTCAAAGAGCTTGACCAGATCCTCCTCAGGAGCCACAGGTTTGGTTGTCCTTTTTCCTTTGGTCAAGGCCTCAGGAAATGGGATCCTAGCTGGTTCCTCTAGGATAGGTCCAGGTTCTTGATCTGGGACAGTAGTATCTTGGATGACTACCCTAGGGTCTTGGCGATTATCAGGCTTGGAGTGGTTCAGATAATGTGGGTCTTGTGTTGTTTTACCACTACGTGTTGTTACAGAGTTTAATCCAGCCTGACTTTGGTTTGGGTTAGGTAGGAGAGGTGGCTGCTGCTGAAATTCTGCATAAGATGTAGAAGCCTCCATCCTGTCTGGTGATGGAGTAGCAGGGGCCTGATAAATCAAATGTGCGTGGCCTGGATTTGGATTCATAATGCGCCTCTGGGTCGGCACATTATTTGGGTTGGGCAGAGGTTGCGAAGGAAGGGTGCCAGGTTGGCGAGAATTTGCCATCTGGGCCAGTTGGTTGCGAACCTCTGTGATCTCGTCCTTGTGCTGTTTTTGCATTGCCGCATTCGTTTTTTGAATGTCAGCCAGCGTTTGAAGGATAAGAGTCAGTTGATCCTGATTTTGCCCAGATTGGTAGGTGGGATTGGGCCGAGGCTGAGGCGGCTGATATGGACGAGGAGCTTGTGGGCGGGGTTGATATGGTGGTTTTTGAGAGTTTCCCGCCCACTGAAAGTTAGGATGATTTCGCCATCCAGGGTTGTAGGTATTGGAGTATGGGTCGTTCTGGATGGCGTTGAGGTCCTCGCAGTTCTGAGAAACCTCAGGAAAGTCAGAATACGAGGGTTCAGAGTTCCCCCAACTCGAGTAGACGGGATCGGAGGTCACTCCGGTCTGGGAGGTAGACGGGGGTGGATAGGGGCCCATCCCCTTGGCAGGTTGGTGATAGATGTTTTGCACTGTTTCCCTTGCCAGAGGAGGTCGTGCAAAAGAGTTTTGTGCAGAGGTGGCTTGCTGCAAATGTCGAGTTAGCTCGTCCACCTTCTTTTCTATGATAGAGACCTTGTCCAACCGACTGGCCATCAATTCCAGGTCAACAGAAGTGGACAGGTCCTGCGTCTCATGTGTCCCTCTTAGATTCGTCGATGCGCGGGCATTCGTCCTGTCGAATAAGCCCAAGGAGTCATTGTTTATGGAGTTCTCGCACATGTTTTCGAGAATCTCCCACACTGTGTCCTCGTGTTGGCCCATGATGTTTCCTCCACATGTTGCATTGACGATTAGACGAATATCCTCACGGAGTCCCTGGTAAAAAGACTGGACTTGTTCCCACTTAGGGACTCCGTGATGGGGACATTTTCGCATGAGATCTAGGAATCGATCCCAAGCTTCGTGAAGAGGTTCTCCCTGTTGTTGAGTGAAATGAGTGATCTGGTGGCGCAAGGCATTCGTCCGGCCAACAGGGAAGAATTTTTTCAAAAATTCGGACTGTAATTCCTCCCAAGTGTTGATCGGGCGGGTCTGAGTCTGATACCAGTGCGCGGCCTTGTCCAAGAGGGAGAACGAAAACATTTTCATGAGTAGGATATCCCGGTTTTGTACATCTGACCCGAAAGTCTGGGCCAGATGCTTGAGTTGTTTAATGTGTTGGAATGGATCCTCAGAGTTAAGCCCATGGAACTTTGGTATGGCATGAATCATATTGGGCTTTAGATCCGAATCGGGTCCTCCAATTGGGATTCGTACTCGGGGTTCAATTGCCACCGCAGCGGGATTATAGTGATCTCGCATCATAGGTCGCTGTGGTGGGTTTACAAAGTTCTGAAAGAGATCGTTCAAGCGTTGAAGTTGGTGTTCAAGGTTATTCTCATCTTCAATGGGTTGTGCCATGATGGGAGAAGGAGGAGAATCAGGGTCTGAATCAGATGAAAGATTTATGTGGTGGGGTTGCTGCACAAACAAGGGCGTCGAGGCTTGGCCTCGGCGAGAATGAATATCTAGAGGAGGTCTTAAAGGTGGTCTCAAGGACCTCCTACCAAACATGCACCGGAAGATGTGATGAGATTAGAAGGTACTGGACCCAATCAAGACACCCAAGAATTGTTGGGTGACTATAGAGGTTCGGGGCAGATGGACCCCTGGATCAGAAGATCGTCCACCTGAGAAATACCTGGGCAGCCAGAGAGGGAGAGTCCCGCAAAGACCCCTACACGGTAGAGCGTCCCTACGGGTTACAGGGTTTCCCCCACCCGACCTCTCTTGTCACTGCGGTTCCAGGTAGACCAGAATGGGGATCTTGACCTCTTAAGTCTACCTTTTTTTTATTTTAAGATCAAGGTGCTTAATGTTCCACTTGAACTTTTAAGTATTTTGAGTGCAAAAAGTGACCTAATATTAAGGTTGGTTGACCCGAGGGATCAACTTCACCTTTGAGAGCTTTTAGGTCCTTCCTTTTATGATTCAAATGAATTATCAGCCTGATTTGCTTAGGGTTCCTCTTATAAATATTTTCAAACACGGTTTAGGCACACTTCTTTTTGGAAAGTTTATTTCTTTATTTTAGAGAAGATGTGTCTCTAAAAACCCTAGCTTTGCAATCCTAACTTGGCTCTAATGGGTCCAATTTAGTTGCCTTAGAATTTAGCACCTAGGGCTCAATCAAGAAAGTTTTAGCCCTAGTTGCCTTAGTTGGATGACAGACAAAAATATGTTGAAATGAAAATCAGGCAACTTGATGAGTTACTAAATATAAGACAGGTAGCCCTAAGTTGACTTCTCCCCCTTTTTTTTTTTTTTTTTTTTTTTGGATTGTGAGAGGGTTAAGGGGGAGGGCTTATGGAGATTACCTGCTCCAGTCTGTTGTGCAGTTGCTATTCTTTCCTTTCTGTTTTGCTTTCCCTGTTTGAACACAACAAAAGAGAAGTTAAGTCAGATATTAAATAGAAAAGTTGTACTCAAAAGCTTTACAAGTGCCCGTTGCTCCCCGGCAGCGGCGCCAAAATGTTTTTCAACGTTTCGTGCGGATTTAAAGCGTATTATGTTGTAGTATAACCGACAAAACGTTCGAACAAATATAAAGTTTTTATTACTCGAAGACCGGAGTATCCGAGGTCGAACACAGGGAGCAAACTCAGTACTTTGTAAAACCCAAGAATACAACTGCTAAATGCAAATATAATTGATTCAAAGAGTTTTTAAGAAAGATGTAAAAAAAATAGAATTAGACGTCTGATTTATGTATCAGACGTCTTAAATGTGATCTTTCTTTCTCTTTTTCTTCTTCTGCTTTGCCTTTCAGATCTCTTTGCAATCTTCCCTTGTCCTTCTTCTTCTCCTGCGAAGACCTCTAACCTTTCTGTTTTCCTCCTTCGCCTGCGAAGACTTCTTTCTTTCTTCTTCTTCTGTCTTGCTTTCTTCCTTCTTCGTTGCCTTCTTCTTCTTCTTTGTCTTGCTTCTCCTTTCTTCTGCAGCGGCCACGTCCTTCTCCTGCAATCAGCCTGCCTGCACAGGGGAACAAAACCTAACCCTTCTCCCTCTACCCGCGCGTGTCTCTCTCTCAAGCAATTCACTCTAACCGCTCTCCCAGAGCCACAGTCTCAATCGGGTCGGATCGTACCCGGGACCAGGCGCACCTGCAGGTGTGTGATGCGCGAGGAGTGCGTAGGTCTAGGTCGGGTCGGATCCGCCAGGTCCGCGTGGTCAGGCCGCGGACGAGGCGGGTGGGGTCAGTGAGGGACCTCACCCCTGTGCTTTCGAGGCAGTAAACGTATATCACAAAAAAGCTTTATACCATACCTGTGCCTTGAGATTCCACGATGTGGGACTAAACTTTCCGCCCTTCCTTTGCGTGCGCCCGCAGACTCTCGTGTGCAATTGCCCACGCTGAAGGCCCTGCTGCTGATCCTTGCTGAACTCAGTCACCTCGCAACTCTTGCGAGAGTCTACTGCACCTGCCGCCTGGGAAGCCTGACGCCTGCTGCTGCTCCAAGCTTCCTGCTGCTTCGACTGTTAATGGCGGCCGGAGCGTTTACCTGAACTTCCACAGAACGGCCTATTGGCCCAATTAGAATGGCTGGAAACCTTCGCCGTAGCACGGCGAAGGCGGTGGGTGATGCTGCAGGTTGCCTGTCGGCCTAGGCGTGCCCGCCTAGGTCAACCTGTGGCCGGAGACGGTGGGTTGTTCGGGGGGTGATTATGGAGGTCTGGAGTGGCAGTTGTGGGGTGGAGCGAGTTCCTGGTGGTGAGGTGGAGCTCACGAGGTGGTTGGCGAGCCGTGTGGAGTGGCGGAGTGGTGTGGGCGGCTCGCCGGAGTTCGGTCGGTGATGTGGAAGATGAGGGTGGTCAGCGTCGGTCGAGGGGTAATCAGATGAGATAACAGGGGGAAAAGAGAGAGGATCTTCTTGGAGAGGAGTTCTAACCTAATTGTAAGGACGAAAGGGGACAGAAGGCGGACAGCAGTACTTGCTGTCGCCGGAGAAGATGACGCCCAGTGGGGGAGAACGGCGGCGACGACGGGGCTGAGGCGGCGTGCGCTGGTACTGCGCGACGCGGAGGGAGGTCAGGAAGCTAACTCTGCCACTGGTTTTGTGGCAGAGCGAAGAGGGAGGGGAGGGAGGCTCGCCGGAGCTAGCTGGGGTATTTGACCGAGCAGGAGGAGAGGAATTGAAGGGGGGAACTCGGCCAAACCAAGCTCAAGATGAGTGGCCGGGTCCGAGGGGTGTTTTATAGGTGCTGGACTTGGTGTGCAGGGCGTGAAGGGCACGTAATTGCCTGAAGTTGGTCGCCGGAGATGGAAAGGAGTTAGGATACCCAAATCTCTCGTGCGTTCGCACGAGAGATTGGGTTCACACCAACGATTGTGATTGACTTTATGAGGAAGGGAATTCCTCAGAGAATCCTCCTTCCATTTCTGGGAGGGAATCTCTGAGGGATTAGAGAGCAATCCCTCTCCGAACCTCGCCGGAGTTCGGTTCTGCCCTAGCAATGGCGGCAGGACCGGTTTGCAAAGAAGGCGAGGAACCTAGGGGGCTCTCTGCAAGGATATTCAAAAGATAGGGACCTCTTTGTGATTTGGGTGTACTAACTTGCAAAGTAGGTCAAGATGACCTCTCCTTAGGTCCAAATTTTGGTATAAACCTAATTTGGACCTAAGGAAACCAATGGAGAAGTTAGATTTCAGGTTTGACCTCGTTTGACTGGATATTTTGCGTAAAAACCCAAATTAGGTTAATTGAAGAGCTAGGACCCTAATCTAGGTCAAACTAGGTTCCAAAGGCCAAATTAAGTGTTCTAAACCCTAGAGTATGGTTTTCCATGATTTGTAGAGGGTTTACTTGCTTTTTGTTCTAACCGGAACCTTGTTAATTTAAGCGGGTCTGTTTTAGGGTTACCAAGTGTCTTTTAGTTCTTAGATTGCACATGAACCCATTTCTGATTGACTCAACCCACTTTTTATCTCATTTAGACCATTTGACCTATGTTTTGCCTCTGAGAAATCCCGTTTATCTACTGCAATGGTAAAATTGCAGTTTTAACCTTTATTTCATGTTTTCTTCTTAGAGCACTTGTTTCTTCAGTTAGGCCTTCTTCTAGGTTATGTAGGAGCTTTTATCTTCTTTATTGTGTCAAAATGAGCTAGTTATGGCTCATGATGAGGCTCTCATCATACCCCCATGCCTAGCTTTTGCTAGTCCCTTAGCAAAATTTCAAAGTTTTAACTTCCGTTCTAGACCCTGAATGTTGTCAACAATGATAAGTGCTTCTCCTTTTCTTTTGTGATTAGGTGGGAATGCCGACAATAGGCCTAGAGGTACTCAAGTACCAACCAAAATCCGGACCTGTTCCGCTTTAGCCTCAGTCTTCTGCAAAGGTTTCTACGGCCCACAGAACCTAACCTAGGGTTTGTTGGACTCCGCGGTTAAAGCACCCGTGCTTGAGATATTTTTAGCCTAAGTTCAGTTTGCAGTGCGTTTTTTGTAAGAGAGAGATAGAAGATTTATTTGTTTGGAGAGCTTTTCTCTCTCTTTTCTTTTTTTATTTCTAGCTTCGGATTAGCTTCTCAACACGGTCTGTATCGGATTCCTCGTCCCCATCATCAATCCTCAAAGGTCCCTGGCTTTCGAGATTTCGAGATAATCCCGCCCATGGCAACCCCCGGAACCCTGGCTTTCGAGATTTCGAGATAATCCCGCCCATGGCGTTCCGTGGCTGAATTCAGACCCTGGCGATTGACATTTCGTGATAATGCCACCCATGGTGTCTGAACCAACAGAGTGCTTACATGCCTCCAGTAGGATATTTAAATATCCTAAGAGACAAGCACCGAGGAGATGATATGTTGTTACGCATCTTCGAGGGGAATTTCCCGCCTCTCTGCGCTGGGAACTTGTCCAAATCAACTTGTGTTGATTGGCCGCTCCTAATCTAGGTGACTTTTTCAGAATATTAAACGCTCTTGCGTGTTTTGAATATTTATGCGCACTGAACCAGACTGTGTGTGAATTTGGGTGCTTAGGTTACCGAATCCCGCAAACCGGAGGTCAGTTAACGAGGCCGAATACTTCCTAAGCCTTAGACCTAATACTTAAGCTTCGCATTTTCCTCAACCTCTTGAGGATTGTCCAGATTTTAACGGATACGTGAATTTTTAAGCTAAAAATCTAGCCCAAGAGGCCTAAGACCAGCGTTCCCGCTAATCTCTTGTTATATCTCTGTAGCATTTTTCTTTTCTTTTTCTTGACTCGGTCTAGAACTTCAGTTAACCCCTTAATCTTTTACTAATGACTTTTTCTTTTTCTTTTCCTTTTGTGCTCCTTTCTTTATTTTTTGCTCTTTCTTTTTCTCCTCTCATTTGTATGACCCTGAATTGTTCCTCCCCTCTATCAAACCCCTTTTTTTTTTTTTTTTTTTTTTTTTTTTTTTTTTTTTATGAATGAAACCCTTTCTTGATATGAATTTTCTGACATTTTGCACTTTCATACCCCCCCATGCCTAAGATTTGCAATGTCCCCATTGTAAATTAGGTGGGTTCGAATTCAGCTTAGTTCATGTGTTGGGACAGGTGTGTGGTGAGTGAATGGGTCGAAGCGACTTGTTGCGAACGATTTCTAATCTCGGGTAGGTATACCTGAGGTGAAGTCGGCTGTTCTAATGGGTGAACCCTAAAGTGCAATATGAATTCCGCATAGCGATGTCAGAAACGGTTTCAGGTTTTTCAAAGAATGACGGGTTGCCTCCCGTTAAGCGCTGAGTTTTACGCCATCGGCTGGGCGTAATGAGCTCAAGAGGAAAGGAGGGTAAAGGATGACTCAGTCAAATCTATATCGGTCATGTCAATGAACGGCTTGAGTCTCTGCCCATTCACGACAAATGGTTCAGAATCGTGGCTGAGTGGGCTGATTTCAATAGCTCCATTTCCGAAGATTTGGCGGACTAGGTAGGGTCCGACCCACTTGGATCTTAGCTTTCCTGGGAATAGTTTGAGTCGAGCATCAAAGAGTAAAACTTTTTGACCAGGATGAAAGACCTTTCTAGAAATGTGTTTGTCGTGAAAAGCTTTAACCCGTTCTTTGTAAATTCGCGAGTTCTCATATGCGTCGTGGCGTAATTCATCGATCTCGCTCATTTGAAATCTTCTGTGGGTTCCAGCCTTAGAAAGGTCGAGATTACAGGTCCGTACTGCCCAATAGGCTTTATGCTCCAATTCGACGGGGAGGTGACATGCCTTCCCGTACACTAGTCTGAAGGGAGACATTCCTAATTGGGTCTTGTGGGCGGTCCTATAGGCCCACAATGCTTCCGGAAGCCGAGAAGACCAATCTTTTCTATCAGGTCGAACAGTAACCTGAAGGATCTTCTTGATCTCTCGGTTAGATAGCTCAGCTAGACCATTAGTTTGAGGGTGGTAAGGAGTAGAGATTCGGTGCGACACCCCGTATTTGATCATTAGTGACCTGAACTGAGCGTTTGTAAAATGGGTCCCTCCGTCGGAAATTATAGCACGCGGAATCCCGAACCTTGAGAAAATGTTTTGATGAAGGAATTTTATAACGACTTTATGATTGTTGGTTCGAGTCGGAATGGCTTCTATCCATTTGGAAACATAATCAACTGCTAGTAAAATGTATTCGAAGCCATCCGAGGTAGGAAAGGGTCCCATGAAATCAATCCCCCAAATATCAAAAATTTCGCATACCAAGATCGGCTGTAGAGGCATCCTGTCTCTATGGCTCATGTTGCCTAGAGTCTGGCAACGGGAACATGCCTTACAGTGATTGTATGCATCTTTGAAAATTGTGGGCCAGTAGAAACCACACTGGAGGACTTTCGATGCGGTTTTATGTCCCGAAAAATGTCCACCGCATGCCTGGTCATGGCAAAATGAGAGTATGTCTTTGATTTCCACTTCCGTGACGCATCGTCGGATTATCTGATCAGCACCAATGCGGAAGAGATACGGGTCTTCCCATAGGTAATACTTGGCATCAGAACGCAATTTGTCCTTTTTGGCCTTCGACCAATCGGGCGGAATCTGATGTGATGCCAGGTAATTAACAATATCGGCGAACCATGGAAGACTTGTACTGATAGTCAGGAGGTGCTCATCAGGAAAATGTTCTGTAATAGGTCCGGACGGATCAATAATTTCAGGAGGAAGGCGGGATAAATGATCAGCTACCACATTGTGCTTTCCCGCCTTGTCGCGAATCTCGATGTCAAATTCTTGCAACAGCAAGATCCAGCGGATTAATCGAGGTTTCGCGTCCTTCTTGGCTAGGAGATGCCTCACAGCTGTGTGATCCGAGTATATGATAACACGGGAACCCAGAAGGTATGATCTGAATTTTTCCAGGGCAAATACTACGGCCAGCAGCTCTTTCTCAGTAACCGTATAGTTACGCTGAGCCTCATCCAGTGTTTTGCTGGCGTAGTAAATGACCACAGGTTTCCCATCAATTTTCTGCCCCAAAACCGCTCCTACAGCGAAGTCAGATGCATCGCACATGATCTCAAAGGGTTGAGACCAATCAGGGGACTGTAGGATTGGGGCTTGGGTGACTCGGTCACGTAAGATCTCAAATGCTTGAGTGCATTCCTTGGAAATTCCGAAAGGCACATCCTTGGAAAGCAGATTGGTCAGGGGGCGCGCGATTTTGGAGAAATCAGGGATGAATCGACGGTAGAAACCGACGTGCCCCAAAAAAGATCGGATGTCCTTAATCGAGCTAGGCATAGGGAGCTTGGAAATCAGGTTAACCTTAGCTCGATCCACTTGGATGCCTTTCTCTGAGATTAAATGTCCCAGGACAATTCCCTCAGGCACCATGAAATGGCTCTTTTCCCAGGAAAGAACCAAATTCACCTCGATGCACCGCCTGAGTATATGGACCAAGTGTTGGAGGCAATCGTCAAATGATTGTCCAAAAACTGAAAAGTCATCCATGAAGACTTCCAGATAGTCACCTACCATATCTGAGAATATGGCAAGCATGCACCGCTGAAAAGTTGCAGGTGCATTGCAGAGACCGAATGGCATCCTTCGAAACGCGTACGTCCCGAAGGGGCAGGTGAATGTGGTCTTTTCTTGGTCCTCTGGATGGATTGCCACCTGATTGTAACCGGAGTACCCGTCAAGAAAGCAGAAGAATCTATTTCCCGCTAGTTTCTCGAGGATCTGATCAATAAAAGGTAGTGGGAAATGATCCTTCTTCGTGGAGGAATTTAGTCTTCTGTAATCAATGCAGACTCTCCACGAATTAGCTATTCGGGTAGGAATGACTTCCCCGGTTTACTTTCAGTGGGCGGGAAACTCTCAAAAACCACCATATCAACCCCGCCCACAAGCTCCTCGTCCATATCAGCCGCCTCAGCCTCGGCCCAATCCCACCTACCAATCTGGGCAAAATCAGGATCAACTGACTCTTATCCTTCAAACGCTGGCTGACATTCAAAAAACGAATGCGGCAATGCAAAAACAGCACAAGGACGAGATCACAGAGGTTCGCAACCAACTGGCCCAGATGGCAAATTCTCGCCAACCTGGCACCCTTCCTTCGCAACCTCTGCCCAACCCAAATAATGTGCCGACCCAGAGGCGCATTATGAATCCAAATCCAGGCCACGCACATTTGATTTATCAGGCCCCTGCTACTCCATCACCAGACAGGATGGAGGCTTCTACATCTTATGCAGAATTTCAGCAGCAGCCACCTCTCCTACCTAACCCAAACCAAAGTCAGGCTGGATTAAACTCTGTAACAACACGTAGTGGTAAAACAACACAAGACCCACATTATCTGAACCACTCCAAGCCTGATAATCGCCAAGACCCTAGGGTAGTCATCCAAGATACTACTGTCCCAGATCAAGAACCTGGACCTATCCTAGAGGAACCAGCTAGGATCCCATTTCCTGAGGCCTTGACCAAAGGAAAAAGGACAACCAAACCTGTGGCTCCTGAGGAGGATCTGGTCAAGCTCTTTGAACAGGTCCAGATAAACATCCCGTTGATGGATGCAATCCGCCACATACCGGCTTACGCAAGATTCTTGAAAGACATATGTACACCTAAACGTAAGCCGCGAACCAAGGATGGGAATCCGATTGTACTGTCAGAGCAAGCCAGCTCTGTCATCCTGAGCAAACTCCCACCCAAGGCTAAAGACCCAGGAACCCCCTTGATTTCTTGTAAAATTGGTGAAACCCAACTTGATAGAGCCTTACTAGACCTAGGTGCCTCCATAAATTTAATACCTACATCCCTCCTTGACCACCTTGAAGAATCTGAACTTAAACCCACTGAGGTGACATTGCAGTTAGCTGATCGATCCATCAAGTCACCCAAAGGTATACTCGAGGATGTCATTGTTAGGGTACGAGATTTTTATTTCCCAGTGGACTTCATAGTACTGGACATGGATGCACCTAAGAACCCAAGGAACACACCAATCATATTAGGGAGACCCTTTCTGGCCACTGCTAGGGCCAATATAAATTGCGAAGAGGGCCAGATAGAATTAAAATTTGGGAATCAAAATCTGAAGATTGACATTTTCAAAGCCCAACAAGGGATTAATTGCGGGGTTATAGAGGAAATTTGTGATGTCAAAGCCGTGGTTGATGAATTGCACATAGAGGACAACCTGATTATTCCTGATCAACCACTAGAAAGTCAAAAACCGCTAACAGAGGAGTGCGAACACAATTTAGACACACCTATGACTCCTACCATTGCTCCCGATACAAACCCTGAACTACCCGCTGCTGCTGACAATCCTGTTATGGAACTCAAGCCCCTTCCTGAACATCTAAAATATGTCTTTTTGGATTCAAATCAAACGTTTCCTGTGATTATCAATTCTCGACTCACACCTGACCAGGAACTCCGTTTGATTTCCGTTCTCCAGCAACATCGTAGAGCCATTGGATGGACTCTAGATGATTTGACTGGTATAAGCCCTTCATACTGCACGCATCGAATCTATACAGAAGAAGGCTCACGACCTTCAAGAGAAATGCAAAGGCGACTAAACCCTAACCTACAGGAGGTCGTGAAAAAGGAGATCATTAAGTGGTTAGATGCAGGGATCATCTACCCGATCTCCGACAGTCGTTGGGTGAGTCCAACACAAGTGGTACCTAAGAAGGCAGGACTTACCATCATCACGACAGAAACTGGGGAAGTCATTCCTACCCGAATAGCTAATTCGTGGAGAGTCTGCATTGATTACAGAAGACTAAATTCCTCCACGAAGAAGGATCATTTCCCACTACCTTTTATTGATCAGATCCTCGAGAAACTAGCGGGAAATAGATTCTTCTGCTTTCTTGACGGGTACTCCGGTTACAATCAGGTGGCAATCCATCCAGAGGACCAAGAAAAGACCACATTCACCTGCCCCTTCGGGACGTACGCGTTTCGAAGGATGCCATTCGGTCTCTGCAATGCACCTGCAACTTTTCAGCGGTGCATGCTTGCCATATTCTCAGATATGGTAGGTGACTATCTGGAAGTCTTCATGGATGACTTTTCAGTTTTTGGACAATCATTTGACGATTGCCTCCAACACTTGGTCCATATACTCAGGCGGTGCATCGAGGTGAATTTGGTTCTTTCCTGGGAAAAGAGCCATTTCATGGTGCCTGAGGGAATTGTCCTGGGACATTTAATCTCAGAGAAAGGCATCCAAGTGGATCGAGCTAAGGTTAACCTGATTTCCAAGCTCCCTATGCCTAGCTCGATTAAGGACATCCGATCTTTTTTGGGGCACGTCGGTTTCTACCGTCGATTCATCCCTGATTTCTCCAAAATCGCGTGCCCCCTGACCAATCTGCTTTCCAAGGATGTGCCTTTCGGAATTTCCAAGGAATGCACTCAAGCATTTGAGATCTTACGTGACCGAGTCACCCAAGCCCCAATCCTACAGTCCCCTGATTGGTCTCAACCCTTTGAGATCATGTGCGATGCATCTGACTTCGCTGTAGGAGCGGTTTTGGGGCAGAAAATTGATGGGAAACCTGTGGTCATTTACTACGCCAGCAAAACACTGGATGAGGCTCAGCGTAACTATACGGTTACTGAGAAAGAGCTGCTGGCCGTAGTATTTGCCCTGGAAAAATTCAGATCATACCTTCTGGGTTCCCGTGTTATCATATACTCGGATCACACAGCTGTGAGGCATCTCCTAGCCAAGAAGGACGCGAAACCTCGATTAATCCGCTGGATCTTGCTGTTGCAAGAATTTGACATCGAGATTCGCGACAAGGCGGGAAAGCACAATGTGGTAGCTGATCATTTATCCCGCCTTCCTCCTGAAATTATTGATCCGTCCGGACCTATTACAGAACATTTTCCTGATGAGCACCTCCTGACTATCAGTACAAGTCTTCCATGGTTCGCCGATATTGTTAATTACCTGGCATCACATCAGATTCCGCCCGATTGGTCGAAGGCCAAAAAGGACAAATTGCGTTCTGATGCCAAGTATTACCTATGGGAAGACCCGTATCTCTTCCGCATTGGTGCTGATCAGATAATCCGACGATGCGTCACGGAAGTGGAAATCAAAGACATACTCTCATTTTGCCATGACCAGGCATGCGGTGGACATTTTTCGGGACATAAAACCGCATCGAAAGTCCTCCAGTGTGGTTTCTACTGGCCCACAATTTTCAAAGATGCATACAATCACTGTAAGGCATGTTCCCGTTGCCAGACTCTAGGCAACATGAGCCATAGAGACAGGATGCCTCTACAGCCGATCTTGGTATGCGAAATTTTTGATATTTGGGGGATTGATTTCATGGGACCCTTTCCTACCTCGGATGGCTTCGAATACATTTTACTAGCAGTTGATTATGTTTCCAAATGGATAGAAGCCATTCCGACTCGAACCAACAATCATAAAGTCGTTATAAAATTCCTTCATCAAAACATTTTCTCAAGGTTCGGGATTCCGCGTGCTATAATTTCCGACGGAGGGACCCATTTTACAAACGCTCAGTTCAGGTCACTAATGATCAAATACGGGGTGTCGCACCGAATCTCTACTCCTTACCACCCTCAAACTAATGGTCTAGCTGAGCTATCTAACCGAGAGATCAAGAAGATCCTTCAGGTTACTGTTCGACCTGATAGAAAAGATTGGTCTTCTCGGCTTCCGGAAGCATTGTGGGCCTATAGGACCGCCCACAAGACCCAATTAGGAATGTCTCCCTTCAGACTAGTGTACGGGAAGGCATGTCACCTCCCCGTCGAATTGGAGCATAAAGCCTATTGGGCAGTACGGACCTGTAATCTCGACCTTTCTAAGGCTGGAACCCACAGAAGATTTCAAATGAGCGAGATCGATGAATTACGCCACGATGCATATGAGAACTCGCGAATTTACAAAGAACGGGTTAAAGCTTTTCACGACAAACACATTTCTAGAAAGGTCTTTCATCCTGGTCAAAAAGTTTTACTCTTTGATGCTCGACTCAAACTATTCCCAGGAAAGCTAAGATCCAAGTGGGTCGGACCCTACCTAGTCCGCCAAATCTTCGGAAATGGAGCTATTGAAATCAACCCACTCAGCCACGATTCTGAACCATTTGTCGTGAATGGGCAGAGACTCAAGCCGTTCATTGACATGACCGATATAGATTTGACTGAGTCATCCTTTACCCTCCTTTCCTCTTGAGCTCATTACGCCCAGCCGATGGCGTAAAACTCAGCGCTTAACGGGAGGCAACCCGTCATTCTTTGAAAAACCTGAAACCGTTTCTGACATCGCTATGCGGAATTCATATTGCACTTTAGGGTTCACCCATTAGAACAGCCGACTTCACCTCAGGTATACCTACCCGAGATTAGAAATCGTTCGCAACAAGTCGCTTCGACCCATTCACTCACCACACACCTGTCCCAACACATGAACTAAGCTGAATTCGAACCCACCTAATTTACAATGGGGACATTGCAAATCTTAGGCATGGGGGGGTATGAAAGTGCAAAATGTCAGAAAATTCATATCAAGAAAGGGTTTCATTCATAAAAAAAAAAAAAAAAAAAAAAAAAAAAAAAAAAAAAAAAAAGGGGTTTGATAGAGGGGAGGAACAATTCAGGGTCATACAAATGAGAGGAGAAAAAGAAAGAGCAAAAAATAAAGAAAGGAGCACAAAAGGAAAAGAAAAAGAAAAAGTCATTAGTAAAAGATTAAGGGGTTAACTGAAGTTCTAGACCGAGTCAAGAAAAAGAAAAGAAAAATGCTACAGAGATATAACAAGAGATTAGCGGGAACGCTGGTCTTAGGCCTCTTGGGCTAGATTTTTAGCTTAAAAATTCACGTATCCGTTAAAATCTGGACAATCCTCAAGAGGTTGAGGAAAATGCGAAGCTTAAGTATTAGGTCTAAGGCTTAGGAAGTATTCGGCCTCGTTAACTGACCTCCGGTTTGCGGGATTCGGTAACCTAAGCACCCAAATTCACACACAGTCTGGTTCAGTGCGCATAAATATTCAAAACACGCAAGAGCGTTTAATATTCTGAAAAAGTCACCTAGATTAGGAGCGGCCAATCAACACAAGTTGATTTGGACAAGTTCCCAGCGCAGAGAGGCGGGAAATTCCCCTCGAAGATGCGTAACAACATATCATCTCCTCGGTGCTTGTCTCTTAGGATATTTAAATATCCTACTGGAGGCATGTAAGCACTCTGTTGGTTCAGACACCATGGGTGGCATTATCACGAAATGTCAATCGCCAGGGTCTGAATTCAGCCACGGAACGCCATGGGCGGGATTATCTCGAAATCTCGAAAGCCAGGGTTCCGGGGGTTGCCATGGGCGGGATTATCTCGAAATCTCGAAAGCCAGGGACCTTTGAGGATTGATGATGGGGACGAGGAATCCGATACAGACCGTGTTGAGAAGCTAATCCGAAGCTAGAAATAAAAAAAGAAAAGAGAGAGAAAAGCTCTCCAAACAAATAAATCTTCTATCTCTCTCTTACAAAAAACGCACTGCAAACTGAACTTAGGCTAAAAATATCTCAAGCACGGGTGCTTTAACCGCGGAGTCCAACAAACCCTAGGTTAGGTTCTGTGGGCCGTAGAAACCTTTGCAGAAGACTGAGGCTAAAGCGGAACAGGTCCGGATTTTGGTTGGTACTTGAGTACCTCTAGGCCTATTGTCGGCATTCCCACCTAATCACAAAAGAAAAGGAGAAGCACTTATCATTGTTGACAACATTCAGGGTCTAGAACGGAAGTTAAAACTTTGAAATTTTGCTAAGGGACTAGCAAAAGCTAGGCATGGGGGTATGATGAGAGCCTCATCATGAGCCATAACTAGCTCATTTTGACACAATAAAGAAGATAAAAGCTCCTACATAACCTAGAAGAAGGCCTAACTGAAGAAACAAGTGCTCTAAGAAGAAAACATGAAATAAAGGTTAAAACTGCAATTTTACCATTGCAGTAGATAAACGGGATTTCTCAGAGGCAAAACATAGGTCAAATGGTCTAAATGAGATAAAAAGTGGGTTGAGTCAATCAGAAATGGGTTCATGTGCAATCTAAGAACTAAAAGACACTTGGTAACCCTAAAACAGACCCGCTTAAATTAACAAGGTTCCGGTTAGAACAAAAAGCAAGTAAACCCTCTACAAATCATGGAAAACCATACTCTAGGGTTTAGAACACTTAATTTGGCCTTTGGAACCTAGTTTGACCTAGATTAGGGTCCTAGCTCTTCAATTAACCTAATTTGGGTTTTTACGCAAAATATCCAGTCAAACGAGGTCAAACCTGAAATCTAACTTCTCCATTGGTTTCCTTAGGTCCAAATTAGGTTTATACCAAAATTTGGACCTAAGGAGAGGTCATCTTGACCTACTTTGCAAGTTAGTACACCCAAATCACAAAGAGGTCCCTATCTTTTGAATATCCTTGCAGAGAGCCCCCTAGGTTCCTCGCCTTCTTAGCAAACCGGTCCTGCCGCCATTGCTAGGGCAGAACCGAACTCCGGCGAGGTTCGGAGAGGGATTGCTCTCTAATCCCTCAGAGATTCCCTCCCAGAAATGGAAGGAGGATTCTCTGAGGAATTCCCTTCCTCATAAAGTCAATCACAATCGTTGGTGTGAACCCAATCTCTCGTGCGAACGCACGAGAGATTTGGGTATCCTAACTCCTTTCCATCTCCGGCGACCAACTTCAGGCAATTACGTGCCCTTCACGCCCTGCACACCAAGTCCAGCACCTATAAAACACCCCTCGGACCCGGCCACTCATCTTGAGCTTGATTTGGCCGAGTTCCCCCCTTCAATTCCTCTCCTCCTGCTCGGTCAAATACCCCAGCTAGCTCCGGCGAGCCTCCCTCCCCTCCCTCTTCGCTCTGCCACAAAACCAGTGGCAGAGTTAGCTTCCTGACCTCCCTCCGCGTCGCGCAGTACCAGCGCACGCCGCCTCAGCCCCGTCGTCGCCGCCGTTCTCCCCCACTGGGCGTCATCTTCTCCGGCGACAGCAAGTACTGCTGTCCGCCTTCTGTCCCCTTTCGTCCTTACAATTAGGTTAGAACTCCTCTCCATCCTATCCTCTCTCTTTTCCCCCTGTTATCTCATCTGATTACCCCTCGACCGACGCTGACCACCCTCATCTTCCACATCACCGACCGAACTCCGGCGAGCCGCCCACACCACTCCGCCACTCCACACGGCTCGCCAACCACCTCGTGAGCTCCACCTCACCACCAGGAACTCGCTCCACCCCACAACTGCCACTCCAGACCTCCATAATCACCCCCCGAACAACCCACCGTCTCCGGCCACAGGTTGACCTAGGCGGGCACGCCTAGGCCGACAGGCAACCTGCAGCATCACCCACCGCCTTCGCCGTGCTACGGCGAAGGTTTCCAGCCATTCTAATTGGGCCAATAGGCCGTTCTGTGGAAGTTCAGGTAAACGCTCCGGCCGCCATTAACAGTCGAAGCAGCAGGAAGCTTGGAGCAGCAGCAGGCGTCAGGCTTCCCAGGCGGCAGGTGCAGCAGACTCTCGCAAGAGTTGCGAGGTGACTGAGTTCAGCAAGGATCAGCAGCAGGGCCTTCAGCGTGGGCAATTGCACACGAGAGTCTGCGGGCGCACGCAAAGGAAGGGCGGAAAGTTTAGTCCCACATCGTGGAATCTCAAGGCACAGGTATGGTATAAAGCTTTTTTGTGATATACGTTTACTGCCTCGAAAGCACAGGGGTGAGGTCCCTCACTGACCCCACCCGCCTCGTCCGCGGCCTGACCACGCGGACCTGGCGGATCCGACCCGACCTAGACCTACGCACTCCTCGCGCATCACACACCTGCAGGTGCGCCTGGTCCCGGGTACGATCCGACCCGATTGAGACTGTGGCTCTGGGAGAGCGGTTAGAGTGAATTGCTTGAGAGAGAGACACGCGCGGGTAGAGGGAGAAGGGTTAGGTTTTGTTCCCCTGTGCAGGCAGGCTGATTGCAGGAGAAGGACGTGGCCGCTGCAGAAGAAAGGAGAAGCAAGACAAAGAAGAAGAAGAAAGCAAGACAAAGAAGAAGAAGAAGGCAACGAAGAAGGAAGAAAGCAAGACAGAAGAAGAAGAAAGAAAGAAGTCTTCGCAGGCGAAGGAGGAAAACAGAAAGGTTAGAGGTCTTCGCAGGAGAAGAAGAAGGACAAGGGAAGATTGCAAAGAGATCTGAAAGGCAAAGCAGAAGAAGAAAAAGAGAAAGAAAGATCACATTTAAGACGTCTGATACATAAATCAGACGTCTAATTCTATTTTTTTTTACATCTTTCTTAAAAACTCTTTGAATCAATTATATTTGCATTTAACAGTTGTATTCTTGGGTTTTACAAAGTACTGAGTTTGCTCCCTGTGTTCGACCTCGGATACTCCGGTCTTCGAGTAATAAAAACTTTATATTTGTTCGAACGTTTTGTCGGTTATACTACAACATAATACGCTTTAAATCCGCACGAAACGTTGAAAAACATTTTGGCGGAGCTGTAGAAGGAAGGAGTTGGAGATCTTTTCAAGTCCGGGAGCTACTAGGCTTGGAGCAAGAAGTCTCCACCTCTTCTTCACCATCATCATTATCAGGACCATTAGTTTTCTTTTACTTTTGTACCTTGATAGTTGTAGGAAAAGCTTTCCTCTATTAGGGTTTTTTGTAAAACATTTATTTTGAGTCCTAATTTAAAGTTGCCTTCTTTGCAATCTTTGTCGCATTTAATTTCTTTGTTTTCTAGCACTTTTCACTCCCTCTCCCTAATTACTCTAGGCCTCCACGTGCCTAGAGTGAGCTTAGGGAGAGGAATTAATTGTCACGTAGGTGTTAGCTTAGTAATTATAGGTGTTAGCCTTTTCCGCCAACAAAATTCAAGTGTTCCTGTTATTTCAAAATTAAAAAAAATTATATATGTAAAAGACCAAAAAGAAAGTTGATTTTCATTTTCCAAGCAAGGGATTTGATTTGCAAACAATTTGACCTCCTTGGATGACCCTAGATACCCCACTATCTAGGTTATAAATTTTAAAAGCGAAAGCGGATTTACGCGTTGTAACGACTAAAACACAATTTTAACAAAATGCGTATTTTCGTATCAAATTCCACCTTCAAAAACTCCTCCAAAGGTGGCATGGACCACCTTTAAATTCTCCTCCAAGGGTGGTTGTGTACCACCCTCAAATTCTCATCCTAAGGTAGGCGTGTACCCTAGGTCTCCTTCCTTTGCCTAGCTTCTTTCCTTGGCTGGCGTGGGCTCAAGAGAGGAGAAGTGGGGAAGGCACCAAGGGGACAGAGTGTCCCCTTAATCTTCTTCTTCTTCTACTCTTGGTCGGCTATAAAGGTGGAAGTAGGGTAGAAAAAATGTAGCCAAAGGTACTTGTTAATGGTGGTAGGTATGGGGTATATATAAGAGTGGTATACTAGTTAAGTAGGGTTAAAGGAAGGGTGGTATTATGGAAGGCTAGGATATGGAAGTTGGTTGATGGATGGTGGATGAAGGTTGGCATGGAGGTAGAGAGGTGTATGAGGTGGTGGTTATGGTGGGTGGAAGAGTTGGTGCCAACTCTATGTAGGGTAGGGTTAAGGGGCAGGTTGATGTGTTGTAAGGCTAAGATTAGGTCATAGGGTGGTAGTCAGGAGATGGATGGCTAGGGTTAGTTGGCGCCAACTTAAGGGATATGTGGAGGCTTGGTTAGGTGTTTTGGTGCCAACTATAGGAGGGTTTAGGAAGATTAAGTGGCGTGGGTTTTAGGAAGGGTTAGGATGGCTCCATGTGGTGGCGGTTATGGGATTAAGGGTAGATATAGGTGGTGCCAAAATGAGGGGTGTGGGTGGTGTTTTGGCTCCAAGTCTATGGTGGTTAAGGGTAGGTTAGGGTGGCTTAGGGTTGGCTCCATGTAAGGCTTCTAGAAGGTGGTTTAGGTGTAGGGTTTAGATGGCCTTATGTGGTGTTGTGTAGGGCTAGGATTTAGGGACATGTTGGTGCCAACCTGAAGGGGTGTGAGTGGTGGTGGTTGGTGTGGGTTGGCACCACTTTAGGTAGGATAGGTTAGGGTTTAGTTAGGGCTAAGGGCTAAGGAGTGGATGGCCATGGAGCTTGGGTGGTGTTGGGAGCTTAGCTAAGCTAGCTTAGCTAGTAGAGTAGAGGTGGTGGAGCTAGGGTTTCATGAAGGCGGAGTTGGAGAAAATAATATGGAGCTGGTAGCTGCTGCACTTGGAGTTGAATTTGTTGAGACAACTTCATGGGGAGCTCAACTACTTAGCTAAGCTACCTAGTTCTTATGCTAGTAGCTAGGCTTGGGTAGTTGAGCTAAGTTGAGCTGGTCTCAACCTAACTGGTGCTAGGTTGAGATGGAACTGCCTCTGATGAGAACTCCAGAGCTAGCTAACTACTAGTTGGCAAGTAGTAGCTTAGCTAGCATGGAGTTCAGCTGCCATGAGCTGGGTGGAGCTGGAATGAGTTGGGCCTGAGCTGAGATGGACTCCTGTCAACTTAGTTGAGCTAGCTAAAGCTCCCAGTGAATTGATGGGAGCTGAGATGAGCTAGACTCAACTAAGTTGAACTGGATTTGAGTTGGCTTGAGCTGGGTTGAGCTGAGATGAGCTGCCTTGAGCTACCATTCAGCTAAGATGAGCTGAATGGAGCTAACCCAAGTCCAAGGGAGCTGGTATCCAACCATGATGAGCTAGAATTGGCTGAGTCCTAGCTTGATTGAGCTTCCCCTTCACCAGTTACCTTCAAGAGTGCTAGGATTTTAAGGATCTGTCAATCTGTTTGTCCCCAACACTATAACAAACACATTAAAAACACAATAAAATATGCAATGCATGCTTAACCTAATTGATGCCTAAATGCAACCCAAAAACCCATTTACGGAGCAAAATCCTAAGAGTTAGGTTTGTTTTAAAGCATAAGAATGATGATAAACTAGTGTTTATCAAGGCTACGTCGATTATAAAATCGTACTTATATTTTTTGTATTTTCTTTATAAAGGGGACATTCGCAATGGCTATAAACAACTAATCTACTTACAATATAACTGAGAGAGAGAAAGAGACAGAGAGAACAACTTTTTTAACTAGGATAATGTAAATTGCAACTAGTAGTTACAATTATAAACCTGAAAATCTATATCAGAAAGCGATAAAAAGATAGGAGATGAGAGATTATCCTCCTCGACGAATGCTTAGAGGACGAGCCGGACGGATGACACCTGGAGGAAGGAGAGCGAAGACGAAGGAAGGAGGGTGAATCTAGAAGAATCGAGGATGAAGCAGGGTGTTGACATCGTAGGATCCACTTTCGTAACGTGGCCGAGAGGACAGCTGGCAAGAGCTCTGCAAAGGGGTGAGAAGTGGAAAAATTTTGTTTGTTACTCTAGCGGAGCTTCCCGTAACTTGGGAGCACTAAAGTGAGCTCAAGAACTTGTTCTTAGCTCTTTAGAGGGTTGAGAGAAGAAGGAAGGGATAGGGAAATGTGTTGGAGGGGTAGGCCTTTTATAGGTGTAGAAATGGGGGCAAAAGAGTCTTTTCAAAGGCCTTATATTAATACACAACCTTTAGTGACACATGTAAGCATTACTAAAGGAGAACGTGACCATTGACGTGTGGAGGACGTGAGCCGTTAGATTGAAATCGCAATGCTGAGATCTTCGAGCACCCAAAATGTTTAGATCACTCATGGCACATGCGATTGTGTGTGGACTAGAGTGTTGGATCACACGTTTGGATCGTGCGGCCATCCGGTGCATGGGAGTGTGCCATGTATTGAAGTTGCCACTGCTCGATGCTAATCCAGTAGTTGAATTTTGATTTCCACAGGGGCTCGCGGATGAAGACGATCGGTAGGAATCGATCTTGCGGCAGTGGCTTGGGAGTGACACTCACCACCATTGTGTTGAGGAATCAAGTGTGTCGCGTGATTGATTCAAGGCTCACGCACTCTCAGCCATTGGATGGGCATCCAACGGTTGAGATCGTGAGATGCTTTTCCTTAAGCGGATGTGAGGCGCGATTTGGAGAGCGACATGGCGAAATTGTGGCTGTTGGATGGTGATCCAATGGCCTAGATCAGAGGTCATAGCGCTTTAGAGTTTGGGCAGGGTGCAACGGGCAATCTGGATGGTGACACGTGGCACCATCTTGACCATCCATCTTCTTTTCTTCACAAGTCATCTACGAATCCCAGATTGGGTCGATTTTCACATCGTTGGGCTGTGATTGTTGATCTGAACCCATCCGTGTGGTTGGATTTGTCATTTGAGGCTTAGAATTGCATCACCTTGCCCTCTGACTATTAATCTTCCTCAGACTGCATATGATGCTACGAAGGTCCGATTGGGGTGATCTTAGAGGTGTTGGACTCCGATCGTTGCTTTGATCAGATCTATATGGTTGGATCTTCAATCCAAGGCCCATAAAAATATCGCCCTGTCCCCTTACCATAAAAAGAGCAAATTAGCCTATAATTTGTACAATATATTCTAATTGCAGAATGATGCATGCTATGTAATATTTATAATGCTGAATGCAATTATACGCCTAAGAACATGTGTAAATAGATAATTTATGTGAAGTAGATGTGTCTACATCACACCCTATGCCTATCTTTTTTCTAGTCCCTAGCAAAACTACTTGCTATTTATAAATAAAATCAGGATCAAATTACTTGGGCAATAGTTATTTCTCAACACTAAGAAATTTCTACTAATGACCTGAACTACAGAGACTCTATAGCGCTCGGGTGTCTACAAAAATGCAGATCACCCCAAGCCCTTGCCTTATTTAAAAGCAAGTACATTTTTTTTTGTTTTTCTGCTTTTCTAATTTTTTTGGATTTTTGAGTTTAGAGTTTCAAAGCATCTTTCTTCGGCTACCCAACCCACCCAAGACCTGAAAAGAACTCTAAGTTCTAGGCATCTTTTTGTGTAAATGTGATAGACTCACTAATCAGCAACTAGAACAGACTTCAAGTTTCTATGAACCCTAGGTGACCCTAATGAAGAATATTTGCTTAAAGGTGTATATGTTCAATCGGTAGCTTTCTCATTACCTTTTATTTTTATGGGGTCAACACAAGGAAGAACTCAATGTATATCTCCCCAGCTTATTCTACTTCCTCACTTCTTCCTAAGTGTTTGGAATTAAACGTGCATTTCGTGAGCTGGGTTCTGGACAACCGGCCAATGGGACGTCAAACCTACGGCAACTTGCCAGCCATACTCATGAGGTGAATTGTGGATTATTTATATATTTTTTTCTCCTTTTCTATTTTTCATCATATATATTCTTCCTTTTTAAGTCTTTTCTTTCTGAGTAGGTGGCTTCCTTGGTATAAGATTTACCTAAAGGCAGCATAAAGAGAATAGTCGTGTGGCTGGGCTTTGGACAACCGGTCAATGGGGCATTAAACCTATGACAACTTGCCAGCCATACCACCCTAGAAGGTTCATTAGCTACCCAATTTCCATTAAAATCGTCGAAAAGTGAGTAAGTGCAAATAGTGTGTAGATGTTTTAAACTTAAAAAACTCTTAAATCAGAGGGCAGATTGATAAGTCGTGTACTTATCACCCCAACTTATTTAATCAATTAGAAATAAATTTAGAATGGCGAGGACTCGAGAAATAATTTCATATTTTAGTGCACATCCAGGCTGATTAAGCCTGAAAACCTAAAGAGTCTAAGTGTTCAGGTCTTATTGTATTATTTCCTAATATTGAAAAACTCTAATGCCCACGTTTTCTTTTCCTAATTCAATTTTTTTTTAATAATAAAGGAAAAAATAAGGGAAATTTACAAGAAATCCATAGAGCTAATAATATGATTCAGAAATGAATCTACCCCCCATGCCTAGCTTATTCAATGTCCTCATTGAAAATAAAAGGCATAAGAAAAGTGTAGAATGAAGAAAATATCACCTGTATTCTGTGATGTTTCAGTCAGCTCTGAGATAGATTGTACAAATGCTGAGTTTAGTGCCATTAGAAAGGTGGGGTCTAGCCAAAGTCAAATCAAGGTTAAAGGAACCTTGTCTAAGACGGGTTCGGGGATAACACAATCAACATAAGGTTTTAGACGTTGTTCGTTGACCTTGAAAGAGTTACCTATCTTTGGGTCAGAAATTTCAATGGCTTCGTTTGGAAATATACGATCAATGATGAATGGGATTTCCATTTAGACCTGAGCTTGCCGAGAAAGAGCTTAAGTTGAGAATCAAAGAACCAATCCTTCTGGTTCGGCTCAAAGCTCTTGCATGACATCAACTGGTCATGAAGAGCTTTGGTCCTAGCCTTATAGATCTTGACATTCTCATATGCATCATTTCTAAGCTCCTTCAACTCAGATAATTGGTGTTGCTTGGTTTGTCTGGCTAAGCCTAGATCGAAATTGCATTTCTTAAATGCCTAGAATGCTCGATGTTCAATTTCTACCAGTAAATGGCACTCCTTACGTACCATACACCAGTCAAAACGGTGACATGCCGATGGGCATCTTGTATGCCTTACGGTAGGCCCAAAGAGTGTCATCGAGCTTTTGAGTCCAGTCTTTCCTATCAGGCCTAACCATTTTCTATAGGATGTTCTTGATTTCCCAATTGGAGACCTTGGCCTGTCCATTTGTCTGGAGGTGGTAAGGTGTGGAAATTCTGTGATTCACCTCGTATTTTACCAGTAAATTCCTGAAATGGCCATTGGTGAAATGGGTACCACCATCACTAATGATGGCCCTTGGGATCTTGAACCGACTGAAGATATTCTTCTTGACAAAATCGATGACCACTGGTGACAGCTTTCCTCTATAGTTCTATTATTTCGTCGTAGTATAGTACAGAGAAGTGATTACCAGTTTAATACAATTTGTTTCTCGGAAATAAAAGAGTTCCCAAGGTCGAACTCAGGGAGCAAACTGTATTCTAGAGATACAAATTCTTATTACAAAAATAAAGGGAGAGAGAGAGGGAGAGAAATAAAAATTTGGTTTCTTCTTCTCTTCTTTCTTCCTCTTTGTTTTCTCTTCTCTTTGGCTTTTGGTTTTTCTTCTTTGTTTATCTCCTGGTGGTCTTCTTCTTCTGCCTTCTGTTCTTCAGATCTTCTTTTTACTTCTTTCTTCTGATCTCCTTCTCGTGCTCTTCTTCTGCTTTTGCTGTCAGGACGTTGTCTCTCCTTCTTTCTTCTTTTTCTTTCTGTCTTCTTTTCTTCTTTTTCTTCTTCGTTGCGGTCCTGCTCGTCTTTTCTTCTCCTTCTTCTTCGTCCTCAGAGAGTCGTCTGATTGTTCAATCAGACGACTTAAGTAACCCACTGCTACAGTGCAGCTCGGTGCTCCTCCTTCCTTCAGTCTTCGTCGGCCTTCTTCTTCTTCTCTTCTTCCACGGTTCTTCTTCTTTGTTCACCTGTACCTGCCCACTTCAAAGTTTACGTCAGTGGGCAAAACCTACTCTACCCCCCCCCCCCCCCCGCGTCACTCCCTCTCAGAATTCGCTCTTAGGAAAGCTCTCCCAGAGCAACCGGGTAGTCGGGTACGGGTCGCGCCCGGGTCCAGGCCCACCGGCGTGCGTGGTGGGCGAGGAGTGCCAGACAAGTCGGGTCGGGTCGGCCGGATCCACGTGATGAACTCGCGGATCGGCCGGGTGAGACGGTGTGTGAGGGACCTCACCCCGTGTGCTGAGGCAATAAGCCTCCAGCACTTTTCCAATTTGTATCAGTGCGCCGCTCCGGAGTCTTCCGAGGTGGGACTAAATGTCCCACCCCAATGTGGCGCCTGTGCGGAGGAAACAGCGGCGGTCGAGGCTTCGCGCGAGGCACTCGCTCCAGCCGCGTACCTGGGACACTTCGCGAAGACGCTTCGCGTAGCCTGGGAGTCAGACCTGGGCGTGGCTCGCCTGGAGCAGCAGGTTGAAGAAGCTTCGCTGCTCGGCAATGGCGGCGGCGAGCGAAGTACCTGCCCACAGAGAAATGGCCTCTCGGCCTAATCAAATACGCGAAGAACCTTCGTCGTGGCATGGCGAAGGTGGTGGGGGGTCAGGCAGGCGACGAGGCGGAGCCTAAGGGCTGCCCTAGGTCGAAATGCAGCACGGGAAATGGGTTTGGTCGGTGGGTCTGCAGGGGGCGAATGGCGGGGAATGGAAGGGCGGAGGTTGATCAGGGTGAGGAGACAGAAGTTCTGTGAGGGTCGACGAACCGTGTGGGATGCTGGAGTGACGGGAGCGGGTCGCCGGAGTGTGGCCGGAGGTGAAGGTGAGGGCGATTGGTCGGAATCGAGGGCGACAGTAAGGGTTCAAAGTGAGAAAAAGGAAGAGGGGAGAAAGGTGAGAAGTTGTACCTACTTAACAGGACGAGGAGGAGCCGGAGCAGGAGACAGTCGTATCGACTGTCGCCAGAGAAGAAGCTGCCCAGGGGGAGGAGCAGCGGCGAGGAGAGGGCCGGAGAAGCGCGCGCTGGGTGCTGCGCGGCGCGGGAGGAGCAGGGGAAGGCAGTCCTGCTGCTGGTAATGCGGCAGGACGAGGAGGAGGAGGAGGGAAAAACCGCCGGAGCTGGAGGGCTTCCTGTCGGAGTGGGAAGAGAGTGAAAAGAGGGTGTTTCTCCGTCAGGACCGAGCTGCTCCGAACGACGGAGCGACGGGGGTATTTATAGAGGCAGAATCAGAGAGGAGGGAGGAGGGAGATGACGTGTCTCCCTCGCCGGAGGACGCCGTAGATGGAGACCCATACCGTCCGTGCGTTCGCACGGCCAGTATGGTGGGTTGCAGCGACCAGGGGGGTGTTCCTGCGACGGCTGACGACGCAGGGCACCCCTGGTTTACTTGGCAGAAGGTCCCCCTTACCCTGCGCGACGCCATGCTCCGCGCAAGGTCGCCGGAGCATGCTGCTGGTCAGGTTTTGGCAGGAGGGACCTGAATGCAAAGAACGAAGGAGAGTTAGGGGTAGAAATGTGAGGGTTCAAAAGTTGAGGGCCAAAAAGTAAATAAATGAGGACCAAAGTGTAAAGTTGGTCAAGAAGGTTTCCTCTTAGGCTCAAGTTTTTATACATGACTAATTGGGGCCTAAGGATTATGATGGTGAATTTTATTTCCAGATTAAACCTTGTTTGACCGGTCAATTTACGCAAAAACCAAAATTAAGTTGTTAATTGGGCATGGTTCTCAATGTAGGTCAAAATGGGTTTCTAAGGCCAAATTGAAGGTTCTAAACCCTAGAGATTATTTTTCTATGAATTTTAGAGGGTTTAGTTGATTTTTTTCTCTACCTCGAACCTCGTGTTTTTAAGTGGGTTTGTTTTTAGGGTTACAGGATGTCATTTAATTCCTTGGAGTTGCTGTAGCCTTTATTGAATCATCTCATCCCACTTTTCTTCTTATTAGGTTGCTTTGACCTATGTTTGGATCCTGAGTTACCCTATTTTCAGATTGGATTGGTGAAATTGCATTTTTACCCCTTAGTTTATGTTTTCTTTGCGAACTCAGAATCTCTCTGAGTTAAGCCTTTCCTTGAGTTATGTAGGAGCTTTTATCCTTTGTATTAGGTCAAAATGAGCTAGTTATGGCTCATGATGAGGTTCTCATCAACCACCTTGTGGTCATTGGTTCAGGTGGGAATAGCTCGATCCAGTTAGACACGTAGTTAACAGCTATGAGAATGTATTGGTGTCCAAATGAAGGGAGGAAGAGTCTTCATGAAATCAATGCTCCCAATGTTAAGATTTCGATAGGATGAATTGGGTTTAGAGGCATCCACTACAAGAAAATATGTCAATTGCAACAAAATATTACTGTTGCAAAAACATTCACTGCCATCACAAAAAGATTTTTGGAATGATACCATGAACTGTCACAAAAAGGGGCATCCCAAAAAGATTTGCTGTCGTAAATGATCTATCATTTGTGACAGTTAAGAACCATCACAAAAGTCCTTATGTGACATTTAACAACCATCACAAAAGATTTAAGTGAGTTAAAAATCATAATAAATGACCTTACGTGACGGTTAACAACCATCACGAAAGACTTTACGTGACGGTTAAAAATTATCATGAAAGACTGTACGTGATGTTTAAAAATCATCATGAAAGACCATACGTGACGCTTAAAAACCATCACGAAAGACCTTACACAACGGTTATAAATCATCACGAGAGACTTTACGCAATGGTTAAAAACCATCACGAAAGACCTTAAGTGACGTTTAAAAGCCATCATGAAAGACCTTAAGGGACGTTTAAAAACTATCATGAAAGACTTTACGTGACGGTTAAAAACTATCACAAATTTGCGACAATAATTTACCATATCAAATTCTTTGGAGTCATTTCATGAAAATAATATGGTGCCAAAATTTATTTACTTCACTACTAAGACGACGTTGGGACGAAGAAGCATCTTGTTACTTAGCATATCCAAAACTTTCTCTATCATCTTTTTCATCCTATCCATTTGAGTCTCAAGAGCTTTATTGGAAGAATAAGCACCTCTTCCATAATAAATAGATGGGCTAACACCAGGACCGATACCACGTACAAAACCAGGATGTTCTTTCCCAGTGACCTGCAAATAAGCATCATCATCTGACATCACTAAAGTAGAATTATGTCCCTCTGACCACATTGTAAGATCTTCCATACATTCCTACTTAACATAAAAACTCAATTAGTCAAGCGAAAAATTATGAAAAATTATTTTATAGATTAAGTTTATGCACATAACTAATAAAAGAATTAATTCAACAAACTTGCATATTGTTTATTGTACTCCTTATCATACCAAACTCTTGACCCATTTGGACCTTCTCGACTTTTGAAATACTTAAAAAGATTTTTCCTTGAAGCTTTATTCTCCTATTTTGCCTATATCAAGTAATTTAATAAATTATAAGGATAAAAAATGTAGAAAAAAATTTAATTAATACTTACAAGCTTATGATGTAACCAATGTAAATTTTGTCTACCCATACAATGGGTAACACGTTGTCCCTTAGCTCTATTCAACTTGTTTCTCTCTACTAGAGACTTTAAAACAAATAAAAAAATTAAGGCTTAAGATGGAAACTTAAGGTACAAAATTACAATTACTAATAATTAAAATCAATTCAAATAATTACCTTATACTTGTCACTGGTCCAATGATCTATGAGTCTATGCCAATCATCAGGATGTACATCATCAAGTATTTTAGTAAGCATCTCCGAGATAGGAACATCTTTATTAAAATACTATAAAAAACATCAAAATTCAATTATTACATAAAAATATAAATGTAAAAATTATAATTATTTTCCAAATTTAACTTATCTTTTCCTTCAACCTGTATCAATAATTGCGATGGAGTTTGGCTACCTATTTCATAATTTGTTGTTCGATGTAAGGATTATTTTTCCAGCGAAAAATTTCCTACAAAAGCAATTATCTATAACTTATAAACATTTAAAACAAAAAAATTATTTTAAAATAATGATTAAATATAAGAAATTATACCTGTAGGCGCTTTAAGAGTTCCATCTTCACCTCCTTCATCTCATCAAGTCTAAATTCTCTACAGGTGATTGGTATAATAGCACGAGCTAATTTTCCCACATTACTTTCAAACTTTTGATTATATAGTCCAACACTAATGCCTTCCTTAATGTCATTGTCTCTCTAGGTGCAAAACTATAAACAAAATTGCAACATGCTTTTCCTCATTTTCATTTAGAATGTGTAAAAGTCATTTAGAAAAAAATTAACGTATGAAAAGAATTTGTTATTACCATTGTAAAACAAATAACTATTACAAGCAACCAATTGATTATTAAACTCTCACCTTATCTTCAGCTTGTTCGGGAACCATCTAAAAAAATATATGTAACAAATTAATCAATATATGAAAATCAACTTAAATAATTATTATTAAAACACAATCTACAATGATAATAAAATAATTAAGTTTTATATAATGTTACCTCCTCCTTTTCATTCTGCTCAAATGCTTTTGTGTTATGAGTAGTATCTGTTGAACGTCTATGAGTTATGTAATTAGAGATCAACTACATGAAGATTTGTAATAAAATATAATTCATCAGATTAATCTATAATAAAAAGACATCACATTAAAAAATAATTAACAAATAAAATGTCACCTTATCATCATCTTTTTGGAAGGCCATTGCACCAATGGTATGATTAGGAGCTCCAACACTAAGACGTACTTGATGATGAGTATCTCCTTAATGTCGAGAAAGCAGACATTCGGAAACCATCTAAAAGATTATAAATAGGTGTATAAAAATCATGAACCTAAATGCTGCCAAAAGGAAAGGGAAACTTAAGCAATAAACCTATAGTGACATCATTTTCATTTGAAACTTGCAGAACATAATAGTAAACAAATCCACACTCTAAACTTGCTTATTTGAATCCAAATAACTTATCAATTATTAAAGGGATTTTGATTTTTTAAGTGATATGCATCAAAGGGAGATAGTGTCTTAAGGAGAGATTGTATCATCAGTACTGTACCAATTCTGAGTTTTGTTCTGATTAGTGACAAGGATGAAAATATAGCAGAAGATAAAAACATTGATAAGAAGCATGAGTATAGGGTGATTAAATGATCTGTCAAATCATTTTACAAAAATTGATCTGTCAGATATGAAGTGTCATTTTACTCATAAGAAGATTTGTTGGTTTTTTTCCATCTTAAATCAAACTGTAACTATTTTCTATTATCACTTGTCTTTTTTCCCATACTAAAGGTCTACACTTGAAAATTAAACTGTAACTATATTCTATTATCATCTTTGTGTAGCATGCATTCATATGTCAGATTGATAGCCATATGTAATTTAAAATCTCATATGTTAAAGATATCTCTAGTTCCTGTTCCACAATTTCAAATTAAGTATGTAGCTTCAAATTGGTTAGCCTAACTAATCCATCAATTTGAATAGCAGAGGTACACATATGGTCAAATGGAAGGATGTTTGTACACTTCTAATGGCAATTTGGGTGTTTTTGAGCCTATGGTGATGAATAAAGCATTTTTGACTAAGTGGGTGGCCAAAATCATAGAGGATGATGGCCTCTCTTTGTGTCATAGATTGCTAATGATCATGACTTCTTATATGACCAAGTTACGATCATATGACCTTATGGACATAGTTTTATGACCAAGTCATTACATCTTCTTTTGAAGTATTAAGTTGGAAAATGCAATCTCAATAATCTAGTGAATAGATCAAGTTTTTGAGTTCAATTTTGGTGTCTAGTACTTTTCAGATGTTTAGCATGATTAGTTCTTAATCATAGGACTAAAAAATTAATAGAAACAATTACATCTTTCAAATCAAGGTAAACAATAGAAACCAGAACCCACCTAAGAATAAATAGCAAATTAATCGGTACACTACCATTGGGGGAGAAAATCAACTGTATTAACATTAATAAACTCTCAAGACAACCACCCTTGAACATGACAGAGGAGACAATAAGTCAAGGAAGTTACATTGGTTCTGAAATATACATTTGGACACAAGTAAATTCATCCAAAATGTAACATCATCACTCAGTTGCATTTGTGTTGGATTATTTCTTTTCATTAGGAACAAGGGTACTGGATTATTTGATTAGATTCTTACAAGGAACCTATTCGAAAAGGAAATGAAACTTGAACATGTCAATAAAATTTATTAAGAATAATTAATATCAAACTTTTCAACTTCACTTAATGTTAAGTTTTGCATTTCCATAGCTCGATCCTAATAAAGGAGGGTTCTGTGGTTGATAGTCAACATAAAATTCAATCTAATCTTTTAACATTGATTATAGCATTCATTCAATTTTGTTAGGACATTCCTTACTGTCACCATGCTGCATCTATGGAATGTAGTAGGAAATTGGTGAGGGCCACCACATCAAAGCATGTTGTAGCGGAACATGCTACATGAAGGATGCATACAAGAAGCTAATTCTACAAGGTTTTTGCATGGGACATGCATACGAGCAAAGTTGCTCCCAAGGAAATTACATTTTGAAACTTGGAATATTGTCACCTTGACCCACAAAATGATGGACAACAATCTAGTGAATAGATCAAGTTTTTTATTTCAATTCTGGTGTCGAGTAATATCTGGATGTTCAACATGATTAGTTCTTAATTTCCAGTATGATTGGATGGATTTTAAGGCTTGCATTTAATTCTTGACATAATCTTGGAGATCATCCTAGAGGACCTAGTTTGCAGTTTTGGAAAATTTACTTCTTAAAGTTGGAGCAATGATCATTTATAAATGGAGCTAAGCCAACAAATATAACCTCATCATCTTCTTGTTGGAAGGCCATTGCACCAATGATATGATTGGATGTTTCAACAGTGAGACGTGCTTGATGACTAGCATCTCTTGAATGTTGAGGAAGTGGACGTTTAGAAACCATCTAAGAAACAATAAATAGTACATTAGTTGATGTATAAAATTCAAACAAATCAGTTACATGTAAAAAATCTAAACAAATCAATGGATGGGTGTCAGTCAGATCTTCTTGTTTCCTTGATTAAATAGCTTAAAATTTTCACTTGTTTTAGAAATATAGTCTGAAGAAAGGAAAAGTAGTCCCTCAAGCCCAGAATAACTTATTTTCAGAAAAAACATAATTACCTTAAACATAAAAGGAGTGAGATCAATCATCCTTTGAAACAATTTGAGAGAGTTAATGGAAGAAAGGAAAAGACCATGTTGTGACATATGTAGTTTTTTCTTATTTATTTTTCCAAAAGTGTGGTTATGGATATTAGTTAGCAGCATTGAGAAAAAATAAATTAGAAAATTGATTGTATGAGCTGAATTCGAGTTAATGATTCAAGTGATCCAAGTGATATATGTAGGCTTGGGGAAAATTTTAAATTCTAAAAGACTACTATATATCGTTACCTCTTCATCTTCATGTTGCTCAAATGTCTTTGAACAGCGAGGTGATGGTTAAAGCCGATGTGGTACAGTTCAGGGTCATCCCAAAAGTAATATTTAGCCTCGGATACAAGTCTATCTCATTGTTGCTTGGTTCAATCCTAGGGGATTTGACCAACGGCCAAATAATTAACCACGTCAGCAAACTAAGGGGTTGGGATACTCAAAACTGTAAGGATAGTCTCATCCAAAAAAGTGTCAGTAATCGGAATATCCAAATAAGGAGAATTAGTTAGGATTCTTGAATGATGATCTGCCACTACATTTTGTGCCCTGCATTTATCTTTAATTTCAAGATCGAATTCTTGAAGTAAAAGAATCCATCGAGAGCTAGGGTTTGGCATCCTTTTTGGCCAAGAGATGTCTCAGGGCCAAGTGGTCGATATAGATGATGACATGAGATCCTAAAAGATAAGCCTTGAATTTTTCCAAGACAAAGACTACAGCTAGCAATTCTTTTTCTGTAACAGTATAGTTCCTCTGGGCCTCATCTAGAGTTTTGCTAGCATAGTAGATGACAGAGGGCTTTTTATCTTCTGATCCAAGACAACCCCGACCGCGTAATTAGAAGCGTTAGTCATAATCTCGAATGAGGCCATCCAGACCAGTGGTTGCAACACTAGAGCACAAGTGACTGCCGTTTTAAGAAGATTAAATGCCTTGTGGCTTGATTCATCAAATTCGAACGATGTGTCTTTGGCAAGAAGGTTGCTCAAAGGCTGAGCAACCTTAGAAAAGTCCTTGATGAACCTTTTATAAAAACCAACATGACCAAGGAATGATCGGATTTATTTAACAGATGTGGGTGGGGAAAGTTTGGAGATAGCATCTACCTTAGCCTTATCAACTTCAATACCACAATTAAAGACCACATGAGCAAAGACAATGACTTCTTGTGTCATAAAGTGGTTCTTTTCCTAGCTAAAAACCAACCGTGTTTTAATGCATCTCTTAAGGATCAATTCTAGGTTAGCCAGGCAAGACTCGAAAGAATCTTTGAAAATGGAGAAATCATCCATGAATACCTCAAGACAATCCCCCACCATGTCAGAAAAGATGGTTAGCATGCACCTTTGAAAAGTTGCAGGTGACAAGTGTGAAAATTCATGCATTTTGAAATTGTCGGAAATCGTAGTATAGTCATGAAATCCCCTTGACAAAAATGTTTATTTATTAACAAAACTCACGTTGATTGTTTTCTTTTAGAACTTGAGTCCCGGTCGTTCATCTTTGGGAGGCATGAAAACAAGTTGAGATTTAGATCGACTTTTTTTTAACCTAAATCTAATCTAACCTAATATTTTTGGTCTTTTTGTATTTTGCAATTTTTTTTGTGTTTTTTATTTTTATTTTGAAAGCGAAATAAAACCTAGATCTAGATGTGCTAGTGAAAACCTAAGGGACTACAAGCATCTAAGTGTGGCCATGCTGGTCGTGCATAGTGTGAACGAGCCTAAGTAGCATGAAGACAAAGACAATCAATCACAGAACGATGATCACACAGTATTATTTATGCATAAAAATGTCAACACATCTACATTAGAAAGCATGTAAATAGAGAAAATCTGATTGCACAGCAATCATAGGCCCTAATTTGCCTAAATTAAGCGAGAACTTAGCTTAACATGAACATTCTGCATGCATACACATCTATTCTGCATCGTAGTTGATATATGTGTTTTATGCATAAAACTGTGCTATTTGAGAGGTATCACTCATTGCAGGTAACTCGGGGCTGCAGATGACTGATCCAACCGCATGGATCTGTTCAGAAATATGACGGGAGCCCAATGATTCCAAGATTGCATCAATCAGACTCCCGTAGCACCCTACGGAATCCACAAAAGATCAAGAGCCAAGGGGAAAATTAAAGAAGATCCAAACCTCAGATGATAAATCCAACCACGCGGATGGATCCGGATTGACGTTCGCAGTCCAACGGTGCAGAAATAAACTTAATCGGAGGCCTACGTCATCAGATACAAGAAGAAGAAGATGGACGGCCACGATGGTGCCACGTGGCACCATCGCAACCGCCCCCTCACCGCACCCCAATTGGGAACGAGAACCGCAGGCCATTGGATCATCATCCAATGGCCGCGATTGTGCCATCGTAGCTGCCCTCAGCCACCTCATCATAGGAAATGAGATCTTGACCGTTGGATTACCATCCAACGGCCGAGAACGTGCACCAACGAAACCTAAATGCAACCAACTCGTGGGAGTAGCACGTTGGTTAGCGCTCTCTCCACGAGACGGGCGGTGTAGGATTGAAGCGAGCTCCGTGGGGATTTAGGGGAAGCAGCGCCACAGACGAAATTCGACCGCCAGATCTCCATCGAGCGGCTCGATGGCGAACGCGTGGCGGATGCGAAGGCGTTGGATGCAGACGCATGCAATGACGCATACAGAAATGCACGAGGGAGTGCTTTAGGATTTTCAAAGGCATGATGGAGCGCACGTTTAAGATGTCCGATCTTACGATTGGACGGCTGAGGTTAAGGAGCTCAGAAGAGGCGAGCGGTGAAGGCGAAAACATGAAGGGCGGGCGCAGGTGATCTATGGTCGTGCAATGGAGGATCGACACTCCACGGAGTGCCACATGGTAGCATCAGAGCGAACCGGGGGAAAAAGATGGATTTGGAAGGATTAATCAGGGCCGTTGATCTCTCAATCAACAGATTTGATTAATCCAAGGCATTTGCACGGATTTAAGGAGCCAGATGCCCTCTTTGCCCCCCACTAAAGCTATAAAAAGAGGCTAAAGGGCCCCCCTTTGAAGGCATTCTCTTAATTCTCTTCTTCCTCCTTCAACCTTTCTCTCTTCTTCTTCCCGTTTTCTCTACATCTATCTCTACATCTCCATTTGAAGCATCCATTGGGCCACCCCGACATATCATTGCTACTCTTCCCAACCTCTCCAAAAGGCCACCATGAACCACTTGTGGTGCCCTTTTCTGTTGGAACAGTAATTCGTTTATTTTATGTTTTATTCAAATGCATGTATCCAATTCATGTTCAATCTCTCCTTGTGATATAAATATTGTGATTGATTATTCCTTCTACTTAGTCTTTATATTTGAAATAAACGCATGAAATCAAAAATGCCTTCTGCCTCCTTGTGATCGACCGGGACTCACCAAGTTCCGTTAATTTATTTGCTCGAGACGTATTTCGCGCTATACTAAAATGTGTTAATTTTGTACGCGATCTACGCCACAACCAAAATCCCTCACGACGGAAAGTGCCACTAGGGCCATCGGCCTTGTGTGAGGGTACAGGCTAGACCTTAGGTATGCAAACACATCTACACACCTACCAAAAGAGATGGGTGAGCATTCATGGCCATCCAAGAAGAGAAGATGGGGGTGTCCTCTCTAGGAGGAGAAGGTAGCATGCCCAAGAGAGGAAGACAGGGTGGAGATCCCTTCTTCTTCCTAGCCGTCCTTGAGAAGTTGTGGAGAAGCTTCTCTATGGTCGTCCATGGAGCCTTGGAGGAGGAGGAGCACCCTTTGGAGGAGAGAGTGGTGGACGACCTTGGGATTTGGAGGGTGGAAGGGAGGGTGTCGCAAGTAAGAGGTGGAGAGAATAAGGAATGCAGAGTGAATGGACATGCTCTCTCTTTCTTTGGCTTTTATGGGAAGGCCTCTCCATTTCAAATGGGTCACAACTTTTGGTGGCTCCCAAAATAGCAAGTGCCACCAATGTAGGATCTAGGTTGGTGACCAACTAATGAGAGCTAGAATGGGAAAGTGGGATTTAGGAAAGTGTGTGTATGTGTGGGTATAATTTTCGTAGAGTAGGGTTGTGGGTTTGGTGAATCTAGGTTGGGTTAACCTACATTAAGTGGTTGTGGGACTAATTAGTCTTAGGTGAGTCTGATTGGAAAGGAGTGAACCTAATTGGGTCTAGGTCAAGTATAATTGGATGTGTGTGTGTTTTTAGGCTTAGGTAAACCTAATAGGTATGAGTTAATTAGATTCTAGGTGGATCTAATTGGGTTCAGGTGCACCCAATCAACTGTAGATGTACCCAATTAGGTATGAGATGGTTCAAGTGGGTTAGGGATAGGATAAGTATGGCTATGGATAGTGGAGTAAGCTAAGAAGGTCTCTAATTAGGTTTCCTAGGGTGTCTAGTGGGGTTTTTAGGTCAAAATAGGCAAGATCAGGCTTCTAACACCAAAATCAGGAACCAGAGAATAGTATTAGATGTCCAGAAGAGTGATCAGATGTCTTATACTCAAAAATTAGATGTCTAGACAATAGATTGGACGTCTAATTCTGTGTCGGTATGAGTTTTGGCTTCCTGGATTGATATTCTACATAAATCAGACGTCCAGCCAAATGTTTGGACGTCCTAAAAGGTGCTGGAGAGTGGGTTTTAGGTTTTCTAAGGTGGGTTTTGGTTCCTAAGTGTTTGGGAGAGGGATAGGGTGGATAAGAACATGGATAGTGATATCCATGTTTGGGTTTTGAGGCTGAGGTGTCCTAATGGAGGTGGTTTTGGGTTTGGGAAGGTTGTCCTATGGTTTCTAAGGGTAGGGATAAGGCTATCCTCCTCACTCCTCTTGTCTGAATCAGTCTTCTTCCTTTATTGCTTTATTCCACTATCTCCCGCATCCTGGATCACTTTATTACCTGCAAAAAGCAATAAAAACATTAAATAGCAGGATATCTCATCTTATTCTATAATGAATGATGCAATGCATGATATGCATGATATGAGTGTAATATCTACAAATTAAGTTAGGTTCAGACAGTATTTAGGTTGATTAGGACCCATGATTTCTGTGCAATCATACCCCCATGCCTAAACTTTGCTAGTCCCTAGAAAATGCAAGACTAAGTGTATGACTAAGTTATTTACAACTTTGATCCCTAAAGGACTGCTTATTATTTTTATTAAGAGTTTGACGAAAGATTTTTCTCCTTTTGTCTCATCCAGAAATCTAGAAATTCAGATACATGAAAGTACAGCTATGTACCTTTTGCAATGGATTCGAGTGAAAATCCTAATTTACCTCTAAAGCCTATACTTAACCCCTAGTAAAATTTTAGAAGGATAGGCAAACTTTTTCCCTCGAGGTATTTAGAATATTCTATGAATTCCATCCTGACATCAACCTTAGGTAGAGGATGTCAAAGGGAAATGGTTGTTTATTTGGTAACTCACTCTCAATTGGTGCTATATAGAAATTAGTGCTACAGAATCAAGATTCCCAAATTATTAACTCAACTGAGAGAAAGGCGACAAAAACTATGCTCTCTTTTGGTTCCTTTGTATTCATTTTCTCTTTCTCTTTTCTTTTTTTTTCTTTTTCTTTTCTTGAGCTCACAATCTCACCAGATTTACACATATATTCCATATTTGGTGGTCTTACTTGGCATTAACACTTTAATCGAGTTCCAATAACCCCAACACTAAGTCGGAATTCCTTAGTCAGTATTTGGGTGGTCAGAAACACAGAAAAAGTGGGTTAAGGCCATATTTAGTGGATTTCAACTTTATTTAGTGGTATTGCCTCAATAAAATAAACACTGGACACTCATAACTCTTTTTCTGCTTTTTTTTCTTCTTTTTCTTTTTTTTCCTTTTTCTCATTTTTTTATTTTTTCATTTTTTTCTCATATAATTTTTCTAACACAACACAATCTAACAACACATTTATGAATTTTATTGAGGAGGCAATATTAGGGACTGGTGATATTTAAGAGACATTGGGTGGTTTATTTGGTGGAAGTGCCTACTCACGGCACCAGGAAAGATGGATAGGACAGTTTATTTCTGACCTTGACATCAATACCCTCCTTCAGCCAAGGATTTTGTAAAGAATGGTCGTAACCATCCACCTTAGCCCTAGTTTTATGAAAACTCACTCTCCGCGTATTTACCTTGTTTGGTGGCTCTCGACATTTCACACAAAAATGTATACACAGGAACCGAGAGTGGAAACTATGCCTAATCTCTCAGTATCATTACCTAATTATCTAGAATTTTGGATTCCTTGTACTAATCTTAGAACATCAGTACTCTCTACTCTCACCTCACAATATTTGGTGGATTTTTGGAAGAAGATTTGCCAGACTCCCAAATCACTGTGGAGGGGTTCAGGAAAAGAAGCACTACTTCTTCTTGACAGACTGAAGACGTTCATCAGTCTTCACCGTGAATCCATTGCAAAATCTACGTGTGAGTGAAAATTGTACTGGATTCCAGATTACAGGAATCAACTAGAATTCCTAATACAACTTCCTTGATAAAAATTGATGCATGAATGTAATATATATAAATGCTGTTTGTAACCTTTCAAAGTCGCACTTCAAAAATTTCCCTAATTTGGGTTACATTCAGCTTGGCCCTAAAGTTAGAACAAAAAGGTGAGTGAACGAGTCGAAAGTGGTTGTTGAGGATGATTTCTAGGTTTAATGTGAACATTGGAGGTGGAGTCGATTGTTCTTAATTTAAGGACCCTAAAATGCAATTAGCATGATGTACGAAAGGTTTTCCTAGGTGTTGGCAGAAAAATTTCCAGTTTACAAGTACTACCCTACCATGCCTACTTTCTTGCATGTCCTCATGCGTGGATATAATGAAAAATAAATTAGGACAGGGAGTAAATGGGTAGAAATCACCTGGAATAGCTCCTGAATTTTTCGTTCTGCTTATTCCAACACCTAAGAAGTAAAATATGCAGGAAAATATGCTAGATAAAATATGCTATATATAAGTGCTGAGATTAATGCCTTCAGCTGGGCGTACACTCAAAAAGGATAAATCAACACAGTATTGAGAATGGCGAGTAAAATGATAAGAATTTTAGTCTTATTTGCCAACAGCAGGCCGCAAATGCGGACTAGCTGTCCATGAATTCTGATCCCAAGTAATCGAAAAAATATTATAATGGGGCTGGGAAAATTGGCAGCTAGATGCTATAGAAAAAAGACGGATAATTACGGGTGCTTGGAAGAAATAAAGATGGAGGCATCCCGAAGAGATGATGGAGAATATGGGTGGAGTCGTGTGGGGTAAAGTCATATGGGTCTTGATAATGGTGATGGATGGGAGGCATGACCCAAGTGGTGTGGTTAGATCTGGAAATCAAGGTCCAGTGATTAGTTTCTATCTCTACCAGAGATGTTTGGGTATCATCTTCTTTTATCTCTTCAAAAATTTTCAATTCTAATTCCCAATTATCACATGATTCCCCAAAAATTTTAGCTTCCTCCAAGAACTCATCATATGTAATCCCCAATAATCTTTCAATTTCTTGAATATCATTTTCATAGGGGGATATTTTTGCTTTCTCACTTAGATGAAATTGGGCATTAGATTCAGTAGTGAGTCCCTCCATGAAAGTGGAATGGGCTGAATCATTGATTGAGGAGTCGTTAAAGTCTTTTTGAGTTTGTTGCTCCGTGTATGTGATCATTTGAGTCAATTTATCAATGTCTATATGGGTACTCTCAAATACAACAAAATCATATTCAAACTCATTAATACTTGGTTCCTCAAAATGAAATGATTGATATTCAGGCCCTAAAATCAAGATTAAGATCATCAAATGAATCTCCTCAACTTCCATAGGAACATCAATATCATCCACCTTGGGTGCCTAATCTATAGAATCCTCAATGACCACCTCAGAATCACAAATCTGTAGTGGGACACCCGACCCAAATTCAAGCATTTCTGATTTTTGTTGCTCATCCCAGATTCTATGAAGCTCCTTTCTTATATCATCATATTCTCTAGCACTGGCTTCTTTTATTTCATGAACCATTTTGATCAATTGAGTAATCTAGGATTCATTACAAGGGGCAGGGGTTTGAATTGGGCTAGGTTGGTAAAGATAGTCAACCATGCTAACAAAGAATTGATCCTGTATTGAGGGTGACTCTTGTGATTTGGTAGATTCTTGATTTGGGTCATGTGGTTCTACCCAGGTGTCAATTGCCATGGTTTCTTCCGAATTGCCCTCCGAATCACTTTCCGTATCATCCAAAAAATACCCTGAGTTTGTTTTCTTAGCGGTTGAATAAATATCAAAGTGAATTTTCTCACTGCCACTACTCATTTCCATACATCCTCAGTAACAGTCAATTCGTGCATTGGCCGTAGCCAAGAAAGGGCGACCCAGAATGACGGGTGAATCACTTAGCTTCTCTGGTTTATCCATGTCCAAAATAATAAAATCAACTGGAAAGCTAAGACCTTGCACTTTAATGATGACATCCTGAACTACCCCCTTAGGTGTTTTGATGAAGCCATCTGCCATTTTAATGGTGACAGGTGTGTGGTACAGATCTCCAAGTCTAGCACGATCAAAGAGGGTAGTAGGAATCAAGCTGATGGAAGACCCTAGATCCACAAGGGCTCTATTGAAGGTGAATCCCTTGATGGCACAAAATATGAAAGGTTTTCCAGGGTCGATCTTTTTGGATGTTAGAATACCAGAAACAAATGCACTTATGTTAGCAGATAAAACCACCTCTTTAGGTGTGCAAGTCTTCTTCTTCTCTTGTGACTCTTTCTTTAAGGCCCTAGGAAAAGGTAAATAGGTCAAATCAACTTCAGGGACCTTTTTCTTCTTTTTGTCCATAGAGTCTGAGTCAGAGCTAGATGCGGGTTTGGTCTTATGATTTTTGGTTGAGCCCGAATCAAATCATTTGGGTGGGCTCTTAGCTTTCCTCTTCCTTTTAGAGGCCAAAGAGTTGGCCCTTGCACACTGGCACATATGATAGATTGGAGGAGGGGTTAGAAGAATAGGTGGAGAATAGGAGTGAAGAGGAGTGTGCAAGGGTCGTTGCGGGTTGGGCTAAACTAGCTAGTTGCCCTAAAGTGGTTTGAGTGGAATATTGGGCTGGCCTAGATTGATATTTAGTCTGAGTCAGTCTCTATGGTGGCCATGAAGGATCAAGATTGTCTCTCCACTCAGGGTTATACGAATTTGGATATGAATCAAAAGGTGTATCACCTTGACTGGGGTTGACTATAGAGGGAGTTGATTGAGAACCTGATGTGTGGTCCTGTATTTGTGATCCATTATTCCAATTCTTTAGTAATATATTATCAGGTACAGCTGTATCAGAAACGGTGCATTCCTCAAATGATCTACCCAAATCATGGATTAGGTCCAAGGGTGCCTTCTGTGTTGGCTGAGTCCAGGGTGCCTCCCCAGGGTAGCAAGAGTCAGTAGAGTAGCTAGTGGATCCAAAATATGGGTCACTAAACCCACTAGGCTGGTTATTCCAGGTCTCTTATTCCTGGGAGTAGTGATAAGATTGAGATTGTGCCTGGGATTGTCTAATTTACTCCAGGAGCTTGGCACATTGATCTGTATAGTCCTTGTTATATTCCTGGAATTCAGCAACTATGGCTTTCAATCGATCCTGATCTAGATAAGGGTTGGATCCATGAGGTTCAGGTTCTAAATAAGTTAGGGGATAAGGATAATCATATCCTAGCTGCTGAGGATGAGTCTCCCAACCAAGAGGAGTTGAAATCATGGTTGGATTGGGAGATGGAGAACCTTGAGGGTAAAAAGAATGATATGGGTTCATGGCTATTTGAGAAAAGAAGCGAATAAAGATACGAGATGGTCTTCCTCAGAAAGACTTAACCAGCTACAAGGGGCTGGTGGAAATAAGGCTAAGGCCTAGAAAGAAAGATGAGAGAGAGCCCCAAATCAAGCAAACAAGGTAGCCCTAAATTGTATACCTTAATTGGATCTAAACCTAGTATCCTGAAATGGAATTGGGCTAAACCAACCCTTGAATTACTTGCTTGGCCAAAAGGGTGGGACCCCCTAGGACACCCCGCACGGCGGGACACCACTAGAGGTTAATACGGTTACCGCACCGACCTTTCTTATCACTAGTTGGTCCAAATAGATAAGGCCTTGATTTTCACCTAATTAAATTTCAATTACCAGTAAATTAGTCCTACCTAGGGCACGTCTACTTAGTTTTAGGCTTGGGCTTAGAGTGCTCATGGAATGTGATTGGGCATTTTGGGGATGTCGCCCTTAAAATTTGATTGAGTGTGAAGTGCACAGATAAAGGGTTTGCAATACAAGCTTTAATTGGTGTAGTGGCTTTTATGGTTCAAGTGCTCGTATTAATTTTCCTTTTATGGTTTCCTTGTTTAAGTCAGTTCAAACAAGGTTGTAGTGGAGCACACAACAGGTTTTGCAAGTCCCAATTTGTTATATGAATTTTCTTTAAGTATGGAATGTAAATGTGCTCTATCTTAATGTGGAAACCCTAATATTAGATAGGTCAATATGAAGCTTTTAAGTCCAATAAGGTAGAAGTGGTGCGACCCAATCAAAGAAAACAATGGTCCTAATGCACCACTACTAAGAGAAATAGATCTAAGTGATTGCCTAGGTTGAAATGTAAATTAGTTTAATTTAGGTAGGTGAGGGGGGCTCAATCAAGAAATCAACCTAACCTACTAGGCAACTAAATTGAGTCAAGTCAGTTTAAGTCTCTAGAAAAATTTAAACCCTAAAGTTGTATGTCCTAGGGTTTATGCTCCTCCAAGAATCTACAGTCAGACCTTATTGTAACTTGAAATCACTCCCCAGATCAGTGAAGGAATCCAAATAAGATGAAATTTGACAGAGATATTCCTTTTTCAATAAGGCATTCAAGGAATATTTTTTTGAAGATTTTTACTATTTCCTACATTTTTTCATAAATTTTTTAATGTCAGGGGTTCAAATCGGCCAGATGGACCCCCTACGAGTAATTAAGTTTCAAACTATATCAAAGGAAGTCCAAAAATTCCTGAAAATTTATAGAAACAACTATGTTTCAGTGGCTTTCTAACCCCACAAATTTAAAAGAGATCTAATTTATGTAGAGGTCAGAATTAATGTTAAAAGTTACAAAAAATTAGAGTGCTGACTGTTTTGACCCCCTTCCACTGTGTGAATTTTTAAAATTCACATAGTGCAAATTTTTCAAATAAAAGGTGGTTTTCGAAAGCTGGCTTGAAACCATAATATCATACTAAATCCCAAGATTTTTGGATTCCTATTTTGACGGCAATAAATGTTTGAAAATTGTCAATATTTGCTGGTCGAATTTTCAAATCTGACTTTTGGTGTGTTTGAATAGTTTCCAAGTTAAAACACACACCAAGGAATTTTTTTTGTAAATTCAAATACAAAAATTTGAACTTGAAAATTTTTTAGCCTAAGAAAGCAAAAAAAAAAAAGGAGGATGAAGAACAATACTTGTGGTCTTCACCACGGGTTAATGCGTGCGCGGATCCTCTTCATTCTTGACCTACAATCAAAACTAACCAAAGTTAAGTAAATACAAATCCAAACTCATGCGTTTCCTCCCCAACAACGGCTCCATTTGACAAGCGTGGAAATTCACACGTTTTGAAATCATCGGAAATTGTAGTATAGTCGTGAAATCCCCTTGACAAAAATGTTTATTTATTAACGAAACTCGCGTTGATTGTTTTCTTTTAGAACTTGAGTCCCAGTTGTTCGTCTCTGGGAGACGCGAAAATAATTTGAGATTTGGATCGACTTTTTTTTAACCTAAATCTAATCTAACCTAATATTTTTGGTCTTTTTGTATTTTGCAATTTTTTTATGTTTTTTATTTTTATTTTGAAAGTGAAATAAAACTTAGATCTAGATGTGCTAGCGAAAACCTAAGTGACTACATGCATCTAAGTGGGGCCATGGTGGCCGTGCATAGTGTGAATGATGGGAATACCATCATGAGCCCTAACTAGCTCATTTTGACCTAGAAAAGAGAACCAAAGCTCCTATAAAACCAAGTGAAGGGCCTAACTCAAGGAATAACTAGTTGGAAAGAAAAGCAAGAAACAAAGAGTAAAACTGTAATTTTACCATTGCAGTGCAACAACGGGATTTCTCAGGGTCTAAACATAGGTCAAATGTTCTTAACAAGATAAAAAGTAGGTTGGTTCAATCAGAAAAGAGTTAATGTGAAATTAGGGAATTAAATGACTTCTTATAACCCTAAAACAGACCCACTTAATTTAACAAGGTTCTGGTCAGGATAAAATTCAACTAAACCCTCTAACATTCATAGAACAATATCTTATAGGATTTAGAACCTTCAATTTGACCTTTAGAACCTATTTTGACTTAAATAGGGGTCTCAGTCAAATATTTACCCTAAATTAGGTTTTTATGTAAAATGCCCAGTCAAACGTGGTCAAACTTAAAATCCAACTTCACCATTAGATTTCTTAGGACCAAATTAGATTTATACCAAAATTTAGATCTAAGGGGAGCTCACCTTGACCTTCTTTGCAAAACAGTCCAACCCAATTACATTTATGCCCCTAGCTTTTGAAAACCCTTGCAAACACCCCCTAGCTTCCTCGTCATTTTTTTGCAATTAGGTCCCTCAGCCATTATAGCGGAGGAATCCTACTCCAGCGAGGATTCAAGGGGGATATCTCCTTGATTCCTCCGAGAATCCCTCTTAAATTTGAAAGGGAGATTCTTTGAGGAATTCCCGTTCGTATGAACCCAATCATGAGCTTTGATTTCCACCCAATCTCTCATGCGAACGCATGAGAGATTTGGGTATCTCTCGACCTTCCAAGTCCGGTGAGGTTGTCGTGCTTGGAAGCTTGCCTTCCAAGCACAAGGTCCATTGCTTGCGACTATAAAAGGGACCCTAGATCCTCCCGTTGATGTCAAGCGTGTTTTGGCCTGAGAATATCCCAAACTTCCTCTCTTCCCCTCCGGCCAAAAAGCCCAACAAGCTCCGGTGACTCCTCCCTCTCCTTTTCGTCGCTCTGCCACCTTACCAGTGGCAGAGTTGCCTCCGCCTCCTTTGTTTGCGTCATGCCACACCTGTGCCCGTGCCTATCTCCCTCTCGTCGTCGCTGCCTCTCTCTCTCTAGGTCTTCGTCTCCGGCGATGGCACATACGAGCCGTCTACCTCCTCTACTCCTCCTTCGTCTATCTACTCGTAGATAAGTCCTCTCCATCTACTCTTTCTTTTCCCTCCATCTATTTCTAATTTCACGCCCCGACGCTCACATATCACGGTCACCTTCTCTACCTCCAGCAGACCACCGGCGAGGTGCTCTAGCCATTCCACGCACCCACCCACCTCACCAACCACCTCAAAAGCATCACCTCATCCCATTGATCATTTTCCCCTTCTCCATTAACCGCCACACCCTCCACACACTTCCTTCGAACACACCCAACTCCATGGCCACAGATGACCTAGGCACGCACGCCCAAGCCATCTTGAACCACGCCAACACCCAGGCTACCTTCGCCGTGTCACGGCGGAGCTTTCTGAGTGATTTGACAAGGTCGTGAGGCCATTTTCATGTCGACAAGTACAGGTGCCTTGCTCGCCGTTGGAGTGTGCTCGAAGGAGCTTGCAAGCTTCATCTTCGGCTCCAGGCGCCAGGAGTCTAGGTCCCAGACGCCCGGAACCTCTTCGCGAACAACTTCAGCCCATCAATTGGAAGCCAAAGCCCCTCAGCTTCAACGATTGAGTGAGAACCTGCTGCAGGCATGCGTGAGAAGCAGGTGGGGCATTTAGTCCCACCTCGGAAGTTTGTGAGTAGGTGACGCAGTATAAGTTGCAAAAGTGCCAGGGGCTTAGCGCCTCTTGACACGGGGTGAAGTCCCACTCGCCCACCACGCCTCATCTGCGACACACACCTCCGCAGACCTGGTGCTCGACCCGACTACCCCCGCACTCCTCACCCACCACGCATGTCGGTTGGCTTGGTCCCAGGCACGCTAACCCGACCCCATTACCAGAGCAGGCTCTGGGAGAGCGAGCCAAAGAGAGAAGAAAGAGAGGAGAGTTCGCGGGGAGGGTAGGGGGTAGGTTTTGCTCTCAGGGACAAGGAAGAAGAGGAAGAAAGAAGCCACAACAGCGGCTAAGGGTGAAGTCGCAGAGAAGAAGAAGGAAGGAGAAGGAAGCCTCAAAGCCAAAGGAAGAAGATAAGCAGAGTCTGATAGGGCTCGATTGAAGTTAGAAGCAGAGAAGAAGAAAGAAGGAGGAAGAAGCCAAGGCCAGCAATCAAAAGTAGAGAAGGAAGAAGGAAGGCAACAATCTGATAGGGCTCGGTTGAAGTCAGAAGAAAAGAAAGAGAAAGAAGAGAAAGAAGAAGCCAAAGTCAGAAATCAGAGAAGGAAGAAGAAGAACAGAGAAAGCAAAAGACAGAGAGAGTTGAAAAGAAGCACTGCACTGTAGCATCAAATACTTAAGATGTCTGATTTTTACATCAGACGTCCACCTTTATATTTTTGAGCTTCTCTACACATTGATATCATAACTTTGACTGGTCATTGCATTTTATAAATTTGAAAGTTGTGTTCTTAGTTTTTAAATCCCAATTTGCTCCCTGTGTTCAACCTCGGATTTATATTTTTTTTGAGTAATAAACTTTCATTTGTTTTCAAAGCGATGTTGGCTATACTACGACGCATTCATTTTAAACCTGATTTCGCTTTCGATAAACATTTTGGCGTCATTGTCGGGGAGCAACGGGCAATTTAGAAACCTTGATCACAACTTTGGATTCAATACCAAATTGATCTATTTCTTCTATTGTGATTGTTTCAGGGGAGAAAAAGAAGATAGTCTCACAATAACCACACTAGGAGCAAGTAATTTCTCATTAGCCCTCTCTCTTAATCCCCTCAATTCTAAAAAGGAAAAACAAAGAAAAAATCAATTTAGGGCTACCTACTTTCCATATCTACTTAATCCACCAAAGTTGCCTGATTTTAATTTCAACACATTTTGAATTGTGCACCCATTTAAGGTAACTAGGGCTAGCACCTTCTTGATTGAGCCCTAGATACCATCTTTTATGGCAACTAAATTGGACCTATTAAAGCCAACTTAAGGATTCCAATCTAGGGTTTTTAGAGACACATCTTCTTAAAGCAAGAATCAAATTTTCAAAAAGAGGTGTGGCTAAGCCTTGATTGAAAAGACTTATCCAAGAGAAACCCTAAAAATCAAACTCTTAAGTTCACTTGAACCCTAAAAGAAAGGGCCTAAAAGCTCTCAAAGGACAACTAGGTGAAGTTGACCCCTTAGGTCAATCAACCTTGAAATTAGGTCACTTTTTGCACTCAAAATATCTAAAGTTCAAGTGGAACCCTAAGCACCTTTGATCTTAATTAAAAGTGGTAGACTTAAGAGGTCAAGGTCCCCATTCTGGTCTACCTGGAATCTCAGTGACAAGAGAGGTCAGGTGGGGAAAACCTTGTAACTCATGGGGATGCTCTACCGTGTAGGGGTCTTTGTGGGACTCTCCCTCTCTAGCTGCCCAGGTATTTCTCAGGTGGACGACTTTTCTGACTAAGGGGTATCATCCACCTCGAACCTCTATAGTCATCCAAATTTTTTGGGTGTCTCGATTGGGTCCGGCACATTCTAATCTCGTCTAATCTATTAGTGCATGTTTGGTAGGAGGTCCTTGAGACCATCCTTAAGACCTCCTTTAGAAATTCACTCCTGCCGAGGCCAAGCCTCGACACCCGTGTTTGTATAGCAACCCCACCACATAGACCTCTCCTCTGATTCAAGTTCTCCTTCTTCCATCATGGCACAACCAATTGAAGAAGAGAACAACCTTGAACACCAACTTCAGCGCTTGAATGATCTATTCCAGAACTTTATAAACCCATTGCAGCGTTCGATGATGCGAGATCACTATAATCTCGCTGTGGTGGCGATCGAGCCTTGAGTTCAAATCCCAACTTGAGGTCCTGATTCTGAACTAAAGCCCAACATGATTCATGCCATTTCAAAATTCCATGGGCTTAACTCCGAGGATCCCTTCTAGCACATCAAACAACTCAAACATCTGGCCCAGACCTTCGGGTCAGATGTACAAAACTGGGATATTCTGCTTATGAAGATGTTTTCCTTCTCCCTCATGGACAAGGCTGCTCATTGGTATCAGACTCAGACGCGTCCGATCAACACATGGGTTGAACTCCAGTCTGAATTTTTGAAAAAGTTCTTCCCCGTTGGTCGGACGAATGCCTTGCACCACCAGATCACTCACTTCACCCAACAATCTGGAGAACCTCTTCATAAGGCATGGGATCGATTCTTGGATCTCATGAGAAAGTGCCCCCATCACGGAGTTCCTAAATGGGAAAAGTATAGTCTTTTTACCAGCGACTCCATGAAGACATTCGATTGTTCGTCAATGCAACTTGCGGAGGAAACATCATGGGTCAACACGAAGACATGGTGTGGGAGATTCTCGAGAATATGTGCGAGAACTCCATCAATAATGACTCCATGGGCTTATTCGACTGGACGAATGCCCGCGCATCAACGAATCCTAGGGGAGCACATGAGACACAGGGCCTGTCTGCATCTGTCAACTTGGAACTGATGGCCAATCAGTTGGACAAGGTCTCTATCATAGAGAAGGTGGACGAGCTAAGTCGACATCTGCAGTGAGCCACCTCTGCGCAGAACCCATTTGTACAGCCACCTCTTGTGAGGGAAACTGTGCAGAGCATCTATCACCGATCTTCTCAGGGGATGGACCCATATGCACCCCCGTCTAACTCTAGGACTGGAGGGACCTCTGATCCGATCTACTCTAGTTGGGGGAACTCTGAACCCTCATACTCTGATTTTCCTGAGGCTCCTTAGACCTACGAGGACCTCAGCGCCATCCAGAATGACCCATTCTCCAATACCTATAACCTGGATGGCGAAATCATCCCAACATCCTGTGGGCGGGAAATACTCATAATCAAAGACCACCTTATCAACACCATCCACAAGCTCCTCATCCATATCAGCTGCCTCAGCTCAGCCCAACCCCACCTATCAATCTGGGCCAAACCAAGCAGATCAAATGACTCTTATCCTTCAAACTCTGGCTGACATTCAAAAGACGAATGCAGCAATACAAAAACAACACAAGGACGAGATCACAAAGGTTCTCAATCAACTCGCCCAAATGGCGAATTCCCACCAACCTAGCACACTCCCTTCGCAACCTCTGCCGAATCCAAATAATGTGCTGACCCAGAGGCGCGTTATGAACCCAAATCCAGGCCACACCCACATGATTTATCAGGCCCCTTCTGTTCCATCACCCGACGGGATGGAAGCTTCGACATCTTACGTGGGATTCAATAGCAGCTACCTATTTTACCAACCCCAAACCGAAATCAGGCAGGACTAAATTCCATAACAACCCGTAGTGGTAAAGCAACTCAAGACCCACCTTATCCAAACCACTCTAAGCCTGGTAGTAACCCAAGCCCTAGGATAGTTATCCAGGACACCCCTGTCCCAGATCAAGAACCTGGACCTATTCTAGAGGAACCAACCAAGGTTCGATTTCCTGAGGCCTTGACCAAGGGAAAGAGGATAACCAAACCCGTGGCTCCTGAGGAGGATCTGGTCAAGCTCTTTGAACAGGTTCATATAAACATCTCCTTGATGGATGCAATCCGTCACGTACCAGCTTACGCATGATTTCTAAAAGACGTGTGTACACCCAAGCATAAGCCGCGAACCAAAAGTGGGAGTCCGATTATACTATCAGAGTAAGCCAGCTCTATAATTTTGAGCAAACTCCACCTAAGGCTAAAGACCAAGGTCTCCCCTGATTTCATGTACTATTGGTGATACCCAATTCTACAGAGCCTTACTAGATCTAGGTGCCTCCATAAACCTAATAACTACATCCCTCCTTGACCACCTTGAAGAATCTGATCTTAAACCGACAGAGGTGACGTTGCAGTTAGTTGATCAATCCATTAAGTCACCTAAAGGAGTACTCAAGGATGTCATTGTTAGGGTACGAGATTTCTATTTCCCGATGGATTTTATAGTCTTGGATATGGATGCACCTGAAAACCTAAGGGATACACCGATTTACTAGGGCGACCTTTTCTGTCCACTGCTAGGGCCAATATAAACTGTGAGGAGGGCCAAATAGAACTGAAATTCGGGAACCAAACACTGAAGATCAACATCTTTAAGGCCCAACAAGGGATTAATTGTGGTGTTATGGAACAAATATGTGATATCAAGGCCGTGGTTGATGAACTGTACATCGAAGACAACCTGATTATTCCCGATCAACCACAAGAAGATCAAAACCCACTAATAGAGGAGTCTGAACCAGATATGGATACACTCATAACTCCTTCCCTTACTCCTGACACACACCCTGAACCACCCACTGCGGCTGATAATCCCGTTGGAACTCAAGCCTCTTCCCGACCATCTGAAATACCTCTTTTTGGGTTCCAATCAGACGTTTCCTGTGATTATAAACTCCAGACTCACACCTGATCAGGAATCCCGTCTGATTACTGTTCTCCAATAACATCGTGGAGGCATTGGATGGACTCTCGATGATTTGACTGGCATCAACCCCTCTTATTTCACACACCGAATCTACACTGAAGGGGGCACACTACCTTTACGGGAAATGCAGCGACGTTTGAATCCTAATCTGCAGGAGGTCGTGAAAAAGGAGATCATTAAGTGGTTAGATACAAGGATCATCTACCTGATCTCCGACACTTGGTGGGTGAGTCCAATCCAGCTTGTGCTTAAGAAGGCAGGACTCACCGTCATTACGACTGAAACCAGAGAAGTCATACTGACCCGTATGGCTAACTCATGGAGAGTCTGCATTGATTACAGAAGACCAAATTCCTCCACAAAGAAAGATCATTTCCCACTACCATTTATTGATCAGATCCTCGAGAAACTAGCGGGAAATAGGTTCTTCTGCTTTTTGGATGGGTACTCCCGTTATAACCAGGTGGCAATCCATCCTGAGGACCAAGAAAAGACCACTTTCACCTGCCCCTTTGAGACGTACGTGTCCCGAAGGATGCCATTCGGTCTCTGCAATGCACCCGCGACTTTTCAGCAGTGCATGCTTGCCATATTCTCAGATATGGTAGGTGATTATCTAGAAGTCTTCATGGATGACTTTTCAGTATTCGAGGCGTCATTTGACGATTGCCTCCTGCACTTGATCCAAATCCTCAGGTGATGCATTGATGTGAATCTGGTTCTTTCCTGGGGAAAGAGCCATTTCATGGTGCCTGAAGGAATTGTCCTGGGACATCTTATTTCAGAGAAAGGCATCCAAGTCGATTGAGCCAAGGTGAACTTGATTTTCAAACTCCCTATGCCTAGCTCGATCAAGGACATCCGATCTTTTCTGGGGTACATCGATTTTTGCCGTCGATTTATCCCTGATTTCTCGAAAATCATGCACCCCCTGACCACTCTTCTCCTTAAGGATGTACCTTTCAAAATCTTCAAGGAATGTACTCAAGCATTTGAAATCCTCTGTGACCGAGTTACCCAAGTCCTGATCCTACAGTCCCCTGATTGGTCCCAACCCTTTGAGATCATGTGCGATGCATCTGATTTCACTGTAGGAGCGGTGTTGGGGCAGAAAATTGATGGGAAACCCGTGGTCATTTACTACGCTAGCAAAACACTCGACAAGACTCAGCGTAACTATACAGTTACTGAGAAAGAGCTGCTAGCCATGGTATTCGCCCTAGAAAAATTCAGATCTTATCTCCTGGGTTCCCGTGTTATCATCTACTCGGATCACGCCGCTCCTTGCAAAGAAGGACACGAAACCTCGATTAATCCACTGGATCTTGCTATTGCAATAATTTGACCTCGAGATTCGCAACAAAGCGGGAAAATAGAACGTGATAGCTGATCACTTGTTCCGCCTTCCTTCTGAGATCATCAACCCTTCTGGACCCATCACGGAACATTTTCCTGATGAGCACCTTCTGACTATCAATACAGGACTTCCATGGTTTGCTGATATAGTAAACTACTTGGCATCACATCAGATCCCATCCGATTGACCGAAGGCCAGGAAGGACAAATTGCTTTATGATGCCAAGTATTACTTCTGGGAAGACCCGTATCTTTTCCGCATCGATGCTGATCAGATAATTCGACGATGCATCACGGAAGTGGAAATCCAAGACATACTCTCTTTCTGCCATGACCAGGCATGCGGTGGACATTTTTCAGGTCATAAAACCACAACAAAAGTTCTCCAGTGTGGCTTCTATTGGCCCACAATTTTCAAAGACGTGTACAATCACTATAAGGCATGTACCCATTGCCAGACCTTGGGTAACATGAGCCATCGTGATATGATGCCTTTACAACCAATTCTAGTATGCGAAATTTTTGGCATTTGGGGGATTGATTTTATGGGACCCTTCCCTGTCTCGGATAGCTTCGAGTACATTTTACTCGCTATTGACTATGTGTCCAAATGGATCGAAGCCATTCTGACCCGAACCAATGATCATAAAGTTATCAAATTCATTCATCAAAACATCTTCTCACAGTTTGGGATTCCTCATGCTATAATTTTCGACGGAGGGACCCATTTCACAAGCGCTTAGTTCAAGTCACTGATGACCAAATATGGGGTGTCACATCGAATCTCTACTCCTTACCACCCCCAAACTAATGGTCTAGCTGAGCTATCAAACCGAGAGATCAAGAAAATTCTCCAGGTTACTGTTCGACTTGACAGGAAGGATTGGTCATCCCGGCTTCCAAAAACTTTGTGGGCTTATAGGACCGCCCACAAAACCCAATTAGGTATGTCTCCCTTTAGATTGGTGTACGGGAAGGATGTCACCTCCCCATCGAATTGGAGCATAAAGCCTATTGGGCAGTATGGAACTGCAACCAAGATCTTTCTAAGGCTAGAACTTATAGAAAGCTGCAAATGAGTGAGATCGATGAATTACGCCATGACGCGTATGAGAACTCGCGAATTTACAAAGAGCGGGTTAAAGCCTTTCATGACAAGCACATATCTAGAAAGATCTTTCATCCTGGTCAAAAGGTCATACTCTTCGATGCCAAACTTAAACTATTCCTAGGAAAACTATGATCAAAATGGATCGGACCCTACCTGGTTCGATGAATCTTTGGAAATGGAGCCATTGAGATCAGTTCACTCAGCCACGATTCTGAACCTTTCGTCGTGAACGGTAGAGACTCAAACTGTTCATTGACGTGACTGATACAAATTTGGTTGAGATATCCTTTACCCTCCATTCTCCCTAAGCTCATTGCACCCAGCCGATGGCGTAAAACTCAGCACTTAACGGGAGGCAACCCGTCATTCTTGAAAAACCCGAAACCTCTCTTGACATTCCTATGTTGAATTCATATTGCACTTTAGGGTTCATCCATTAGAACAACCGACTCCACCTCAGGTACTCGTACCCGAGTCTAGAAATCGTTCGCAACAGTCACCTCGACCCGTTCGCCCACCCAAAACCTGTCCTAATGAATGAACTAAGCTAAATTCGAACCCACCTAATTTACATTGGGGACATTGCAAATCATAGGCATGGGGGGATATGAAAGTGCAAAACATCATGAAGACTCAATTCACAAGGTTTCAACAAAAATCACATATCACAAAAACACCAAAAAATGAAAAAAATCATGAAAAAGAATTAAAAAAAAATTGAGGGGAGAAAATTTTTGAGGCCATACAAATCATAAGGAGAAAATGAGGAGGAAAAGAGTAAAATGTCAAAAAAGGAGCACAAAATGAAAAAGAAAAAGAGATGGTCATTAGTAAGAGATTGAGGGATAACCGAAGTTCTAGATCACATCATGGAAAAGAAAAAAATGAAGGAAAAGTGCTAATGAGACACAAAAATATATTAGTAGGAACCATGATCTTAGGCCTTTTGGGCTAGACTCTTAGGCTTAAACATTCAAGTATCCGCTAAGATCTGGATAATCCTCAAGAGGTTGGGGAAAATGCGAAGCTAAAATATTAGGTTTAAGGCTTAGGGAGTATTCGACCTCGTTAACTGACCTTTGGTTTGCAGGACTCGGTAACCTAAGCACCCCAATCCATACACAGTCTGCTTCAGTGTGCATAACTATCAAAATCATGCAAAAGTGTTTAAATGTTCTAACAAAAGTTGCCTAGATTAGGAGCGACCGATCAACACAAGTTGATTTAGACAAGTTCCCGGTGCGGAGAGGCGGGAAATTCCCTTCGAAGATGCGTAACATATCATCTCCTCGATGCTTGTCTCCTAGGATATTTACATATCCTACTGGGGGCACGTAAGCACCCTGCTGATTCAGATGTCATGGGCGGCATTATCATGAAATGTGGATTGCCAGGGTCTGGATTTAGCTACGGAACACCATGGCTGGGATTATCTTGAAATCTCGAAAGCCAGGGTTCTGGGGGTTGCCATGGACGGTGCTATCACGAAGCATCAATTGCCAGGGACCTTTGAGGATTGATGATGGAGATGAGGAATCTGATACAGACGTGTTGAGAAGCCAATCCGAAGCTAGAAATAAAAAGAAAAGAGTCTCCAAACAAATAAATCCTCTGTCTCTCTCTTAAAAAAAACGTAGTGCAAAATGAACCAAGGCTAAAATATGTCTCAAGCATGGGTGCTTTAACTGCGTAGTCCAATGAACCTTAGGATAGTTCCTGCAAGCCTTAAAAACCTTCGCGAAGGACCGAGGCTAGAGCTGGTCAGGTCCAGATCTTGGTTGGTACTTGAGTACCCTAGGCCTACTGTCGGTGTTCTAACCTAATCAAAAAGAAAAAGAAAAAGCACTCATCATAAATTGCGAAAGAAACTCAGTCTAAAATAGAACTTAAAACCTTAAAATTTTGGTAAGGGACTAGCAAAGGTTAAACATGGGGGTATGATGGGAACACCATCATGAGCCCTAGCTAGCTCATTTTAACCTAGAAAACAGAACAAAAGCTCCAACATAACGAAGTGAAGGGCCTAACTCAAGGAATAACTGGTTTGAATGAAAAGCAAGAAACAAAGGGTAAAACTATAATTTTACCATTGCAGTGCAACAATAGGATTTATCAGGGGCTAAACATAGGTTAAATGTTCTTAACAAGATAAAAAGTGGGTTGGTTCAATCAGAAAATGGTTAATGTGAAATCTGGGAATTAAATGACTTCTTGTAACCATAAAACAAACCCACTTAATTTAACAAGGTTATGGTCAGGATAAAATTCAACTAAACCCTCTAAAATTCATGTAACAATATCCTATAGGGTTTAGAACCTTCAATTTGGCCTTTAGAACCTATTTTGACCTAAATAGGGGTCTTAGTCAAATATTTGCCCTAAATTAGGTTTTTGTGTAAAATCCCAGTCAAACGTGGTCAAACCTAAAATCCAACTTCACCATTGGATTTCTTAGGACCAAATTAGGTTTATACAAAAATTTGGACCCAAGGGGAGTTCACCTTGACCAACTTTGCAAAACAGTCCACCCAATTACATTTATGCCCCTAGCTTTTGAAAACCCTTGCAAACACCCCCTAGCTTCCTTGTCGTTCTTTGTAATTAGGTCCCTTCGCCATTACAGTGGAAGAATCCTACTCCGGCGAGGATTCAAGGGAGATATCTCCTTGATTCCTCAGAGAATCCCTCTCAAATTTGAAAAGGAGATTCTCTGAGGAATTTCCGTTCGTATGAACCCAATCATGAGCTCTGATTTCCACCCAATCTCTCATGCGAACGCATGAGAGATTTGGGTATCTCTCGACCTTCCAAGTCCGGCGAGGTTGCCGTGCTTGGAAGCTTGCCTTCCAAGAACAAGGCCCTATGCTTGCGACTATAAAAGGGATCCCAGATCCTTCCATTGATGTCAAAGCTTATTTTGGCCTGAGAATACCCCAAACTTCCTCTCTTCCCCTCCGGCCAAAAAGCCCAACAAGCTCCGACGACTCCTCCCTCTCCTTTTCGTCATTTTGCCACAATACCAGAGGCAAAGTTGCCTCCGCCTCGTTCGTCCGCGTCGCGCCACACCTGCGCCCGCACCTATCTCCCTCTCGTCGTCGCCGCCTCTCTCTCTCTGGGTCTTTGTCTCCGGCGACGGCACATATGAGCCATCCGCCTCCTCTGCTCCTTCGTCTATCTACTCGCAGATAAGTCCTCTCCTTCTACTCTTTCTTTTCCCTGCATCTACCTCTAATTTCACGCCTCGACGCTCACATATCACGGCCACCTTCTCCACCTCCAGCAGACCACTGGCAAGGTGCTCCAGCCATTCCATGCACCCACCCACCTTGCCAACCACCTCAAAAGCATCACCTCATCCCACTGATCATTTTCCCCCCCTTTCCATTAACTGCCACACCCTCCACACACTTCCCAAGAACACACCCAACTCCACGACCACAGAATGAACTAGGCACGCACGCCTAGGTCATCCCGCACCATGTCAACACCCGGGCTACCTTTGTTGTGTCACGACAGAGCTTTCTGAGTGATTTGACAAGGTCGTGAGGCCGTTTTCGTGTCAACAGGTACAGGTGCCTTGCCCGCCTTTGGAGTGAGCTTGAAGGAGCTTGCAAGCTTCATCTTCGGCTCAAGGCGCCAGCAGTCCAGGTCCCAGACACGTGGAACCTCTTCACGAACAACTTCAGCCCATCAATTGGAAGCCAAAGCCCCGCAGCTTCAGCGATTGAGTGAAGACCTGCTGTGGGCGCACGCGAGAAGCAGGTGGGACATTTAGTCCCACCTCGGAAGTCTGTGAGCAGGTGAAGTGGTATAAGTTGCAAAAGTGCCAAGGGCTTAGCGCCTCCTGACACGGGGTGAGGTCCCACTCGCCCACCACGCCTCGTTCACGACACACGTCTCCACGGACCTAGTGCTCAACCCGACTATCCATGCACTCCTCGCCCACCACGCATGCCGGTGGGCTTGGTCCTAGGCATGCTAACCTGACCCCATTACCAATGCAGGCTCTGGGAGAGCGAGCCAAAGAGAGAAGAAAGAGAGGAGAGTTTGTGGGGAGGGTAGGGGGTAGGTTTTGCTCTCAGGGACATGGAAGAAGAGGAAGAAAGAAGCCACAGCAGCGGCTAAGGGTGAAGTTGCAGAGAAGAAGAAGGAAGGAGACGGAAGTCTCAAAGCAAAGGAAGAAGAAGATAAGCAGAGTCTGATAGGGCTCGATTGAAGTTAGAAGCAGAGAAGAAGAAAGAAGGAAGGAGGAAGAAGCCAAGGCCAACAATCAGAAGTGGAGAAGGAAGAAGGAAGGCAGAAATCTGATAGGGCTCGGTTAAAGTCAGAAGAAAAGAAAGAGAAAGAAGAGAAAGAAGAAGCCAAAGTCAGAAATCAGAGAAGGAAAAAGAAGAACAGAGAAAGCAAAAGACAGAGAGAGTTGAAAAGAAGCACTGCACTGTAGCATCAAATACTTAAGACATCTGATTTTTACATCAGACGTCAACCTTTATATTTTTGAGCTTCTCTACACATTGATATCATAACTTTGACTGGTCATTGCATTTTATAAATTTGAAAGTTGTGTTCTTAGTTTTTAAATCCCAATTTGCTCCATGTGTTCGACCTCGGATTTATATTTTTTTTAGTAATAAACTTTCATTTGTTTTCAAAGCGATTTTGGCTATACTACGATGCATTCATTTTAAACCCGATTTCACTTTCGATAAACAGTGAACGAGCCTAAGTAGCATGAAGACAAAGATAATCAATCATAGAACGATGATCACACGATATTATTTATGCATAAAAATGTCAACACATCTACACTAGAAAGGATATCTCATCTTATTCTATAATGAATGATGCAATGCATGATATGCATGATATGAGTGCAATATCCACAAATTAAGCTAGGTTCAAACATTATTTAGGTTGATTAGAACCCATGATTGCTATGCAATCAGCAGGTGCCTTGCAAAGCCTAAACGACATTCTACATAATGCAAAGGTTCCGTAGGGACAGGTGAAAGTTGTATTTTCCTGGTCTTCGAGATGGATAGGAATTTGGTTATATCCCAAATAACCATCCAGGAAATAGAAATACTTCTGCCTAACTAACCTTTCAAGAATTTGGTCAATGAAAGGCAGCGGAAAATGATCCTTTTTGGTGGCTGTGTTCAGCTTCCTGTAATTATTACAGACTCTCCAAGAGGAAGCTGAATGGGTCGTGATAGATTTGCCTTTCTCGTTAGTCACTATGGTAATCCTGATTTTCTTGGGAATAATTTGAAAAGGAGTAACCAAGGAACCATCCATGATCGAGTATATGATTCCTGTATCAAGCCACTTGATTATTTCCTTCATAACCACTTCTCGCATATTGGGATTCAATCTCCTTTGCATCTGATGAGAAGGGTAGGATCCATCTTCCATATAAATCCGATGATTACAATAAGATGGCTCGATCCCGCTAAGATCGTGAATGGTCGAACCAATTGCCTCTTTATGTGCCTTTAGGACCTTAAGCAGTTTCAATTCTTTCTCCTTAGTCAAGTTTGCATTGATAATCACATAGAGCATCTTATTTGGTCCTAAGAACTCATATTTTAGACTTTCTACCAATAGTTTAAGTTCTAGTTGGGGTGGGCTGATAACAGAAGGTAGGAAGGATACTGATAAAGATTCATCAGGATGATCCAGTGGAAGAGGTTGTGAAAGAACAAAATCAATAACCTCTTCAAAATGTGGCGGGTCTGCCACAGAGGGTTGTGGTTTAGGATCATTTGTACAGGAGGAATCTTCGAAAACAGGGATAGTCATATGATGTAAACATGTTTATATTACATAAACTATCTATTTATGCGTGTTCTTAAGCATAGAATTGCATCACATACTATAAATATTGCATAACATACATCATCTTGCATTTAGATTAGTCTGAATAAAATGTAGGTTAATTATCTCCTTTTATGGCCAGGGACAGGGAAACTTGCTAATCGGGACCTTGGATCGAAGATCCAACCGTACGGATCTGATCAGAGCAGCGATTAGAGTTCAAAGACTCCAAGATCGCCCTGATCAAACATCTGTAGCATCAGATAGAGATCGAGGAACCCTAGAAGATCAAGGGCCAAGATGGTGTTAATCCGCACCTTAGACGACAAATTCGACCGTCATGGATGGGTTCAGATCGACGATCGCAGCCTAACCGCGCGAAAATCGATCCAATCTGACACCTGTGGCACCATCTACAACACTCAGAAGATGAACAGCCAAGATGGCACCACGTGGCGCCATCCCAGCCACCCAACCAGCCCCAAGGACCTGCCTCCACTTCTCTTCTTCACCCGCTCGATGAATCTGGGCTGTTGGATCTCCATCCAAAGGCCACGAGCGCACTCGCTTAAAATGTAAACACGATGAAGAAGCGGCGATACCGCAGCGGTCGAGCAACCTTACGTGAACGTGAGGCGTGGGTTCAACTCGCAATTAGTGGAATGCGAGCGATTAATCTCAACCGCGCGATCGGTGGTGAATGGTTCAAATCATCCAATCGGCTGCACATGCTATCAGATGCCCCCGCTTCACACTCGAGCGCACGCGTAGGCGCGTGCAGTTGAGGCGCGGCGAGGAGCGATCTAAGTCGTCCGATCTCACGATTGGCCTAAGATTTGAAGAATGTGAGCGTGCGTTTTAGGCGCAAAAGAGGAGTGAGCACGGGAGCGGTGAGCACGTCGGCCACGAGGCCTTTAGTGACGGATAAATCCGTCACTAAAGGTCCTCAATTAATGTTTTTCAAATTGTAATATCCAAAATGCCCCCACTCCTTGCAACTATAAAAGGAGACCCCTTCCATACAGATTTCTCATCCCTTCTCTTCTCTCCCTCTCCAAAGCTGAAGAGAAGCTTGTCCCACACCCTGGATGCTCCTCAAGAGATAAAATCAATTTTTCGCCCTCATTCCGAAAGCGGATCCCGCAATGACGACGACGTGCTGCCTCGTTTCCGTTCTTCCTGCCTCGACCTCCTTCTTCCTGCTCCATTCTTCGTCTTCCAGGCGTCGTCTCGTTCGGCTCATCCTCCAAGCGATCGTCGAGGAGGATAACTTCTCTCCATTCCTTTTTCCTACTTTCTAGAGTAGAATTTTCTTACATTCTAGTTGTAATAGTTTTCCTACTTTCTAGTGTAATTTCTCGTTTTCTTAGTTGTACAAACCTTTTGCAATATCAAGTGGATATTTTCTCTCTCTCTCTCTTTCTCTTATTGTCTATAGTATTTCATTTCATTGTAATTACTCCACTTTTTAACAAAAACACAAAAAGGATATAATTGCGAATTTTGATTGACGTAGCCTCCCTGAGTTCGACCCGGGATTTCTATTCCAGTAAAAATTTTATTTGTTGAACTCGAGTTCTTCGCTATTCAAACTACAATGACAGGTTTTCAAAACCAAATCCGATAGCGTAGTCCTTCGGCGTTTCAACATTTTGGTGCCGTTGCCGGGGAGGCATTTCACGCACTTTACTATCTTCTAACTTACTTTCTCTTGTGTCTATTGTTTTGCAGAGACCTCCATCAGGGAATCATCAAGCAGTAGATCGGAGTAAAGTGCAATTGAAGACAACTGTAAGTGCTCCCCATTCTTTCCCCCTCCATAGATTTTATTTATCATATTAAATTCAAATTCCAATTAACCTAGGTGTTTGCATAAATACTAGGATTAGTTTGGTTGTTTGAATTTCCACTCACACTCATTTCACCCTCGCTTATATAAAAAAAATAAAAAGATAATTTTGTGGGGTAATTTTTAACATACACATAATATACACCCACATTCAAGGCACTTAACCTAATTGATTTTCTTCTACTCAACCGAATTCTGATCTGTGGAACCGATACACAATTCAACACATCAAAGAGTAGAAATCATTCTAGGTTAATTATTTTTGTGTGCCTAAGTCAGTGGTGTAACTGTGGCCAATTGTTTGAGTTGTTTGGGCCACACCACTCAACATAAAATCAACTTATTAAGTAGCTGCCACATAGGTTCAACTCTTAGGGATTTACCAGGCACTTCACATTCTTTTAAGTTTCAAAGGAAAACATATTCACTTGTGCTTTCAAAACCTGGTGTGCCAACAAAACTTGTTTGAAAATACCTAAAGTTGAATCCTAAAAAGCTACTAAGCAAGATTTGAACCCTAAAATTCACCGCATCAAAAATAATCTTGCTTGAAAACCACTGGTTGTGCATGCACACACACATCAATCAATCATTAAGGGCACGACCCAGATAAAGGACCCATCACATTCCAAAGCACATTCAAACCTAGCCCTAAATAAAATAGAGGACATTGGCCTTAGGATTCGACTCGCTCTTCGGAACCCAGAACGAGATTATTTTCGATTAGTCTGTTTCTACTATTCAATCTGATGTCTAGCTAGGGAAGTAGAATCAAACGATCACGGCTGGGGGTACACTAGGAACCGGAGGTGCAAGCCAAAGGAAGAACCTTCTCCCTTGTCCCTCCCTCTAACTGGTTGGATTGAACAGACAGAAGTAGATCAAATCGTCTCTTTATCTCAAGACGGGTTCTGGGAGTCTGTAGGTCTTTAGGCTAGCCCACTTAAGGACAGGTTCGATTATTTGTATTGTAGAACGCCTTTCTTCCTCCCGTCTAACATGAATCCTTCCACATTTTATATGCATTCCTGCTCTTTCCCTCCTGTTATGAGTTATCATCAACATGACGATTATCCCGACTCATACTGTAACCAACCACCGGTTAGTCAGGACAACTCGGATTTAGGATACAGTTCCGGACCTCTGTATTTAGGGCCTAACCCTGAACACTATGATTGTGATTTCTATCCTTCTCAGAGCCACATCGATTATAGATCGCCACCCTTTCATGGGCAACCTAATACGATCTACAATCAAGGAGGATACACTGATCCTTACCAATTCCCTGAATACACTGCCTTTAGGTCATCACCACCTTGAACAATCTGAAATGACTTATTATCAGGAAGGGTATCACGAATCTCAATTCGTTAATTCCTCTGCACTGATCCCAAACCCGCCCAACCCTAAAGCAAGTCATTTGGTTCAGGGTAACCAGGTTCAAGATAAGGTTTTGGCTAACTTGAGAAATACCATACAATCTTTAGAAGTTCAGCCAATAACTTGCATTAAAGAATCGGAGCCCATGATTGAAATGATTGATGATCTGAATAAGTATTTGTTGAATTGGCTCCAGGATGTTAAGGATAAGAACCCGTGTGAGATTCTAATTAGGAAGTTAGCGAAATTGAGAATGAGATTTGTGGTTGCTTTAGTTCAATCGTGGGATGATTCCCAGGATGAACCCCCTTCAGGAGAGCCAATGTCAAAACCCACTCAAGTAGCTGTTGGGGGGACATATGTTATGAGGCTGACCAGATTGAATTAGAGCAACCAATTAAGGATGATTTGATTTCTTCACTTGAAATCCTTGAGTCGGGGTACGAGGAAACGTGTGTCTCCATGGATCAGAAAGTGATTTTGATTTCTTTGATTCTAATGGTGAAGATTCAATTTTCGAAGTCTCACGTGAGTTTACAATACATGAATTCTGTGAGACGATTGGGCCTGAGGAATCCGAAGATCATTTGATGGCCCAATAACTGAGGAAACTAATCTTATTGGGGCTCACATGACAGATCCAGAATCGCATTTTCTGGAGGACTCAATCCAATGCCCCGATTGTCAGTTATACCCCATTGAGCTTACGGATGATTCTATTTTTGAGATAATTAGACCCAAGTCAATTCTGATTCAGCCACATCTTTTAGACTTGGAAATTTTAAATGGGGTGATTAATATGCAAGAGGTCCCAGAATTTGACATTCTGAAGGAGGATAGGAGCTGGGAAATTTTGATTTGGGAAGCTAACTCTAGAGGAAGTAGAAGACTGAGTCTAAGGGTTCCAATTAAGCTGAAACCATCAAACCAGGATCCTTACGACATTTGTTCTGAGGATGTCCAACCCAAGCAGACATTCATTAATTATCCTTTTGATATCGAATTCACTCTAACCTAACTTTTTGGTCTTGGGTTGCATCCTCATAAATCGAAGGCCAAACCCCTCTTACATATTGATTTTAGGTTTTGGATAATTTTTATCCAGAACCTTAGATATTTTCGATCATGGGGTAAGGGTCTGCACTACAATCTGGTCCACATTTGTGGACATCTGTTGGCAGGTCAAAGGTTTCATCTTTTTATTTTGATTCTGACCTGCACCTATGAATTCTTTATTTCTCTACTTTGTATAGTGTGCCTAGCTGGAGGCACTAAATTCAGCATGTATACAGTTTTTGTTTATCTCGAAGCAGACCCGCCATTCACGCAATTCAGGTGCTTTCTACTACATTCCACTCTGTTTTATGTCTTTTTCTCAATGAGGACATGGCATTAGATAGGCATAGGGGGTGGATATTCATCTCTGAATTATTTCATCAGCTCCGTAATCCATTTTATTTTATTTATAGTAAAAAAAATTAAATTAGGAAGGAATACTTGGACATTAGGACTTTTCAATCTTAGAAAATATTATATTAGGATATGAACGCAAAGACCCTTCAGGTCTTTGGGCTTAATCATCCCGTGTATCCACAAAAATGTGGATTTATTTTTCAAGTCCTCGCCATCTTAATTCTATTGTAATTTGATTAAATAAGTTTGGGTGATAAGTACACGACTTATCAAGCCACCCTCTGATTTGAGGGAACTTTAAGTCTAAAGCATCTACACACTATTTTTTCACTGACTTGTTGATCGACGATTTTAAAGGAAATTAGGTAGCTAATAAACATTCTAGGGTGATATGACTAGCAAGTTATCGTAGGTAACAACCCATAGGTAGGTTGTCTAGAGCCAAGTCACTGGACCATTCTCTTCTTGCTGCCTTTAGGTAAATCTTAGACTAGGGAAGCCACCTACTTAAAAAAAAATAGAGAAAGTAAAAAAAAAAGAAAAGGAGAAAAGTAAAATAAAATAAAAGAAATAAACCACACTTCGCCTCACGAGTATGGCTGGTAAGATGTCGGTGGTAACAGCTCATCGACCGGTTGTCCAGAACCCAGCTCATGAAATGCACTGAAAATTCCCAAAACACTTAGGAAGAAGCGAAGAAGTAGAATAAATCGGAAAGATATACACTGGATTCACCCTTATGTTGACCCCATAAAAATAAAAGTAGAGAGAAAGCTACCGGTCGTAAAGATACACCTTTAGGCAAAACTCTCTTTTTAAGGTCACCTGGAGGTGTAGAAACCCGAAGTCCGTTCTAATTGTCGATCAATGAATCTATCACATTCACAATAAGATGCTTAGAACTTAGGGCTCTCATCAAATCTTGGGTGGGTTGAATGGCCGTAAAAAGCCACTCTTTAACCCTAAACTCAAAAATCCAAAAAAAAAAAAATAGAAAAGAAGAAAAAGAAAAGAAAGAGATTTTTCTTTGAAGGAGAGGGCTTGAGGCGATCTGCATTTTGGCAAATACCTGAATGCTGTTGTGTCTTTGAAAGTTCAGATCCTGAGTAAAAATTTCTTAATGTTGAAAATGACTTATGCCTAAGTAATCCAACCTAATTCTTTTATAAATAGCATGTAGTTTTTTCTAGGGATTAACAAAAGATAGGCGTGGGGGTGTGATGTAAACATGTTTATTTTAAATAAACTGTCTATTTATGTGTGTTCTTAAGCATAGAATTGCATCACAAACTATAAATATTGCATAACATGCATCATCTTGCATTTAGATTAGTATGAATAAAATGTAGGTTAATTATCTCATTTTATGGCCAAGGACAAGGCAACTTGCTAATCAGGACCTCAGATTGAAGATCCAACTGTACGGATCTGATCAGGGCAGCGATTGGAGTTCAACGACTCCAAGATCGCCCTGATCGGACATCCGTAGCATCAGATAGAGACCGAGGAACCATAGAAGATCAAGGGCCAAGATGGTGTTAATCCGCACCTCAGACGACAAATCCGACCGTCATGGATGGGTTCAGATCGACGATCGTAGCCTAACGACATGAAAATCGATCGAATCTGACACCCGTGGCACCATCCACAACGCTCAGAAGATGGACGGCCAAGATTGCGCCACATGGCACCATCCCAGCCGCCCAACCAGCCCCAAGCACCCGCCTACACTTCTCTTCACCTGCTCGACGAATATGGGTCGTTGGATCTCCATCAAATGGCCACAAACGCACGCGCTTAAAATGTAAACATGACGAAGAAGCAGCGATAGCGCAGCGGTCGAGCGGCCTTGCGTGAACACGAGGCGCAGGTTCAACTCGCAATCAGTGGCGTGCGTGCGGTTAATCTCGACGGCGTGATTGGTGGCGAACGGTCTAGATCATCCAATTGGCTGCACGCGCTATCAGACACCCCCGTTTCACGCTCAAGCACACACGTAGGCGCAAGCAGTTGAGGCGCGGTGAGGAGAGATCTAAGCCATCCAATCTCACAATCGGGTGGCTAAGATTTGAAGAACATGAGCGTGCGTTTTAGGCACAGAAGAGGAGCGGGCGCATGAGCGGCGGGCACGTCAGCCATGTTCAGGCCTTTAATGACGGATAAATCCGTCACTAAAGGTCCTCAATTAATATTTTTCAAGTTGTAATGTCCAAAATGCCCCCACTCCTTGCAACTATAAAAGGAGACCCCTTCCATATGGATTTCTCATCCCTTCTTTCTCTTCTCTCCCTCTCCAAAGCTCAAGAGAAGCTTATCCCACACCCGGGATGCTCCTCAAGAGATAAAATCAATTTTTCGCCCCCATTCTGGAAGCGAATCCCGCAACAACGACGACGTGCTACCTCGTTCCCATTCTTCCTACCTCAACCTTCTTCCCACTCCGTTCTTCGTCTTCCAGGCGTCGTCTAGTTCGGCTCGTCCTCCAAGCGATCGTCGTGGAGGATAACTTCTCTCTCTATTCCTTTTTCCTACTTTCTAGAGTAGAATTTTCCTGCCTTCTAGTTGTAATAGTTTTTCTACTTTCTAGTGTAATTTCTCACTTTCTTAGTTGTACAAACCTTTTGCAATATCAAGTGGATGTTTTCTCTCTCTCTCTTATTGTCTATAGTATTTCATTTCATTATAATTACTCTGCTTTTTAACAAAAACACAAAAAGAATATAATTGTGAATTTTGATCGACGTAGCCTCCCTGAGTTCGACCAGGGATTTCTATTCCGATATAAATTTTATTTGTTGAACTCGAGTTCATCGCTATTCAAACTACAGCGATAGGTTTTCAAAACCAAATCCGATAGTGTAGTCCTTCGGCATTTCAACATCATACAAGTCTCAAGATTCAGATCATTATCCTTGAGTTCCTCGATATATCCACAATCCTCTAATTTGTTAATTGCTTTAAAGATATCAAGTGTCAATTTTCTATCACCAAAGGCAATCTCCATACTACCACTTTCACAGTTGATATTGGCTTTAGCGGTAGCCACGAATAGACACCCCAGAATGATGGGCATGTTCCCTAACTCTTCAGGTACATCCATGTCAAGGACAAGGAAATCTACAAGAAAATAGAAATCTTTGACCTTAACAATAACATCCTCAATAACACCTTTTGGGTTTGTGACCGAACGGTCAGCTAATTGCAGTGTTACTGAGGTCAACCAAAGTTCACCTAATCCGAACTTTTCATACAGGGAAGTCGGAATTAGGTTTATGGATGCCCCTAAATCCAAGAGTGCTCGGTCAAAGGTGTTATCCCCGATAACACATGAAATCAAAGGGGCACTTGGGATCTCTCTTTTTTTTAGAAAGGTGATGTAGGATAACAGAACTAGCCTGCTCAAAGAGTATCACCTTCCTCGAGGTTGATTCCTTCGGCTTATGCTTCTGAGTGCATAAATCCTTTAAAAACTTAGTATAAGCTGGAATATATTTAATAGCATCGAGGAGCAGGATATTTCTTTCGACATTATTGAATATATTCAAGTGCTCCTCATTGCTATCAACAAGTTTCTTCTTCCTAGGTTTTAACAAGGCTTCTAGGGAAGGGGCATCAGTAAAATCATTAGATTCGGGGTCTTGAGCCTTGGTTTCTTCTACAATTTTCTCCTTTCCTTTCTTAGCTCACCAGGGTTTGATTGACTGGAAGATGGTAGTTCAGGATCTTGGGTTTGCCTTCTGCTCGTGGTGTAGATCGCATAAAAGATGAACGCGTTATAGTATAGTGAGAAATACGTCTCGAGCAAATAATTAACGGAACTAGTGAGTCCCGGTCGATCACAGGGAGGCAGAAAGCACTTTTGATTTCATGCATTTATTTCAAATATAAAGGCTAAGTAAAAGGAACAATCAATCACAATATTTATATCACAAGAAGAGATTGAACATAAACTGGATACATGTATTTGAATAAAACATAAAACAAACTATTGTTGTAACAGAACAAGGGCATCACGGGTGATTCGTGGTGGCCTTTTGGAGAGGTTGGGAGGAGTAGCAATGATCCAACGAGGTGGCCCAACAGACGCTTCAGACGGGGATGCAAAGACAGATGCAAAGAAGGTGGGAAGAAGAAGGAAGAAAGGTTGAAGGAGGAAGAAGAAGAGAATGAAGAGAATGCCTTCAAAGGGGGCCCCTTTGGGCTCCTTTTATAGCTTTGGTGGGGGGTAAAGAGAGCATTTGGCCCCTTAAATCTATGCAAATGCCTTGGATTAATCAGATCCGTTGATCAGGAGATCAACGGCCCTGATTAAGCCTTCTAAATCCTTCCTTTTCCCTCGGTTCACTCTGATGTTGCCACGTGGCGCTCCATGGAGCATCGATCCTCCATCACACGCTGCAGATCGCCCATGTGCGCTTCGTGTTTTCACCTTCGCCGATCACCTCTTCTAAGCGCTTCAACCTCAGCCATTAGATCGTAAGATCGAACGACTTAAATGCGTGCTCGATCGTGCCTTTGAAATCCTAAAGCGCACTCTCGTGCGTTGCCACACGCATCATCGCGCACGTCTGCATCCAACGCCTCCACGTCCGCCACGCGTTCACCGTCGAGTCACTCGATGGAGATCCAGCGGTCGAATTTCATCTGCAGGTGCCGTTTCTCCTAAATCCCCACGGAGCATGCTTCGATCCCGCGCTGCCCGTCTCATGGAGAGAGCGCTAACCAACGCACTACTCCCACGAGTTGGTTGCGCTTTGGTCTCGTTGGCACGCACTCTCGGCCGTTGGATGGGAATCCAACGGTCGAGATCTCGTTTCTTCAGATGAGGTGGCTAAGGGCAGATGCGATGGTGCAATCGTGGCCATTGGATGATGATCCATCGACCTGCGGTTCTCCTTCCCAATTGGGGCATGGTGAGGAGGCAGCTGTGATGGTGCCACGCGGCGCCATCATAGCCGTCCATCTTCTTCTTGTATCTGATGACGTAGGCCTCCGATTAAGCTGATTTCTACACCGTTGGACTGCGAACGTCGATCGGGATCCATCCAAATGATTGGATTTGTCATCTGAGGTCTGGATCTTCTTTAATTTGCCCTTGGCTCTTGATCTTCTGCGGATTCCCTAGGGTGCTACGGGAGTCTGATTGATGAGATCTTGGAAGCGTTGGACTCCCGTCGTAGTTCTGAATAGATCCATGTGGTTGGATCGGCCATACGCAGCCCCGAATTACCTCTCAAATAGCATAGCTTTATGCATAAAACACATATCAACTACAGTGCAGAATACGGTGAGTATGCATGTAGAATGTTCATATTAAGCTAGGCTCTTGCTTAATTCAGGCGAATTAGAGCTTATGCTTGCTGTGCAATCATACCCCCATACCTAAATCTTGTTAGTCCCTAGCAAGTGCAAGATTAAATGCATTTTATCAAGAGTTAAACTAAAGATTTATTTCTTTTTGTTTTATCCAACAATTCAGAATCCAGATAACCATGAATATATCATGTTGTAGCTTCTGCAACGGATCTAAGCGAAGAGTCGATGCACATTTAAAGTTTATACTTGAACCCTAGTAAAGTTCTATTGGGATAGGGAAACCTCTTCTCGCGGGGATATAAAATATTCTCTGATTTTAGCCCTGGCTTTTGGCTTAGATAGAAGACGTCTGAGTTAACTAAATTTGTATTTGGTGGATCACTTGCTTCTGGTGCTACATAGAGATTAGTATTTCAGAATCTAGATTATTAGATTATTGAATAACTTAACTTAGAGAAGGGCTGAAAAACTGTGCACTCTTTAATCTTTTGTACTTTTTCTTTTCTCTCTTTCTCTCTCTCTCTCTTTTTTTCTTCCTGAGCTCACATCTTACCAGATTTGCAACTCTATTTGGTGGTCTTACATGGCATTACACTTTAATTAAGTTCTGATAGCCCTATGACTAAGTCAAACTCCTCAACCCGTATTTAGGTGGTCACAAATACAGAAAAATAGGTTTAGGTTGTATTTGGTGGTTCGTGAGTGTAGTAGGTGTTTTTGCCTCAAAACATTTTGACTTACATAATTCAAACTTCTTAACATAACACTTTTTTTTTCACAAACAAATATCCCTTTTGTATACTTTTTCTCTTTTATATATATATATGCTGGCACAATGCCATTACCAACATAACGCAACAATTCAAGATGACATATATACTTTTATTCACGAGGCATTATTTTGGAATTTTGGGGATGACCAAGAGGATCTCGGGTGGCTTATTTGGTGGAAGTGCCTACTCTCGGCACCAGATAGGGGATGGATAGGATGACGTATTTTTGACCTTGACATCAATACCCTCCCTCAGCCGAGGATTCCGTAGAGGACGGTCGTGACCATCCACCTTAGTCCTAGTTTTATCAGAACCCGCTCTCTATGTTTTTGACATATTTGGTGGCTCTCGTATGGAATTTCTCACAGATGTAGTACGCAAGAATCGAGAGCGAAAACTATGCCCATCTCCGAGTATCATTATTTAATTATTAAAGATTAAAGATTCCTTACACTAGCCTTAAAGCACCAGTAGACTCTCTACTCTCATCTCACGTATGTTTTGGTGGATTTACTAGAAGATGGTTCACCTGATTCCCTAATTGCTGTCTAAGGGTTTAGGAGAAGAAGCAATGCTTTTTCTCGACAAACTAGAGATTTCTATCGATTTTCACAGTGGATCCATTGCAAATTCTACATGCAAGTATGAAATTATAATGGATTCTAAGTCTAGGAATCTACTAAAGAATAATTCTCTAATAAAACCTTTTGAAAAAACGATCTAATCCCCCAATTGTTAGTAGAAAATTTTCAGTTTTTATGGACTACCCCCTCATGCCTAAGTGTTTGCATGTCCTCATGCATGAATAAAAGAAATAAGGATGGGTGTATATGGATAGAAATCACCTGAAACTACTTCTGAGTTGTCATTGAGCTCATGCCATTATTGCAATGCCATGCACAATATGCAAAACAATGTGCAAAACATTATGCGAAAATGAAATATGCTATGTATATATGATATGTATATATGTATACGTGCTAAGTTTAATGCCTCCAGCTGGGCAACTAATCAGTCATACGTCCTCAAGAAGATGTATCGTTTCGTTAGCTGGAGGAGGTTCCTGGGCAAAGAATGGTTTGAGGCGCTGGCCATTAACCATAAAAACGTGCCCAGATTCAGGTCTCTAATTTGGACCGCCCCATTAGGATACGGGTTGACCACTAGGAATAGCTCAGTCCACTTGGACTTGAGCTTTCCTGCAAAGAATTTAAGTCGGGAGTCAAACAGCCAAATCTGCTGGTTAGGTGCAAACTCCTTCCTTCGGATGTGTCGATCATGGGAAGCTTTTGTCTTGTCATTGTATATTTTTGCATTCTCGTAAGCTTCTCTCCTAATCTCCTCTAACTCATTGAGCTGGAGCTTTCTTTCATATTCTTTGGCCTCGATGTTAAAATTACACTTCTACACTACCCAAAAGGCACGGTGCTCCAGCTCCACAGGAAGGTGACAGGCCTTTCCATACACCAGGCAGTATGGCGACATTTCGAGTGGGGCCTTGTACGTGGTCTGATATGCCCATAGTGCATCAATCAATCAATCGGATCAATCCTTCCTATCAGGTCAAACCGTCTTTTGAAGGATATGCTTGATTTGACAGTTTGATACTTTAGTCTGCCCATTGGTCTGTGGGTGATACGGGGTAGCAATGCAGTGCTACACCCCATATTTTTTTAATAATGACCTGAAATGGGCATGGATAAAGTGGCTTCCCCCATCACTTATTAGGGCGCGGGGAACTCCAAATCTCGCAAAAATAAAACCCCGAACAAAGGATATAACAATCTTATGATCAGCTCGTCTTGCCGGGATAGCTTCTACCCACTTTGAGACATAGCCTACTGCGAGGAGTATGTACTAAAAGCCATGCGAGCTCAGGAAGGGGCCCATAAAGTCGATGCCCCAGACGTAGAACACTTCTACGACCAGAATGGATTGGAGAGGCATCATATCTCTCCGGGTCAAAGAACCAACTACTTGGCATCGTTTACAGCACTTGGCAAAGTCGTGTGTATCTCTGAAAATGGTTGGCCAAAAAAATCCCGACTGCAAAATCTTTGCAGCGGTTCTTCAGCTTGAGAAATGACCCCCACAAGCATCATTGTGGCAGAAGGATAGCACACTAGAGATTTCCGAATCAGGGATGCATCTACGAATGATCTGATCAGCCCCAATGCGAAAGAGCAATGGGTCGTCCTAAAAATAGAATTTAGCCTCTGATATAAATTTGAGTTTTTGATCCTTGGATAATCTCGCAAGTAGCCTGCCTGCGACAAGATAGTTTGCTATATCAGCATACCAAGGAAACTCAATAGAGTTGATAGATAGCAAAGACTCATCCGGAAATCGGTCTGATATCGGTGGGGAGTACGGAATGTAGTCTAGGTCAAGCCGAGACAAGTGGTCCGCTACAACATTATGTGCTTCGGCTTTGTTGCAGATTTCGACATTAAACTCCTGCAAAAGAAGGACCCATCTAATAAGGTGGGGTTTGGCGTCCTTCTTTGCCAACAAATGTCGGAGGGTGGAATGGTCAGTGTAGATGATAACTCTGGACTCAAATAAGTATGACCTAAATTTCTCCAACCTGTATACTACAGCTAGCAATTCTTTCCTCGTGACTGTATAGTTACACTGAGTCTTGTTCAACGTTTTGCTAGCGTAGTATATTACAAATGGATTGCACTCCTGACATTGGCCAAGAATGGCTCCGACAATGAAGTCGGAAGCGTCACATCATCTCGAAGTCGAGCGACCAGTCGGGGGGTTGGAGAGTAGGTGCACTGGAGATAGCACTTCGCAAGGTCTTGAAAGCGCAGAGACACGAGGAGTCGAACTCAAAGGGTGTGTCGGTCACCAGAAGATTCGTTAATGGACGAGCAATTTTTGAGAAATCTTGAATGAATCTTCGATAAAATCTAACATGCCCTAAGAATGATCTGATTTGCCTAACTGAGCTCGGCAGAGGTAATCGCGAAATGATTTCAAACTTAGCTCGATTGACCTCGAGTCCATCAGAGGAGATCCTGTGACCTAGCATGATGCCATCCCTCACCATAAAATGACTTTTCTCCCATGAAAGTACTAGGTTAACCTCTATACATCTCAGAATTTTTGTGAGGTTATTGAGACAAGATGATAAATCGTCTCCAAACACAGAGAAGTCATCCATGAACACTTCTACGCAGTCCCCGATCATGTCTGAAAAGATGGCCATCATGCATCACTGAAAAGTAGCTGGTGCATTGTAGAGGCAGAAAGGCATCTGCTTAAAAGCGAATGTTCCAAAGGGACACATAAAAGTCATCTTGTCTTGGTCTTCCAGGTTGATTGCAACTTGATTGTATCCAGAGTATCCATCCAGAAAGTAGAAGAAACTACGCTCGGCTAGCCATTCTAGAATCTGATCAATAAAGGGTAAAGGAAAATGATCCTTTTTGGTAGCCGAGTTTAGCTTCCTGTAGTCAATGCAGACCCGCCAAGAAGTCGTGGTGCGGGTTGGGATGGATTCGCCCAATTCATTTTTTATTATGGTGAGTCCTGCCTTTTTAGGCACTATCTGAATGGTAGCCGAGTTTAGCTTCCTGTAGTCAATGCAGACCCGCCAAGAAGTCGTGGTGCGGGTTGGGATGGATTCGCCCAATTCATTTTTTATTATGGTGAGTCCTGCCTTTTTAGGCACTATCTGAATGGTAGCCGAGTTTAGCTTCCTGTAGTCAATGCAGACCCGCCAAGAAGTCGTGGTGCGGGTTGGGATGGATTCGCCCAATTCATTTTTTATTATGGTGAGTCCTGCCTTTTTAGGCACTATCTGAATGGGACTCACCCACTGGCTGTTGGAGATTGGATAGGTAATGTCTGCGTCCAGCCATTTAATGATCTCCTTCTTGACAACCTCCAACATATTTGGATTTAGGCATCTCTGAGGTTGTGTCGACGGTCTCACCCTTTCATCAGTGTAGATATGGTGAGTGTAATATGAGGGGTGAATTCTGTGGAGATCAGCAATGCCCCACCCAATAGCAGCCCTATGTGCGTGCAGAACGAAGATCAACTGGTGTTCCTGATCCGGAGTCAAGGGAGCATTGATAATCACTGGATGTCTCACTTTCTCCCAGAAACACATATTTGAGCGAATCAGGTAAGGGCTGCAACTCTAGTAGCGGAGGGTGGCGAGAGTGGGGAGGACGGTTATGCAGGGGAGGGGGGAAACAATAGCGGAAATTCGTTGATCCTTACTAACGAAGAATCCGCCTGCAGTGGTCATGTAATCCTGTCTTAAGATATCAGTGTTGGATAGGACAGGATAGTCAAGATCAGGGGTGTTAGGAGCAGATGAACACCCATGACAACCAGATCCATGGGACGAAATATATATATCATTAGTCTCATTCCCGTGTGGATCGCAATCAAAGACCCATGATAGTGAGGATGAATGTGCCATTGGATCGCTGCAGAGGAGCCCAATGTTCCTACAGAAAGCTGAATCTTCATCTTCACTATCTCCTCGATCAAATCACAATCAAAGTTCTTTGATGCCCTGAAAATGTCCAGTCTAACTTTTCATTTCTCAAGGCAATCTCCATGCACCCTGATGCACAGTCAATGTTTGCACGGGTGGTTGTTAGAAACGAGCAACCTAGAATAATCGGTGCATCACGAAGATTAGGAGAAACCTCCATTATCAAGAACAAAAATGTCCGCCGAAAAGCAGAATCCTTGGACTTTTACGATCACATTTTCAACCACCCCCCTCAGTATTTTTACAGATCAGTCAGCCAACTATGTGGTAACCGAGGTGGGCTTTAACTCTCCAAATCAAAATCGATCAAATACTACGATGGGAGTTAGGTTGATGGACGACCCCAAGTCAAGAAGGGCCCTATCAAAAGGGGAATCTTGCAACAAGCAAGAAATCAATGGTGTGCCCGGGTCCTTCTTGGGCGGTAAGTGATGAGAAATTTCGCATGATTTGTAATTAGGGTCTATAAAATCGTTGTAACATGCGAAATCGCATATGCTTTTAAATTTATATTCCTAGATAGGGGAGTATCTAGGGTCGTCCAAGGAGGCAAGTTGCAATTCAAATCTCTTGCTTTAAAGGGAAACTCAATCTTTCTTTTTGGTATTTTAAATATATAATTTTTTAAAATTTTGAAATAATGAGGGAAAAATGCGAATTATTGACGAAAAAGTAACTAACACCTATAATCACTAAGTAAAACTTAAGAGACAATTATGACCCCTCCCTAAGCTCACTCTAGGCAAGTGGAGGCCTAGAGTAAATAGGAAGTGGAAGTGAAAAAGTGCTAGAACAAAGATAAGCAATTGCAAATAAAAATTGAAAAGAAGGCAATTGATTTAGTAGAATTTGTGTTCTTTTACAAAAACATGTAGAGGAATGCTTCTACTAGAAATGGAAAATATAAAAGCAATAAAAAGAAACACAAATCCTCTTGCAGAATCTGGTGAAGAAGGGAGTCTTCTTGCTCCAAGTCTAGCTGCTCCTTGGCTTGAAAAGAAGGTCTCCTTTTCCTTCCTTGAATACTCCTCCAAGGTGGATGTTCTCCACCTCAATTCTTTCTTCCAAGGGTGGGCGTGCACCACCCTCAAGCTCTCCTCCAAGGTGGTGTGGACCACCTTCAAGACCTCCTCCAAAGGTCTTCCTTGCCTGGCTTCTCCTTTGGCTGGCGTGGGCACAAGAGAGAAGGGAAGAGGGGAAGGCACCAAGGGGACATAATATCCCCTTAATCTTCTTCTTCTTCTTCTCTCTTGGGCGTGAGCTTTAGGTAGAGTATGAGAGGTATTTTGCTAGCCAAGGATGGGTTGTAAGGTGGTGGGTGTTGGTCTTTTTATAGGGTAGGATGAGGGGGTTAAGGTGGCTCTTGAGATGGATGGCTAAGATGGGAGAATGGAGGTGGTTAGGTGATCCTAGGGCTAAGGAGAGTTGGCGCCAAGTAGGGGGTGTGAAGGAGGTGTTTATGGTGGTGAACGGCCACCTAAAGGTGGCGCCAACCACGGAGAGATGCCTTGGTTTTGGCTCCACCATGAAGGCTTATAGTAGGGGGATTAGGTGGATGGCTAGGATAGGTTGTAGGGTATGTGTAGGGCCATGATATGGGAGTGTTTTGGAGCCAAAAGGGAGGACTTCTAGAAGGGTATTTTGGCACCAAAACAAGGTGTCTTTTGGGCATAGTTGAGGGGCTAGGAGGTGCCCATCTTGGCGCCAAAATAGAGTAGGGATTAGGTAGCTTAGGTGGACTAGGTAAGCTTAGTTAGTGGAGCTAGCTAGGGTTAAGTTGAAGGTGGAGGATGGCCAAGGAGCGGGATGTTAGCTAAGCTAAGCTAAGCTAAGCTAGCTTAGATAGCTATGGAGTAGAGGAGTATGCATGTGGAGCTTAGGGTTTGAGGAGAGGAGCTGGACATGTAGAGTCTGGAGCTGAATTGGAGCCGGCAGCTACTGAAGAGGTCAACATGGGGCTACTCTAGCTGGCTTAGCTAAGCTGAGTCCCCAGGAGCTGGACTTGAGCTTCCTGAGTTGGGATGAATTCATTTTCAGCTGGCTAGAGTTGAGTGGAACTGAATGTAGCTGGACCTAAGCTGGGGTGAACTCCAGTCAACTCAGCTGAGCTAGCTAGAGCTCCCTGTGGACTAGTGGGAGCTGAGATGAGCTAGACTCAGCTAAGTTGAGCTAGATCTGAGTTGACCTGAGCTAGGGTGAGCTAAGATGAGCTCTCTTGAGCTGCCATTCAGCTGGGATGAGCTGAATGGAGTTAGGATGAGCTATCCATAGTCCAAGTGAGCTAGATTCTAGCTGTGGTGAGTTGGATCAAGCTGAGTTCCAGCTAGTCTGAGCTCCTTCACCAGTTGCCTTCTTGAGTCCTAGGATTTTAGGGATCTGTATATCTGTTCATCCCTAACACACAAAAACACATTAAAAAGACAAGAAAAAATGCAATGCATGCCTAACCTAGTTAATGCCTAAATGCAGCCCAAAAACCCATTTGCAGAGCAAAATCCTAAGAGCTAGGTTTGTTTTAACGCATAAGAATGATGATAAACTGACGTTTATCACACCCCCATGCTTATCTTTTGCTAGTCTCTTAGCAAAACTTTAATTTTTTTGGAAAATGAAATTTTTGGGAAATCTAATTTTTTCAACTTTTGAGGAAAAGATTAAGGGACCTTGGTTAATCTAAACACAGGAGGCATAGGATTTGTTAAGAATAAACATCGAGATTTATTTTTGGATCCAAAAATTAAACAAAACGGGATCAATATATCCTCTAGAAAATTCACAAACTAACCCCTTGTTAATTCAGATGACTTGAAATTTTTGTTTTTAGGATTTTTCTGGCTCTTGAATCTGATTCGCAACTTGCAATATCCTTTAAAACCTTGTGTCCGTGCTTGTGAAAAGCCAACATTTATAGGGGCGTGTTTTTGGTTTAAAACTTTTTTTTTCTCCCCATGCTTATTTTAGCTTAGTCTTACAACAGATGTGTCGGGATCATCATTCCCGTTACCAATCCTCGAGGGGGCTCTGGCACCAGTACTTCGAGATAGCATTGTCCATGACACCACCCAGGAGCTCACAACCCCAAAACACAATGTGGTGTAAAAGGGCGCTCCAAGCAAACTCAGGCTCTTGCTCCGCCACTATAGGTAGAGCACCATCCAAGACACTTGAGCTGCTAAAATGCACTTTAATGCTCCATCTAAAGATATGAAATATAGATATGGAGCAGCGTTGAGGCGGTAACATGTTGACATCGCGTCCTCAAAGGAGGCATCTTCCTCCTTCTCGGCGGTGGGAACTCTTGAGAATCTGGCAAACACCATCCCAGTGGATTTCTCATGACGACTGCATAAGCTGGCTCAACCTTCCAACTGCAAAGGCAATGTTAATACGAGTAACAATCAGATGCAATAGTTTATCAATCACTGCACGATATCTAGTGACATCTTGCAGTAGTGGGCTATCATCATCTACAATAGGCAAGGACACGTTCATGGGCACATATGCTGGTTTCCACCCCAGCATACCAATGAATCTTAGCATGTCAAGAACATACTTGTGTTGAGATAGCACAAATCATCCTCCAGTGTGCTGCACCTCAATACCAAGGAAATAGCTGATGAGGCCTAAATCCTTGGTAACAAACTGTGACTATAGCTATGCCTTGCCTGTCATTGCCAGTCAAAAGTATGTCATCCACATACACCACACGTATGACCAAGCCAGTCTTGTAATACAATGTAAAGACAAAATGATCGGCCGAAAATCTGGTGAACCCATAATCTTGGACCACCCTGCTGAACCTCTCAAATCTATCTCTAGGACTTTGTTTTAGTCAATAGGTAGCCTTCTTTAGTCTACACACCTTTTGACACTCCCCCTAAGTAGAGAAGCCAGGTGGTTGATCCATGTAGACTTCCTCCTCCAAAACACCATGTAGAAAGGCATTTTTGATATCCAACTGGTGGATGGTCCAATGTTTATTCACAGTAAGAGATAGCAGTATCCGAACAAAATTAAAATGAGCTACCAGGGAAAAGGTCTCAAAGTAATCAACTCCAAATGTCTGAGTATATCCTTTGGCCACCAAGAGTGCTTTGTACCAATCCACAGTGCCATCAGGACGACATTTAAGGGTGAACACCCATCTACACCCCACAACAATAGCACCTAGGTATAGGTGGCTCAGTGGGCATAGGAAGGGGAACCTCATGTGATGGCTCAGTAAGTTCCTCCCACTGTTTTTGATAATATGGTATCTCAAAAAAGGTGACATCAGCAAAAATATAAAATCTCCATGAAACAGGATCATAGCATTTGTACCCTTTCTAGGTCCTGGAATAGCCCAGAAACACTTCACAGAGCGAGGAGAAATCTTATCCACCTTATGCAAATGGACAAAACACACACAGCCAAAGACAACAGGAGTAACAAAAAAAATGTCCTTGCCAGGAAACAATGAAGAATATAGAGTTTTACTTCCTAAGACAGAGGAGCAAACTCGGTTCACCAGATAAAGTATGAACATAAGTAGTTTGGTGAATGATACCAAAAGTTTTGAAGAAAGCATTTCTCCAGGCATTCAAAAACTCCAACCCATTGTTACTTCGAAAAATCTTAACAATAGAAAACTAAGTCTTTATTTCTAAAATAAAATTTTTAACAATATCAAAGACTTCGGATTTTTATTTCATTATAAAAATCCATGATATCCTGGTATGATCATCCACAAGAATAAGAAAATACTAAAATCCTCTAACACTCTTGACCCTACAAGGGCCCTAAACATCAGCATGCACAAGAGCAAAAATAGACTCAGCTCTTTTATTATTTGGTGGAAAAGAAGACCAATGGTATTTGCCCAACTGACAGGCATCACACCTCAAAACATCATGAAACTGACAACACAAAACATGAAAACTAGGATGACCAAAGTCTCAAGTGCCACTAGAGAGTAGTAGTAGCACAAACAGCATCAACACTGGAAAGAGGGATATGTAGATAGTAGAGACCATTCTACTCAAGTCAACCAATCTGCCTCATCATCTGGAGGTCCTATAAGAAGAAATACTGATCATGAAAAATAGCCCAGCATCTCAAATCTCTGATAATTTGGCTAATAGATATTAAATTAAGCGCAAATTTAGAAGCATGCATGACATTAGAAAACGATAAAGTACTAGAGAAAGAGATATTTCTGAGCCCAGTAATCGGTGACAAACCCCCATCAATGACTTTAACCTAAAATTGTGTAACAATGTCCCAAAGAGAAGAAAAAAGGGTATTATCACCAGTAATGTGGGAGGAGGCACCGAAATCCACAAGCCAGATAGGAGCTTGGGATTTAACTGACACAGCAGAAGTACCTACAGACCTCTAAATAGAAATAGAAGTAGATCCTTGAGATGCTATGAATCGCTCATAATCAGTCCTAGAAATAGTGATCTAGCTATCATCCTCCTCCACCTGGGTAGTCTCCTCTACATATACCTAATGGGCACGTGGATCCATACCCTGTGGGTAACCATACTTCAACCAGCATCGGTCTATAGTGTATCCATTCCTGTGACAGTACTCACAGAAGAAGGAACTCTGACCACAACCATGTCCATGTGCATCGTCACCACCATCACAAGCTCTGCCACCTCTTCCCCCTGAATTTCCTCTACCACAACCAACAGCAACCATGGCAGAGGCATCAGTAGTGGGCATAGGATACGAGGTGGCAAGCCTAAAAAGATGAGCGTAGATCTGCTCCAGTGTTGGGATCTTGCCCATAGTCATGAACTAATCTTTGACTACCTTATACTCGAAGCCAAGATCAAACAAAAGCTAGATAGAGTGAATAGCTTCTCTCTGCTTGGCTATAACAGAAGTGTCCGTAGAGATAGGACGGTACACATCTTGCTCGTCCCACAGATTCCTCATGGTGCCATAATATTCAGATAAGCACATGGTGCCTTTTCGAAGATTGTGAATATCCTCCACAACATTGTACAGCCTGTTAATGTTACTTCTATTGGAGTGTATCTCATGAAGTACTTCCCACATCTTCTTGGCCGAAGCATGAGCCATGACCTGCATGGCGATAGTCTGGGTGACACTCTTGAGAAGATAAGTAGCAACCCAGTCGTTGTCGGCCACCCAATCAACAGACTTAACAGTAGGAACAGCATTAGTCAAGATATATTTCTTCTTGTGGGATCCAACAAATCGAGAGAAAGAGGTGGACCAGAGTAAGAAGTTGAATCCATCCAACTTAATCGATGTCCCCTACATGTGAGGTAGAGTGCTTGTGGTAAAACTCTTCCCAATCAAGTCACTCACAATTTCTTTCTGATCCCCCATAATATACGGAGCCAAGATCCACAAAGAATCACTGATCTATGAGTCTGAACATCAGATCATAAGGTCTGAAATTCGAATTTTCAGACCTAAAAATGCATTCCAGTCGTATCCAAGCCAATCTCAAATCATGTACCCTGTAGGTACACAAAACAAGCTTTGCACACACTAGGGCATAGAAGAGGCCCTAGCGGTGCCCTTTACAGTGTTGTACTGCTCGGAGGAGCCTAGGCGGCGACGCTAGACTGCTCGGAGGACCGGGGCGGCAGTGCGGGACTACTCAAAGGACCGAGGTGGCGGCACTGGAGAGCTATAAGGCCTGCGGCAGTGCCTCAGATGTGCTACATGTTCCTACGATGGTGCTGTAGGTCCCTGCGGTGACGCTGTTGTAGATTTGGACAGGTCTGCAGCAACGCTGCTGGTCTATGAAGGCTAGGATGGCCTGTGGCAGTGGCGCTGTTGGCCTGGGAATCGACCTATGGCACTACTACCGGTCTTGAGTAGGCCAAGGTGGCCTGCAGCAACGGTGCTGCTGGCCTAGGTGCCTGGCGGCACCATTGAAAAGGCTGGGGTGTTAGGGTTTTGGTGAGAGGGGTGGGAGGCTAGGGTTTAGTGGGATACCAGAGCCCCGATCTAGAACTGTTGCTCTAATACCATGTTAGTATCGAAATGAATTAATTTATTTAGAGAGACCCTGGGCCTCTTTATATAGAGGCACTAGAGAGGGAATTACAAGTATACCCTTTCACTACACAAAATAACAAAAACACCCACTAAACATAACTCAATAGTGATAAAGACCATTCTTCTCTGGCGATGGTCTTCCCAACAAACTTATCCTGGACAACATATCCAACCTCATTAAAGATAACCCTACAATGAAGATCCTTCGTGATCCTACTCACGGACAACAAGCTCATGAGAAACTCCAGAACATGCAGTGCTCTCAACAGCCACAACATAGGAGTTACAGACACTTCCCCCTGACCAACAATAGGAGCATGCCTACCATCAGCAACCTATAACTTTCTCCCTGGTGCAACAAAACTGAGTGATCGGAAATAGCCTGATCCCCACAAAGATGTTGTGAAACATCAAAATCAATTAACCATCCTACACCATGGTGACTCCTGTCATGCTCCTACAACATCAAGCCCGCATACTCTACTATACTTGTCACAGTAGCGGTATCCAATGCCATCCCTACTCCTCTTGAGATTAACATTGTGCTTGGTAGGGACAAAGTGGATCACCAAGGGCTAAAACTTGCCATTGAGACAGGAAAGACAACAAAACTATGATCTGAATAATTTTTCAAACCATATGAAACATCAACCAGGGTGTATTAGACCTTAGATGCGAAGATCCAGGGCTTCTATGATCTAAGAAACATGTCCAAGGCACAGAGGGTGCCCCCTATGCAAGGAAGCAGGGTATGCTAGGGCCTAGGGGATGCCCAGTGCACCCCACACAGGTAGGCAGCCCTCTGTGGAGATCACCCAAGACCCAGCAGCAACACTAGGCCTCTTGGTGGACCGCGCACGGCGGTAAAGGTCGGTAGGGGTGCGACAACAAGGTACAACGAAGGCCCAGGATGCCTTTACAGTCGTCACTTGACCTTGGTCCACCTAAAGGACTACCGCAGCAGTCGCTACAAGGGCCAACAAGGCCCCCACAATGCCACGGCAACCCTTGGCTGCCACTACTATGGCCGATGGCGTGGAGTGAGGGGATCAGTCTGTTGGAGGAGGACGATGGCGGTGAGGAACGAAGGAGAAGGGGGTCTGGGTTAGGGTTTGGGAGTCCTTTTTCAGTGGGATATCAAAAACCTGACCTAGGACCATGCTCTCATACCAAGTAAGAGAAAATTATCAATCTTATTTCTTAAAAAAAGATCCAATACCTCTTTATATACAGAGAAAGGTTTAGGTAAAAAATAGTGCATGTCCAGATCAAAATAAAAAATAAAAAAATACACCAAAAATGATAAAACAACTAAAGATAAATAGGAGTCTCAACATTATTTATGTAGAAAAGTGACAATGGAGTTGTACTCGTGGTATATGTGGATGATCTTATTATTACCAGGGATGATGAGGTAGAAATAAAGGAAGTGAAGAAGTCTCGTAGAAAAATTTGTGATGACAAATTTAAGGAACTTAAGATATTTCTTGGGCATTAAGGTGGCACGAGGCAAGGAAGGTATTGTTATTTTACAGCGCAAGTATGCACTTGATGTTCTTTAGGAAACAAGAATGTTGGGTGCTAAGTCTGCCAATATTCCTATGGATCCTAAAGGACCTACATGATGCTAAGTCCTCTCCAATTGACAGCAGATCTCATCAGCAACTCGTGGGCAAGCTCCTTTATCTTACAATTATCGAACCAGATATTGCTCTAGCTGTGGAAAAATTGAGCCAATTCATGGATAGGCCTACAAAGCAGCACAGGAAAGCTGCTATGCAGGTGCTTAGATACCTGAAGAAAGCACTTGGTCGTAGCCTGCTATTTTCCAAAGGTGATTTCACGCATGTGATTGGGTATTCTGATGTTGATTATGCAGGATACAAGGCTGATAAGAAGTCTAACACTGCGTTCTGCACCTATGTAGCTGGAAATCTTGTTACTTGGTGAAGTAAGAAGCAGAGCATTATTTCTCACTCTAGTGCAGAGTCTGAATATCATGCTATAGCACAGACAACTACAAAAATAGTCTGGGTGAGATCTGTTCTACAAGGTTTACATATCCAACTAGAGGCTCCTATGGAAATAAGATGTGACAATCGTGCTGCAACTTGTATTGGCAATAATCCAATGTTCCATGAGCATACAAAATATATTGAGGTGGATTGTCACTACACAAGAGATCTGATTCAGCAGGGCATTATATATACATCTCCAATTACTTCTAAAGACTAGACGGTAGATATTTTTACCAAACCTTTATCTCATTCTGCATTTGATATATGTTGTGAAAAGCTGAACATTATTAATATCTATACTCCAGCTTGAGAAAGAGTGTTGAAGGACTCCTCTTTTATTATTTTATTTTATATCTAGTTTTGTAGCATTATTTACCCACACCTCTTATTATATAAAGAGTTGTAGGGCTTTTCTTTCTCAAAAAGACAAATCACTATTTCTCACTTATGTGGATGTGATCCTCATAGATTTAGGCACGTAGAGATTTTCAAAACCTTAAACAAAATGAAAATTATTTTGAAAAGTGAATTTTGAACTTATAATATGACTATTTTTCTGAAATTACGGTTTGCAAAATAATAGGATGCCTACATTCATTTCAAATTGGATATCAAATTTAAGGTTTTACTAGTAATAACCGACCACACTCATTAAATATGATTAAGTAGTAATCATAGGAGAATTTAACACTCGCATCCCCTCAACATGTGATGTGATAGATATTTATGTGTTGTTTTTCAAATATTTGATGGTTTTATATTGTGGAAGTTGATATGATTAATGATGGCACGCATACTGGAGTGTTGGTGAATAGGTTGAATTATGCTTCTATATAATCCCTATAATTTGAGAGCTCTTTTTACAACTGAAATAATTATTTCTAGAATGAATGTATGTATGTACTTGGATGCATGGGGATGCGATCTCAAATATAATAAATAGGAATGATTAGAATGTGATTCCAATCTAGACTAGATCAAGATTAGTAATTTAAGAGATTAAATTGACTCATCTCAAACAAATCAAGTTAAACTAGTAGGGCTAGATCCCTCAAGCGTCAAGTAGATCTTCATGGTGATAATGAGCCGTTGGCCTCCTCCAAGGCGAGGGGGCATAACCATTGGGTTGTGCCAATGAGTACGCTCCCCAAAAGGAGGGCATTGGCAATCGCATGTATGTAAAGCAACCGCCTTGTTTCTTGAAAGCAAGATTTGAAATGTCAGTGGCATATCGACAATATATCATTGATATGTCAATGTCAACAGGTTGGAGGAAATCAACACCTTGTAACATGCCTTTTTCCCTGATATTGACTGACATATCGTCGATATTGAGGGATATCAACGATATATCACAAAAAATGAAGCACAACAGTACAAATTTTCCATGAAATTGGCAATAATTGACCAACATGGGGATATGTCGGTCAGATATCTGTGTCTACTGGTGCTGGAGTCTCTGAAACATAAGAGGAGGATCACTCGAGGCTAGTGATACTCTAGGTTGATTAATAATAAGACATTGCTTACAACATCTGAAGGGTGTACCCTCCAAATCACTACAAAATCGATTGCAACTCCTTAAAAGATCGAGCTTCAAACAAAACATCATCCACATACAATAGCTCCCATCTAAAGATAACCCCATTATTTTTGTAACCACAAAAATCATAACACTGCTAAAAGATATGCCCTTTCCTTGGATCGGAAACTATCACCATTGAGCGAGCTCCAAAAAGTCTCAAAAGATGAGTGATCAATCCACTCAATGTTAACACACTTCCAAACCTCTATGACTAACAGACAGTGGGAAAAAGATGCCCACAATCCTCTTCCTCATTGCATAGGGAACATTACAGCCACATCTGGAACAAATTTTCTATGGAAACATTTAATCAGCAACCTTCTTAACGATCATGCAAAAATTTTGAACTTGAGAATGTTTCAAATCATCCTACATTCCCTTAAAAAGGCCATATATTGAATGGAGCATTCTCCTTGCAAATGCTTATAAGTCGATTTAACAGAAAAATTATCATCCTCTCATGAATGTGGGCTGAAAATCATTCGACTCCAACTACAGTAATAAGAATGGAAACCTTCTACCATTCTGTAGTAGTAGGAATGGTAACATTCTTATTACTCTTGGTGCAATAATGTGTATGAGTGCATTATTTATCTTCTTGAAAATAATAAACTCTCCTTAACAACTTATCCTAAAAGAAGTAAGAAATTCCTCTTTGATCCCCATGGTCCTCACTACTGCTTTGAAAGGAGTGTGCAATTCAGAGACCTCAAGTGTAGCACTCCCAATCCCTATCAAAAGTAGGCCTACAAACCTCTTTGCATGCTATCAAATACATCCCTCTACTATCAGGATTTGCTCCTTTTCAGAAGAAGCTACGACAATTGTTTCCAATCTCCTCTCAATTCTTGATAGCATCAAGAAGACAAATCATAAAAGAGTAGGATGATGGTAAGTATGGCTTGAAGAAGCACCAAATTAACCTCCCTTAGACAAGAGCCTAGATCTTCAACCTTCTAATCTCCTTTCCATGGAAGCAATAAATGGCATCCAAACTTCTAAGATAAGACTTCTATACATTAAGGGCAGGCCAAGATATCTAAGGGGCAGCACACTCAGAAGTATGTAATTCTTTCTAAGCACTAGATCTCCTCCTCTTCAATCATCCCAAATGAGTGGGTCTAGACTCTAGATCTGCGTGTCTTAACCAGACGGATAGTTTTTGGAACCAAGCTTGAGGACCCCACTTCAATCCATATATAGCCTTTCTCAACCTATACACCTTAGAAGATTTCCCACAAAGCTCAAAATGGAAAGCTTGCTGCATGTACCACCTCCTATAAATCTCCTTTAAAAAAGGTTGACATCAAGCTGATATAGACGCCAATCATGACTTTTTAATGTGACATGTTATGTGCACTTTCTTTTCAATATATGACCTTGTTGATATGCGACTAACACGTTTCTATTATATTTTCATTCAAAATTTATGATTTCGATCTTTTAGGCATTTCTTCATGCATGTACTAGTTATTAAAATATTAATTTTCATCAAATTTTTGACATTTTGGGACATTTTGGGCCTTTTTATGCGATTTCTCCAAAATTAACCGATATTTGCGATATATCCCCGACATATCCCTTCTCCAACTTGTCGACACAATATCAACATCAACATTCAAAACCTTGCTCGAAAGAAATGGACCATATGGGAACCAATCTATTTGTAGCTCTTAACCCAAAGGTTAACTGCATTCAGGAGTTTATGTACGTAGTCACAAGCAAGCTTAGTAGTAATTTAATGCACATGGTGTAGTGATACCAAAGGGTTAAGCAATATGAACGCCCAAGTTGGACTAGTGAGGAGGAAAGAGTTCCTACTTCTCTTGTTAAGATTATGTAGAGTGTCAAAGCAGATACACCATTTCAATGCAGAGGAGAGTTCATTCCTATTTAAGACTTTACGATCAACATGTCTCTTAATTTGAGAGTTGTAGAGAAAACAACAATTAAATTAGACATATTGGAAGACGTTTGTTTTAAAATTCTTGAAACAAGGTGATTTTTCAAAATCTAATCATGTTCGTGTTCACATAAAATGACGATTTTCAAAAATACCTTCAACCCAAATAAGTAGACGAAATACATTCACAATGAATGATTTGCAATGGTTGCAAATAGATTGAAAGAAGACAACCTTGTCTATGTGTTGTGCTCCAGGCCATTCAAGAACCCAAGAAATCAGGCTATCAACAAATATAATGAAGTTTAGCATGATGGTAATGTGTTTCGAAACACTACATCATCAAGCATCTATCAAAATTGAGGTACTTCCTTTGTTATTGAGGACCTAAGCACATTGAGATATTTCCTTGTCATTGAGGTGGCCCGAAATTCACGTAGGATAACTTTGTCACAGAGAAAGTATGTACTTGGGCTTTCAAAGGAGCCTAGACTACTAAGTGTAAAGCCCTTTTCTATTCCAATTGAGTCACAAGGAAGACTTAGAGAGAAAGATGACCCTCTCTTTGTAGACAAGGGAAGGTACAGGAGCATTATTGGTAAACTATTATATGTCACTATTACTAGACAAGACATCAATTTTTCAATGAACAAGGCCAGTTAGTTTATGAACAAGGCAAGTCAATTTATGAACAAGGCAAGTCAGTGTAGGGGTGACTGACACCACCCCCTTTCCTGCTATTTGGGAATGTCTCCCATTTATAACATGTATAGTCCTGCCTAACGAAATCGGATTGAGATAACGAAAGCATTGCCAGTCCCTATTGAGGTGACGAGAGGCTCGGAATCAACCAACCAATCTGCACAACACTGGTCATTAACCTGAGATGCAAAACAGAACTCTATACCTGAAGAGGAGGCCAAGGCGACTGTCTTAGGTGCAATAAAGGTGTCTTGAGTCAACTAGGAAAGATGTTGAAGTAACCAAGGTTTTAAATATCGATATCGATATCATATCGACAAGTCAAAAAGGGGATATATCAGGAATATATTGCTGATATCAGTGAATTTTTAGGAAATTACTCAGAAAGCCATAAAATATTTTAAAAATATCAAATTAACATTTTTATGACTAATATATCATAAAGGAATGGCTAAAAAACGTGTGTGTGCGTGTGTGCGCGTGCATGTGTGTGCATGTGGGTTCCGAACAATGCCAATCCAATCCTACTTGTCTGTCTGTGTCTACCCATTTTCAATCTCATGCCTCCAACCAAGTCCTGCCCTACCGTTTTCAACCTCCTGCCCAGCCATCCCATTTCAACAATTCCATAGCACCATTTTTCCCATCCAACCGGCGATATATCCCCATATCGGCGATATATCGTCGATATCCAGGAAAAATACACTTTGGGTGGTATCAATACCACCCAACCCGTCGATATGCGGTATATCAGCAATATATCGCCGATATGTCAAACCTTAGCAAGTACTTAGATAAGCCATACTGAAACAAGTGAGCCTGTCAACCCTAGGTTGTTGTGGGGAAAAGAAAGAAGAACCATCATGGATGACATTTTTTAATCAAAGGAAGATGACAAGATAGCCCTTTCAATACCCCCATGGATTATCAAAGTGCTTAGTTTTATGCATCTTTTTATAGAGGTTTGAAGATGCTAATGTATTTCTTACCAACATTTTTGAATCTTTTTCCTATTTTTCAATAAGTAAAACAAAGTGCAATGACTGAATTGTCGATAGAGAATGTACAGCTCAAAAGTTGACATATTTGATGGACTACAAAGAAGAAAGAACCCTAGCATGTACAGCTCTAAAGTTCAACAAAAGTCCATGATATCAGCGATATATCGACGATATGGGCGATACATCGGCGATATATCGCCGATATCATGGAAAAAAGATATTAAGGCTGATATCGATATGTGCTGACCCGGCGATATCGATATATAGGCGATATATCGTCGATATATCAATCCTTGGAAGTAACTCATCATAATCTGCTAAGGGAACGGTATCACTAGATACCTCTAAAGATGCAACCGCCTGATTGTGTATAGGAAGGCAACCATACTCGGTCCAACAAGTGCCCTCAATAAAGATGAAAGTTTTGGTAAACCCGACCTGAACCAGACTCAACCCGACCCGAAAAGAATGGGTAAAACCCAACTCAAACCCGATAGGGTTTGAGTATAGGTTTTATCCAGAAAACCCAACTGGGTATGGATATAAATCTATACCCGATTACTCGACCCGAGTACTCAAATAAAATCCCCATCTACCCGAGAATCGAAATATATAAGTCACACTCTAAGTCCCTCATTTCCCAGTTTTAATTTCCCTCGTGATTCCCTTCATGATTTTGAAGGTTGCAAGTGTTTCTTAAGCTGTCACTGAACATTTATTTCTAGTATGGAGACCTTTTATTTTAAATGTCCCTATATTTTGTCTTTCTTTAAATTTTTTATTTTTGATATATTCCCCTTGAAGTTTTTTATAATAATTTCAATGGAGATTACTAAAATTGGAGTAGCCGGAGCCCTTATGTTTCACCCTAGTTAAAACTAAACAATTGATGAATCATGTTATAGATTTTTTTTTCTTCTTTAACTCTAATTTGGGCACGATTTGATTGAAAGATCAATTTATAAATGGGTACCTGCTAGGTAAATGGATACCTGATGGGTACATGGGTATAGGTATGGGTATGGGTTTAAATTTTTGTACCCGATGGGTAAATGGGTAAGGTATGGATATAGATTTTGTAAATGGGTATAGATATGGGTTTAGCCAAACCTGACCTATTTGCATCCCTAGACCTCAACGTGTCCAGGCCTGCAACAATAGGTGAATGGAGGGTGTCCTCTCCCACCTGGTGCACGGCCACGACCTCTACCAAATGTAGCAGGGGCATTCCTAACCCGTCCAAAGGTAGCAACAAATGCAGAGATCTATCTAGTAACATCAGTAGAAGACTAAGTAATGGCAACCCTACTCAACCTATTTTTTTTTTAAAGGGGAAGGGTGGTTATTCACATAATAACCACCCGATGTCATTTCATTTCAATTACAAAACATCAAAGCAATTACAACAAGGTCATATCGTGGACCTCCAAAACTCCACCTGGGATATAATGGAATAATAAACATCTCAACATAGGGCCTCTCTCTCCTGAATAGCACTCCATTCCTGCCCAACCATACACCCCACAACACTGGCAAAACTTTCGCACGGTCTTTTTTGGATCTAAAAGTATTGTGACCCACATGAGCGCTCCCCCTCTGGAAAGATGACCAGAAGCCAACCTCATCGTGAGGAACAACCCGATCAATCCCCAACTTCTGCCACATCTATTCTACAAACGGACATCTAAAGAAGAGGTGTTGGACATCCTCCTCTGCATCACCACAGAGAGGACAACTCATGTCATCCATCTAGGTCCACCTCGCTCTTCACTTCTTTGGCATAATCCTCCCTCATCTCACTAGCCACGCAAAAATCTTTATCTTCAACGGACATTCCACCTCCCAAATAAGTCTGCAGTCTCTCCAAAGATCTATGTTTGCGCCAATCTCGCCGCCATTCAATCTGCGGAAGACCTTCACCACTGAGAACTCACCTTCATCCCAACTGTAAGTGTCAACCCCCACCTTCGGCCCCCAACTTTCCAACTCCTACATCACCGTCTAAAAGTCTATGCACCTCTACTTAGACAGCCCCCTCCGAAAGATAGGACACTAGGCCCCAAACCAACAGTCTCTTACCAGGGTCGTTGGGTTCACCTCACATCCAAAAAGACGAGGAAACTTGTCTTTGAGGGGCCTACCAACTCCTTGCCAATCGTCCAGCCAAAATCTGAAAGCATCACCCTTACCCAACACGGGAGTGAAGAAGGAGCACACCTTGCTTGTAACGAAGCGCTACTCAACCTATTGTAGGCCTCCTCGAGAGAAAGAAGCTCTAACAAGCTCAGAAGTTGGGAGCAAGCAGTAGAAAATTCCAACCCAAGGCCGGATAAGAACTATAGAACAACAACCTCCTTCCGATACTCCCTCTTAGTGGCACATGTGTGAAATGGGTTGCAAGTATTATACTTCTCAAGTAAACCCTTCATAGCAGTAGTACTATGATAGTGGACAACCCTCTTGGCGAAGCTGTGAAAGCTCATGATAGATTTGGAAAACTCAACTTGGGTTCTTTTCATTGGAATATGTGTCACGTAAATTGTCCCATATTTCTTTCAAAGTCCTGTAATACGCAATCTCATCATCAATCCATGGAATAACATAATTCATGATCCAAGAACAAACCATGCCATTATCCTTCTTCCGACTAGCATTCCTATCGATCTTCTCTGTTGGTTCAGGTTGAAGCAATATGTGCTCTTTGTCATGACCTTCCACTATCATAAGGTTTGTGACCATCAGAGATAGTTGGTCTCATCCAACTTGACCATGGGACCAAAGAAGGAACTCTTATATGTCCACATCTCCGACACAATGTCCGATGTCACCTATGAAGAACTTGAAGACACCAACTTGCCTTTAACCAAACCAATCCAATAGCCACACACAAGGCTAGTGCATCCAACAACAACAAAGCATCAACTTTGCAATCTAAAAATAAAAATCAGATCATATGGCAAATTTGAAATTAGACCCTAGACATGAAATCCAAGTAAAAAAAAATCCCGGAAATCGGATCAAGAACCAAGAGAATCGCTCCTCAAGGCATGGCAACCACATGCTAGGGTTGGAGCACCCCCAACAACATCGCCAGCCCAAGGAGATGTCCCCTACACGCCACCTGAGGAAGGGGAAGGCCTACCGACGATGCTGACAACCACCAGTGGGTAGAATCTACCGGGTGGAGGTGATCCAACGAGAGAAGCCGACGACGAGCAGGCATAGAAGGGGTTGAGGTGGAGGCTATAGAGGCTAGGATTTTTGGTGGAATATCCTAACATCGGTCAAGGACCGCTGCTTTGATGCCAAGTGGGATGAAATGAATCAATTAATTATTTTGTAGCCCCACCTCTCACTATATAGATAGGTACGAAAAGTACATAACAATCCCATACAAAAATAACAAAACAATAAATAGACAAATAAAAAAGACCGAAGGGATACAACAGTTTCATGAATAGAACAATCTGCTTATTTGTCTAAGTATCAAACAAACGGATCTAGGTCGGGACTTTGGTATCCCACCAAATACCACCATCATCTTCTCCAAGTCTGACTCTTCTCAATCCGATGTGTCATCTTCTCCAGCATATGCGCAGCAACGTGCAACAGTGTATTCAATGTCGTTGTAGTAGCAACACAGCAAGGCACTGCCACGTGGACTACAGCAATCACTGCAACAACACTGTGTGCCCTAAGCAATGTCGTTAGCAGCGCAAGGCATCACCACAGCAAGTTGTACAACATCGTCGGTGGTTGTTTGCAGTGCTAGCATCATCACCTACCCCCTTTCTTTCGTGTAGTGTTGTTGCTGGGGCATCCCTAACCTTGGTATGAATGCAAGACCGTGCAAGAGGGCAAGTGGTTGATCTAGATTACCAAACTATGGTCTAAAATCCCTATTTTCATATTATGGTTTGGCTTTTTGTGGCATGATCTAAGATCTGATTTTTTAGTAGAAGCAGCCCAATCTATCGACCTACAAATCCAGGTATTATGGGAAACCACAAGGACACATTAGGGGACTCAATGGGGAAGTCATCATCTACCACCCGTGCATCCTCTCCCATGTAGGGAATTTTCATTAAACTAGATAGAACCAATTTCCTTTTGCAGTCTACATCATTTTTCCAATTTGTAGGATCTCACAAGAAGAAATATAACTTGATGAAAGATGAATCAGCCACCAAGGCCAAAATAGAAGACTAGGAGGTCGACAAAGATTGAGTTTCCATATGCATGCTGAATTACATGAAAGAGCCCATAGCCAAACAGATTGTCATATTCATCGGCAAAAATGATGTGGGAGGTTCTTCATGAGATCCATTCTTAGAAAAACAATATTGCCTATCTATATCGGGTAATTGAGGATATCCACACATTAAGCAAAGGAATCATGTCCTTGGCAGAGTGTCATGGTTCATTGAAGAATCTTTGGGATGAGTAGGACACCTATCAACCCTTATCGTCTGACATATCCATTATGGCCAAGCAAAGGGAAGCCATACAATCAGTACAGTTCTCAACTACGCTTGGTCTAAAGTATAAAGCAGTAAAGGATCAATGGATGACCTCTGAGGAGATACCTATCCCAGCACAAGTCTTGCAGGGTGTCTGGCATATAAGAAATCTACCACTAATTTTTGTACTTATGTTATTGGGAACTTAGCGACCTAGAAAAGCAAGCAGGAGGCCATTGTCTCTAGATCTAGTACAGAGTCTGAGTACAGGGCTATGGTGCATAAAGCAACAAAGATGATGTGAGTAAAGTCCCTCCTAACAAACCTATACATGACAGTTGAGACTCCTATGAAGATGCAATGCGACAAGGCAGCTAACTATATTGCTAACAATCCCATGTTTCATGAGAGGACCAAGCATGTGAAGGTAAATTATCACTACACACGTAACTTGATCCAAAGAAGCCTTATTCGCATCTCACGTGTCTCTTTCGAGAACCAAATAGTAGACATCTTCACCAAGGCATTACCTCGATCTCCTTTTGATAACCATTGTTCCAAGCTGAGCATGATCAACATCTATACTCTAACTTGAGAAAGAATGTTAACCCCTATAGTCTATTTTTAGTTATTGTTTTAATTATATTTCTTTATATTCTTGAGGAATGCTCATGTAGTTTTTCCACCTCTATATATTAAGTAGGATTATAAAATAAAGCGATCGAATTCATTTGTTCTAAATCATGTTAGATGACTGTTGCCTAGGGAAGGAGATTTAGGGACACTTGCTTCGAGAAATATGTCATTTTGCTTTTGTGTTGACAAGGACGAATAAGATCATTCAGAAGCCAAAGATACCCAAAAGATAGAGATTTAAAACGAGCGAGCTGGTGATAAAAGGGGTATCCATAAATCTTCTCAATTTAAAAGGAGCGAGCTGGCGATAAAGGGGTATCCATAAGTTTTTTCCTTGAGGATAGTTACTTTCTTTTTGGCAGCGATGTTGAGGATTGCAACTAATTATTTCTTGCCTGCCCCGTCGTGCATGTAGCTTGGGAGAAGGTTGCACCTGGTTGGGTTGATTTTTCTTTGGAGAATGACATTTAGGAGGGCTTTGTAACAGGGTGGTAAGGCCATGAGCTGAGATGCTTTAGAACAGGAAAATAGAGGGCAAGGTCATATGTTGTGTTGCCAGTGTCGTTGCAAAGACACGAAATATTTACACAAGAATGTCCTGGTATGGATGGTGTGGCACATGAAGGCTCTGTTTCTCTGGGTTTGTGGTGTATAATGTAGTTATACCGTGGTATTTAACAAAATTTGGACAGTCACCCTCATGCAACTATCCTCTTACCTCTTCAGGAAAAAGAATTAACGATATACAAATTGACAGCAAGAAGACCAAGAAGATCTCAATTTATGTGATTTGTGATGGCATGGGACCATTCTCCAGTGTGGAAGCAAAGATCAGAAAGTGTCAAATTTATAGTATTTCATCTCAACTAGAAGAGTTATATCTTGGCCTAGATCCTACAAAATTATTCTCATTTGAGTTGTGTACGAACAAATGGAGCACATCATGGATGTACTAAACCTTTAAGCCTAATTGCATGGCTCCCAACAACATCAAATCTGAACCTTTAAATTTTTGCTCTGATAAGTAAAACTTATACGCCCAATTGTCCACCGGCACAGATAAATACCAGACCTACTTCACCAGATTCACTTGCTGGGTCAATTCCTTGCAATCCATGCGAATAATCACTTCCAAGAATGAGCACCAAAGTAATCTGAAACAAAAATCAACAAGTATTAACGTATATAGGAAAGTTACAAAGTCATGGCAATTACTCCAATTAACAATATAGCTATATGATCAGAAGTAATTGCAAAAGATTTAAACGTACAGGGAGCATGTTCTATTATTTCTGAAACACCACAAGCCTAGAAATGCATCCTTGTAAATCTTAACGTGAGAGTTATTAAATAAAAGGTTATTGGGTATTTTTGAGAGTTTGTGTTATTTCTTAATTAGTCAAGTATTATGTTGTAATTCACCTAACAGCTCTTCTATAAAAGAGAGGCTAGGCCTCATTAGTTGAATAAGAGACATTTTTGTCATTGTTGGATACCCCTTGTGCTTTCCTTTTTTCTTGAAAAGCCCCTTGGCCTTTCATGTTATCAAAGGATCTAACTTATTTATGTTTCACTATTTGTGCTTGTTTTTGAAGTTCTATTTTAGTTATGCCATAATATTTACATTCACTTTTCTCTAACAAACATTTAATATGATATCAAAGCCACCGATCTTTGTGGCTTAGGGTTAGAAGAGAAGAAACCCTACAGAAATGAGGGGGTCTCCGACAGTGCCACCGATCTCCGACGAGCCTCCGAGGAGGCCCCTCTCACATCGTCTCACTCCCACTGATTTTCTTCTCTTTTTTTTTCTTCTCTCAACGCTAGAGCACCACCGCCACCAACCAAAGATCGTCACCGCCGCCATCGACCACTGCTCCGATCATCATCAGCCTCAGGGGGGTCCATCGCTAGCTCATCACTAACCAGCCACACCTCCGGTGACCATCGATCAACACGATCGCCGCCAACGAGTCGATTTGGTTCCAACGCCGCCAGCTGACAGGGGGGCTCGAATCCTTTTTTAAGCCCTCTCTTCCTAATTGAAGGGAGATCTATTGGTCTTGTTAGAACCCTAGGAAAGTCACCCTATCTTTGGGACAAACTATAGCACTAATTCCTCATCGAAGCATCGCCAGGGCTCCGCCACATCGCCAGAGCATCTCCCAAAGCCCCCAATGCCGCCGACGAGGGCTCGGATGGGTTCAATACCTTTATGTGTAGCCTAAGACAATCCTTGGTCACCACTAGATCTAAAGATTACATTGAAGATGTGTTGGTTTGCATGATGAGTCTCCTCCAACGCATACCAACCTTGGCGATAAGCCTTCTCTCACCTATATTACATAGAGTTCTGCTTCCTTACATGAGGAGTCTCCTCTCATGTGAGAAGCATCCCATTGCCCTCACGAGAGGGTCAGTTTCAGGCCTTTAAGGAGTAGCGTTTGCTGCCCAAGGTGACTTGAAGAAGCAAAGGCAAAGATCCTCATCGTCATGTAGATGGGATGCAAGCTCATGCACCTACAGCATTTTTGTGACGATTTGCGCAATACGAGAGCGTGGAGGCTCTCCCACGAGGGAAAATATGGCAGTAGCAAGGTCTTACCGATGATGACTGCACATGTGAACAGGGAGAAAGAGATGGCAGCCGGTAGTCTTGAAGAAGAGAGGGAGAGAGAGGGAGTTGTATTTGTTAGGAAGAATTGTTTCATTAACTTAGGAATAGAATGATTACAGAGACTCTTTTATAAAGAAAGAACATATCACAATCCTTTAAAACAAGTAACAAACTAAATCCTAATCAAATCATATCCCCTATTTTTTGAAAGAACAAATCATCTAAAATAAACTTTCTAAAAATCAAATCTAGTAAACTATGGACCACCAAACTTGGACCACAAGACATACCAAAAATCCCACAGGGTCGGCGCCCCTTTAGGTGTTCCCTAGACTGCCACATGGCCTAACAAGGCTACCATGTGACACTGCCACGAGGCACATTTATTCTTCACACTCCCCCTCAAGTTGAGGTTGGGACGATGATGACTTGCCCAAGTTGGCTCGATGATAATGCAACCAGACACTCCACCATCTTCTCTTGATGCGCATCCTCTTGCCAACTTCGTAGTCGTTACCTTTTTGGCAACCTATGAAGTCGTAGCTATCGGAGCAGTCATCTTCTCTTTGTATAAGTTGATAGGCTCTCTTCTCCAATTCTTCCCAGTTGCATCTTTCATCTCAGACATTTTCTCAAGTAGAATAAATCTCCAAATATGCCATCGCTTCATTCTATAAGATGAGAGGAGTCTTTGTGCCTCTTGTTCTGCACCCGAGAACCACACACTTGATCTTGGTGTTCCCAGGCGTGCTAGACGGTTCCACGTGCCCCCTCAATCCGAGTTGGTGTTGTTGCTCCTACATCCCATGAGCCAGTGTAAGGTGCTCAATTTCTCCAAGCATGTATAAGGTCACCTAAAAACAAAGGTGAAGTCGATTGTCCTCTAGAAAAAATCACGCACAATGTGACCTTTTCCTCTTCTCCTTCCTGCACAAGTAAAGAATCTCCCAATAAGAGCCTAGATCGAAGGCTCTGATACCATATGGGAGAAAATAATTAATCTTATTTCTCAAAAAAAGCCTAATAGAGGTTTAGGTAAATAACAATGCCAAAAAAAAAAAAGAAATAACAAAATACAACCAAAAGTGGTAAAGTAGCCAAGGATAAATGAGTCTCAACACTCGCCCTCAAGCTGGAGCATAGATGTCAATCACGCTCATCTTAGAACAGCAATAATCAAGCACCAATCGAGGTAGAGGCTTCATGAACACATCATCAGTCTGATACTCAGATGCAACATAAGAGGTACGTAGCAAACCACGTTGTATGAGATCTCTAATGTAGTGGCAATCAACCTCAACGTGTTTGATGCACTCATGGAGCATCGAGTTGCTAACTATGTATGTAGTCGCCCGATTGTGGTATCGCATCTTCATAGGTTCCTCAATATGGACATGCAAATCATGCAATCGAGACCATATCCAGACCATCAATGCAGCAGTCTGGGTCATCACCCTATACTCGACACTGCATTGGAATGGGAAACTGCCCCCTATTTCTTGCTCAAGTAATAAGATTACCTGTCACAAAAGTACAGAAACCAGTGGTGGATTTCCCGTCAACCACACATCCCACATAATTAGCATCAAAATATCCTACCACTATCATAAGAGAGCCTTTCTGGAAAAGAATACCCCGACCTAGTGCTTTCTTCAAGTATCTCAGCACCTACATAGCTGCCTGCCAATGCAGCTTCATCAACCTCTCCATAAACTGGTTAAGCTTGCCTACTGCCAAGGTAATATCAGGTCTAGTAGTAGTCAGATACAACAGCTAGCCCACAAGCTGTCTATATGCTCTGCTATCAACAGCCTCTGCCTCCTTATCATGAAGATATGCCTTGGAGTCTGTAGGAATATTAGCTGGCTTGCACCCCAGCATACCTATCTCTTGAAGAATATTCAGCGCATACTTGCGTTGAGAAAGAACAATCCCATCTCTGTTCCTAGCGACCTCGATCCCCAAAAATTATCTAAACTGGCTGAGATCCTTCATAACAAACTGTCGTGCAAGAGACTCCTTGACTCATCTTATCCTAGCTTCATCATTGCCAGTGATAATCAAGCCATCTATATAAACTAGTAGTGCTACCACGCCATTCTTCATTTTCCTAACAAACAAAAAGTGATTTGAAGAAAACCTCTGCATCCCTATCCTTTGCAACACATCTGAGAGCTTCTGAAACCAGGCTCTCGGGCTCTGCTTCAGGCCATTGTTGGCCTTTCTGAGTCTGCACACACACTCCCCCTAAACCTCAAAACCTAGGGGCTGCAGCATGTAAACCTCCTCCTAACGATCACCGTAGAGAAAAGCATTCTCCACGTAAAGCTGGTGTAATCGCCAATCTCTGTGAGCTGCAACAGAGATAAGTACATGAACAGTGCAAGACGCGTAACGAGGGAGAAAGTATCAAAGAAGTCCACCCCATATGTCTAAGTGAACCCCTTTGCCACCAATTTGGCCATATACCTTGAAATAGACCCATCAGGGTTATACTTCAAGGTAAAGACTCATCTAGAGCCCACCAGTCGCGTACCTGTAGGAAGTAGGGTGAGCTCCCAAGTCTATCTACTCTAAAGAGCTGCCATCTCGTCCTTTAGGGCTTGACACCACTTTGGATCAAGCATGGCCTGCTGGTAGGTAGACGGAATGTGTGAGGCTGTAAGTGCTTGGAAAAAACTGCCAAACTAAGAACCAAGACCATCTGTAGCCAAACTATCTGCAACATGATATCTGGACTCACACGTGTGGGGCACCTTCCTTATGGCAATAGGAAGGTCAGAATTGTCTAGCACCTCTGACTGAACATCTGTAAAAGGAACCTCACTACTACCGTGATCTACATTATCCGAGGGATGAGGTCGAATTAGACTGTCACTGTCATCAGAAACCATCCCAACTGCCTGTGGAGCATCAGTCACTGGTGAGGATGCTGACCTCTATAGTGTCGCATGAGGTCTACCATACATGCGTAGCGAACCATGCAATCTTTGGTAGTCATCCAAGGAGGTCGTAGAGCACGAAGAAGTTGGCTGAGATGTGAAGATCAAAATCCCCTCTAATGGAATAGGAGGAATGGGCATGGAAGTTGCATTATCATGAACACTCGTTTGTCCAGCAACTGAAAAATATGGTGTTGTCTCATGAAAGGTCACATCAACGCTGACATAATGCTTGTGATTGATGGGATCATACCATCAGTACCCCTTCTGACTCTTGGAGTACCCTAAGAAGACGCACTTAACAGTGCAAGAAGCAAGCTTGTCATGGCCTGATGGCACATGAATAAGGGCAACACACCCAAAAGTCATGGGAGACACATAGAAAAGCTAACCATTTGGATGTAACAGAAGAATTGGTATCTGCTCATGATGAACTGAACTTGGCATCCTGTTAATGAGATAGCATGTCATTAAAACAACATTCCCCAGTATCTCTATAGAACATTATGGTGAATAAGAAGAGTGCAGAACCTCTAACAAGTGTCTGTGCTTCCGCTCTGCAACCCTACTCTGATGTGAGGTATAGGGACAAGTAGTCTAGTAGATAATCCTACAAGTCCTGTAGAACTCCATAAGTCTAGCAGTGTAAAACTCGAGGGCATTATCTATCCATACAATCTTCATTATGAAGGAATACTGAATCCTAATCTCCAATAGAAGAGTCTCTATAACACCTCCAACATCTGCCTTATTCTTCATAAGAAACACCTAGGACACTCTGGTAAAATCATCGACAACAAGATAATAACAATGTCCCATCATGTCTAGAACTCTATCGGTCCCCAGACATCCATATGGAGTAACTCAAAAGCAGTCGCTGATCCAGGAAAAGTACTAATAGGAAAAGAAGACCGATGATGCTTACCTAACTGACAAACGTCACACCTAATAGTAACAGCAAATGAAATATGTGAAATCACCCTCCTAAGACGATCCAGAGGCAGGTGACCTAGACGAATGTGCCACTGTAAGGCACTCCCACCATCATACCTGCTAGCTCCTGCAAATGGTTATTGGCCAAGGTGATAAACATCATTCTCTTCTATACCTCTGGCGATGGTCTTCCCAGTAAACTTATCTTGGACGATCATCCAACCTCATAAAAAATAACCCTACAATAAAGATCCCTCGTAAACCAACTCACGGACAGCAAGCTCATGGGAAACTCCAGTACATGTAGTGCTCTCAGCAGTCGCAATGTGGGAGTTACAGACACTTCCCCTTGGCCAACAACAGGAGCGTGTCTACCATCAGCAACATGCACTATTCTCCCTAGTGCAACAAAACCAAGTGACCGAAAATAGCCCTGATCCCCACAAAGATGTGAAGCACAAGAGTCAACTAACCATCCTGCACCATAGTGACTCCTATCATGCTCCTGCAGCATCAAGCCCGCATACTCCATCCCTGTCGCAGTAGCAGTATCCAATGCCAGCTTTGCTCTTCCTGAGATTGGCATTGTGCCTAGCAAGTACCAAGGGGAGCCACCAAGGGCTAGAACTCACCATCTTTGAGCCCAAACAAAGAGGATACTACACCACCAAGTCAATCTGAAAAGGAGTTTCAAATCATAGAAAAACTCTGATTAGGCAACACAAGCCTTAGGTGTAAGGATCCAAGATCACTAGCGTCTGGAGGATCACGCCCAAGACAGAGGACCCCCTTAGCAACTACGAGGTGCGCAAGGCCCGAGGAAGGCCATGCCCACCCGTAGCAAGAAGGAACGACCCTGCGCTATGTGCCTAGAGGAGCAGTAGTGCTCCTACCACCACCTGGCTGGTCACCAGAGCAACCTGCAGTGCCGCTCAAAAGACCTACGCCACCGCCTTAGGTGCAGCCACAATGAGAGGAACCCTCAGGCGATGCCTATGGGTGATTGCCGAAGGCAGCAAGCGTTGCCTAGGCCCTCCCCCACGAGGCTCCTATTGCCAGTGGAGATTCCCCTCCTTCACCGGCAAGAAAGAGAGACGGGGTGACAGCAGTGAAGAGGGTGCGGCCATTCAGTGTTAGGGTTTCAAGGGGATTTTTTGATGGAATACCAAAACCCAGCCTAAGACCATGCTTTGATACCATGTGATGATTTGCGCAATACGGGAGTGTGGAGGCTCTCCCACGAGGGGAAATATGGTGACAGCAGGGTCCTGTCGATGATAGTTGCACGCGTGAACAAGGAGAAAGACATGGTAGCCAGCGGTCTTGAAGAAGAGAGGGAGAGAGGGGGAGTTGTATTTGTTGGAAGAATTATTTCATTAACTCAGGAATAGAAGGATTACAACGGCTCTTTTATAGAGAGAATAAATCACAATCCTCTAAAACAAATAACAAATTAAATCCTAACCAAATCATATCCCCTATTTTTAGAAAGAACAAATCCTCTAAAATAAATTTTCTAAAAATCAAATCTACCAAACTAAGGACTACCAAACTTAGACCACAACACATACCAAAAATCCCATAGGTTCGACACCCCTTTGGGTGTTTCCTAGACAACCATGTGGCCTGACAGGACTGCCACGTGGCACATTTATTCTTCACAATTTCAACTGGCTCTTGGGGCATACAAGCAATGGCAGTGATGTGGCCTTATATACAGCCGGAGAAACCAAGCTCAATATGTTGGCTCATGGGGTGTAAGAGCAATGGCACTCATGTGACCTTATGCAAACTCAAGAAGACCAAGCCTCAACATCTTCAGACTCCTGGACGTGGGAGTAGCAGCACCCGAGTTGTAGTGATTTCTTACGTACCTAGTGCCTTATGTGGGACATGCAAGTAGACACAACTAATAGTTGCAGATGTAGATGCAAGTTACTTTGTAATTTACGGTTGATCTCTTAACTCTCATCTACCACTGTCACTCCAACTACCTAGATTAGAGGGAACCCCTCGTTTTTGTAACACCTTCAAGTTGGACATTACACCTCCAACTTGGGGGAAGCGTGAGTTATTAAATAATAAGGTTATTAGGTGTTTTTAAGAGTTGTGTTATTTTTTAATTAGTCAAGTGTCCCATTGTAATTTTCCCAACACCTCTTCTATAAACAAGAGACTTCAGTCACATTAGTTGGATAAGAGACATTATTTTTTCCATTCTTAACTATTACAATTTGTAAAAGCTGGCACAAGGCACAGCACCACAACATAACTAGTTAGAACAAATGAATCAAGTTGCTTATACCATAACCTTACCTCTCATTGTTAAACTGGCCATGGCTTGGGGACCCATCAACCCAACCTACCCACCCATGAAATGGGTAGGCTTGGGCTTTGATTTTTTTACCATGACCCAACCTAGCTCAACCCTCTAATTGGCTCGATTTTAAATGGACAAGTTTCGATCTCCAATTTACAAGTTACAACCTGACCCAACCCAACGTGGCCCGCAAATCGTTAATATTTAAAATCAAGAATGCCAAGAGTCTTAAGTTGGAACTCCAACAATCCCAATCCCTTCTATTAGATGCCAAATTTCCCATTTATTAAACCATTGTCTCACTTCCCCAAAATCTCCACCCGTTTCCAACTATGGTATGAGACGTCTAATAGCCACCATCTAAAATTATGAACCATCTATTTAACCTAAGCTACGAGAACCATCTATTGGACCAACAGTCACCATCCAACTCTACCTATTGTTGTTGATGTGACCGATTGTCTCAGACTCTCAAAGGCTTCCAAAATCCCCACCACCTAATTCATCACCTCCTCCACCGTCTCTTGCCAATGTTGCCATGCACTGTAGTCTATTCCTAACTGGTCAAAACAAGATTGACTCTTCCATTGTCTTGGTGCCAGCACCTCTTCTACCAACTATTCCTTTATCTTATTTTTTTTTAATCATGAATCCAAGACCTTTAGTATAATTGTATAAGCATGTTAAATAAGAGGGAAGCATAGTGCAATATACTTAATAGTTAACATAATACGAAGTAATATATTGGAAGTTGTTAATGGGGATTGGGGACTAAATTGTCAGTGGAATAACATAGGATTACTTATATTTTTCCTAAATTTCATGTGATTTATGAATATTTTAGGATGTCTTTTCATGGAGAATTATTACTTTACAAGCTTCAATAGTTTATTTTTTATAAAATGATGAACCTTAGTAACTTTTATGACATTTTAACTAAAGTAGATTTGGTTCTTACCGTTCCTTTCACTTATGCCATTTTTTTTAACGTACCCACGTTTATGTTTTTGGCTATTCATATTATATCCTTATCCAAGTTTGTATTTAAAATTTTAAATTACTTTATATTTGACCAATGGGTCAACCCAGGCTCAGCCTGGCCTGACCCTTAGAAACAGGGCTTGGGTCAAGTTTTTAGACCCATAGATAGACCCAACTAAGGCTTGGACTAGGGTTTTTGAAAGTTTGGCTTGATTAAGCTAACCCATGACCAACCTGACCCAACTCATGATTAGGTCTACTCACTGTATAAAGGTGGGAAAATTACATGAGTTCTCCTCAAAGAAATGAAAGTGCCATAACTCTGGAAATAACAAAATAACATAAGACACATAAGATTGTAGGGGCTAACACTCCCCCTCAAGCTAAAGCATAGATGTCTATCATACTCAGCTTAGAATAACAAATATCAAAAGAGCAGGGTAACAACTTAGTGAAGTATCTATTGTCTTGTCATCTAAGGAGACGTGGGTAGTGTAGATGAGGCCGCTCTGAATAAAGTCACGTGTGTAGTGGCAATCAACTTCCACATGCTTAGTCTTCTCATGGAACATGAGATTGTTAGCAATATATGTGGCAACCTTGTCATCACACCACATCTCCATAAGAGTATCAATTAAGACATGTAAATCAGTTAAGAGAGATCTCACCCACATCATCTCAGAGACCGCGTGTGCCATGGCCCGATATTCAGACTCGACACTAAATCTGGAAACAACAGCATGTTTCTTACTCTTACTAGATTCCCTACTACATAGGTACAGAAGCCAGTGGTAGACTTCTGGTCAGCTAGATATCCTGATAGTTTATCTATATAGGCCACAACCCTTATAGAAGTCCCCTTAGTGAACAAGATGCCTATTGAGTTGTACAGGGGTCTTATTATAAGTGTTTATTTGTGTAAGGGTGTACCATGTTATTTCTCCCTTGTACCTCTTTGTATAAAAGTACCTAAGGCTTATTGGAATAAACAATTCATTTCATCCTAACATAGTATCCGAGAAAGTCTTAAATCGGTGCCCAAGTACCCCACCAAAACCTTAGCCTCCAAAATCCTTCCAACCAACCCCTTATCTCGTCGATGCCTCCAGCCTCCTCACAAGTGTCACCAGCGAGCACCACCCTTGCTGGTGCTCTCTCCCTCCTGTCAGTACATTGGCATCACTGGGTGTCTTCCAAGACCCCTAGCGTCGCCGCAGGGCCTTCCTTCCACCATCAAAGGACCATAAAGCATCGTTGGGAGTCATCGAAGACCCCTAGCACCACCGCAGGCCCCCTCATCGTCGTAGAGTCTACACCAGCATCACAAGGGTCCCCCAACGCCACCCAACACCACTCAGCACCATTGAGTCTCTTCTCTCCACCCTATCGCATCCCCAACACTGCCTCAAGGCCTGCTCTTACACGTGGGGGGTTGTTCTCCTTGGTAGGGGTGTTGTAGCACCCTCCTTCCTCATTTCTCATGTCGATAGCAGGTTCGGAGGAAGACTCAACCCTTAATGGGGTCACCTCATGCCCCAAAAGGTGGTTGTTGCACCTACCTCATTGGTCTCTAAATCTCCTATGGTTTGAAGTTGATTTTCAGATTGGTTTGGTGCTTCCGTTGTAAACCATATGCAATAGATCATGTCAAAGAAGTACTCTTGGAGTAGTTGTCTATGAACCAAGCAGTTATGGGAGACCAAAAGGAATCCCTAAGCAACTTGATGGGGAAGTTATTCACCACGAGTGCATCTCCACATATGCAAGGAACATCTCTTAAGTTGGATGGATCCAACTTCCTTTGGTCCACATCATTTTCCTGATTCGTTAGATCACATAGGAAGAAATACATTCTCACGCAGGATGAGCCAGTTGTGAAGTCTTACAAATTGAGAAGCAGACAATGATTAGGTCACTACATGTTTATTGAACAGCATGACATAGAACATTGTTAAGCAAGTCATAGCGTATGCCTCGACGAAGAAGATGTGGGAAGTTATAAACGAGATACATTCCCACAAGAGTAACATCACCCATCTCTACAGGATAGTTGAAGAGATACACACACTTAGGAAGGGGACCATGTCTATGGCAAATTACTATGGTACCATGAAGAACTTATGGGATGAACAAAATATACATCAACCCATATCTACTGATGCGCCGGTCATATCAAAACAACGAGAGGCGATTCGATTTATTCAACTGTTATCTGGCCTTGGCCCTGAGTACAAGGGGGTTAAGGATCAGTTTATAATGATAGATGAGATTCCAACACCAACCCAAATATATGCTCATCTATCGAGATTGGAGACCTCTAATCATGTACCGATGTTAGATTCCTTAATCATGGCCTCCATAGGTCGTGGTCGTAGGGGTCCTGCTCATGGAGGTTGAGGTGGCCGTGGTCGAGGAGGTGGTTGTGATCGTAGACAGAGTACTCTTTTCTGTAAGTATTGCCACAAGAGTGGCCACACTGTTGATCGTTTGTTGGGTGAAGCACAGCCATCCTCAAGGGATGGATCCACGGGCACACCAAGTTTCTACAATGGATACTACTCAGGCACAGAAGGATAACAGTCATATCACTGTTTTAAAGGCTGGGTATGAGAGGTCTGTTGCGTCCCAAGTATCCACCTCGACTAAGGCATCTATTCAGCAATCTTCAGGTGCATCTGCTATGTCTATCAGGTCCCATGCTCTAGCATGAATTGCAAATTCAGGTGCTCCCTCTTACATAAATGGTGGTTCTGGTTTGTTTTCTTCTCTTCGAGACCTTGCTACTCCCTTTCAGGTGAAGGTAGTAGATGGGAGTTTGTCACCGATTACATAACTTGGTAATATTACCATGTCCTCTACCTTGCCCCTATCTAATATTATGCATGCTCCAAAATTTACACTTAATTTGATCTCCATTTGCCAGATTACAAAGACCTTTAGTGTCAAGCTGTTTTTCATGACCAAATTTCTTTTTGCAGGACCTTCAGACGAGGCGGATTAATGGAGGACTTGAGCAAAACGACCTATACTACCTCCACATTCCACCTTTTCCATCTGCTGCTACTGTTTATGCCAACACTGCTCTTCAGTGGCATCTTTGTCTTAGAGCTCACGCTACGTTGTCAGTTCCCAAAGTCATCTTTTCCAAAGTCTTTTAATTGTGAGGCTTACCAACTTGGAAAGCACCACCGGTCATCCTTTCCTTCTCAGAATAAGCATATTGAGTCTATTTTCGTACTCATGTTTGAGGCTCGTGTAGGGTCCACAGTATTAGAGGTTTTCGATATTTTCTTTTGCTAGTTGATGATTGTATTGATAATGATCTTGAACTTTTTTAATACTAGTTGATTTGGATCATTCACCAAATCTCGTGCGTTCATACATCCTAATAGAATGGGATGGTTGAACGTAAACTTTGTCATCTTTGGATATTGCTCATACTATTATGTTCCAGATAAATGTTCCCTTGTCTTTTTGGGCTGATGCAGTTTTGACTGCTACTTTTTTCGTAAACCAAGTGTTTTCGATTTTGTGTGGTAAAAGACCCCACTCTGTGTTGTTTCCTAGCACAGAATTGTTTCATGCCACTCCTACTGTGTTTGGTTCTATGTGCTTTGTTCATCTATTTAAGGTGGACAAAATTTCCCCTCGATCGGTCAAGTGTATCTTTTTGGGTTATTCCAGGACACAAAAAGGATTCTGTTGTTATGACCCTATAGCACGACATTTTTATGTTTCTGTAGACATCATTTTTTTAGATTCCCTATTACCCCAAAAAGGGGGAGCCTTGCACTCAGGTTATACCCCAGGAGATGCCTCTTCCTATGCTGTCTGAGCCACCAGAACCCTCTGAGCCTCCTATACAGAAAGCTGACCTGCCTGATCCTGTTGTCTTTCCTAGATATCCAAATGTTACAGATACCTTCCCTAGATGTTTTCAGCATAGGTCTATGGATACTCCTCATGTGGATGAGCCTTTATCTATTGTTCCTGCTCAATCCTCTCCAGTCGTCAGTGACTCGTCTAAAGACCAAGTACCTTCTACTCCTAATAGAACAAATCTGGACCTCCCTATAACCTAACGAAAGGCCCAACGATTTTGTGCTAAATATTCAATTTCTCAATTTGTTTGTTGACCATTTCCCTGCAGCACGTCTTTCTTTAGCTACTGGTAATCAGCAAGTACCAAAGGATCATAGAGATGCATTCCAGGATCCATCCTAGACACTTACTATGGAAGAGGAAATGATCACCCTGCAATCTCATGGAACGTGAGAGCTAGTGGACCTACCCCCAGGAGCTACAGTTATCAGGTGTAGGTGGGTGTTTATCCTGAAGTGTCATCTCGATGGTATTGTGGAGCACTACAAAGCTTGCTTTGTCACCAAAGGTTATACACAAACCTTTGGGGTAGATTATTTTGAGACCTCTCATGTGACACAGGTTAATTCCTATTATCCGTGGCCATCAACAAGAAGTGGATTGTTCATCATTTGGAGTCTTGGACATCAAAAATGCCTTTCTAAATGGAGATTTGAAAGAGGTCTGCATGCAACAACCTCCAGGCTTTGTCAATCAAGGGGAGGGTCAAAAGGTTTGCAGGCTAAAGAAGGTCTTTTTTTTTTAAAGGAGGGCTAAAGAAGGTCATTTATGGGGTGGAGCAGAGTCGAAGGGTGTGGTTTGAGAGATATAGCAAAATTGTACAGGAGCATGGCTTTACTGGGTCTTCTACGAACCACTCAGTATTAAAATTACATAGGGAGAGATACTCAGTGGATCTTATTGTTTATATTGATGAGATTCTTTTGACTGGCGGTGATAAGAAAGACAAAGAATACTAAAGTTTTACTACATTCACAATTTATTACTAAGGATCTAGGATCCATTAATTATGTCCTTGGTATTAAGGTACAGCAAATAGGATTGGTACTGTCTTGACGCAAGTATGCAATAGACATGAGTTAGGAGAAATGATCAATCAATTTATTCCTCTAACCCTACCTCTCTTTATATAGAGAGAGAGGTGAGTGCAAATTACAGTACAACCACATGAAAAATTTTAAAAACAACATAGCACCACATAACACCACTAAAAGCAAATAACTAACTAGACTCCGTAACATGTTGAAGAAACCTGGTATGCTTAGGTGCAAACCAGCATGTGTACCTATGGATTCCTTATTGTCTCTTGCAGATGTAAACAACCCTTTGTTGCAGGATGTGACCAGATATCGTGCTATGGTTGGGAAGCTTTTTTATCTAATGATTACTAAGCCTAACATTACATTTGTTGTTGGAAGGTTGAGCTAGTTTATGCTGACACCCAACAAGTACGTACTAAACAATTCATTTCGTCCAAACAACCCAATTTCCTAATGCTCTCTTCAGGTACCTGAGCATCGTCATCGTAGCATCTCAATGCTATCTAGCAGACCTATTCATGAACTCAACATCCCAACAACAATGGAAATATCCGGTCTCGTAATAGTCAAATAGAGGAGCTTGTCCATTAGCCCTTTATATTGCTAACCATCCACTGCCTTTGCCTCATCATATAAGCATGCCTTGCAATCCATGAGAATATTAGCTAACTTAGCCGCCAGTATGCCAATTTCCTACAACAAATCAAGTGCATACTTTCTCTAAGAAAATACAATGCCCTTCCTGCTCCGTGCCACCTATCCCAAGGAAGTATCTGAGAGGTCTTAGGTCTTTTATAACAAAGTTGCTCCCAAGACTCTTCTTGACCTCAACAATTCTAGATGTATCGTCCCTTATAAGTATGATATCATCAACATAAATAAGGAATGCCACCACACGTTGTGCAATCTTCCTAACAATGAATGATCTGAAGATGTCCTCTAAAGGCCTAACGTCTCAACCACCTTAAACAATTTCTAAAACCATACCTTGGGGCTTTGTTTCAAACGATAGATCACCTTGCACAGGTGACACACCCTAGAACACTCCCCTTGAACTTCATAACCTAGAGGTTGCTACATGTACACCTCCTCCTGTAGGTCACTATAGAGGAAGGCATTCTTAACATCAAATTGACGCATAGGCCAATCTTTTTGCATGACTACCGAAATCAAAATGCACATGGTAGGAAGTCATGCCATTGGAGAGAATATGTCGAAGAAACCCACGTCAAAGGTCTGCATGAATCATTTAGCCACAAAACAGGCTTTGTATCTCTCTATCTTCCCATCAGGGTGATACTTGACGGTGAAGACCTACCTACACCCACAACTGATGCGCCTGATGATAAGTCAATAAGCTCCCACGTGCCATGGGACCATACACAACCATCTCATCCTCCATGGCCTAACACCACTTTGGATCAGGAATAGCCTACTGATGAGATGACGAAATCTATGTGGTAGACAGTGCATGCCAAAACTTGTTGTGGGCTCCACCAAGTTCGTAAACACTACACTAGAAAGGGGGTATCTGGCACAACTGCGTTGAGCTTTGTGGACTGCAATAGGAAGATTAAGATCGTCAGGAGCAGAAATTATGTCATATAGTCTCTAGCTGTGCATCTCCTTATATAGACCTTGTATCATCATCACTAGGCAAAGTATCATCGGTCCGTAAATCACCGGTGCTCACCTAAGGTAGAGTTGGCACTGAAGAGAGGGATCGCCTATAAGTAACAGGAAGTCTGTAGGTGACAGGGGGCTCACGGAACCTCTCATACTCATAGGGTGGTGGCTCAATGATTAGGATTGCCTCCAGGAGCGTAGGAGGAATGCGCATGGCTACTTCAGTAGCCTCAAGTGAGACTTCTTGCAGTAGAAAAGTTTTTTTTTTTTGAAGAAAGGAAAGGAAGATTACCTGAGGCCGGTAATCATCTAGATATATTCAGTAAAAAAGTTTAAGAACGGACTTACAGGTTTTGCAGCCAAGACTCAGAAAAAAAGTACATCCTGATTACATTTTCGACCCAACACCTTCCGTTTCTGGAGATTTTGCCATTTCGTTGAAGCCATACACACCATAAAATAGCAACTCCTCTAGTCCATCCAGTCACGTCTAAAAGAAGATGGTCTCTGAAGCTCTTCCAGAATGAGGTGACATCCAAGAAATCCACCATTTGTAGGTTGAAATGCTACCACACTTGTTTTGAGAAATCACATGTGAAGAATAAGTGCCGAATATCTTCCTCTTCAAGACCACAAAACGGACACATAACGTCCTCCTCCCCTGACCACCTCTTCCTAAAAACTTTGGTAACAAGACACTCCCTTCTGAGAAGCCATAAGAAAATCTTCAACTTCAAAGGCCACGTCCCCTTCCAAATAATTTTAGAATCCACACTGATTTCATCAGGATTTGTATTAGAACCAATCATTTTCAGATATGCATTCTTTACTGAAAATGTCCCATGCCTCCAAACCAATCTGTCAGGAACATTCACACACGGTTTCAAATCTGAAATTGACCCTAAAAGTTGCTGAAAATCTGCATATGTAGTATCTGAAAGGCCAGCCGGTAGGAGAATGTTCCATGCTTGCAAATTCTCATCCCAGTTCTCACTAGTAACATTTTTATCATCCACCAGCTAATAAACAAATGGATGAAGCTCAGAAAACTTCCCATGCTCAGACCAGTCCTGTTGCCAAAATTTAAACCGGCCCCCATCTCCCAAGACCAGACCAAAATCTGACAAGAACTCTTCCATCATACTACAAATAGGTCCCCAAACCGCAGATGGTCTTGTCTACGTGAACACCTTTCAGAAATGTTCATATTGTCACCACAAGAGTCTTCCACCAGAGAGGTTACTATCAACTCATCACCCGATAGAATTCTAACCACCCATTTTAAGAGGAGAAATTTGTTTAATTCATTTAGCTTTAAAACACCTAACCTGCCTTCTTTCTTTGGTTTGCATACTTCATTCCAAGGCACCAATTTCATGAAGTGACCAACGGCTGTCACTCCCTTCCAAAAAAACATTTTTCCTTATCACCTCAAGTTTATGGAAGATTTTTTGTGGAGGACGAAAAACTGTAAAATAGAACACTAGCATAGATGATAACACACTCTTAAGTAAGACCAACAGTCCACATCTAGAAAGCAATCTCCCACTCCATGAAGATAGTCTCTTCGTCATCCTTTCCACCATCTCGTTGCAATCCGAAGTGACCAAACATCCCCCTTTCAAAGGGAGACCTAGATATTTCAGCGAAAAATGGGTCACTTACGTCTCTAAAGCAAGAGAGATTTCATTCACCACTTCATTCAATATGAAAAAAGGAATCTTCAGCCCAGAAATATTTGCAAAGATCCTCATTAACGAAAGCCACATGCGTTACTGCCAAAGTACCTCCTCAATAAAGAAAGTTGTCATAAACATAAGAGCACATCATTTTGGCAAGTGAATCTAGAAAATAGGTTTCCACGGCAGGCTCTAAAAGCCAAATCCGCCACATATCTAATGCGATATCAAATAATAAAGGTGCTAAAGGACAACCCTACCTCACCTTGCTTTGGGGTTGGATCCAAGAACCATCAGAACAACCATTTACCAATACCGAAAAGGAAAATGTGGTTACACATCTTTTCATCAATTGTATCCACATTTTTGGAAATCCTCTCCTTTTTAAAACCTCCAAAAGATAACTCCAAGTAACGAAATTGTATGCCTTGGAAAAATCAAACTTGCAAAGAAATGGTGCTTTCTTTCTCCTCTTCCATGATGTTATCATTTATTCAGCAAGGACAAACGAATCTTGTAAAGATCAGCCTCTTATAAACGTTGACTGCACCGGAGAAATAATGAAAGGCATGGCATTCCTCAATCTATTTGCCAAGATTTTTGCAATCAAAATATAAATGGAATTCGAGAGGACGATTGGCCTAAAATCATCCACCAAATCTGCTCCAGGTTTTTTAGGCAACAAGAACAAGTAAAATCGATTAAGCCTTTCAAATCCTTCATTGCCTCTGAAGAATTCCTTTATCATTTTCAGCACATCCGGACCTACAACATCCCACAATTCTTTGTAAATAAATAATCTATAGACAACCAGGGCCTAAGGATCCCTCCACCTTCAGTCCATGCAAGGCACGAACCACCTCCTCCTCAGTAACTTCCACTACAAGTTGCATCGATGCCTCATTACTAATCTGGTTCATATCCAACCCTCCCAACCGCCATTCCACCGGTTGCCTTCTCGTGAAAGTGTGAAAATGAGATCGAAAAGCCTCACAAATCATATTTCTTTGCCTTATAGAAAGTTGAAATTTTTAAGTAATGCGGAAGCATAAGTATCAAAACATAACAAATCAAGGAACGCTTGGGTTTACGTGGAAACCCCACTCACAAGGAGCGGGGAGAAAACCACGAGAGAAGGCCCTGATAAGGCACTAATTTGTATTTCTTCTTCTCAAAGAATAACTGAAGGAATACACGCTTATTTATAGGCCACCACTCACACACAAAGCCCACACTTTCCAATGTGGCACTAAACAACCACTCAATTCTCTCAACACTCCCTCTCAAGCTAGAGCATGGAATGCTTAGCTTGTAACACAAAGAAACCAACTCTACACAGGTGGGAACAAAGGCTGGAGCTGCTGAAAGATTTGTGGTTGTCTCTGAAGATCTGGTGCTGATGGCTCCCTGTTCAATATCCCTGAAATCATGTCTTCTTCTGAAGACCTCGAAGGTGGATCTCCCACATAGAAACCTAAAATGAGTCCTTCCTCCAAGGACCTCGAAACTCTGGACCTCCCAGAGTTGGGTTTCTCATGTGGAGTCCAAGAACAAAAGGGACTCTCAAGCAGGGTTGACAACAATAAGCTCCAACACTCCCCCTTTCTCCCATACTCGTATGGGAGAAAATAATAACAAGAAAATAAAAGCTAAAAACTTAGAAAAGACTTCTCCACATCTTCTCTTAAACATAACCTCATTTTCTTTTTTTTTCCTTTTTTTTCTCTTCTTTCCCTTTTTTTCTCTTTTTTTTTTGTCTCTTCTTCTTCTCCCTTTTTTTTTTTGAAAGCAGCGCATTGCCCACCACTATAGGGACACTGTAGTTAGGGCCTTCGCACAATCCACATGGTCCAACAATCAACTTGAAACGAGCAACCCAGTAACGACCTGAAAGACTCAACCAGAAAGTCAATAATCCAACATCCAACCCACCTTGTAGGAGAGAATCGTCTTCATCACTAATAAGCGCACCCAGATCTGAACTTTGCTTTGTACGAGCTATCTCGCGAGATCTTCGCTGAGATCCTCACCGCGATCCTTGCCTGAGATCACTCTACCAGATCGGCCCGCATCTCTCACCGTAACCATCTCCACTATCGTCGAGAGCGAGGGCTGCCATCTTCATCTCGATTTCCAGCGAGATTATCACCGAGACTTCCTCCTACGCGAGATCTACTCGGTCGCGCCTTCGTCCAGATCGCCATTGATAGCCAAGCGTCGCCTTTTCTTTTTCATCTCGCACGCTGATACTCGCAAGCGCCGCCTGCACCACCAACGCTTCACCTGAGTGTCGCAATCCTCGCCTTCTCCTTCGATGCCATCACCACAATCTCCTCCGCCGACTCGACACCACATCCAACTCCTCCCTTCAACGACGAGGTCTATGCTACCATTGCCTTAGCGATCTTGGGCATCGCGTGCGCCGCCTCCACGATGCCGCCGTTGAAGCTCAGGTATGCGATGGCACCACACCATCGCCTGATGCGGCTTCCGCATCACCAGCGCTTCACCTCTGTAGCCTCAGTGCCGTTGTGTTGCCTGATGTAGCCCTGCAGGTCGCCGGATCATCTCTGCCTTGCTCTCAAAGACGCACGCCTTCATCTCGCGAGGCTCGCGCTCCTCTCTCACATGCGCCACCCCATCGGTTGCCCCAAGGGGAGGAGATGATGGTGTCACTCCGCTCCAAGCATAACGCCGCGCAAGGCCTTTTGCAGGCCTAAGCCAATCGGCAGCGTCAGCCCTAAACCGTTGATCTCACGCGTGACTCCTCTAATGGCAAGCCTCCAGTTCCGCACGCGTCTCCACCTCTGGACCTCTATCTCTGAGGCACAGCCTCTCCATGTCGTGGTCCTCCACAATGTGGATCCACACATTGAAACAAAAACCAAGGAAGATATTCTCGATCAGATATAAAAATATATGCAATAAAGGATAAAACCCAAAATTGAAATCTGTTTTGGTACCAAGTTGAAATTTTTAAATAACGCGGAAGCATAAATATCAAAGCATAGCAAATCAAGGAACGCTTGGGTTTATGTGGAAACCCCACTCACGAAGAGCAGGGAGAAAACCACGGGAGAAGGTCCCGATAGGGCATTAATTTGTATTTCTTCTTCTCAAAGAATAACTGAGTACATGCTTATTTATAGGCCACCACTCACACATAAAGCCCACACTTTCCAATGTGGCACTAAACAACCACTCAATTCTCTCAACATAGTATATTCACCACATTTCAACAGACTAATCAAGTTTGATCTTCTCCTAGCACTGGCCAAAACATGGAAAAATCTTGTATTGGCATCCCCCTCTTTAAGCCAAATTTGCCTAGATTTCTATCTCCAGTCCATTTCTCTCTTCTGATCCTCTTCCACTACTATTTCTTGTAATTTTTTATGTTCCATACTATCCGTCACAGAGAGGAGCGTACTATCTTCCTGTCTATCAAGTGAAGAGATCTTTTGTAATGCTTCTTGTTTTCTTGCCTCCGTATGTTCCTGAAGGCCATGCTTAAACTCAATCATCACCTCACGCACTGCACAAATTTGCTCACCAAGGTGCATGTAGGGGATGTGGCCGGTGGCGTAGTTTCCCATTTATCACGGATCAAATCATTAAAACCTGATTTTTGAGCCAGGATTTATGGAACTTGAAATAAGTGGAGAAAGATAACCCCTCATCACTACACCAAAGTAGGGGAGTATCATCTGAGAAAGGCCGATCACAAGCGATTAGCTCTGCCCCATGAAAGGACTCCACCAACGCCAGATTACAAATAAATCTCTCAATGCAAGACATAGCACCGCTTTCGTTTCTCCAAGTATACCTAACACCAGCTATCGGTAGATTCAATAATTCAAGCTCCTGCAGGATATGTTGGAACTCAAAAGTGGATCTATCCATCCTCCCATCAAGCCTGTCGTCTGCAAAAAGAGTTGTATTCAAGTCCCCTCCAACCAACCACAGCATGCCATCCACAAGCTGAGTGGCCTGGCCAATCTCTTCCCAAAATAGCTACCGAGAAGCATCTTCACAAGGCCCATAGATACATGAAATGGCCAAGGACAAACCATCTGCCTTCCTAGAAAAGACTCCTATCACAACTCTACTAGCCACCAACAAGGATATCAACTCAAACCAATCTCGATGCCATAGCAAGAGGATTCCACCAGACCTCCCTTCTGCTTTCACTTCAAGAGAATCAGTAAAGCATTCTCCATATAAGCTATTCTTCAATTGCAACAAAAAATCTTTCACATGAGTTTCTTGCTAGAGGGCAATAGCAAGGATTGATATATCGACGATATATCGCTAATATATCGATATCGCCGGGTCCGCACATATCGATATCAGCCTTAATATCTTTTTTCCATGATATCTCCGATATATCGCCCATATTACTGATATATCGGAGATATATCGCCGATATTATGGACTTTTGTTGAACTTTAAAGCTGTACATGCTAGGGTTCTTACTTCCTTGTAGTCCATCAAATATGTCAACTTTAGAGTTATACATCCTCTCTCAATAATTCAGTCATTACACTTGATTTTACTTATTGAAAAATAGGAAGAATATTCTAAAACATCGGTGAGAAATATATTAGCATCTTCAAACCTCTATAAAAAGATGTATAAAACTAAGTACTTTGATAATCCATGGGGGTATTGAAAGAGCTATCTTGTTATCTTCCTTTGACTAAAGGTTGTCATCCATGATGGTTCTTTCTTTCCCCCACAACAACCTAGGGTTGACAGGCTCACTAGTTTCAGCATGCTTATCTAAGTACTTGCATACAGGTGCTCTGTTGATCTCCACTAATCTTGCAAACTGTGCATTATGCTATAATGGACAATCTCTCTAGTTATTTGAGCGTTTATATTTGTCCATTATATACACTTGTGTTATCTAAACCATGTCTTGTTTCACCAAGTGCATCTTTGTTGGTAGTTGATATGATTTCATGTGTTGAGCTCATAATGAGAAGAGTAATAGGGTGGTTCACGAAATGTAAGACAGATCAATAAGAAAGAGAAGAGTATTGGAATGAAGAACGTGTTAGAACTGATAAGAAAATCAGGACTCTAATTATTTGACCATTTATTGTGTAATCTAAATTGTATCTTCTATCACCAAGTGCATCTTTGGTGATAGTAATTGTGATTTCATATCTTGAGATCGTAATAAGAAGAGTAATAGGGTGATTCACAAAATCTAAGGCAAGTCAATGAGAAAAAGAAGGGTATTGGAATAGAGAGCATGTTGAAACTGATAAGAAAATCAGCGCAACTAAGGCAGGATTTCAATTGTCAACAATATGCAACGAAAGTTATTATGAACATTTTTCAATTATTATCATGTTCTGTATACTTTCTTTACAATATACGACTTTGTCGATATGCGACTAATGCATTTCTATTATGTTTTCATTCAAAATTTATGATTTTCATCTTCTATGCATTTTTTCATTATGTATTAGTTATTAAAATGTTAATTTTCATAAAATTTGTGGCATTTTAGGATATTTTGAGCCCTTTTAAGTGTTTCCCCAAAATTCACCAATATCAGCGATATATCCCCGATGTATCTCTTTTTTGACTTGTCGATACAATATCGATATTTAAAACCTTGGGTAATATCGACCTTCCATTCTGCTAAATACTGCCTCCAAGACGATCTCTGGCTCTCATCCCGAAGACCATGTACGTTCCACAAGAGGACCTTAACCATGGATAATCTTTCTGTCCCCCCTCCCTTACGAATCTCCCTGACTCCGATTACATCAACTACATAGCTATCCATCTCTTCTACATTGGTGATCATATGCACTTTCACCACAGCAGGCTCCTTCACCAACCGCTTCCTCTTATAACAAGCACCAAGGATCATTTGGTGCTTCTGCAATATCAGCTTCGTATGGCCAGAAGGTCTAGAAGATGAGGTTCTTCGTAACAGGCTTCTCTCGTTGTTCGACCCCTTTTCATGCAAGCTATTGGAAATCCCAACCTTTGATGTTGCGTCCTTCAACCCACGAGCCTGCAGATATCCACCACCAACCAGTTCTTCACGAGTCAAGTCGCAGTGAGGATGAGCATGGCATTCGTCCCAACTGCATTCACGATGGAGCCAAAAAAAATCGACATGACTCGCACCTAAAAATCATCAAAAAAAACCCACAGCAAGAGCCCCCAATCAACAAGATGGACTGAAATCTAGTTGCAAAGATGAGACATATCAATTGCACTCACCTAGACCAAACCCAACATTGGGTCCGACAGCCACCTGTATACAGTTCAATGGGGGTTTCATATTCTCACGTGGTAGAGTAGGAGCCTCCACCACCTCATTCTTCAACATCATAACCTGAAGCCCACGATCCTCAACCTCTCGCACATGCACCGTAGCATCCTCCATGACCTACACATCAACAACAGCAAAATCGGTCCTCCCATACCCAAACCAAAACCACCACCCTCAGCAGAGTTGGGCAGATAGGACTTACCAACTCCGGATACGAACTCCTATTCTGCACTGCAATTAGCTACCACAACAGTGGCGCTCTTCACGTTTGCCAAAAATAGGCACTCTTCCAACGACAAACTTTTTTCCAAAAGAGGAACGTGGACCTTTCCTTAAAAAGTTGCATCGTTGGAAAAATCTTCATTCGAAAGAGGAACGCCAACCTGGTCAGCAAATCTAGAAACCGGCCTCCAGATTTTTTGGGATGACGTGGCACTCTTCTCATTTGCCAAAATTATGCTCTTTTCCAAGGAGATGATGTGTCCCGCAGCCTCCTCCATGACCTATGCATCAACAACAGCAACAACTGGTCCTCCCATACCCAAAACAGAACCACCAACCCCAGCAGAGTCGAGCAAATCAGACTTACCAACTCCAGATTCGTTTCCAGATCTGAACTATTCTGCGTTGCAATCAGCCACCTCAACAGTGGCGCGCTTCTCCTTTGCCAAAAATAGGCGCTTTTCGAACGAAGGGTCTTTTCCAAAAAATGAATGTGGACCTTCATTGAAAAGTTGCACCGTTGGAAAGATCTTCATTTGAAAGTGGAGCGCCAGCCTGGTCAGCAAATCTGGAAACTAGCCCCCAGATTTTGTGGGATGACGTGGCAAGGCCTCCACCAGGATTGCAACCCACCTTTGCCACCACCTACCTCCTTACTACACCACTGCTGACCCTACCCCAACCATGCATGGCCACAGCATCACCATGCACCGCCATCGCTTCAACCGAGACCTTCCTTGAACCATCTCCACCCATCTTCGCCATAGTCGACCCCACAGTAGGTTTTGCAAGCAGCTACGGATACATTGTTGATCTAGACCTAGTGTTTTTACCTCCAAAGGAAACTTCCTCAAAGGAAATCACACTAGCACACCCACCAAAATGAATAACCACTCTTTTTGGCAACGTCTTCCCAATATGCAACTCAACCAACACAGAAGAAACATCTCCATCATAGAGTCCAAGCCCCGAACAATTACGAATGCATGCAAAAGATTGACACAAAGCTTGAATCAAACCCCCCCCCCCCACCCCGTCCTCAATCTAAGAGGAAGACCAAGAATTCGAAAAGCAATCAACGGGTGAAGGGAATTCTTTGATCGCTAGCACCTTCATACACTGCCAGTAATCTCCATCTAATAACCCCACAATCATAACGCATCTCCCTGAATTTAATCAACTTCAAATCCGCCTCGTTCAAACCAAAAACAAGGCCCTTCTTCTCCGATAAAATCGCCAAACTACACCTCTCGGAAGATAAACCAAGGTTCATTAAAGAGGAACATACCTCTTTCACGTCCACCTTCCCTTCAAGATATACCCCTACCAAAGAGAAATCTAGAAGACCATCCAGAGTCTCCACCTCTGAAGACTAAGGAATCTCGATCTCCAAACATGGAGGATCATAAGGTGGAGACAGCAACTGATGCCCCCCCAACGATCCCCCACTGTAAACACTCCTCTTGGGGCACGATCTCCAATGATGGCCAACCCCACTGCAGCCGAGACATACCACAGGATCACGATAGTCCCGTGCAAAGTGTCCTCTTCCCTTGCACTTTAAACACTCCACCTGCCAAAGATGGCGCTCACGAGAGGCTCTCCAATCGCCCTCACTCCCTCTCACCCTCCCCCTCAGTAGCATTGTATTTTAATATCTTGGAAAAGTCACAAACGTAAAAGCATAGGTCTCTTTGCAGTAGACAAGTATGGGATAGACTCATGGAAGGTGACATTAGAACTCACATAATGTCTCCGTGTGAAAGGATCATAGCACCTATATCGCTTCTGGGTACGAGAATATCCCAAAAAGACACACTTAATGACCCTATGAGCAAGCTTATCCCGACCAGGAGTAAAATATGAGCAAAAGCAACACACCCAAATAGCCAAGGCGGAACATGAAACAGATTACCCTCTGGATAAATAACCTACAGGGGAATCTATTCATGAATAACAAAAGTAGGCATCCTATTTATCAAGTAACACGTTGTGAGCACAGCATCTTCCCTATAGAGAGAAGGAACACTATGATGGATAAGTAAAATACATGCTACAACAATGTGTTTGTGCTTCCTCTTAGCCACCCCATTCAGCTGAGAGGTATGAGTAAGTGATCTGATGAATGATGCCATGAGACTTATAAAAAGCACACAAACACTAGGTACAAAACTCAAGAGCATTGTCAGAACGAACATTTTTAACACATATGCCAAACTAGTTCTCTATTTCAAGAATAAACTGTTCCAAAATAGTACCAACATCAAACTTATTTTTCAATAGAAATAGGTAGGAGAAAATGATTAATCTTATTCCAAGATGAAACTTTACACCTCTTTATATAGAGAAAGGCGTGGGAAAAATTGCAATACAAAAACAAAAAGAAATAAAAATGACAAAGTAATCCTCATAAACATAAAACATAAGCTAGACTCAGACCAAAGGGGTACTCAACACTACCCCTCAAGTTAGAGCATAGACGTCAATCATGCTCAGCTTGGAACAATAAACATCAAATGTAGAGCAAGGGAGAGGCTTGGTAAAGATGTTTATTGTCTGGTTATCAGAAGTAACAAGAGTAGTGCAGATGACTCCACACTGGATCAAATCTCGGGTATAGTGGCAATCAACCTCGACATGTTTGGTACGCTCATGAAACATTAGATTGTTTGCAATATAAGTAGTCATGTAGTTATTACACCGCATCTCCATAGGCTCCTCCATCTAAACATATAGATCGCAAAGTAGGGATCTCACCTAAACCATCTTTGTTGTAGTCTGTGCCATAGCTATATACTCAAACTCTACGCTAGACCTAGCTACTACAGCCTGCTTCTTACTTCTCCAAGTGACTAGGTTCCTGCTACATAAGTGCAGAAGCATGTAGTAGACTTTCTATCTGCCAAGCACGATGCATAGTCTACATTTAAATAGCCAACCACAGTCATAGTAGTGCCTCTACTAAAAAGAATCCCACAGCCAAGTGCTTTCTTCAAGTATCTAAGCACCTGCATAGCTATCCCCCAGAGCTACTTAGTTGGTCTATTCATAAACTAACTTAGCTTGCTAACAGCTAACGAAATATCTAGTTGAGTGATAATCAAATATAGAAGTTTACCAATCAACTGTTTATACGGTCGATTATCTACTACCTCTAAATCTTCATCATAGAGGTGCACCTTTAGATCCATGGGAATGTTGGTAGGCTTAGCTCCCAACATGCCTGTCTCCTACAATACATCTAATGCATATTTTCGCTACGACAACACTATGCCTTGCTTACTTCTAGCCACCTCAATATTAAGAAAATACCTCAGTTGTCCCAAGTCTTTCATGACAAACTTCTCTATTAAACATTACTTAACCTCAGCTATCCCTATCTTATCATCACTTATAATGATAAGATCATCCACATAGACTAGAAGAGCCACACACCTCTCTCCGTCCTTCTGACAAAAAGTGAATGATCTGAAATAGATCGCTTAAGGCCAATCATCTCAACTACCTTCGAGAGCTTCTGGAACCAAGCTCTCTATGATCCAGGAAAATTTTGATCTCATCCACCGGTACCCTAAAAGTTCAAGCATCATATTGCTATGAAAAATATATCAGGACCCTTTTTTATAAGTACCTTATAGTTTTTTTTTTTCTTTTGAAAAGGGAGCACCTCATAGTTGGGGACCTTTTTAGTAAACTACTCTAACATCTGCACTCTAGCTTAGAGGAGGTTGAGATTGGTTTCTATTGAGTTACGTTTTGTTGTGTGAGGAGCTATTTGTTATTTCTGTTTTTCTTGCTAAACTTATATTATTTTTCCCTCACCTTTCTCTATATATAGAGGTGTAGGAATGGCTTGGTAAATAAGAAAAAAAAAATTTCAACTTGGTATCAGAGCACCAGGTTGGGGACACCACCAAAGAAACCCTAACCCTACCTCAAGCCTCGCCTCCAGACGCCATCGCAACCACCGCCGACGGCAGCGCCAACACCACCTCATTGCCGCAATAGCAACACCATCATCGTCCGTCGCCGCTACTGCAACAGACCATCCACACACGCAGAAGGGATACAGGTGATTTATTGGTATATGTTGATGACATTATCCTTACATGTGATGATGCAGATGGCATTACTCAGGTGAATGACTATCTGACATGCCATTTTGTCATGGACCTTGGGAAGCTAAGATATTTTCTAGGCATTGAGATTGCCACAAGCAAGCAAGGCATAGTGATGTCTCAGAGGAAGTATGTACTTGATATTCTTCAGGAGATTGGCATGCTAGGATCCAAGGAAGCCAATATTCCTATGAAACCTAAAGTTCATCTATTTGATGATACAGTGAAGCTGAAGGACAAGAAGGCCTATCGACAGCTGGTTGGGAAATTATTGTATCTAACAATCATCAGGCCAGACATCAGTCTTGCAGTGGGTAAGCTAAATCAGTTCTTAGACAAGCCCACTGATGTTCACTAGCATGCTGTTATGCAAATGTTGAGGTACATCAAAGGATGTCCAGGCAGAGGTATTTTATTCCAGAAAAACAAGGCTCCTATGTCTATAGTTGCCTGCTCTGATGCAGATTATGCAGGAGATGTTGGAGATAGGCGATCTACTACTGATTTTTGTACATTTGTTACTAGGAACTTGGTGACCTGGAGGAGCAAGAAACAGAGTGTTGTTTTACGCTCTAGTGCTAAGTCAGAGTACAGGGCCATGACACATACTGCAGTTGAGATGATATGGATTAGATCTCTACTACGAGATCTTTATGTTGATATTCAAGAGCCTATAGAGATGCACTGTGACAATTAGGCTGCGACTTATATTGCTAACAATCACATATTTCATGAGAAAATGAAACATGTGGAAGTAAACTATCACTATACCAAGAGCCTAATTCAGCAACTTCATACTACGTGCCTTGCCTCCACCAACTAGACTGTTGATATGTTTACCAAGTCGCTGCCTCGCCCCTGGTTTGAAAAGTGTAGAAACAAACTGAGCATGATGGATATATATACTCTAACTTAAGGAGAAATATTGAGTTACATTTTGTTGTATGAAGGGCTATTTGTTATTTCTATTTTTGTTGCTGAACTTATGTTATTTTTTCCTCACCTCTCTCTATATATAGAGGTATAGGGATGACTTGATAAATAAGAAAAACTCTTTTCTTCAACTATTTCTTTTTATTTTCTACTTACGTACTCTGCTAAATACCAGTATAGCTTTCCCCACTAACCATTTATATAATGAGGGTTAAGGTTTTATGATAATGCAAGTCATATCATTCCTGGAATTAAATGGATAGACCAAATTATGTTAAACAAGATATCAAAATTAAATGAATGTTAAAGCTATTGCCTTACAAGTGAATTTCTTTCAAAGCCAAGTCTTCTCTCTATATCCACCATATGATAGCAAAGTACATAGCTTCCGTCTCCTAACCAAGTTAAAGGAAAGTGGCTTCAAAATAAGGAAAGAACCATCCAGACAACAAACAGTGTTTCAACGTTAAAGGAAATGAAGAATATGTATTGGGTATAAAGCACACAAATTGAGGAAAAATCCCACCCAGAAAAATATCCCTGTAGACAGTTTTTGCACCAAAAAGTAAGGCATCAGAATCTGCAGAGAAGCACCCGTCCTGGAAGTAAATAGTTACCACCATGGGCCAAAGTAGCAGATTAAGCAACTGTAGGACTATAATTCCCGTCCTGCTTACACACTGGGCCTCAGCTTCCTCAAGCCTGTGGGAAATCAACTCAGGTTGAATGAATTGAGCAATATAATACAAGAAACAAAAGAAGTGTCTGATCCAATTTAATAATGTTCAGTAAGTTCACTTGTCTCAAGGATTTCGATCTTGTGAAAGCAACCTTTTTTGAGACTTGTTTTGAGAGACGTTCATAAACAAGAGCTAAAAGGCAGCTTTTTATTGTTGTCAGACCTTTGCCAAAGAAAAAACCCAATTCTGGTCCTTGGTACAGGTAATATATATAATGGCAAAAAAAAAATCTGACCTGAGTGTTCAGGCCCCAGTTTTAAAAAAAAATTAAAAAAAGAGAAATTTTACCTTTGATTGGTTCTAAAGAAAAAAAAAATCAACCAATTTTAGGAAATTAGGCTTTTTAAAAAAAAAAATCTGGTGTTCTCTGTGATAAGAGGGTTTCTTTAAAAGTTAAAGAAAATTACTATCAAGTTGTGGTAAGATTAGCCATGTTGTACAGTTCTGAATGCTGGGCTATAAACTATAGGTATGTACAGAAGATATCTGTGACAGAAATGAAGATGTTAAGATGGATGTGTGGTCATACAAGAAAGGACCGTATTTTTTTTGAAAAAGGAAAGGGTAGTTATCCAGAGTGATAACTACCGAAAAATATATATAATAGAATCAACAAAATCCACCAATACAACAGGCAGACCCCAAGGTCCCCCACTCACAAGGAATCAACCCAAAGAGTAAACAAGGAGTTAATAGACTCAACAAAATTCTCCACGTAAAGTCTCTAACCCCTGAAAACCACATTCCTACCCAACCAGATACCCCAAAGTACTGCCAACAGTCTGGCCTTCTCCTTCTTCGTACGGAAGACGAACTGTCCACCAACACCACCTCCGCTTCTGAAGCTATGCCAAAAGTTTCCGAACAGACGACACTCCCACCACCTCCCACCCATCCTATCCCAAATCTGCACCACAAAAAGGCAAGTGAAAAAAAGGTGGTCAATCTCCTCCTCATCACCTCCACACAAAGGGCAGACCTTACTTTCTCCAGGAGCCCACCTCGCCCTCCACACCTTAGTCACAAGCCTTCTCCTCCTAAGGAGCCAAGCAAAAATCTTGACCTTCAGGAGACACGCGGCTTTCCATATCTGTCTGCAGTCCCTCACCAGATCCAGCTCCACCACAGGATCACCAATGGACAATCTCCTGTATGCAGCTGCTACCAAAAACTCACCTTCATCCCAACCAAACATATCCGTACCAGACGCCGGATGCAGTCCCTCCAACTCTTCAAGTAGGGCCTGAAAATCGTGCGCTCTCGCATCTGATAAGCTACCTACGAAATGCGGGCATCACCCATCTTCCCATACCTCAGCTACAGACACCATCTTGTTCTGGGACAGGGCAAACAATCGCTGAAATCTTCTGCCAAGCACTCCATCACCCGTCCAATCATCCTGCCAAAATCTGAAAATCTCCCCCGTTCCAAACACAGAAACAAAGCAATTCCTCACCTTAGGAGCCACCGTCGACAGGCCTTTCAAAAAGTGAGAGGCACCCCTAGGCAGAGACATCAGGAGATCCCATCGCATCGGGCCACCATATGCCGTCTCGAAAACCTTGCCCATCACATCTCCCCTACCTTCCAACAGGCTTCCTACCAATTTCGCCAACAGACTGTCATTAGATCTCCCCAAATCCCTCACCCCGAGCCCCCCGTCTTCCAAAGGTCTGCAGACCTCCTTCCAAGCAACCAACCTGACACACTGTCCATTCATCCCCTGGTTGGACCAAAAGAAATTCCTCATAGATCTCTCTATCCTTGCAACCACCTGTCGAGGCATCTTCAGCACGGAAGTGAAATACGAAGGCATTGCTAACAGAACTGTCTTGAGCAGGACCAACCTTCCACCTCTTAACAATAGCCTAGACGCCCACCCCTCCAACCTCCCCTCCAGCCTCTCCACCAGGGGGCCCAATCTCTCACCAGAATCTTTCCATCTGTCAACGGTAAACCCAGATATCTAATCGGGAGCTTAACCTGCTCTGTACCAAGTCCCAAACTACACCCCCTCGCCTCTGCCTCAGTCAGGTTGAAAGGGACAAAATCAGATTTAGCTAGGTTGATCTGCAGTCCTGACGCCTCACCTAGTAAGAAGATAAGGAACCGTATTCTTCTGGCCTCCCTTTCTCCACCTTCAATGAAGAAGATCGTATCATCCGCATACTGAAGTAATGGGATACTCGTTCCATCCCTTAAGGAGAAACCTCTCATCAAGTTTCTCTCACATGACCTCTTAGCTGCCCTAGCAAGAGCATCCACGGCAATTACAAAGAGCATCAGGGCCAACGGACATCCTTGTCTCACCCCCCCTTGGTTGGATCCAACCCCCAGCTAGTTTTCGTTGACAAGAATCAAGAACGACGTCGTGGTGACGCATCTCTTCATCCAATCAATCCACACCGGCGGGAAACCCCTCTTCACCAAGGACGCCCAAAGAAACGACCATTGGATCGAGTCATAAGCTTTGCTGAAATCAACCTTCCACAAGAAAGCCTTCTTCTTAGCTCCCTTCCAGGACGAAAGGATCTCCGAGGCCAACACATAACCTTCCAAAATATTCCTGCCAGGAACAAAGGCCGTCTGCACCGAATCTACAATCCCAGCTAGAATCCTCCTTAATCTATTCGCCAGAAGCTTCACCACTACCAAGTAGATAGCATTCAAGAGAGCTTCGGTCTGTACTCCTAGATCTCCTCAGCGCCCTCCTTCTTCGGCAGCAGAAACATGTAAAACTTGTTCAGCCTATTGAACCCCGAGTTTCCAGCTCTAAATTCTTGCACCACTTACATCACATCCTCCTTCACCACCGGCCAGAACTCTCTGTAGAAGGCAACCGAAAAGCCATCCGATCTTGGACAACCATCCGCGTTCAACCCCTATATTACCTCACGGACCTCATCCTCCCCAAACGAGCCTGTCAAAAAGCTGGCTTCTGCCTCCCCGATCTGCGATATCTCAGACCCTAACCATCTCCACCTTCCCCCCCGTCTCCTCCCAGTAAAGTCTCTGAAATACCTCGCAGCTACCCCTCCCACCGCCTCCCTTCCCATAAACTCCTCCCCATCCACCACCAATCTGTCAATCCAATTCCTCCTCCTCCTACCTGATGCAGCCATATGAAAAAACCAGGTGTTGGAATCGCCTTCCCTCAACCACTTCTACCTAGACCTCACCCTCCACTCCATCTCCACCTTCCGGTCTTCCTCCTGTATCACCTGAATCTGTCTTGCTCTGTTAACCCTGTCAGCGTCTGAAAGGAGACCAACGTCCTCTGCCCTATCCATACGTGCAATCTCACCAAGAGCCTCCTCTTTCTTCCTCCCACGTTCCTCCCTAATCTGCTTGATACGGACCTTCAAGAAGGATCTCAAATCTCTCAGTTTCGCTTCCAACCTGGCAGCCGCCGAACCATCCACCTGAAAAGACCTCCACTGTTCCTCTACCAACCCCCTAAAGCCCTCTTCCAGGAGCCACGCCTTGTCGAACTTAAAGTACCATGCCTCCATCCCTCATTCGACACCCACAGCAAGGGGGTGTGGTCCGAGAACGGACACTCCAGGGGTCTAACCTCCGCCATCGGAAACAACTCTGCCATCGCCGTTGAGACAAGAAATCTGTCAATCCGGGATCACTGTCCTCCAGAGCTCCTCTACGTGTAGAGACAGGACAACGGTGGCATATCAATCAGCCCCTGATCTGCCACAAAGCCTGCAAACGCCTCAGAGACCTGGTCCAATCCCCCTCAGTCACCTGGTCTGTCTTCTGCCCGCAGTGTAACATTAAAATTGCCACCAACCAACCAAGGTATCCCCTAAAAAGCTGCTGAGACCTGACTCAGATCTTCCCACAAGTCCTGCCTTCTCCGACCCTCCGTCGGGCCATAGACTGAGGAAAGGAGCATACATGTGCTATCCCGGCGTCTCTGAAGTCTGATAGTGACAACATAAGACCCAACCAGAGAGTCCAGTAGGGAGAACTCTTCATCCTTCCATCTCACAGCAATTCCCCCCGCCCTTCCATCCGCGTCCAAGGCCAAGAAACCCCCAAAAACACCTCCCCCCACCTCCCTCCACAACCTTCCATCACAACCCCCCCACTTCGTCTCCTGAAGAAAAATCACATTAGGTCCCCATCTCTGAATTACCCTCGCAGAGCCGCCCGCCGCAACGGGTCATTCAGACCCCTCACATTCCACGACATGACCTTGGTCATGAAGACCTTCGGGAACCTCCTCCTTGCGTCAACCGCTTAAACCCCATCATCGCGGCCACACCATCCTCCTCTTCCATCAACAAACGCAGACCACTTGAGTTCCCCTCACAACCACCCACCGACCCTCCTCGCCCCGCATCCTCCACACCATCTGCAGCCAGCATCTGTGCGTCCCCCAGCGTCAGGACCTCGCCCTCAGGCAGCCCAGATACCGCATCAGCCTTCCACACTGTCACCACATTCTCCAGATTCCCAACTTCACCACCAGCTTCCGCCGCTCGCCGCCTCTCCACCACTGCAGGGGATCCCGGAGCAGATATCCCCCCGTCATCGCCCTCAGCTAGGGCCGCCGCAGACGCCACGTCTCCTCCACCTGGGAGCGGGGAGACACCCAGCTCCACCGGTGACCGGCGCCGGTCAACCCCAGCAATGCCCCAGTCGAGACCTTCCGAGCCTTCCCCCTACAGTAGAACCATCGCGGCCTGTAGACGAGCCACTGCGAGCCAGACAACCTTCGCTCCCGTCGCCACCTACTCCCCTCCTCGCCAGTCTCACCGTGCCCCATCGCTAGGTCCGGCCTGGCCATGGTGCGTCGCAATCCTCCAGCAACAACTCCCCGCCCTTCATCTGCAGAGACTCGGGGTCGCGGAACTGAGCGCACGGGAAGACCCGAAACAACCTCAGCACCGGAGCCCCCAACTCCCATAATCGGGTCGCGCCCACCCGACCTGGGTCCGCCACGAGCACCTCCCACATAACCGGGGGCCACCTCAGCGCCATCAACGCACCCGCAATCAAGGGAGTCGTCCAGCTTCAGCGCCGCATTCACCTCTACCGACCCCTCCGCAAGATCCGCACCGGCCTCCCTCATCCCCGCCCCTTCACCTGCCACTGACTACGCCAAGGGGATCGCAACTGCCGCACGATCCTCGCCGCAATCCCCACCACGACTCTCGGCCTTCCCAAGAGCAGCCCGTCCCTCCACCCCCTCACCACTACCGCCTCCAAGCGCCGCCGCCGCTCCGCCAACCACCGCCTCAGCAAAAGACCTAGGGCTCCCGGAACCCCACGAGACGCGAATCAGCCAGGCGGAGCTCCCCCACCTGAGCACCAACCTCTCCACAAGCCACTGTCCCAGCCTCATCTCCACCCAGGCTTCGATCCGCGACAGATCGACCGACTTCAGGCCCAGGCCTTCTCATCCTCGCAGCCTCGCAAAAGGGGCAACCACCGCCGCCACCACCTCCACCGTGCAGAGGAAGAGTGGAACCCCCTCAACCAGGATCCTCCTTCTCGCACCAGTCGGCAGCCTTTCTGCCAGAGCGCCATCCGATCTGACCGGCCATCGACACCGCACCACTCCTCGGCCACACTGCAGCACCTTAAAGACCAGCCGCCTCAACTCCTCCCGGCCAAGCACCAACCGCCCACTACCCAGGGAGGCCACCCTAAACCGTCCCCTGCCAGTCCCCAAGAAGGCGGTGACCGCTCTTCTCAGAGCCCCCACCTCCACCTTCCCCTCCAAAACCACCGCTTCCAACGCCGACGCCAGCCTCCCTTCCAACGCTCCAAACTCCTCCGACCACGGTGCCTCAACCTCCACAAGGGGCGCCCCCTCCGGAGGGGGTGGAGGTGTCCCCTCCCTTCTCGAGAAAACCACTCCACCCGACCCCCGGTGCACGCAACCCGACCTTCGATGCCCCAAATCGCCACATCGCAAGCATCGCACCGGGTCCCTGCATTCCGCCGCCATATGCCTCCTCTCGAGGCATTTGAAACACCTCACCGGCTCCGCTCCCTTCCGTGACCTCCTGCTCACCACCGTCTAGCCAGGGCCACCTCTCCCCACCTTATCCGCCAGCCGCTCGGACGCTAGTCTCCCCGTCGCTACTCCTCTCATTTTCTTCGCCAACTCCTATTCGAAAGGACTGTATTTCAAATGAGATTATTAGAAAAAAAAGTTAGGGTGACACCGATAGAGGATAAAATGAGAGAGGCACGTCTAAGGTGATTTAGACATTTACAAAGAAAGCCACTAGATGCTCCAGTTAGGAGATGCAAAAAGTTAGAGGCTGAACCCGCTAAGAGGGGGCAAGGAAAACCAAACAAGTGTTGGAAGGAAACTATTAAGTATGACCTCAATTACTTTAATTTAAGTCATGAAATGGCTGAAAATCGATCTGTGTGGAGGTAAAGAATCCATATAGCCGACCCCACTTAGTGTAAGAAAAGACTTGGTTGTTGTTGTTGTTGTTGGGCTCTTTTTGCACCAACAAAAGCAAAGAAGTTCCACCCAAAATGAGTTTTATTCACCATATTAACATGCAACTGAGAGAAAGATGCCAATAAGGACTCTTTTATATTCCAGCTTCCTAAAGTAATATGTTTGCCAAAGCTTCTAGGAGCCAAACTTGACCAAAATCCTTGATATTTTTTTAGGAATAAAATCTTTGATTTAAAAGTACATGAGAAGTGAAGATTTTCGCTCTATATGACATGGATTAAGTGCCAAGCATCTTAGACATATACGCATTCATCTTACCCATCTAAACATGGGATTCCAAGTGCCAACCCCAATGTTTTTTCCTCTTTAATCATGTTGGAGAATGCAGTGCCCATGTTTCTACGCAGAGAAGATGCAACATGCAAAGCCATGTCATGTTCTGCAACCTGGTGAGAAGATGCCCATTACATACTAGTTCAAAGCTCGTTGGACCTATATCATGTAACAGCATTACTAGTAGAATCCAACCTTCAGAAGAGAATCCTAGTCTTCGCTTGTAGGTAGACAACTTCAAAGCAGGAATTGCCCCATCTGTTAAAAAATAAGCATGAAATGTATAACATGGAATTTCATTGTAGGAAGTCTTTTTCCGGAAACATATTTGTATAAAACAAATGAATGTGGTGAACTAATATTAAATTCCTCTTTCTTTTCAAAACTGAAGCTAAACATTAGATTGTATATGAGTATAAATGCCAGAAAATTTCAAGACTCAAGCAAAAGAACGGAAACCTATCAACCTTATGAATTTTGTTAGCCCCTACGATCTATTGATATTTGTTATTGTTCTAGTTGCATTTCTTTATTTTTCTTGAGTACTTATATAGTTTTCCCAACTCTATATGTTAAGAGGTAGGGTTATAGAATAAAACTATTGGATTCATTTGTTCTAACTTGGTATCAAAGCTGTGACCTTAGGCTAGGATCAGATACCCAACTTGATTCACATGCCCCCTTCCTCTCCATCAAACCCTGAGGAGGGGTGTGCGTGGCTTCTCTTTACAACCACCAACCTCTAGGCTGGTCGGTGGGCCACCTACATCACCACCACCTGCCTGTTACTTCATCGGTCCACACCAATAGCACCTCCAACGTCGCTCAACCCTACTTCGTCACCTGCAACTTTGCCCAACACCGTGTCGCCTAGCAAGGCCATCACATGAGTCCTCACCTAGAAGGATCACCTAGCAGATCTTGTTCCTATTGCATCACCCAAGTCTTGAACTGCAACGCCCAGTAGAGCCTTCACCCGACTCCTGCATCACCGGTAAGTCTTGGGTAGTCACAACGCATCATATCTATGCCTACGGATCCTACAAGTCTGCTATAAGGGTCTTGCAGACCTTTTTCCTAATTTGGACGTGTTCTTACGTCGACAGGGATTCTAGTCCCCGCTTGATGGTCTGATTTTCTTCCTCCTGTGCACGTAGACATTGGTTGGTTCTGGTTGAAATCAATATTGCATTTGAAAGTTCGTTTGAGGTGACATCGGAGAGTATCTCTAAGTTTGGGGTGTTTAAGAACCCCCTTTTTTGTCCCATGGTGAAGCTAGATGAGAGTCATGAGACCAATTTCGCCTGGTAGTCAGAACCAGAGGAGAAGACGGGCAAGAATGCATCTTAGAAGAAGGATAATGCCATGATCCGTATTTGGATCATGAACTCTGTCATCTCGAGAATTAGGGATCAGATAATGCACTACAAGACTACCAGAAAGATGTCGGAGAGTTTAGAAACAGCACGTAGGGAGAAGAAAGTTCCTATAGTTGAGCATAAGCCTTTTTACACCAAGAGGGACACATGATACTATCATTGTTCCTAGGAGTAAGTATGAGATATTGCTTCGAGGGTTTGTCAACATAGTATGTCTCAAGTAGGAGCTGCACATCAACCTTAGGCAGAAGAGGCAGATTGGCTTATTGACTTAAGTGCATCTCAACACATATATGGTAATGCAAAACAATTCTCTACTATTCTTCCGATCCTATCAAGCAAAACTATGCAAATTGTTGATGGTCGCATTCTCCCATATCTGGTTAAGGGAAGGTTCATGTGACTCCGCACATGAAGCTGGAGAATGTTCTCCTGGCTCCAAACTTCCCAGACTCAAAAGCATGCCCCAATATCACCTCAAACAAACTTTCAGACACCATTTAAGCTTCAACCAAAACCAAACCAATGAAGAAGTACCAAGAAGACAAGAATCAGACCATTAAACCCATAGTAAAGTCCTTATTGACGTGAGAACACGCCAAATCAGGAACAAGAGGACCTACACAACTCCTACAACAGTCCCTTTGGGACCACCAGGGCCAGTGCAAAGGAAAAGCGCACTCACGAGTGGCGCTCAATGTCCTAGCGGTGCTCAAGGAGGCACTGGCCACTCTCAGGGAGCGATTGGTGACACTCAAGGGTCCCTGGCACTGCTCAGGGAGTGGTGGCGACACTCGAGGGAGGGGGGACCTAGCAATGCTCAAGGGAAGGTGCTTAGGGTGTGGAGGCGCTAGTGGTGGCTACTGCTGCATCGAGATCATGCTACAGTGATTGCTACAACGCTAGAAGTAGGTTGAGATCAACACTAGAGGCTGCAGAAAGGCAAATCAAAAACCATCAACCAGACAAGGTAGGCTGATGGTGGTGGTGGTGCCTCCCGAGAGCTGCTAGGGTTAGGGTTTTTTTTTATGGAGATGAAGGCGATATGAGAATCAAGGAGGATACAAATACCAATCTAGGACCACTACTGCGATACAAAGTTAGAAGAAATGAATCCAATAATTTATTCTAGAACATTACCTCTCAATATATAAAGATGAAAAAATTACATGAGTACTTAAGGAATATGAAAATAATACAACCAAGGAAATAACATAATAACAAGCAACCATAGGCTAACAGACATGTTGTGCTACACGGTCAATCATGTCCGTAATGATTTCTAAATGATTGGAGTTACAACCCATTACCATCAACTTTGATGGGTCCCGAAATTCTAAATCCTAATTATGCCTTGAAACTAGTCAGACTTAGCCCAAGCTAAAGCAAACACTTGATGTCAGGCCTAACATGTATTGTCAAACCTAGAGATTAGGAATTCAGGGCTATTGAGACCTATGTTTAGATTAAAGGTAAGTCATCAATTAACACTCCCTGATTTCATAGGTCAAATTTGACTCCAAGAAAATCCAACATCGTCCAACGTCGTGTAAGTCAACTCCACAAAGTCATCTAACTTTGTAATTTGATCTGCAACTAAAAGTTGATCCAGGATATTTCTTCTTGAAGAGACCATTTGAATCCCTCAATGTTACGCATGTTTTCACGGTATGCTCTTCTAGGAAGATTACATTTACCCATCAAGATTAATTTATAATACCTTGTGTATTCTATCCTACAGATATTTATTCTCTGGATAACTACATTAACTACATCCCATGGTCCAGTATTCAATCCGGCACGCCTAAGAAATAATTCAACTTTCCACTTTCAACGTACCTTAGATGAATGCTAAAAAGTAGGCAGAAGTATGTAAAAAATGATGTGAGATATTATTTTCTTATTTTACATAGTATTGAAAATATTGATCCACTTAATAATTGATAGTTAATGTAAAGAAATAAAAGAACGTAAGATTTATTACGTGATAATCTTCACTATGTTCAAAAAAATCACCACACTATTTTAACTTAAAATAAATAAGTGATAAAAATTTATACCAGTAATAAATTATTATAATATATCTTTGTACCGGTACAATCTTATTTTACATCGATGTAAAATTATTCGAATGACAGTTTCACCTGTCCAAAGTGATTTTAACATATGAGTTTATGATTTAAGATTTATGTTTATGGAAAATGATTTCAGGTATGAAAAGTGATTTTTTACTTAAAAGGTAATTTTTCACCTTAAGGTTTAGGGTTTAATCTTTAGATTAAACCTTAAACCTTAAGGTGAAAAATTACATTTCACTTATTCTACATGAAAAAACACTTGGAATTTAATTTTGCACTGATGCAATCTTACTTTCCATCCGTGCAAAAAATTATTACACTCATGCAAAAAATATTCCATCGATGCAAAGTAGTTTAAAGTAAGGTGCAATCTTATTTTACACCCATGTAAAAAAATATTACACCCGTACAAAAAAATACTACACCTGTACAAAATAATATTGCACCGGTGTAAAGTAATTCAAAATAAAGTGTAATCTTACTTTGCACCCGTATAAAAAAATATTACACTCGTGTAAAAAAATATTATACCGGTGTAAAGTAGTTAAAAGTAAAATTACACCGGTGCAATTTTACTTTCCACCTGTGTAAAATTATTTTGAAAGTGCAAAGTTATTTTGCATAGGTGTAAAATAAAATTGTGTCAAATAAAATTGCACTCGTCCAAAGTAATTTTGCACCAATACAAAGTAATTCCGAAAGTGATTTGGATGATTTACACCTTTACGAAAGTGATTTGTCGTTGATTTCAACAGCGATAAATCCAACCACATGTCAATACTTTTATTACATGAAAAGAAAGGATGCAAATTAGGATCACATTTCCATCTACGCGATCACAAATATAGATCCAAAATGGGTGAGATACATCATGGTGTTTTCGTTTTTTTTTTTTTTGTTTCGATGAATTGTTGCATCCAATCTGCTATGGGTGGTTCAAGTCGGTGGCCACCAAGAACCTCCTGAGACGCAAAGAATCGGTTCGGATGCACCATAAAGAAGTAGGAAACAGCGTACCAGCGACCAAGATAAGGGTGCAGTTGAGGACGATGAGAGCCCTGAGCCTGTGGAAGAGACCCCTAAGGTGGGGCTTGTCCTTCGCGTTCCGGGACTTACCTGCGTTGTCGAGTTGGACTATCCAGCAGGAGAGATCCACGCACACCCTCTTGTTCCTGAAGAGAAGAAGAAAGAAGATCAAGGGTTAACTGTCATGGTCGTTTGAAAGCGAGAACGGAGCTTCCTGTATTATTTTTTTTTGGGCAAGGGAAAAGGGGTTGGGAGATGTTGTGTTGTCACCGGAGGTGGTGGAGAGGGAGTTTCTGCTTGCAGGGTTCGAGAATGTCCCACAGATTCTTCACCGCCATTGTGATCGGAGATCCTCTTCCTTGGAGAGGGGGCAGGAGAGAGGGAAGGGGAAGAAGAAACTGTGAGGGAAGGGGAGGGGGGAGGGGGCCTTATTATTTTTTTTCAAATCTCAGTTATTGTCAGGGGCAATGATGCACGCGGAGGCCCTCGAAACAAAAGTCCCACTGGAACGGTTTTCGCAGAGAGGCCAGCCAGCCCGCACCGTAGACTGTTGACACGCACTCGTAGAAAGAGTCAGGTGGAAAATTTTCGTAAAGGTTCGAGGAATATTTAGACTTATTCTTCATTTGATTTGGGAAAGATTACAAAATAGTTAAGTTACAATTGGTGGGATTATGTCAATAAAATTTTATTTCATGGGGGTTACAAAAGTAGGTTAATTTCGCATCAGTCTTCCGCTACCTCTTCTTCCACATCGTGGAGCCCTTGCTCGTGCAGTTAAGATGACGATGCTCCAAGTTATACATGTCCCTCTAATAGCTTCTCCATGCAACAATGCTCCTCCATTCACCTTCCTTGCTACGATCATCCACACAGTGTCATCCAATCATCAAATCAGTCTATGTTCTTATGCTTTTCTTGTATCGATTTTTATTCGCGATTTACTCGATCGATTTAGGATTCTGTTAGATTGGGATTTTGAATAAGCACCTTTGTCTCATCGACGATGTGACAAAGCCTCATGTTGCCCGTGCTTTTGAATGTTGAGATTGGGTTAGGTTTGCGTTGTTAAAGTTGAACGATGATTTCAGGAACCATGCAATTGGGGTTTTGAATATCTGGAGATGTAGTTATTGATTTCCTTGCTGCAGTTGGAGGGGTTGGTTCATATTCAGTATAAGACGCCATTGATGGCTTGTGTGTTGCTCCTATTCTCGTTTGTGTGCAATAAGCACACCTGCACAATTATTCAAAAGCAAATAAAGTCACCTGCAGGCACGCCTTAAGAGTGTTGGTGTATTTACTATGTTGGTTGGTGTATATATATTTATTGGAAGCAATTTGATATACTACCATCGTGAGATCTTCCATTTATTTGCTTTTCTATATTTGCTTCTATCTTCAAGCAAATGGTGTATCTTTGATTTCCTTCTTTGCTTGGTTGATGCCCTCTATTCTGCAACCCATTCTCTGTCAGGAGATTTGAATCTTCATTGCGATGCTCCCCCAGAGCCCTTCGTCATCTTCATGTGGACAAATCAATGAATGGAAGTGGAATGAGAAAAGAATGAGGTTGAGGTTCCTGGGTTCCTATAAATTGGGGCCATGGTTCTTTGACGCCATTTTGTGAGTAGTTCTTGAGCTATTCTTGGAGGAGGAAGAGGGTAGTGTGATACTTTGCTTCTCTATGTGTCTCTTCATTTCATGCTTCGTATCCCGTAATTAAACAATTCCAATTTCAATTCTGTGCAGGTGAGGTAGCTTCCATTGAGGAGCCTTACTGTTGGATCGTGTGAGGTGCATGCACGAGAAGCTTAAAATGAAGGTCGTCGACAGGTAACCTAAACGTAATTAGGTGTAGTGACCTTTGAAAGTTGTTGTTAGCAATTTTCTACTCACCATGTGCTCTTACATCTTCTACATATTATTAGATTTTACTCCAACGTGAATGCTATGCTTGGTTAAGTTCCAAAAATTTATGATTTGTGGTAGTTTCTTGATGCCTTGACAATGTTATGTGATAGGTCCACTCTAATAGACTATAGTTGAGCCTAAGAACATTCAATTCAGGAATTTAAATAGATTTCGAGCACACGTTATATTGAAATATTAGTTAAGCTCGAGAATTGTCTGCATTTTTATGTACGTTGCATGCATATGATTTTAATACTAAGTGTATATTGACATATTACTTATTTTTGTAGGATTAACTAGGAGCACAAACTTGGAATGACATCTTAGAATTTACATATTATTTAAGGAGTAAGAATGAAAAGAAGTATTCCAAAAAGGAAATGATGGCAAGTGTGCAAAGTATCACCTTTCTCTTCTCAATTACAGGCACATACACCCAATCACAATCTCAATCACCAATTCCCTTCACCAATCAAATCCACCCTTCCTTGTTTGGCCACCACAATGCACAGGACCCTCCTTATTTCCCTCTCTGCCTCTCATTAAATAAGGACTCAACAAAGCCCCCCAGGGATCCATCTTCTACTTCAACGTGTCCACGACTACACCTCCATCCCACATCTGCGTGTCCTCTCACGACCACAACCAACCACTGACCACCCCTACAGCCTTCCATCACTAAGACGTCCAGCCACCTCCTCCACATTCACCTCCTCCCCACAGATCAGCCTACCACGAACCTACCTTCCACCTCCATCTTCTCTATCCATCGCCACATGCCACCACCACAATAGCAACACACCGCGTGCCAACTGCAACCTCTTTGCCACTGCATCTCGTTCACCTCCTCAACCGCGACCGTGTTCCCTTTGACGAGCGTGGTGATAGCACGCTATTCGACTTCTACACCGAGAGCCTCCATCCTCAACCACATCCTCGACCGCGACTCCGCTACCATGCCTCAACCCTCTACGACCGCGACCTCCACGTCAGGAGGTGAGAGCAGCCTTTGCTCCCCTCCACATTCAACTTCGTCTTCTTCCAGTGGCTCCCCTGGAGACACGTCTCCTCACCGCATCTACCAAGCATCCTCGACCATGAGCCTCCTCAGCTTCATCTTCTTCATCTTCATAGCAGCCACCACCGGAAGAACCCATCAAGCCACCAAACCAAACTCCTTCAAATGCCACCATTCTACACTCCGTCCATGTCATCGTTCTCACCTCGACACCACCAACTCGTTCATGCCCTCAGCAGCACATCCTACTGCCCACGCGTGAGTGTGGGAAGCCCCACTGTTATACCCACGCTTGGTCGATTTTCTTTTAGTAAGTCGCGTTGTAGTACAATTGATCAAGCGTTGAAAGCAAATAAGAAGTTTTTATTACTCGAATGTTGAGTCAGAGGTCGAACACAGGGAGCAAATGGAATTTATTCACTAATCTTAATCAATGTAATTTGAACACTTAAATCTACTCAAAATCTAATTCAGAGTATAATGTAGGAGTTTATGGATATTAAAATGTGGCAAAATAGAAAAGAAATTGAGAGGAAAGGTTGATTCTTTTCTTGGCTCTCTCTTCAGCTTCCTCTTTCTTTTTCTCTCTGACTTTGGCCTTCTCCTTCCTTGCTGCTTTCTCCTTCCTTCTTTCTTCTCTTCTGATTTCCTTCTTTGACTTTCTCTTCTTCTTCTTTAGTTCTCTTTCTCTGCGTGCTTGCCCTGGTTTCTTCTTTCTCTTCTTCTCTATCTTTGGCTCTTGGCTCCTTTCCTTCTTCCTTGATTTCTCCTTCTTTCCTTCAGCCTTGATTTCCTACCTTAGCCTCTTCTTCAACTGCACCTCCTCTGCTACAGTGCTTTCTCTTTCCCTTGGCCTGGCTTTTGCCTTCAGCCCTTTGCTTTTCTTCTTTCTCTTTCTTCTTCAATCGCGCTTCTTCCTTCCTTCTTCTTCCTTAGCTTCTCTTCCTTCTCCTTCTTTCTCTGTGGCTACACCTTCCTCTTCCTTTCTTCTTTCCCCTGCACACACGAAGTGCAAAACCTACCCCTACCCTCCCCGCGTACACTCTCTCTCTATTTCTCTCTTGGATTTGCTCTCCTAGAGCCAGTCGGGTAATCGGGTCGGGTTACGTGCACCCGGGTTTAGGCGCACCAGTGTGGGTGGTGCATGAGGAGTCGGGGTTAAACAAGTCGATCAGCTAGGTCTGCGGAGGTGTGGGTTGCGAACGAGGCGGGTGACCGTGGGTGAGGGGACCTTACCCCGTGTTCTTGAGGCGATAAGCAGGAAGCACAAATTCACTAAAAACCACTCACCGCGCACCTGAATTTTCGAGGTGGGACTAAAAGTCCCACTCGCTTCGCTCACGCACCCGCGGTGGTGTTCTGCCTAATTGCTGTAGCTGGGCTCCTCGTAGAGCCTCTCACTTGGCTGGATGTGTGCGTGAGACTAACCCGCACCTTCTGGGCTTGTTCACCTAGAGCGCAGCAGCCTGGGGCGAAGCTTGTAAGCAAGCTTGCTTGTGCTTCAATGGCGGCAGGGGGGTTGAACCTGCACTTCAAAAATATGGCCTTGCGGCCTCATTAAACCACATGGGGAGCTTCGCCGTGTCATGGCGATGGTGAAGCGGTGGGTGGCTGGCCACAGGGCTGCCTAGGCATACGTGCCTAGGTCGCTCTGTGGCCGTGAAGGTGGGTGTGTTCGGTGGGCACTTGGGAAGGTGTTGGTAGTCAATGAAGATGTGGATAAGGATCGGTGGATGGTGGCGGAGGTTATGAGGGGTTTGGCGAGGCATGTGGAAGCGTGGAGCGATGGAAGCACCTTCGCCGGTGGTCGACCGGAGGTGGAGAAGATGGTGGTGGTCTGCGGCGTCGAGGGGATAAAAATAGTAATAAAGATAGGGGAAATAAAGAAAAGAGAGAGGGGAAGAGATTTAACCTAATTAAGTGGACGAAGGAGGATAGGAGAGCGGCTAGTCGTACCTACCGCCGTCGGAGAAGATGGTTCCAGTGAGAGAGAACAGCGACGACAAAGGGGCTTTTGGCACGTGCGCAGGTATGGCGTGACGCGAAGGAAGGAGGTGAAGACGTCTCTGCCACTGGTACTGTGGTAGAGCGACGAGACATAGGAGGAGGAATCGCTGGAGCCTGCTAGACACTTGGCCAAAGGAGAAGGGAAGAAATTGGAGGGTTTTCTTTGGCTAAGCCAAGCTGATTTTGAGCGACCGAATATGAGGGTCTTTTTATAGGTACTGATAGAGGCTTCTTGTGCTTGGAAGTGCAAGAATTCTCACCGAAGAAGGAATGTGCGAGATACCATATCTCTTGTGCGTTTGCACGAGAGATTGGGTGCAAATCAGACCTTGGAATTGCGTTCAGACGAAAAGGAATTCCTTAGAGAATCTCCCTTTCAAATCTGAGAGGAGATCTTTGAGGAATCAGGGAGAAATCCCCCTCAATTCCTCATTGGAGTAGGACTCCGCTGTAATGGCAGAGGAACCTAATTGCAAAGGGTGGCGAGGAAGATAGGGGGGTTTGCGCAATAGTTTTCAAAAGTTAGGAGTCAAAATGTAATTGAGTGGACTATTTTGTAAAGTACGTCAAGGTGACCTCCCCTTAGATCCAAATTTTGGTACAAGTCTAATTTGGACCTAAGGAATCTAATGGTGAAGTTGGATTTTATGTTTGACCATGTTTGACTGGATATTTTACACAAAAATCCAAATTAGGTCAAATATCTAGCTAGGACCCCTACTTAGGTCAAAATAGGTTTCAAAGGTTAATTTGAGGGTTCTAAACCATAGAGGATATTTTTCCATGAATTTTAGATGATTTAGTTGATTTTTATCCTAACCAGAACCTTGTCGAATTAAGCAGGTCTGTTTTAGGGTTACAAGAAGTCATTTAATTCTTAGATTGCATATGAACCCTTTTCTGACTAAATCGACCCACTTTTTATCTTATTAAGACCATTTGACCTATGTTTAACCCCTGAGAAATCCCGTTGATGTATTGCAATGGTAAAATTGCAGTTGTACCCTTTGTTTCATGTTTTCTTCTTAGAACAGTTATTTCTTAAATTAGGCCCTTCTCTAGGTTATGTAGGAGCTTTTATTCTCTTTCTTAGGTCAAAATGAGCTAGTTATGGCTCATGATGATGTTCTCATCATACCCCCATGCCTAGCTTTTGCTAGTCCCTTAGCAAAATTTCAAGGTTTTAACTTCTATTCTAGACCATGAGTTTCTTTCACCAGTTATGATAAGTGCTTTTTCTTTTTCTTTGTGATTAGGTCAGAATGCCAACAATGGGCCTAGAGGTACTCAAGTACCAACCAAGATTTGGACCTGACCAGTTTTAGCCTTGGTCCTCTGCGAAGGTTTTTAAGACCTGCAGGAACTATCCTAAGGTTTGTTGGACTCTGCGGTTAAAGCACTCGTGCTTGAGACATATTTTAGCCTTGGTTCAGCTTGCAGTGTGTTTTTGTAAGAGAGAGATAGAGGATTTATTTGCTTGGAGAGTTTTCTCTCTTTTCTTTTTATTTCTATCTTCGAATTGGCTTTTCAACACGGTCTGTATCGGATTCCTTGCCCCCATCATCAATCCTCAAAGGTCCCTGGCAATCGATGCTTCATGATAGCACCGCCCATGGCAACCCCCAGAACCCTGGCTTTTGAGATTTCAAGATAATCCCGCCCATGACATTCCGTGGTCGAATCCAGACCCTAGCAATCGACATTTCGTGATAATGTCGTCCATGGTATTTGAATCAGCAGAGTGCTTACGTGCCCCTGGTAGGATATGTAAATATCCTAGGAGATAAGCACCGAGGAGATGATATGTTGTTACACATCTTCGAGGGGAATTTCCTGCCTCTCCGAGTCGGGAACTCGTCCAAATCAAATTGTGTTGATCGGTGGCTCCTAATCTAGGCAACTTTTTTCAGAGTACTTAAACGCTTTTGCGTGATTTTGATAGTTATGCGCACTGAATCAGACTGTGTGTGGATTGGGGTGCTTAGGTTTCCAAGTCCCGTAAACCGAAGGTTAGTTAACGAGGTCAAATACTCCATAAGCCTTAGACCTAATACTTAAGCTTCGCATTTTCCCCAACCTCTTGAGGATTATCCAGTTCTTAGCGGATACTTGAATTTTTAAGCCTAAGAGTCTAGCCCAAATGGCCTAAAATCAACGTTCCTACTAATCTCTTTTTGTGTCTCACTAGCACTTTATTCTTTTCATTTTTCCTTTTTCTTTGATGTGGTCTAGAACTTCGGTTAATTCCTTAATCTTTTACTAATGACTATTCTTTTTCTTTTCATTTTGTACTCCTTTTTGTTATTTTGCTCTTTTCCTCATGTTTGTGTGGTTTCAAAATTTTCCTCCCTCCATTTTTTTGTTCTTTTTCATAATTTTCTTTTTTTCTTTTGGTATTTTTGACATATGTGAATTTTTTTTGTGAGAATCCTTCTGACTTTTCTTGGTTTCTGTATGTATGCACTTTACCACCCCCCATGCTTAAGTTTTGCAATGTCCTCATTGTAAACGAAGGGTGTGAAACAGTATTGGGTTCAGGGGCTTAGAACAGGATATATCAGGTGGGTGAATGGGTCGAGAATGACTTTTGTGGATGATTTCAAGTTCTGGTATGTGTACCAGAAGTGGGATTGACTAGTTTAAGGCTGAACTCAAGGTGCAATAAACGTGGAGCACAGACGGATAATCAGACGGATCTCGAGTTTTTGGATTGACGGGTTGCCTCCCGTTAAGCGTTAAATTCAATGCCTTCAGCCGAGAGAAAAATGGGATGGAGAGGGAGTGGTCAAATCAGCAGAATTTTGTAGAACAAGTACCTTGATTAAAAGCATGGTTGGTCCAACCAGGTGCCTGTTGAGATTAACAGGTTGATGATGCAGCCCAAACCCTATTGATTTGGTGGGTTAATAAATGTAGATCAAAAGATGTGGAACTCACCATATGCTATGCGGCTCGGATGGATATGGAAGTGTAAACTCAGGTTTTGGCTGAGTCGAATCAACCCGATCAGAGTAGGGATCTGAAAAATAATCAGTGAATGATGCGGAAACCCTACGCGGGTGATCAGAGAATGATGGATCATGTTTTTCAGTTTGATTAATGTTTAGTACCCTGTATAGATGTGGAGTTGAATCATCTGCAAACGGCTCAGTGAGAGGGGAATCAGAATAGAAATTGAATCCAGTTGCGAGTCGAGGTTGAAAACGGGTTTTGCTCGATTTTGTATATTTGGAAGAGGTGGCTTCAATGAGAATTGTGTATGAGGGCTCTTCTAGAAAGAAGTGGCAGGTGGTTTCATGTAGAGAGTCCTCATAGTAACTTTCAAAATAAAAAATGAATGCCTAGAGAGTGTCTATAGGATGATGGACATCTGAGTCGAGAAAAGATTCGAATTCTGGGTCGTAATCACTCTCGACATTTTCTGGTTTTGATTCCTGAGGATCGAAAAGAAATGATTCCATGTCACTGGAACTTGATCTTAAATCAGTGATCTCGGGAACCGGGACCTCAGAGTCAGAGTCGGAGATCAAATCATGTGAGCTGAGGTCGTAGATTGGCTTGTTGTATTCATGAAGTAGAGTTTCTCCAAAATCATGGTCAGATTTGAGATCATCGAAGATATTACAAAAATCACATTCTGAATGAGATTTAAGATCATGAGTTCCACCATAGAATAAATCATATGATGTGGATTCAGCAGCCTGATTGGGGTCTAGCCTATATGTCAATTCTAAGCTCAATTCAGTGTTCTTACTAGGTTCCAGTTCCAAGCTGGTAGGACAGACCCAATTGAAACCCCACTTGTCCAACTCCTCGATTTCTGTATCATAGATTGGCGTGACTTTCGAAAAATCGATTTGTCTCTCTGAGGATGTTGGCAAGGGATATTCATCAAATAGAGACCCAAAATCATACTCTTTATTAAAAAGTTGATATGCTTCATATGGGGCCTCATAATCTTCCCAATAGGTTTCAGATCCAGATTCTAGTCTTAGGATGTGGGTTAAATCACTAGAATCTAGGTCCGAATAACCTTCGAGGGTCACCTTATCCGAATAAGGGGTGGGATTTACACCCTCGAGAGGTTCAATTCTACTCTCATCATTCAGGAGTTTTGGAATTCTAAGCTTGGTGATCCATGACCTAGGGTTGGCTCAACATTGTGTTCTCCTGCAATTTCCCAACCTAATTCAATATCAGGCATGTTGTTCCATCTGGGTTGGGCATCCACAACAACTCTGTGCCTTAAACCCGAGATTTGGGAAATCAGATTGATCCTCAATACTACTCCAAGATGGTCAATCATCTGTTTGGGGAGTGTACGGGTATTTCTGATCGATAATTTATTTTAATAATCTCATAATCTCTTCCCATTTTTCAAGATCATCTTGGTGTTGTTCCCATAGCACAGAATTTGTCATGCATTGAAGGTATTCAAAATTGTGTAATTTCTCTATCTCAATATATCCTGTTATAAGGATGTCTCGAGTTGATCCGTTTGTGACTTCTGTCAGTAATACTTAGGCACAGTTTATGATGAAGGTTGTGGTTGTTGGTACATTAACCTGAATGTCTTCTGTTGATGTTGAGGGTTTATATTCAATTTCATAGAATTCAAGGGCATCCTCAATCATCCTAACTCTCATGGATCTCTATGATTCAGGTTTCTTGAATGGTGGTCCTAAGTAGTTTGGCTACATATTTGGATTAGATGGTGGAATCAAGATGTAGAATCAGAATTTGGATCAAGATGTAGAATCAAGTTGTGAAGTGAATAGATCTAAATAGAGAGTCCCACTGAAAATGTATGTGTGTGCTCTAAAGAGAAGGGATGAGGGACTGGATGTGTTTTTGACCCAATCAAGGCACCCAAAAGATGTTTGGATGACTATGGAGGTTCGGGGCGGATGATACTCCTGGATCAGAAGGTCGTCCACCTGAGAATTACCTGGGCAGCCAGAGAGGGAGAGTCCCGCAAAGACCCCTACACGGTAGAGCGTCCCCATGGGTTACAGGGTTTCCCCCACCCGACCTCTCTTGTCACTGAGATTCCAGGTAGACCAGAATGGGGACCTTGACCTCTTAAGTCTACCACTTTTACATTTAAGGTGTTTAGGGTTTTCATTTGAACTTTAGATGTTTTGGTGTTGTGACCTAATTTCGAGGTTGGTTGACCCAAGAGGTCAACTTCACTTGTCCTGTCCTAAAGATGGCAGAATGATTCTAGGTCAAGACCTAGAAATCACCCTGATTTGACTCCCAGGTTATTAGGTCCAAGGTTTTTAAGATTCAAGTGATTTTAGAGCTCAATTTTAGGGTTTTTTTTCTTAGAACTTTTCAATCAAGGGCTTAGGTAGCACACTGATGTGGGTGAGTTTGTTTTCTTTTATGTAAGCATGTGTGACTAGCACTCCAAAAACCCTACTGTTGAAACCCTAATTTGGTTCTATTTCCACTCCTCTTTTCTTTTCACAAAAGTTCTCTTTGGACATAAAACAAGAAGTGTGTAGTCCGCAGAGATTCAGAAATTAAGCGTGATCTCTACTAGACATAGGAATTTGTGGGGTAGGATCTAAAAATTGCTTCAACTTTAGTAAGATTTGAAAAATTTTGCAAAATCAGGAAACTTTTGCCTTAAAGATTGTAATTACTCTAAAAAGAAGGCAGTTGATTCCTATTTTAATTGCTTCCTTTTCGTCTTCCCAGGATTAGGAGATGGATTTAGGGAAGAAGAGAGATTACCTGCCCTGGAGTGGTTGACTTGCGCGGGAGATCTTCTCATGAAATACCTTGCAAGATCACAACAAAAAAAGTAGGGCAAGTTAGTGTTCAAATATAATAAAAAAGAAGGTAGAGATTAGTGATAAATTACTCTTTGCTCCCCGGCAACGGCGCTAAAATGTTATACACACGCTTGGTCGATTTTTTTTTAGTAAGTTACGTTGTAGTACAATCGATCAAGGGTTGAAAACAAATAAGTTTTTATTACTCAAATGTTGAGTCCGAAGTCGAACACAGGGAGCAAATGGAATTTATTCACTAATCTTAATCAATGTAATTTGAACACTTAAATCTACTCAAAACCTAATTCAGAGTATAATGTAGGAGTTTATGGATATGAAAATGTGGCAAAATAGAAAAGAAATTGAGAGGAAAGGTTGATTCTTTCCTTGGCTCTCTCTTCAGCTTCCTCTTTCTTTTTCTCTCTGACTTTGGCCTTCTCCTTCCTTGCTACTTTCTCCTTCCTTCTTCTTTCTTCTCTTCTGATTTCCTTCTTTGACTTTCTCTTCTTTTTCTTTGGTTCTCCTCTTTCTCTGCGTGCTTGCCTTGGCTTCCTCTTTCTCTTCTTCTCTGTCTTTGGCTCTTGGCTCCTTTTCTTCTTCCTTGATTTCTCCTTCTTTCCTTCAACCTTGATTTCCTGCCTTAGCCTCTTCTTCAGTCTCACCTCCTCTGCTACAGTGCTTTCTCTTTCCCTTGGCCTTGGCTTTTGCTTCAGCTTCCTCAGCTTCTGCCTTCAACCCTTTGCTTTTCTTCTTTCTCTTTCTTCTTCAGCCACGCTTCTTCCTTCCTTCTTCTTCCTTAGCTTCTCTACTTTCCTTGCCTTAGCTTCTCTTCCTTCTCCTTCTTTCTCTGCGGTTGCACCTTCCTCTTCCTTTCTTCTTTTCCTTGCACACACGAGAGTGCAAAACCTACCCCTACCCTCCCCACTTACACTCTCTCTCTATTTCTCTCTTGGATTTGCTCTCCCAAAGCCTACCAGGTAATTGGGTAGGGTTACGCTCACCCAGGTCTAGGCACACCGGCGTGGGTGGTGCGCGAAAAGTGCGAGGTTAAATGGGTCGGTCAGCCAGGTTCGTGGAGGCGTGGGTCGTGGACGAGGTGGGTGAGCGTGGGCGAGGGGACCTCACCCCGTGTTCTTAAGGCGATAAGCAGGAAGCACAAATTCAATAAAAACCACTCACCGCACGCCTAACTTTCCAAGGTGGGACTAAAAGTCCCACTCGCTTCGCTCGCACACCTGCGGGGGTGTTCTGCCTAATTGTTGTAGCTGGGCTCCTCGCAGAGCCTCTCACTTGGCTGGATGTGTGCGCAAGACTAACTCGCACCTCCTGGGCTTGTTCGCCTGGAGTGCAGCAGCCTAGAGAGAAGCTTGCAAGCAAGCTTGCTCGTGCTTCAATGGCGGCAGGGGGGTTGAACCTGCACTTCACAAATACGGCCTTGCGGCCTCATTAAACCACTTGGGGAGCTTCGCTGTGTCACGATGAAGGTGAAAGGGTGGGTGACTGGCCACGGGGCAGCCTAGGCGTGTGTGCTTAGGTCGCTCTGTGGCCATGAAGGTGGGTGTGTTTGGTGGGCACTTGGGAAGGTGTTGGCGGTCAGTGAAGATGTGGATAAGGATCGGTGGATGGTGGTGGAGGTTATGAGGGGTCTGGCGAGGCGTGTGGAAGCATGGAGCGATGGAAGCGCCTTCACCGGTGGTCGGCTGGAGGTGGAGAAGATGGTGGTGGTCTGCGGCGTCAAGGGGAAAAAAATAGTAATAAAGATTGGGGAAATAAAGAGAAGAGAGAGGGGAAGAGATTTAACCTAACTAAGTGGACGAAGGGGGATAGGGGAGCGGCTGGCCATACCTGCTGCCACCGAAGAAGATGGTTCCAATGAGGGAGAACAGCGACGACGGAGGGGCTTTTGGCGCGTGCACAGGTATGGTGCGACACGGAGGAAGGAGGTGAAGATGTCTCTGCCACTAGTATTGTGGTAGAGCGACAAGACATAGGAGGAGGAATCGCCGGAGTCTGCTGGACACTTGGCTGGAGGAGAAGGGAAGAAATTGGAGGGTTTTCTATGGCCAAGCCAAGCTAATTTTGAGCGGCCGGATATGAGGGTCTTTTTATAGGTACTGGCAGAGGCTTCTTGTGCTTGGAAGCACAAGAATCCTTGCCGGAGAAGGAATGTGGGAGATACCCATATCTCTCGTGAGTTCGCACGAGAGATTGGGTGCAAATCAGACCTTTGAATTGCGTTCAGACGAAAGGGAATTTCTCAGAGAATCTCTCTTTCAAATATGAGAGGAGATCTCTGAGGAATTAGGGAGAAATCCTCCTCAATTCCTCGCTGGAGTAGGACTCCTCCACTGTAATGGTGGAGGGACCTAATTGCAAAGGGTGGCAAGGAAGATAGGGGGTCTGCGCAATAGTTTTCAAAAGTTAGGGGTCAAAATGTAATTGGGTGGACTGTTTTGCAAAGTAGGTCAAGGTGACCTTCCCTTAGGTCCAAATTTTGGTACAAACCTAATTTGAACCTAAGGAATCCAATGGTGAAGTTGGATTTTAGGTTTAACCACGTTTGACTGGATATTTTACACAAAAATCCAAATTAGGTTAAATATCAAGCTAGGACCCCTACTTAGGTCAAAATAGGTTTCAAAGGTCAATTTGAGGGTTCTAAACCCTAGAGGATATTTTTTCATGAATTTTAGAGGGTTTAGTTAATTTTTATCATTACCAGAACCTTGTCGAATTAAGCGGGTCTATTTTAGGGTTATAAGAAGTCATTTAATTCTTAGATTGCACATGAACCCTTTCCTGGCTGAATCGACCCACTTTTTATCTTATTAAGATCATTTGACCTATGTTTAACCCCTGAGAAATCCCATTGATGTACTGCAATGGTAAAAGTACAGTTTTACCCTTTGTTTCATGTTTTCTTCTCAGAACAGTTATTTCTTGAATTAGGCCCTTCTCTAGGTTATGTAGGAGCTTTTATTCTCTTTCTTAGGTCAAAATGAGCTAGTTAGGGTTCATGATGATGTTCTCATCACCTACCGCCGGCGACCTCTCCGATGAGCCAAGTCCGATCGCCATCGACAACACCACCAACTCCGTTGGCCTCCCCTTGCCTCAACCAACCTCCATCAAGCTTCTTGTCGACCGCCAAGGCCCCACGAGTGCACATGGAAAGGTGGAAAAAATCCTCTGGGTTGAATTAGTAATTACATTTCAATGACATTGGTGGGATTTTAATTTTGGTTTTATTCTTTTATTGAGGTGGAATTGCTTGCATGACCCTGCACTCTTGAGTTATTACGTAGCTTTTCATATCCTCCTCATTTTGCATTAGATTGTGATACGGATCGCGAATTACTAGTCGGGAATGATATGTATGTGTGATTTTATTGCATTTGTGCCTTCCTATGATATGACCTGAAGTTGTGGTATAATTTCAATATATTTTTATTTATTTGTTATTGAGGATTTTTGCACCACACGATTTGCTACAATGCACTATATTTTCTTGATATTATCTGTGAAAGCAAAAAATTCTCTCGATCTTATGCAAGGTGTAGTGACCTTTCAAAGTTGTTGTTAGTACTATTCTACGCGCCATTTACTCTTACAGCTTTTACATATTATTGGGTTTTACTCTAACGTGAATGTTGTGCTTGGTTAGTGATGAGGGCCAAAAAACACTCTCAGACTTAAAAATCCGCATGAAGCCCAAAAAAGGATCTAGCTACTCGGATATTGGGCAAACAGGTGGATCCGGCTCTGCCCGACCCGCTTATGCTTAGACGGAGCCGGACCCACCTTTATCCAAGCAAATCTGGATAGGATTGATCTGTCGAAGGACTCGGGTTGACTGGAGTCAAAGAGGCGACAATAACACCCACTACACCCACATCGGTAGTAACATTGGCATTACCAATGTTGTTAATAACCAAATAATGAACATGTCGGAGAATTTGCGAGGACCATTGCAGAAGATCTTACGTTGTTTGGGTATTTCCTGTGCTATAAATAGATAGGAGAGACCCTCGAAGGTCCTCTTCACGCAGTCTGAGAGAGAAAAATAGAGACTTTGTATTACTGCTAATTTTAGTGGAGATTCGGGAGCATTGCCCTCCCCTTAGACATATACCTCTTGCGATGGAACTGGGTCACCAATTTCCTTATCTCTTTTCTGTGATTACTTGTGTATGATTATTGAGTCGGATCCTTTGTTTATGAAGGAGCTCGATCAATTGGCACTGTTTGTAGGAAGCGATTATTATTCGATAATGTTTCCATACTCCAAATCTCATCAATGGCCCATACAACTCGCAATTCTTCTCGCAGTGATCCCGAGAAGGCATCAACGCAGGCAGAATCGTGCGTCTCAGTGTCCAAGAGACGTCCCCAACCCACATAGCCCAATAAGGAGAAGCTGGCTCAACTTAGCCAGCTACTTGAGGTTCCTGGGTGAGATCCCCTCCTTGAGATGAAAGAGAGGGTAGAATAGTATGAGGCCAGACTGGCGGTTTTGCAGGATAAACTACAATCAGTTGCTAACAAACTCCTTGAGATCAAGCTGATCAAGGGGTTAGGCAAAATCCAGCCGGAGGAGCCCCAAAGTTTAAGAAGAGAAGAACGTTCGCCTGCGTGAACAACTCAAAAAGCTAAAATGTGAACTCAGTAACCAGAAATGGGAAGTTCCTCTCAGCATGCCAAAAGCTCCACGCCCGCCTTCATCGGGGGAGAAGTCTGGGGCTCAACCCTTGATGACCAGCGGTGAAGGCTCGATACCTAAGATCATCCACCAGGTCACTCGGGCAATGAGGGGTATACGCCCATACACTTACATCACCACCTACCCTTTCACTGAGAAAGTGATGATGGCCCCTTGCCGGAGAAATTCAAGCAGCCCATGATGGCCCAGTATGACGGGATGGCTAACCCCAACAGCTGTGTTGGGAGTTACTGCCAAATGATGCTGGTGCACAATTGTTCTAACAGAGTACTTTGCCGGGTATTCCCATCTTATCTATCCAACATAGCCCATGAGTGGTTCAATGAATTGCCGGCCGAGTAGATCACCTGCTTCCAAGAACTAGCAGATAAATTTTGCCAGTACTTTGTAGTGCAAATAAGGGTTAGAGACAATCCAGAGAGGCTATCAAAAATCTCGTAGCGAAGGAGTGAATCTTTCCAATCCTACCTGAACTGATTCAAGGGCTAGTATTTCAAGTGCAAGAAGACCCACGATGCCACAACCATCCAATACTTCAAGTCAGGCCTACTGACCCAGAGGTTTTGGTATGACATAGATGACTTCCTACCTAGAGATATGGCAGAGTTGTCAGACAGGGCTATGAGGTTCATGGAACAGGACAACCCTTTCTACTCCCATAACCAACTGGCGAAAGCATACGGAGACAATCTCAGTCTTGTTGAAGAGAAGACCTCGAGAGAGCCGACTCCTGTATCCATTCGTGGAAGCGGTCACTTCAACAAGCGGAAGGCTAACTTCCATGATAAGAGAAGCGACCGGCCCACCAAGGGCCAAAACAATGGACCTCGCCAGACCAGGCAGGAGTTTTTTGAAGAGTACACTCCCCTGGACGTGAACCAGGCAGACGTGTTGGTAGAGGTCTGGTATACGGACAAAGACCTGCTACCCCCACCAAAGCCTCTTAAGAAGAAGGCTGAGTCCAGACCCTACTACAAGTCCCAAAGGGCCTGGGGGCATGCTACTGAAGACTGCCAGGATTTGTATGACCAGATCGAGTCCTAAATCCGACACGGAAACTTAACCCATTTTGTCAAGAGAAATGAGGGCTAAGATAAGGGCAAGAGACCTATAGGGGGTCTAGAAGAGTATCATGAGGAGAAGCTCCAACATCTTTGCAAAGTCAACATGATCCTTATGGCGGAATAGGAGCCAGATGGGGTAATGGTCCGCCTGATCGAATAGGTTCACATCCCTCGACAAAGTACCACTGCCAGGTCTTGGCAGCAATGGTCACGTTACCCAGAATGCTCATCTCCAGTCGCTTGAACTCACCAACGTGGAGGTCAAGGTCATTTTCAGGGTCAACACTGCCCCAAGTCAGCAAGCCACCCCCTCTGGGTTAGCGCCCCACAGCACATTCCCTACTCTTCAATGGGGCGAAAGAGGCACCGTCAAGCAAGTGGCCTCTAAGTTGTTCGCCTCTCTACCTAACCCGGCAGAGCATATTGACTCGCTCTTGGTGACTCTCTTACTGCCAGGGCAGCTACAGCCTAGGCTCCTGGTGGACGAAGGCAACACCGTCGATGTCCTCTTTCTGAAGACGCTGCTTAAGTTGGACTTCAAAGAAGAACACGTTTCCTCGTCAACTCACCCGATTGTGGGATTCGGTAATTACAAGGTGATGCCGAAAGGGGAAATCAGCCTTCCCTTGTTCGTTTGTGATGGAGATAGGCATCTCAACAGGACAACTACATTCATAGTGGTTGGGTTGATGGCAGCATTTGATGGCATCATCGGTCATCCAACAACCCACGCCTTCCTCCTGATCCCCTCGTTTTTCCAATTCATGCTATTCCAAACTCCTCGAGGAGTAGGAATAGTACATGGAGATCAAACAGCCGAGCTAGAAATCCTAAGGATCGAGCTGGAACAATCCATGGAGCCAAGACCCCCCAAGCCTCAAAAATGGGAGAAGAAGAGAAGCCAAGTCCAGGCAATTCAACAGGAAACAACTCCGGCTGATCCACCAGCGACTTTAGAGCTCCAACCGAGCTCTTCAGCCATGGCTATCCAATTGTATCATGACGACGCTACCATGCTCGTCAAGGTCAGAGCGAACCTTGATCCCTCTCAGGTTCAATAGTTGTTACTCCTACTCAGGACCAATTTGGACATCTTTGCTTAGTCCGCCAATGACTTACCGAGGGTTGACCAGTCCCTGATTGAGCACCACCTCAATATTCAGGCGGGCACCCAGGTAGTCAAACAGGCACGTAGACATAATTCAAACAAATAGTGGCAAGAGACTAAGACTGAAGTCTAGAAGCTCCTTGAAGTTGGCTTCATCGAGGAGTCTCTGTACCTAGCATGGCTCTCAAATGTGGTCTTGGTGAAGAAAGACAACGGAAAATGGCAAATGTACGTAGACTTCACCAACCTGAATGAAGCATGCCTAAAGGATGAATTCCCCTTACCAAGGGTAGATGCTCTGGTAGACTCCTACAGTGGTTAGTCTCACATGTCCTTCCTGGATGCCTACAATGGGTACCACTAGATCAGCCTTACTCCGACAGACAGACCTCATACCTCGTTCATAATAATGGATAAGGGTTAGCTTTAGTATAGAGTCATGTCGTTTGCCTTGAAAAACGGTAGAGCAACTTACCGACACCTTGTAAATATGATTTTTTCTTATTTAATAGGAAAATCATTTGAAGTGTACATAGATGATAAGTTAGTGAAGGGATCAAACTTAACTCAACACTTAGAATATTTGGCAAAAGTGTTTCATGTCTTAAGGAACACCCGTCTCCACCTAAACCCCGAGAAGTGTGTATTTAGGGTTTCAGTTGGAAATCTTGGTTTCCAGCAGAGGAATCGAAGCTAATCCCGACAATATTCAGGCGATTGTGGCCTTGGAACCACTAAGTACACTGAAAGAGATGCGGTCATTAGTCAGCAAAATCGCCTCTTTAGGCCGATTCTTGTCTCGATCTTCTGACAAATGCATTCCCTTCTTTGAGTGTAAAAAAAGGGCAAAGGCTATACGGCTGCCCATTAGACTCCGCATTGCCAGAAGGCTTTAGAGGGAGTAAAGGAAGCACTCAGAAGTCCCCCCATCCCGATGGCTCCTAAGCCTGAGGAATCTCTTTATTTATACCTGGTGGCATCCATGTTCTCCGTCAGTGCCATCCATGTCCGCCGTCAGCGCCGTCCTAATCGATGAACGAGAACGGGGGCAACAACCAACATACTTCATCAGCAAGACCTATCAAGGTGTAGAAGCTAAGTATATGGTCATTGAAAAACTCATACTAGCTTTGGTGACTGCCGCTAGAAAGCTACGTCCGTACTTTCAAGCCCATACCATAGTAGTCTTATCTGACTACCCCCTGCGATGAATGTTACATAAACCCACGGGGTCAGCATGATAGATAAAGTGGGCTATGGAGTTGGCAAAATTTGACATCCAGTACCAGCCAAGGAGATTAATCAAAGGCCGGGTCTTGGTGGACTTTGTGGCCGAATTTACAAACCCAAATGCCTCCCTCACTCTGCCTTGGAAGCTATATGTTGACGACTCATCCATGACAGCCGAGTCTAGGGCTGGCATAGCCTTGACCACCCCAGCCGGCATTAATCATAAGTACACCAGTAAACTTGTCTTCTCAACATCCAGCAATCAAGTGGAATATGAGCCATGTTAGCCGGCATTCGGGTAGCAAAATCAAGAGGCGTCTCCTCGCTGGAAGTCTACACAGATTACCAGTTGGTCGCCAATCAAATCAATGGCGAGTACCAATCCCACGATCCAAATATGATATTGTATGTTAACAAGGTCAAGGAGGAGCTATCGGATTTCAGAACCGTTTCGATCAGGCGGATACCCCGATCCGACAACCCCCTGGTAGATGCCTTAGCCCGCTTAGCCTCAGTGATCCTACTCAAGTAAGAGGAGGATATCTGTCTTTAAACTTTGAAGGAGTCAACTGTACTGGATCCCAAGATGTTCACAATAGAGTAATCCATATCATGGATGATGCCTATCATCACCTATCTGAACATAGGCGAGCTACCCCCAAGGGAACCAAGGCTCAAGTCATTCTGCCTGTAGGTCTCCAGGTACACCTTGATAGAGGGGCAATTGTACAAGTAGGGCTATTCCGCCCCCTTGTTGGGCTGCCTTACAAAAGAGGAGGCATCTCAAGCTCTCCAAGAAGCCCACAGAGATATATGCGGGAACCATAAAGGATACAAGGCACTCTTGGCCCGGCTATTCCAAGCGGGATATTTCTGGCCCCAAATGAAGCAGCGATGTAAGGAATTCATGTGCAATTGTAACAAGTGCCAGCAATTTGCTACCCTACATCACTTGCCACCTAGAAAGTTAGTGCCTATCATGTCACCCATTCCCTTTGTCAAATGGGGCATGGACTTCACAGGCCTTTTCCTGCCAGCCCCAGCTCAAGGGCAGTTCATATTTGTGGCAGTGAACTATTTCTCCAAGTGGGTCAAGGTTGAGGCCATGGCCAGCCTAACAGTCGACAGGGTGGTCTCGTTCGTCCGGAAAAATGTCATAGCTCGGTATGAGATACCTCAATGTATTGTCATAGACAATGGTATCCAGTTCGTTTACAAGAAATTCGAAGAATTTTGCACCAACTGGGATATTCGCCTTTACTTCACTTCTGTGGGTCACCCCTAAAAAAATGGATAGGCGGAGGTAACCAACTGTACCATCATCTTAGCGTTGAAACGCCAACTAGATTCAGCCAAAGGGAGGTGGGCGGACAAGCTGTCGGACATATTACGAGGTTACAGGACCTGCCAAAGGACTTCCACAGGCCACACACCATTTAGTCTTATGTATGGCATGGAAGCTTAGCTACCTATAGAGACGATTCTCCCTACCTACCGAACGCAACTACATGACCACACCACTAATGATGATCAAGTCCTCCTGACCTTGAACCTCATGGACGAGTTAAGGGAGAAAGCATCAGAAATGACACTTAAATATAAGGAAGACATAGCAACCACCTACAACAGGTGGGTGAGCAAGCAAAAGTTCTCATAAGGAGACCTAGTCTTGCGCAAAAGTGAAGTCTCCATGCCAAGTCACTCGAGCGGGAAGTTAGATGCCCCATGGGAAGGGCCTTACAAAATTTGTAGAGATAGCCAGGTGACTTCTATGAATTACAGACTTTAGGTGGCAAGGCAATCCCTCCTACTTGGCATGCAAGTAATCTACATTTGTATCATGTATAGAAAGAAGGAAAAAGAATAATAAAGATAAAAACTTTTCCTTTCATTTCATTGTAAGTGTTGTCTGTTACAGTTGCCGGGTAAATGGACCATAAAAACAACAAAAAGAAAGCAGTTAATAAGGGAAATAGAAACACCACTACTGTAAATGCGGGCGAGTTCATTCCAAGTCTTCAAAAATATCAGCTCTAGGAGTTAAAGGGGGTGAAGAAACTACGTGAGAAGGGCTGACGGGGAAAGCAGGCGGCTCTACAACTCCTGACGGACTGACGTGCTGTTGTGCGTGTGTGTTAAGGAGTGTCGTTATAGTCGCACTTGCAATGTCGGTTTTAAAATAATTAAACGGAGGTGAGTTCGAGTGTCGGTCTCAGGGAGGCGTGAAAATTGGATTTTTACTTACCACTTGTTGTCACGGAAAGTGAGGAGTTTTTGCTTGCGAAAGGTGTGATTTTGAAAAGCGAGAGAGAGAGATAGAGAGAGAGAAGGTTTAGGGTTAGAAAGCTCTTTGTTTTGATCATGCAACTTGAACAGAAATTAAAATGGCAACTGGACGGAAAATAACTTCATTAAACATGCACTTGTAGTTCATAACTTACAACATTAAATACATGCTTCAACAAAAGTAATAGAAAGCTTAAAAGAGAGAGAGAGAGTGTGTGTGGAGAGCGACGAGGCAGCCACAGTGGTGAAGGAGGCTCCGTCGGCGGCTCGTCGTCTCCGGTGATTACAAGAGTGCCTAGAGCTAGCTAAGAAAGGGGTGGAGTAGTTGTAAGGGGGAGTGAATGCCTTGAATGGTGGTTGGAGGGGGTTTAAATAGAGTTAAGGGCTTCCTAAAAGAAGAAGGGGCTTTAGCGACATCCAGAGCGTCGCTAAAACTGCTTCCAAAAGCGTCGGTGAAGCCCTCTCGCCGCTGGTCAGCCGCCCTCCTCATGCCTTCTCCTCGTGCGATCCGCGGCCGCTGAACGAGAGCCGTCCGATCAAAGATTGGACGGTTGAGAGTCTTCCTCACCTACGATGGGATCGCGCCTCGGGTGCGCATGTGCGCGTGTGTCTTCGCTCGGAGTGGATGCTCATGAGCTGCGGTCACGCCACATGGCAAGATCCCGGCCGCCCGCTGCTGATCAGGCGGCCCAATTTCTCCATGCCCGTCGCCCGTCTTCAAATCCCACTTCGCGCGGCTCGAACGCGCGTCGTGTGGGTGCGGGCGTGCGCGCTCACCATTGCGCCATGCCCGCGCTTTGTCGCGGCGACCGCGGGCGGGCCCGCGAATCTCGGCCGTTCGATCGAAGATCGACGGCCGAGATTTGATCTCGATTGACTGAAGGCGCGGCGAGAGCGGGGGTGGGGCTGACATGGCGCAATCTGGGCTGTTGATCTCCAAATCAACGGTCAGAACTTCTTGGGCCCATTGTAGGAGCTTCGGTTGTCGAATTTGGCCGATCTTGAGTCCGTTGGACTCCGTTCGTCGTTTTGAATCCATCCGTGTGGTCCGATTGCTCATCTGTGGCCTGCTTTGACAAATGCTTACACAAATGGCCATTAATGCAGTTTATAAGCAATCTTGGTAAATGAAGCATGCAATGCTCCTATTCTACTTATGTTGTGCCTTTTATTCTAAAGATGAGCCATATTCAACATAATTATCACCCCCTTGTGTAGTGTTATCACGGACCCAGCTTGTCCATGTCCTCTTTAGGAGCTAGCTAATTCTCAGATGATTCTATAGGAGCCTTGTCCACGATTAGACTGTCAGCCTTTTGGATGTTGAACTCAGAGAAGAACCAGTCTATAAACCAAGTGCACAACTCCTCCACAGATGTCCTCTCGCCCTCCAGCAACGACTGCACGGTTGCCAAGGTATATTTGTCGATCTCCTTTGAGATTGTGTCCCAGCTCTCCTGCATAGATGGCTCATAGGCAAAGAATGCCATCATCGTCTTAGGGCCCAGCTCCGACTGTGCAGTACATTCCAACTCCAGCACCTTCTTTCCCTTGTCCTCCGTAAGTTGCTAGGCCTTGGTAAGGCTGGCTCTCAGGCTTTCCATAGCCGCCTCTGCATTCTTCTGGCTTACCTTTAGACTGACAAGCTCGTCGATAATTGTGCTGAAGTGAAGGCACTCTTCTTTAAGAGCTGTCTCATACCCCTCCACGGCAGAGGAGTGTTCAACCTTGAGCACCTGCACTTCCTCCTTCAATGAAAGCATATTAGTATAGGAGGTTTGCAGGCACTCAGACAAGTCTCACAATGCCACAAGATCCCTCTTGTGGGTCATAATGAGACTCTCCTCTAGCTTTTTCCTTGTATACTCGGCTCTTCACAGGTCTTGGCAGGCTTTCTTTAGCTCTTCCTGCAGCCTGGTCACTTGGTTGGGTGCCTGTTGTTGCGAGCAGAGCTTTCGTGTAGCCTCCTCAGCAGCCTTCTCCGCCCTCTCTTGGGTGATAGTAACATCCACGAGTAGACGAATAAAATTCCTCTACTCTACTATCACAGTCACAGCCCATTTGGCAACCATTTCAGCCACCTTAGTGGGGGTGCCAATATCGGGGATGTCCGATGGCATATATTCTTTCGAGACAAAGAATGTCCCGAGAGCTTCAATCTGTCATGGAGCACGAATGAGGGTATAAGACTCAATGTCTTATAAAAAGCAAGAATCAAGAATCAAACAGAAGAACACTTACGATGCGTAAACAGTTGAAAAAAATATTGTTAAAGTTCATCCCTCCCGGTTGGGAGGTTGCCCAAAATAGGGCATCATTCAAGTGCTGGAGCATATGCCTCTCCATGTTTGGGGCACTGCTTGAAGTGCCCACCTGAATCAGCACCACTCGACTGGGTGCGGGGCATTCAAGGGCCACTTCCAGTACGAATCCTCTAACAGACTTGACTATTTTCCCTATCATCCCGTCGCCTCCCCGGCCAGTGGGATTCACCAGCACCCTCGCACTCGTTGAGCTCCGCCTAAGGTACAGCTGTGCGAAGACACTGCCACTAAAGAAACCTCCGGTGGCAGCCATCTCCTATGTTGCTGCTCAAAGGCACCAGTAGAGCTAGTGAATGGGATGGATTGGCTAGCGGCCTCCGTCTGAGCCACCTTTGTAAATGCCTCGAGCGAGGAGTCGCTTAAAATGATTGTCCCATGTGGGTCCAACGGGTGAGACGAGTCCACTGAGACGTCCTCTGCCTCAACCCTGCCTAAGCTTGAGGAAGCAGGTGCTTCCGGCTCCCCCTTCAGAAGCTTCGCAGTGAGCCCCCTTCTCAGGAACTTCAAGGGGACCTCTGCTTCCTCTTCACCCACCACCCCCTTTCCTCTTTGCCTCTGTGAAGCACGAAGATTCACTCCCCTTGACCTGCTTTGATGGCCTGTCTTTCACACGTCAAGACTCACGGTGCGTGGAGCTACTACTTCGATGCTTTGGGGTATTCTGATGGGAGAACCACCCAAAAGCTGCACTAAAGAACAAAATGGACTTAAGTAAAGGGCGAAGGACATGCTTTCTAAAGCTATTGCCCCGCCCAACTTACTCCCCCTTGAGGAGAATGCCAAAATTGATGGGGATCCCATCCGAAGTTTGGAGGTTCGGCCATTGGTGTTGGTCTCCAACCGAACGGTTGACGCATGGCAGTTTGATCACCCTCTGGTCGTCTCGTTGATCTTCTTGTCTTCTTCCTTGGTCTACTTTTTGATCCTCCCAATTTGAATTGACCATTCTTCATCTTGTAGGTCCAATCTTATACATTGAAATCTTCATTTAAACCTACAAAACAAGATTCAAGTTCTCTCTTCTATATCCAAGTTAGCTTAGATCCAAGCTTGTTAGTTCGTCTCCTTGATGGAGATTCTTTCTCAACCTTTTGACTAGTTCTAACTCCATTTAACAATTTTTCAGAGTTCTTCTTAAGACATGCAAGCTCATCTTCAATGAAACTTATTTTGTCGATTAAAGTTGAAATCTCATATTTAAGCAATGTATTATTTTCTACCAATTTAGTGTTTTCTAAAATAAGGTCAGGATTTTCTAGAACAAGATTATTCTTTTCAGAATTAATAGAATCAAAAGAAGCATTTAAATCTTGATTTTTAAAAAGATTATCTACTTCAATTTTTAAGGTCCTAGATTCCTTTTTCCAATTTTTATTCTCTACTCTCAATGCTTTACTAATTTCATAAAGCTCTTCTAGTGCTTCTTGTAATTCTGAATTTGTAAATGAACTTGCTTTTTTGTTTGTTGGAGTTCTCATCCTCACTTTCGCTCTCCACGATTGCCATGGGACCAAGGCAAGCGGTTTCCTTATTAGATTTTTCTTCTTCTTCCTCTGAGGTCGAATTATCCCAAGTGGCTTGGAATGCTTTCTTCTTGTGTTTCTTTTCCTTCTCCTCCTTCTTCTTCTCCTTCTTTAGAAGAGGGCATTCAGGTCTAATGTGCCCCTTCTTGTTGCAATGATAGCAACAAGTTGGGCTTTCCTTCTCTTTCTTCTTATCCTTCTTTGATTTCCTAATCTTAAGAAACTTCACAAATTTGTTAGTTAAAAATTTAAGTTCCTTGTCATCAGAACTTACCTTACTATCCGATGCAGATTTGAAGGCGAGGGTCTTCCTTGGCTTTGGCTCTGGTGTATCCTTCTTTTGCTTCATCTTCGTCTCATAGGCCATGGGATTAGCTAAGAGATCTTCCATGTTGAGCTCCTCTACTTCATTTGCTTTTTCGATGACGATGACCTTTTGTTCCCACTTTGGTCTAAGGGAACGAAGAATCTTTCCTTGAAGCTCTCCCTAAATAAAGGTCTTACATAAAGCTTTAAGATTGTTCACTATAAGAGTGAACCTAGTGTACATCTCACTCAAGAATTCATTAGTTTTCGTATAAAAGGGTTCAAATTCTTGAGAAAGAACGTTAATTTTAAAAGATTTTACCTTGGAGGTACCTTCATGAGTTACCCTGAGCATGTGCCATATCTCGTATGCAGTGTTGCACTGTGAGATGCGGTTGAACTCCTCCGGGTTTAACGTGCAGTACAATGCGTTCATCACTTTTGCGTTGAGAGAAAGCTTGCAAGTCTACTGCTACGAGTAGCCTCGTTCGGGTCTTGCCGAGACTTCGTTTGGGGTTTCTCATCGTCCCCATAATGCGAAGTTGGTGGCTTGAAGCCACATCCTCATCCTCAACTTCCAATAGCCATAGTTGCTCCCGTCGAAGTAGGGCTGTTAAACGATAGACTGCCCCTTCGCGTGTCTCATGGAGAAGATGCTCCCCTCCATGATCTCGCGCGAGTGTGACTCCGTGAATGCAAGTACCTATTCTGATACCAATTGTAATTCCTGATGGAGGGGGTGAGATCGAGTGTGAAACGAAATAATGTGGAAATATAAAGAAACAATCTCACGAAAGCAATCTTAGAAATGACACGAGGATTTTTAGGTGGAAACCAAAACTCAGGTAAAAACCACCACCTAGACCTCTCGGTTTAGGATTTCCCGATCTACCTAATATATCAAATCTACTAACCGAGTCATTTAAATGAGGGTGACTCAACCTCTTACAACCACGCTACTTTACAACCAAGGGTAGCGTATCCTCAAACCCCTCTTCTTCACGAGGAGTATTTTGTCTCACGATAGAGACGGGAATTCGCAAAGCGACTACCTAATCATTAAACAATGTTACAACAATCCTATAGAGCCCAAAATAAGTATATATAAAATCTAACTTCTATAGGCAAAAGGAACTTACCTTGGATGGAAGTGTGTCGGCTAGTAGTGCGGTGTGAGTGATCCACGCACGACACAAGAACGCTCTCGTATGCAAAGGCAGGAGAGCGGGTGCATAGCTAGGATGGCGCTCTCAAATGTGTAGACTAAAGCTTGGAGAGCAAGATCACTTCTAAATGATTTCTTCTTCACTTGGACATAATATGATATGGAAGTAGTATGTCAAGATGTATCACGTGAAAATTCTTCACCGATGGAAGACATTGAAAGCAGAGTTTAGGTAGTACCACACATTAGTAAACAAGAGTGGGTGTGGATTAAACCCAATTACCAATGTACCCGTTGCCCCGAGTATTGATGTCTAGGTTGAGGTAGTAGTAAATCTCTCTAGATTTATATTTCACACTTCATTCCCTTTTAAGGTTACCTTATAGGGATTATAAATATTGATTTCCTTCCCTTTTCTTTGTCTTAGCTTCCCAAGGAGCTACAGAAGTTGAGGGATCGTCCATTCCCCCATTACAATGACGTTGACATCATTGTGGGTCATGACATTGCCACTAGGGAATTTGCAATGTCATCTCAAGTTGAAGAGGAGGAGGAAGATCATAGCAATGCCCAGTTTCATACACCCACACAAATCAGTTCAAGGATGATGTTGTTCTTGTCACTGCCTTCTTATCAAAATGACCTACCCTCCACCATACACTTCCCCAATCTGAATTTTGTGGATGGAGCTTTCAATCACACAGTCATTTGGAATTGGTTAGGACTATTTCTCGTACCAGTCCTCGAACCCCAACTTCCTAAACATTGGGTTCGCTTCCTATTGCTGTCAAGGGCCATCCTTGTCCAGCTTTGTCCCCAATGAAGGAGTTAGACCAGCTCAGGTGCAAAAATCTACTCCAATTCAAGAGTCATCCCCAAATGGTCATAAGAGATCATCCACTAGGAATACTACTAGTGGTAGGAAACGATAGAGAGCAACCTCATCTATAGCAGTGGCATCTGAACAAGTAGCAGAGACAAATGCACTCTTAAAGAAAATAGTGGACTACCATATTTCCAAACCGAAGAGACCAGACCTTTCTAAGGAGATAAATGAGTGCTTACGTTTGATGAGAGAGAAATTGCCAATGATAGAGGTAGATGACCTTGTCACCTTAGCGGATTTGTTCATTGTGGAGGCATAGAAGGTGGTGTTTCAACATATTCTAGATGACAATGGAGCAATTGCTACATGGCTACGGAAGCATCTAGGAAATGACTATAACCTATGTGGGTTTTTGGGTTTCGAAACATGGAGTTAGATGTGTCTTTGGTTGCCTGCGTTCTCAGTCCTCTTTATTGGCAATTTATGTAGACTCTATTCAATGTTTCCTATCTGGTTAATGATTCTAGTTGTTTTCTTGATTATGGTATGTAATCTCAAACTATTTCCGTTCTCGTTAACGTCAATTGGTAATTTGATTATTATGGGAAACTATCTACTTCTTGTTATCTACTTGTTAACTACCTTTCTTCTTTGAAAATTAGGATGAGACCACCTTTCTTCTTGGTTTGAAATAGATGATACCATTTCTCTGAGCCTCATCAAGTGGGAACAACTTAATGGCCTATGGATTGGAGACACCATGACTAGGAATGGATGGAGTGCAGTGTTTGCTCACTTCAACAACCTAAACAGCATGAACTTGTCAAAGCTGGCATTTCGTAATAGGTGGAAGAGAATCAAACATATGTATCGCCTGGTGAATCGCCTCTTGCATATGGAAGGTTGGATTTGGGACGAGACTAAAAGCCTTGTCATTTCACCTTCCCCTAACTCTTGGGATATGGTGAAACCAATATTTTGTCGGTCCATACGAGAGAAGCCATTCCCGCAATACCTCCTTGTGCTGGATATCTCAAGACATGACTAAATAGGTAGTTGTAGTACCGAAGTGGTCATATCTATGTAACAGAAACTGGTCATATCTATGTGGTAGTTGTATGGAACTAGTGTTCTATTATCTATTTCCCAGTGTCTATTTTGTGTTAGTGACTGTCATGTATGGTATCTTTATTCCAGGATAAATTAGGAATGGTTGTGGAGGTGGACTTATCTAAGTTGATGGAACTCGAATTTGGTTTACGTTGCAGTCTTCTTTGAAATTCTTCTTAGTAACGTAGGGCTTCTATCATGTTATATTTCATGTATTTTTCAATGTTGGAAATGGATTTCATTTATTCCAGGCAAGGACCCCTGGAGGCTTGATGAATACTCCAGCAATTCTGACGATGATGAAATGGCTATAGTAGAAATGATTCTAGCATTAGTGGTGCAGTATCCTGAAGATCACGAGCACATCCCACAGATACCAAGGAACATAAATCTTATGACAGGTCATATGTGGTTTGATGATGTACTTGCCGGTCACCCATCTAGATGTTACGATGAGTTCTGACTGTCCAAGGACTATTGAAAGACACAAGAAGCACCATAGTAAGGGAGCAAGTTGCCATTGTCTTATCCATTTTGGGCCTTGGAGACTCCAATCGCCATGTAATGGAACGCTTTTAGCATTCCAAGGAGACCATAAGTTGATATTTTAACAAGGGCTTGAAAGCTATTGTTGCCATAAGAAGGATTTCATCTGCCAACCACGAACTGACACCCTAGTTCGTGAGAAGATTGCAACCAATCCTAACTTCTATCCTCATTTCATGGTAACATCCAACCTAAGAAGATGTGTTCTCTGTCCACTTGTAGTACTTTTGAAACAATCATTGATCTCAAGTTAAATGCATGTAGGAAGTCATTGGTGCCATTGATGGGTGCCATGTATGGGTGACGGTGAAAGCATTTGACCAAGCAAGGTTTAGAAACCAAAAGGGGTATGCCAGCCAGAATGTCCTTGCAGCGGTTGGTTTCAACTTGGAATTTCTTTTTGTCGCTATCGGATTTGAAGGTTTCGCTACAGATATGCAAGTACTGCAATGGGCCCTTAATTATGGTGACTTTAGAGCCTTGTCTGGTCAGAGATACTTGGGTGATCTGTGATACGCAAGCACGGGGAGGTTCCTAGCACCGTTCGTGGTGTCTCTTACCACCTTCAGGAGTACAGAGGAAGTGCCTACCAGAATGAGAAACAATTATACAACCACTGCCATGCACAGCTGAGATGGGTGGTCGAAAGGGCATTTGAGGTTCTTAAGAAGCATTTCACTCTTCTGGACAAGAGGCTGTTCTACTCTTTTCGTATGCAGAGACGTATTGACATGGGTGTATGCATCATTTAGAATTTCATCTAACGTTTCACATCTGACGATTTGTTCTTTGCTGATGGTCTAGAAGAACTTGAGGATGTTGGTGACACGGAGGTGGGTCATGGAGTTGATGTTGATGAAGTTAGCAGTAGGGAGTTTATCCGTGACAACATTACTCGACAGCTTTGGGACGTGCACCGTCAACGCCATTGATCTACACGTATAGACTGTCCATGTATCGGTCTAATTTTGAATGCTTGGCCATGAGGCAGGACTAATAGTTATTTAGAACTATGTTCTCAAAGTTACTTTTGTTCATCGGTCGTACCCTCTACTTAGCTTGAATCGTGCTATTATTACCATGCCGTTACATTTTATTATCATATCTTTCCATCTTTCCAATGTTGGAAATGCATTGCCATTCAGTAATATTGCAGGTATGGAGAGATCTCCCGAAGGACTTACCCATTGTTGGCACCAGGGATGACAATGCCTATATTACAAGAATCGTGTCTTGGTGTTTGATAGAGGTGATCATGACAATGATTGTGATAACATGTTTGTTCATGATCGACTGTTCTATGTACGCCCTCGGGGAGATGCAGTAAGTAAGCTTCATATGCATACTCATCTCTCTTGACTCAGTTAGACTCCCATATTGATGGAGGTTTACATTAACCATTACATGTAGGGATGTGGTTACAAGAACTTGGCGATGGCTCATTTCTACACATTTCAATCATTGAAGGTTGAGTTTCACTTCTTAGTAGTACTATGTGAGAAGTTGGAGAAGTACAAACGTCTTAAAATATCAAACGAGGCCTACATTCAGCAACTCCAGAAGGACCTCTCAGAAATGAGTGCTGCATTGGACGCCACTATAATGAATTACCATGCAATGGAAATAGAACTTCATAAATCTCAAGTTGAAATTGATTTCTCCAAACAAAGGATTGAGGAAATCTAGGAGGATGTTGGGGTCATCTCAGCTATGCGAGATGAAACCCTCATCACAAACATGCGAGGAATGCATCTTTCACAGACAATCACATATTTTAGTACCGTATGGTAGTATCAGTATTCCCCCTTTTTCAATGATAAAATGGACCAATAATGCATGCTTGTTGACATGTAAACTTTAGCATTATGGTTGTTCTTATCTTCTACATGTTCTTCACATGTAGTTCAGTATTTTCATGGAATTTGCTTTTCTTTCAATTCACATGTTATGACTACTTTAATTCCAGTGTTCCTTTTATTATGATGTATTAATCTCTACTTCCATTTTCTTTACCATTACCATATTTGGCAATGATGATATTTGGACACAAATTGGAACATGGGTTTAACTAAATACGTGAGTCTTGTGATAAGCAAGCGTTATATAGGTGACCTATCCTGGACAACTCACTTGAAGCATGATGGATTGGTATGGATGGTAATGTGTAGGCAAACCCAACCCCTACGTTGGTTAAGTAGGGTGTTGGCATCGATGGCCGTTGATTGAGAGATTTCATTTTTCAGAAAAATATGTCGTCGTTGTAATGTAAATCATGGTGGAAAAAAAATCCCAAATTAAAAATATGTATCACTGAAAGCTAACAACGATGGATTAAGTCATATCCACAGAGATGAACAAATGTAATAAACTCATGAATAATTTCTTTAAATCACTCTAATCAATGTTTTCCATCATTAATCACAAATGGTCGAGAGAAGCCAAGGTGGAGTAACAAGTATGTAAGAATCAAGTACATAAAATCCAAATACGTCTTCTACTGTGCAACCAACTATATTTCAAATCAAGCCAATATATGTGAGAATACTCCTAACTCAACTGATGTAATGACAATTAACAATAAATGATTCTCCAAATTATTATCAACCAACACTAACTACAAATCAAATCTATATATATATCAAGAATCATATCAAGTAGAGATAACACATAATTTCTAAACTAATTCATGGGACAATATTCCAGGAAAAATAAACTCACATGGATCTTTACCAACAAAATCAGCCTACTACTGTCAACTCCCACACTATTGAGTTAAATTCAATGTGTGAAATCCATGTGTAAAGTTGAGAGGGAGAGATATAAGCAATATAACCAAAAAATGGGGGCATGACAGCAAATCATTCATTGATTAAAATATGATAAACCAATACTTCACCTTCTTCAACCATGCTCATTTCTAGCAAAACAGGGAAGTGCTTCTCTGGCTCGCCCGCATGCGTGGAAGGGTTGGTTAGAGGTGTGGCTCGTCGGAGGGGTTGGGTCGGAGGAGAGGAGCACTATGGTGGTGGTGCAACGACACGTGCGGCCGGAGCTAGTCGCTGGAGATGAAAAGGGGCGGCGGCGATGTTGTTATGTTGCCTTTGCTTGGAGCCGCGCGTGGTTGAGGAGGGGTTGTGTGAAGATCAAGTGGCACACAAGGGTGTGTCGGAGGTGGCTGGAGGTCATCGACACATGCGGAGGGTCGTTGACGGCCGAGGAGAAGGTGGGCGGTGTTGGGTTCCTTGTCTTTGGTGGAGCAGGTGGAGGAGGAATAAGAAGAAGGAGAGGAGGCCAGGTGTGTGCATGGGCTGGCGGTGCTGGCTGCTTCGCACGAGGGTGTGGAGCACGGCCTGCTGTGCGCCGGTGGGTGTGGGCGCGACCGTTGGCGGTGGGCACCGGCTGGAGGGAAGGCGAGGCCGTACGTGGGGGCCTCTACTATGCGTGGAGGGTGTCGGTGCAGTTGTGGTCCTGTTGAGGGGGGTGTGCTCCATGTTGGCAGGGTGAAGGAAGGAGATGAGTCCTGGGGAAGTCGTCGATGAAGGAGTGGTCGGTGCTGTCGTGATGGCGAGGGCAGTGGTGGTTGTTACTGCCATCGCGAGCGGAGGTGTCGTGGGAGGACGGAGGATGCAAGGTCGAAGAGGAGTCATCGAAGACGTGGGGGCTCGTGGTGATGAAGCTCGTAGTCGTGGTCACGGCACAAGCCACACGCTGCCTTCGTGTGGCTTGCTGTGGTTGCTGCGGGAAGGAGATCCGAGGAAGAGCGGGACATGGTCGGTGGCTCGCGGTGGTTGATGAAGGAGGAACACAGTGGTGGTTGTTGTTCGAAGTGTCGAGGCGGAGGCTCGCTGTGGTGTTCTGTTGGGGAGTGGACATTAGTCTTCGTGGTTGGCAAGCGGTGGTGACTTAGGTCCTGTTGGGTGGAGTGGAAGTTGAGGGTCCCTCCCTCGTGGGAGGAAGATGATCCCCCGTGGAAGGGGGGGGGGGGGGGGGGGGGGGGGTGTGGCGGGTTCTCTTTTGATTTTATACGTGGGTCTCTCAAATTGAAAGGGAATGGAGGTTGATTTTTGCATGGGATCAAGAAAGGAAATGCTTAACTATGTTAGTAGATTGTAGGGAAATAAGAGACAGATTAGAGAGGAGAGATCATTTTTGTTGATTTGTGTCAAATCTCATGGGCTTAAATAAAGCAAGCTTAAGAGATCTCCAAGTTGATTTCCTTGTCTTTTAAATGTCAAACTCAAATGTCAAAGTGTTTTTTCAAATCTTGATCCTCAATTAATTCCTGCAGAAAAATGTCAAAAACGATCATATATTAATTACAAAAATGTATGCATGCAGTATACATCAATTAAGCAAAAATGCAGGAATGTCAAAACACGCTTAACTAATTTCTTAGGTAATGTGTGCTTACAATCTTCCTTCAACTTACAAATTAAATGCTCTTAGACATAATAAAAATCCACTAAAGTGGACCTATCAGCTATGCTTGGCAACCCCAATCCATCATGTTGATTTTGAAATTAAGCTCATTATTACTTGCTTTGATTGTTCTCTCATTTCTTCGCTTTAATACCGATTTCCGTCTTGCAATTTAATATTGCTTGTTGCTTATTCTCACTTTTTCCGGTTCACTCTTGCTGGTTTCTTTCTTAATTTTTGCTAGGCTATTTTGCTACTTTATTGGTTGATACTTTTTGAGTTGCTTTCAATCATTAAGGCCATCTATCAATTGTTGTCTTTGGTTGAATCTTGCTTCTTCCAGTTTTTTGTTTCAGTTCGTTGCTGCTTGCTTTAGCTCCTCTATTTAGTTCTTTCATGCTTGTTTAAATTGGTTTTTTGCAGCATAATAGTAGTACTTGAAATAGATTCCTCTCACTTTCTTTCCAAATTAATCGGATTGCTTTCTAGATTGGTTTTGTTACATTCAAGGTCATCTCTCAATTGGTTAATTAGGTTGAATCTTGCTTCTTTTAGTTGATTCATTCAGTTCGGTCAGGCTTATTTCCACTCCTTTCAGTTGTATATTATTTTTTCCATTTCTTTCTTTTAAGTTTTTATTTCTAGCTATTTGAGAATGCACTCTCAGTTTCTTTCGATTAAGCATATTTCTTCCATTCTAATTTTTTTTCGTTTCAGCATAAGTCCAATATTATGTTTCCTAGTATTATTTAGTGATTTAAATGCCGACGACATGCTGTTGGCAAGGCCTTTTTTGAGAAAAGCCCATGCTGACATGGAGTAGGTGTCGAAATGCCAGGATTTCGTCGACATGCTGCCAGCGGCATGCCAGCGAAATCGATGCAAATATCAAGGCTGCTTCTGGTTTATCGTTGGCATTTTTGTTGGCATGCATCGACATGCCTACGAAATGCACATTTAAAATTTCATCAGCACAAAAATTGGCATTTCGAACCTTGGTACTATTATGTCATTTCAGTTTAGATTTGGTTTGCTATTTTAGTATTTTTCATTTGCAATTGTTGTGTTGATGTGCAATTCCTTTTTCCCTTCGGTTTAGCATACAACGATTCTCTACTATTGGATTTCTACCATTGCATTACTTCCATTCTTTCTACTTGGTGCCGTTATAGGATTAGGTTTGCCATGGACATAGGGCTAGTCCTTGACTCACCATATGTGAAGATATTATTATGTGATACCTGAGACAAATTACATTTCAACTCAAATTACATGTTCATATGTAATAGGAACTACAGCCGTTAACTTTGTGTAATCTCATTTTCAAATAGTGAGTCCACTTACTTGCGCCATCCATGATTTCAAGTTTCATTTTATTCAAACAATATAAATTAACTTCTCATTTGTATTTGTATGTTACCAACAATGAGTCAATCTCTGTTATCATGTTTGCTTGAAGACACATCATATTTGGTTCTCCGATGAAGATATATGTCGTCCAATGTGTCATGTCCGATTGGATGTTGGGACTGATGTGGATATTTCATCCATGAGAAATGTCATATGTATCTTTTTGATTTTCTTATTAAGTACAAAAAAATATAACCTTATGAAAGATGTTGCATTCATGTAAACCCTCTTTGATGTTGTATACATTTCAACTTCATGTTTATATAATGGTAATCTTTTTCTTCGTATTTCCAAAATAATATTATTTTCAAATTGTTACCTGATAAACGTCAGTTTATCATCATTCTTATGCATTAAAATAAACCTAGCTCTTAGGATTTTACTCCGCAAATGGATTTTTGGACTGCATTTAGGCATTAACTAGGTTAGGCATGCATTACATTTTCTTTTGTTGTTTTAATGTGTTTTTTGTGAGTGTTAGGGATGAATAGATATACAGATCCCTAAAACCCTAGCACTCAAGAAGGCAAATGGTGAAGGAGGAGCTCAGACTAGTTGGAACTCAGCTTGATCTAGCTCACCACAGCTGGAACCTAGCCCACTTGAACTAGGGTTAGCTCATGCCAGCTCCATTCAGCTAATCTCAGCAAAATGGCAGCTCAAAAGAGTTCATCTTAGCTCACCCTAGCTCAAGTCAACTCAGATCCAGCTCAACCCAGTTGAGTCTAGCTCATTTTAGCTCCCACTAGTCTATAGGGAGCTCTAGCTAGCTCAGCTGAGTTGACTAGAGTTCACCCCAGCTCAGATCCAGCTACATCCAGCTCCACTCAACTCCAGCCAGTTGAAGAAGAACTCATCCCAGCTCAGGAAGCTCAAGTCCAGCTCCTGGGGACCCAGCTTAGCTCAAGCTAATTGAGCTAAGCTACCTTAGCTGTCTCAACCAGCTCAATCCTCCCCGGGAGCACCAGACCCAGCTCACCTCAGCTCCATCCAACAAAAGCCAGCTCACTTTAGCTTGGCTTAGTAGCTAGCAAAGAACTAGCAAGCTAAGCCAGCTGGAGTAGCCCCATGTTGACCTCTTCAGCAGCTGCGAGCTCCACTTCAGCTCCGGATTCTTCAGAACCAGCTCCTCCCTCCAAACCCTAGCTCCAACACCTCCTCCTCTACTCCACCATTAGCTAAGCTAGCTTAGCTTAGCTATGCTCCAGCTTCCTTGGCTTGTACCACCCAAAAACCTTACTTAACAACTCCACCAACTAGCTCCACTTAAGCTCCACATAAGCTAACCCTACTTGGCGCCAACCTAGCCTACCCACCACCTCCAAAAGACACTTAAAAGTGGCACCAAAACCACCCTAACTACCCCCTTGTTGGCGCCACTTTTCCCTCCAAAAACCCCCTTCATCTCCACCACACATCTCCCCTTAAACCCATCTCCACCATCCACATAATCCCACCTTCTAGAAGCCTCAAAGTTGGCGCCAACCCATGGCACCTCTCCATGGTTGGCGCCACTTTTAGGTGTCCCTTGACCAACCCTAACTACCCCCCCTACACCCCTTAGGTGGCACCAACCATCCTTAACCCTAGGATCAACTAACCACCTCCATCTTCCCATCTTAGCCCTCCATTTCAAGAGTCACCTTAATCCCCCATCCTACCCTATAAAAAGACCACTACCCACCACCATTCAAACCATCCTTGGCTAGCAAATTCACTCTCATACTCTACCTAAAGCCCACGCCCAAGAGAGAAGAAGAAGAAGAAGATTAAGGGGATATTCTGTCCCTTTGGTGCCTTCCCCTCTTCCCTTCTCTCTTGAGACACGCCAGCCAAAGGAGGAGCCAGGAAAGGAAGATCTTTGGAGGGGATCTTGAAGGTGGTCCACGCCACCTTGGAGGAGAATTTGAGGGTGGTGCACGCCCACCCCTTGGAGGAGAGCATTGAAGGTGGTAGCATTCACCTTAGAGGAGCTCTCAAGGAAGGAGAAGAAGGAGGCCCTCTTTTCAAGCCAAGGAGAAGCTAGGCTTAGAGCAAGAAGACTCCCTTCACCAAATTTTGCAAGAGGATTTGTGTTTCTTTTATTGCTTTTAGATTTTTTCATTTCTAGTAGAAGCATTTCTCTACTTATCTTTGAAAAGAACACAAATTCTAGTTAATCAAATTACCTTCTTTTTAATTTCCTATTGCAATTATTACTTTTGTTCTAGCACTTATTCTACTTCTACTCCCTAATTACTCTAGGCCTCCACTTGCCTAGAGTGACCTTAGGTAGTGGTCATTTTAATCTCTTAAGTTTTAGCTTAGCATTTTAGGTGTTAGCACTTTTTCATCACAATTCGCACTTTGCCCGTTTATTTCAAAACAAAAAAAAAATATATATATTTAAAATACCAAAAAGAAAGTTGAGATTTATTTTTAGCAAGAGAATTGAATTGCAATTTTCGCCACCTTGGATGACCCTAGATGCTCCCCAGCTAGGATACACATTTAAAAGCGTATGCGAATTCGCGTGTTACGACATTAAAAACCCGTTTTTACAAATCACGCGACTTTTCGCATCATTACCTCCAACTGATCTGGTCAATGCATCTGTAACAATGATATTACATTGTTATTTTTTCAAAAATATTTACAAACTCATACAAGTTAACCTAATTAGCAACCAAATGCCCATCTTAGGTTATTTTCAACATAATTTAATAATCTTGAGTCACATAAGAAGAAGGCAAATTTGAATATTAACCCAATTCATACAATAAACTTGATTATTACACAATCTCTCGTTTCATTTACGAAAAATATTTAACTTCTTTGAAGTGCCTATACATACTAAAATACTTGGTAAATTTAACAATGTAAACCATATAGCTCTACCCATACAAACTTCAAAATTCATACTTCTTACTCAACTAACATATTATTTTCCAATAATTAGAAATCCACCTCTTCTTTTTCAAATGAAAGTAAATCATACTTCAATTTTAACTTGTTAATTTCCAATAACCATAAATCCACATCTCCTTTTTCAATTGCAAATTAACCCATTGAAGAAATTAATATCAACATAACATTCATTGCCTTCTTATTGCATTATTTCAACACACCCATCACTACCATTTAACCAAAATACAACATCCATGTCAAGGGTATTTTCGACAAATATTAAATTGACAATCACTTAATTTCCTAAAAAACAAACCACACTTTCACATATTCCCTCTTTTTATTCCATGAAACAAACACTTCAACTCCTCCAAATAAAAAACATTTCCCACTTATTCCACATTAACTTCATTATCAAATCCAAACATCAAAAAGCACTTATTCCTTCATTTATTCCATCAAAAGCTATTCCAAGTAATTCCTCGCACCAAACACAGCCTTGGACCCAAGAAAAAAATTTGTAGGCATTTAAAAAATAGCTTTTGTTGATAATGACACTGAAAACATGACTACGTTGATTTAGGAACAAAGCCAACTTTAGAGGAGGGGGTGAATTTTGGTTTAAATTTAAGTGGAAGGATCATCTTTATCACATAATAATAAAGTTGATCCTTCAAGTGTTGGCTTTGGTTCAAGTTTATATCTAGTCTAACTATGGTAGATGATGAGGGAGGAAAATGACCTCACGAAATAAGTCCAATTGACTCTTGATTAAACTAGCAAGATCTGTTTGGACTCGATTCGCACGAAAATGCAGAGAGGAGAAGGACCACCGAATAGCTACAAGTCAATGCAATAACTCCCTATTATCTCTCCATAACTTCCACACTACTGTGGTGGTTACACCTCCAAATGTGTAACCTTCCACGTTTGTATTCTATAAATTGATTCCCAATCCACAAGGAAAGGGGGACATATCCAAAGGGGTAACCAAAAGGCTCTTCAACCTATTACGTCATGTATTATTCCCACCTATAATGGATATTGAGGGTTAGATCTCCACAAACGTACACCCGTCAAGGGTGGAATTAGGTCAACAATCGCCTGTATTCATATGGTTGCTTGTATATTTTCATTTTCGTAGATATATTACATTTCTTGCATTATATAAATCTTTTGATATCTCTCAGCGACTTTAACGGCAACCTTCGAGTCTCATCAATAGATAAGGTCAATCCTTTTATTTGACAACTCTTGAATGGTTGAATAGTTGACTTTGTCCTATCCATTTTTTTCAACTCTGCATTGCTACTAGAACCTAAAAGAAAAATAAAAAATATTGTTGCTAGAACATGTTGCAATAAGATTCAAGCAACAATCAAAAGGAAAAAAAAGTTTCCATTGTCATACTCAAACACTAACAAGAACAAACAAAGAAACACATCAAAGAAAAAAATGGTTTTTTGTTTAGCCTACCTTAGGACTAAATCACGTTCAACGAACTTCCTTTTGCGAACCCGCTTATTATAGGAAGCAACGAACCCTTCTTTGTAATGGGAGGCAGAAGCTGACGCTTCCTCTCTTATTTCATTGATGAGATCAACTGCGAGATGGACTCGCTTGTCATTGGTTTGTGGATCGTACTACTGTGCTTGTCATGTTGGGAGGATAGTATCTGATGAGCGAGAAAATCGTTGCGAAGAAAAGTTGGATTTTGGAAAACTCGAGTCGTTGTAAAATTCGCAAGAAAATCCGCTATCAAATAAATCTTACCAAAACTCTGGTGAGTCCCGAGTCGAACACGGGGAGGGTACGTCAATTATATTTTTTTGTATTTTTTTTATAAAGAAATCATTTGCAATGCTAATCTACTTACAATATTAATAAGAGAGAGAGTAATAATTTTATAACTATGATAATGTTAATTACAACTAATTACTACAACTATAAAGCTGAAAATCTATACTAGAAAGTGATAAAAAGATAGGGGATGAGAAATTATCCTCCTCGACAAATGCTTGGAGGACGAGCCAGACAAGCGACGCTTAAAGGAAGGAGAGCAAAGATGGAGGAAGGAGGGAAAATATGGAAGAACCGGGGACAAAGTTGGGCGTCAACGTCACAGGATCTTCTTCAGGAACGGGGGCGAGAGGACGGCTGGCGAGAGCTCTGCGAAGGGGGTGAGAAGTGGAAAATTTTATTTTTAACTCTAGCAAAAATTCCCGTAGCTTGGGAGAACTAGAGTGAGCTTGAGAGAAGGAAGGAATAGTGAAATATGTAGGGCATAGGGTCCTTTATATAGGTGAGGTGATGAGGGTAGAAAGGTTACTTAAAAGCTCAAATATTAATATCAAGGTCTTTAGTGACATTTATGAGTCATTATAGCTGCATGTCACTGACAGCACACCTCAACGTGACTCGCTCATCGCTGATCCGATGGCTCACATGCTACCACGTCATCGCCTCTTCATCTCCAAGCATTATGTGCATGGATCAACTCTAGTCGTCCAATCAAGATCGGACGATTGAGATTGCATGCCTGCTACTTCACCTTCATCAGTTAAGGGGAGATGCAGCCACCTTCCACGCCGTCCGATCATGATTGGAGGGTCGAGAATCACCTCCACCTGCGCTTCAAAATCGTGCCTCAACAAGTCTAATCAAGCATCTGATGTTGCGTCATCTCGCATGTGCAGCCTCGCCTCCATCCAACGTGCCACATTGCCACATCTGTAGCTGCTCAATGGTGATCCAACAGGCGAATTGCGCTGTGCGCCTCTTCTCGCGGATTTAATCTGCTCGTGTGGACTCGAACCCACGTCACACTCTCCGCGTAGGATGCTCGACCGCTGCGCTACGTCCTCAACTTTGTTGAGTTTTTGTAATTAACGCTCATGCATTCTCTACCATTGGATCTCAATCCAACGGTCAAGATCTGATGGTGCAAATGAAGAAGGAGAGATTCGGTGGCTGTTGGTGGCTTGCATGGCATCACGTGGTGCCATCTAGGTTGTCCATTTTCCAATGCTTGTAGATGGTGCCATGAATATTGGATTGGGTCGATTTTCACGATGTTGCGCTGCGATCATCAATTCAAACCCATCCATGCGGTTGGATTTGTCATCTGAGGTGTAGATTTGCACCACCTTGCCCCTTGACCTTTGATCTTCTTCGGACTGCATATGATGCCACGGAGGTCCGATCGAGGCAATCTCGGAGGTGTTGGACTCCGATTGTCGCCTTGCCTTTTAACCATAAAAAGAGACAAATTACTATACAATTTCTACAATCTATTCTAAATGCATAATGATGCATGCTATGCAATATTTATAATGCTGAATGCAATTATATGCCTAAGAACACTCATAAATAGATAGTTTATGTGAAATAGATGTGTCTACATCACACCCCCATGCTTATCTTTTGCTAGTCCCTAGCAAAACTACATTCTCTTTATACATAAAATTAGGATCAAATTACTTGGGCAATAGTTATTTCTCGGCACTAAGAAATTTCTATTAAAGACCTGAACTACAGAGACTTAATAGCACTCGGGTGTCTGCCAAAATGTAGACCGCCCCCAAGCCCTCGCCTTATTCCAAAGAAAATATTTTTTTCTTTTTCTTCTTTTTTAATTTTTTTGGTTTTTTGAGTTTAGAGTTTTGGGGCAGCTTTCTACAGCTAGCCAACCCACTCAAAACTTGAAAAGAACTTTAAGTTTTAAGCATCTTTTTATGACTGTGACAGACTCACTGATCGGCAATCAGAACGGACTTCAGGTTTCTATGAACTCTAGGTGACCCTAATAAAGAATTTCTACCTAAAGGTGTATCTGTTCGACTGGTAGCTTTCTCCCTACTTTTTATTTTTATGGGGTCAACACAAGGGCGAATCCGGTATATATCTCCACAGTTTATTCTACTTCCCCCATGACAAGTTATGCAATGTCCTCATTGAAAATAAAAGACATAAGAAAAGAGCAGAGTGAAGAAAATATCACCTATATTTTGTGATGCTCTGGTTAGCTCTAAGTCAGACTGTACAAATGCTGAGTTTAATGCCATCAACTAGGTGGGGTCCAACTAAAGAAGTCAGATCAAGGTCAAAGCAACCTTGTCTGAGACAAGTTATGGGATAATACGATCAACATAAGGTTTTAGTCGTTGTCTGTTGACCTTGAAATAATTACTCCTCTTTGGGTCAAAAATCTCAACGGCCCCATTTGGGAATATCAAATTAATGATGAGTAGGTCATTCCATTTCGACCTAAGCTTGCCAGAAAAGAGCTTAAGTCGAGAATCAAAGATCTAGACATTCTGGTTCGGCTCAAAGCTCTCTTGTGATACCAACTAGTCATGAGGAGCTTTGGTCCTACCCTTATAGATCTCGACGTTCTCATATGCATCATTTCTAAGCTTCTCCAACTCAGATAGTTGGAGTTTCCTGGTCTTTCCGACTAAACTAAGGTCAAAATTGCATTTCTTAATTGCCCAGAATGCCCGATATTCAATCTCTATGGATAAATGGCACTCCTTACCATACACCAGACGAAATGGTGACATGCCGATAGGCGTCTTGTACGGTAGGCCCAAAGAGTGTCATGAAGCTTTTGAGTCTAGTCTTTCCTATCAGGCCTAACCACTTTCTATAGGTTTTTTTTGATTTCTCGATTGGAGACCTTGGCCTATCCGTTTGTCTAGGGGTGGTAAGGTATGGAAATTCTATGATTCATCTCGTATTTTGCCAATAAATTGTGAAACTGGGCTTTGGTGAAATAGGTACCACCATCACTGATGATGGTCCTCGGGATCTCGAACTGACTGAAGATATTCATCTTGACAAAATCGATGAGCACCTTGTGGTATTGGTTTGAGCGGGAATAGCCTCAATCCACTTGGACATATAGTCAACAGCTACGAGAATGTATTGGTGTCCAAATGAAGGGAGGAAGGGTCTCACGAAATCGATGCCTCAAACGTCAAACATTTCGACAGGAAGAATTAGGTTTAGACGCATCATGTCTCTCTTGGCTATGCTCCCAAGTGCCTGGCATCGGGAACATGACCTCGAGAACTCCTGGGCATCCTTGAATAAAGATGACCAATAAAATTGAGATTGAAAATCTTCGTAGCTGTCTTTTTCCTAGAGAAATGTCCACCACATGCAGATGCATGGCATAACTCAAGTATACTTTGGAACTCATTCTCCAGGACACATTGGCGAATAATTTGATCAGAGCTGATGCGATATAATCCGGGGTCATCCCAAAAGTAATATTTGGGCTCAGATATAAGTCTATCCTGTTGCTGCTTGGTCCAATCCTGGGGGATTTGACCAATTGCCAAATAATTCACCATGTCAGCAAACTAAGGGGTTTGGACACCCGAAACTGTAAGAATTGCCCTGTCCGAGAAGGTGTCAATAATTGAAATATCTGGACGAGGAGAATCGATTAGGATTCTCGAAAGATGATCCGCAACTACGTTTTGTGCCCCTGATTTGTCTTTAATTTTAAGATCGAATTCTTGAAATAAAAGAATCCATCGGATGAGCTATGATTCTCAGGGCGGAGTGATCGGTATAGATGATGACATGAGATCTTGAAAGATATCCCCTGAATTTTTCCAACATAAATACTACAACTAGCAATTCCTTTTCTGTAATAGTATAATTCCTCTCGGCCTCATCAGAGTCTTGCTAGCATAGTAGAAGATAGAGGACTTTCTAGCAATCTTCTGACCCAAAATAACCTCGATCGCGTAATCAGAAGCATCAATTATGATCTCGAATGGGGCTATCTAGACCAGTGGTTGCAACATCGGAGCACAAGTGACTGTCGTTTTGAGTGAATCAAATGGCTTATGGCATGATTCATCAAATTTGAATGGCGTATCTTTGGCTAGAAGGTTGCTCAAAGGCCGAGCAACCTTGGAAAAGTCCTTGATGAATCTCCTATAAAAACCCACATGAGCAAGGAATGTTTAGATTTGTTTAACAGATGTAGGTGGAGGAAGTTTGAAGATAGCATCCGCCTTAGCTCGATCAACTTCAATTCCTCGATCAGAGACTACATGACCCAAGACGATGACTTCCTATGTCATGAAGTGACTCCTCTCCTAGCTAAGGACCAACCGTGTTTTGATGCATCTCTTAAGGATCAATTCCAGATTAGACAAGAAAGTTTCAAATGAATCTCCAAAAATAGAGAAATCATCCATGAATACTTCCAGACAATCTCCCACCATGTTAGAAAAGTTGGCAAGCATGCACCTTTGAAAAGTTGCAGATGCATTGCAAAACCCAAATGGCATTCTACTGCATGCAAAGGTTCCGTAGGGACAGGTAAAAGTTACCTTTTTCTAGTCTTCGAGATGGATAGGAACTTGGTTATATCCCAGATAACTGTCCAAGAAATAGAAATACTTTTGCCCGACTAACCTTTCAAGAATTTGGTTGATGAAGGGCAAAGGGAAATGATCCTTTTTTGTGGCTTTGTTCAGCTTCCTGTAATCGATACAAACTCTCCAAGAGGAAGCTGAACGGATCGTGATAGATTTGTCTTTCTCGTTAGTCACTATGGTAATCCCAACTTTCTTGGGAATAATTTGCATGGGACTAACCCAGTGACTATCTGAGATCGGGTATATGATACCTACATCAAGACACTTGATGATTTCTTTCTTGACCACTTCTCTCATATTGGGGTTCAATCTCCTCTGCATCTGGTGAGAAGGGCGGGATCCATCTTCCATAAAAATCTGATGATTACAATAAGATGGCTCAATCCACCTAAGGTCATGAATGGTCCAACCAGTTGCCTCTTTATGTGCCTTAAGGACCTTAATCAATTTTAATTCTTGCTCCTTAGTCAAGTTTGCACTGATAATCATAGGGAGAATCTTCATTGGTCTTAAGAACTCATATTTCAAACTGCTGGGCAATGGTTTAAGTTCTAGCTGGGGTGGGCTGATAACAGAAGGTAGGAAGGATGCTGTTGAAGATTCATCAGGATGATCTAGTGGAAGAGGTTGTGAATGAACAAAATCAATAACCTCTTCGAAATGTGGTGGGTCAGCCACAGAAGGTTGTGGTTCATTCATGCAGGAAGAATCCTTAAGAACGGTAACAGCCATGCAAGTCTCAGTGTTCAGATCATTATCCTTGAGTTCCTCAACATATCCACAATCCTTAAATTTGTTAATCGCCTTAAAAATATCGAGTTTCAATTTTCTATCCCTAAAGGCGATCTCCATACTGTTGGTGCTAGAGCACCTTGATCGTTTATTTTGATGATAACAAAACATGTGTCTTTTAACATTTGCTTTTGAGTCCTAATTTTCAAGTCAAATTGCAAATGGAGACAAGTGTTTAGAAGGAGTTCGAGCTCGCATCCATGGCGAATTGGAGGAGCTTGATAGAGGCAGAGGAGCTTCGCGAGGAGCGAAGGCTTGAAGAAGGAAGGAGATGAGAATAGGATAGATTTCCTTTCTATTGTACTTTATATGTTGTTTCTTTTGTTGCTCTTTATTTTATTTCTTAGATTCTTGTTAAAGAGCCTCAAAGTATCCTAACAGTAGTCCTAGGAACACTTGCACAAACCCTAGGATACTTAGGTTTTCTGTAGATAACTTAGAAAATCAAAATAGGGTTCTAACAGCCTAATCAGACGTCTAAACTGGAAATCAGATGTCTGATAGTGACTTTTAAGATGTCTGACTATTGACTCAGACGTCCAATAACTTAGGCTGGACTTTGAAGCTTCTGTCTAATGAAATCAGACATCCAAACCTTAGTCCAGATGTCTTAGAAGACGTCTAATGTTTGTGCCAGATGTCCAATTAGTGGAACGCTGGCTTCTTAAGTAAATGTTGAGAATATGACCGTTAGGCTTATATCAGACGTTCGTAGAGGATCCCAGACATCTGATATGTGACTGTTTTGCCTCGACTGACCCAAAATCTCCTTTGTGAGATTTTCTAGCCGTTACCCTTCTTAGGAATCGATTTCCGCAGAATAAATAGGTTTCTAGGCGTCCAGACCTTATGCTAGACGTCTTGTATGTCGTCTGATGGCCATACACTAGAACCTTGTTTAGGTCTAAATCAAGTCAGTAAGGAAACCCGCCTAGAATCAGACGTCTGATTTAGTTCCCAGACATCTTAAACAGGTTTTCTAGACGTCTGATGCCTGGACCAGACGTCTGATAACCCTGTTAGAGTCATGATTGATCCTAATTTCTACTTGATTTGCCTTGGATTTGCATCCAATTGCTATGGAAGCCTTCCAAGGCCTTCCAAAGCCTTCCTAGGCCCTTTATAAATAGAGGAGAACCCTTGCCTTGTAAATACACACCTTGCAAGAATATTTCCACTCATTTTGTGTCAAATTGAAGTAGAAGAAGCACTTGCTCTCAAAGGCTAGTTCCACATCCGAGAGCCTCATCCAATTTGCACATCCGCTCTCCCTCCGTGATTAAGAGAGCGACAAAATGCCGTTGTGTGGTTCACTCACCTGCATCACCGATTCGACGCACTTCTAAGCAAAGGGAAGTTTCTTTACCTATAGAAGCTTAGTTTAAGAATTACTTTGTTGGCTCTATAGGACTATTCTTGTATCTTTTACTTTGTTATTTGGTTGGGTATTCGCATTGAGAATTCCCGTCTCCTTCGTGAGACAAAATCCTCCTTGTGAAAGGAAGGGGTTGAGGAATGCTACCCTCGTACTCGTAGCGTGGTTGTAATAAAGGTTGAACTACCCTCGTTTAAGTAGTTCGTATAGTGGATTTGATCGACTAGATCGATCGGGAAATCCTAACTCAAGAGGGTTAGGTGGTGGTTTTCACCCGATTTAGGTTTCCACTTAAAAATAATTATGTACATTGTGTGATTGCTAATTTTGTGAGATTGTTATCTTTTTATTTTTGCATTTTATACGTCACGCAAATCTCACCCCCTCCAAGTAGGGAATTACACATTCTACCGCTTTCATTGTTGATGTCGGCCTTAGCAGTAGCCAAAAATGGACGTCCTAGAATGATGGGCATGTTCCTTAAGTCTTTAGGTACATCCATGCCAAGGACAAGGAAATCTATAGGAAAATAGAAATCCTTGAACTTAACAATAACATCCTCAATAATACCTTTTGGGTTTGTGTTCGAATGATCTGCTAATTGCAGTGTTACTGAGGTCGGCCTGAGTTTACGCAATAGGAACTTTTCATACAGGGAAGTTGGAATTAGGTTTATGGATGCACCTAGATCCAAGAGTGCCTGGTCAAAGGTGTAATCCTCGATAACACATGAAATCAAAGGGACATCTGGATCTCTGTTTCTCCAAGGAAGGTGATGAAGGAAAACAGAACTAGCCTGCTCGGAGGGTATCACCTTCCTCGGGGTTGATTCCTTTGGCTTACACTTCTGAGTGCATAAATCCTTTATGAACTTAGCATAGGCTGGAATATGCTTAATAGCATCGAGGAGTAGAATATTTATTTCAACATTTTTTAATATATTCAACAACTCCTCGTTGATACCAACAAGTTTCTTCTTCCTGAGTTTCAATAAGGCTTTAGGAAGGGGATATGAGTCTGGTCTTTAACTTTAGGTTCCTGAGTCATAAGTTCTTTAAGTTTCTCCAATTCTTCCTCAGGCTCACCAGGATTTTGCTTGCTAGTTGAAGGTAATTTCGGGTCCTGGTTTGCCTTCCACTCCTCAAGGTCACGGAGTTTATAGAAGCGTACGGGTTTGGGTCTTGGGGAGGGTTTGGAAAGATCGGAGGGGCTTGATTAGCCAGATATCCACAAGTAGAAGAAGAATGATGTAAACATGTTTATATTACATAAAATGTCTATTTATGCATGTTCTTAAGCATAGAATTGCATTATGTTGAGCTGCGAGTTACTATGCTAACTTGTTTGGTTTTGAAAAACCTGTCGTTGTAGTTTGAAAGCGAAGAACTCGTGCTCAACAGATAAAATTTATACTGGAATAGAAATCTCGAGTTGAATTCAGGGAGGTGGACATTTGATTTAATAATACGCGTTTGTTTTATTTGTCACGAAGTAAATTAATTGATTAAAAACTATCTATCTATTTACACTAAATAGAGGAGAGAGAGAATGAGAGAGAGAATATTACAAACAAAAACAAAAAAAAAAGATGTAGAATGAACATGAATTCATTATCAAAGAAATTGTTCGTTACACTAAACATTATGACTAGAAAGCAGAAAACAATTACACTAAAAAGTAGTAAATCTACTCTAGAAAGCATTAAAAAGAATGGAGAGAGAATTATCCTCCTCGACAGTCGCTTGGACGACGAGCCGGACGGGATGACGCCTGGAAGACAGGGAACGGAGCAGGACGAAGGAGGACGAAGCAGGAAGAACGGGAAAGGGGCAGCACGTCGTCGTCGTCGTCGCGGGATCCACTTCTGAAAGGGGGTGAAAATTTGACTTTATCTCTTAAGAAGCATCCCGGGTGTGGAACAAGCTTCTCTTGAGCTTTGGAGAGGGAGAGAAGAGAAGGAAGGGATGAGAATTTCGTGTGGAGGGGGTCTCCTTTTATAGTTGAAAGGAGTGAGGGCAATTTGGTCATTTTAATTTGAAAAACATTAAATTAGGGGCCTCTAATGACGGATAAAATCGTTGCTAAAGCCCCAACGTGGGCGTAGTGGGGCGGTCGCTTGCCTCTCGCTCATGAGACGTGCGCTCCATGTTCTGTTGATCTCACGATCGGACGGCTTAACTCGCCCCCGCAGCGCCTCCTCTGTGCGTAACGCCCACGTGCGATCTCGCGTGAGGCGCGAGCGTGCAATAGTGCGTGGGTGCTATCGAGCACCCGTAGCTGCTCGATCGTGATCGAGCAGTCGCGAAACTCGCTCACTCACGCCCCAGCAACCACTTACGCAGGCTCAAACACGTGCCTCCTGATCTTGCGAGCGCGTTCGACCAACGCACTACACAAGCACTTGTGTCGCGGTTACGATTTAGGCGCGCGCATCCACAACCGTTTTATGATCATCCAACGGCAGAGAAGCAATGAAGAAGAGAGGGTGCGGCGAGTGTAGCGGCCGTTGGGCGGCTAAGATGGCACCACGTGGCACCATCTTGGCCGTCCGTCTTCTGGATGATGTAGATGGTGCCATGGTTGTCAGATTGAGTCGATTTTCGCATCGTTAGGCTGCGATCATCGATTTGAATCCATCCGTGTGATCGTATTTGTCATTTGAAGTGTGGATTCACACCATCTTGGCCCTTGATCTTCTAGGGTTCCCCGATCTCTATCTAATGCTATAGATGTTTGATTAGGGCGATCTTGGAGTCGTTGAACTCCAATAGTCGCCCTGATCACATCTGTACGGTTGGATCTTCTTTCCAAGGCCCCGATAAAAATTTTTCCCTATCCCTGAACATAAAAGGAGACAATTAACCTCCATTTTATTCAAACTAATATAAATGCAAGATGATGCATATTATGCAATATTTATAGTATGCAATGCAATTCTATGCTTAAGAACATGCATAAATAGACATCTTATGTAGTGTAAACATGTTTACATCACACCCCCATGCCTATCTTTTGCTAGTCCCGAGCAAAACTATATGCTATTTATAAAAGAATTAGGTTGGATTATTTGGACATGAGTTATTTTCAATTATTAAGAAAATGTTTACTTTGGATCTAAACTTTCAAAGACACAACAGTGCCCGAGTATCTGCCAAAATGCAGATCGCCTCAAGCCCTCGCCTTATTCAAAGAAAATTTTCTTTTTCTCTTTTTCTTCTTTTCTAATTTTTTTTTTGGATTTTCGAGTTTTAGGGTTTAAGAGTGATTTTCTACGGCCATTCAACTCACCTAAGATTTGATGAGAACCCTAAGTTCTAAGCATCTTATTATGAATGTGATAGACTCGTTGATCGGTAGTAAAAATGGACTTCGGATTTCTATGCTTCTAGGTGACCTTAAAAAGAGAATTCTGCCTAAAGGTGTATCTTTACAACTGGTAGCTTTCTCCCTACTTTTATTTTTACAGGGTCAACACAAGGGTGAATCCAGTGTATATCTCCCCAATTTATTCTACTTCTCCACTTCTTCCTAAGTGTTTTGGAATTTTTCAGTGCATTTATTCAGCTGGGTTCTGGACAACAGGTCGATGAGCCATTACCACCGACAACTTGCCAGCCATACTCGTGCGGCGAAGTGTGGCTTATTTCTTTTATTTATTTATTTTTCTTTTCTCCTTTTCTTTTCTTTTTAACTTTCTTTTTCTCTTTTTTTTTTTTTGAGTAGGTGGCTTCCCTGGTCTAGGATTTACCTAAAGGTAGTAAAAAGAGAAGGGTCCAGTGACTAGGCTTTGGACAACTTACCTATGAGCTGTTACCCACGATAACTTGCCAGTCATATCACCCTAGAAGGTTCATTAGCTACCCAATTTCCGTTAAAACCACCGATTAACGAGTCAGTGACAAAATAGTGTGTAGATGCTTTAGGCTTAAAGTTCCCTCAAATCAGAGGGCGGGTTGGTAGGTCGTGTACTTATCACCCAAACTTATTTACTCCAATTACGATAGAATTAAGATTGGCGAGGACTCAAAAAATAAATCCACATTTTAGTGGATACACGGGCTGATTAAGTCCAAAGACCTGAAGGGTCTTTGTGTTCAAATCATAATGTAGTATTTCCTAAGATTGAAAATTTTCTTAGACCCAACTTCTCTTTCCTAATTCCATAATTTTTTTTAATATGGATAAAAGAAAATAAAATAAATCTATGGAGCTGACGAATAAATTCAGAGATGAATATCCACCCCCCATGCCTATCTAATGCAATGTCCTCATTGTATGAAAAAGACAAAACAGAGTGGAATAGAGTAGAAAGCACCTGAATTGTGTGAATGTCAAGTCCGCTCCGCGATAAAAATTAAAAAGAACTGTATATATGCTGAATTTAGTGCCTTCAGTTGGGTACACTATACAAAGAAGAGAAATAAAGAATTCACAGGTGCAGGTCAGAATCAGAATAAAAAGATGAAACCTCTGACCTACCAATAGATGTTCACAGATGTGGACCAAATTGTGGTACAGACCCATACCCCATAATCAAGAATATCTCAGGTTCTGGATAAAAATTACCCAAAACCTAAAATTAGTATGCAAGCGGGGTCGGGCCTGCGATTTATGAGGATGCAACTCAAGACCAAAAAGTCGAGTTATAGAGAATTCAATATCGAAAGGATAATCAATGAATGTATGCTTAGGTTGAACATCCTCAGAACAAATGTCATAAGGGTTTTGGTTTGATGGTTTCATATGAAATGGAACCCTTAGACACAGTCTTCTACTTCCTTCGGAATTTGCTTCCCAAATCAAAATTTCCCAGCTCCTATCCTCCTCATTCAAAATGTTAAATTCCGGGACCTCTTGCATATTAATCACCCCATTTGAAATTTCCAAGTCTAAAAGATGTGGCTGAATCAGAATTGACTTAGGTCTAATTATCTGAAAAACAAAATCATCGATAAGCTCAATGAGGTGTAACTGACAATCAGGGCATTGGATTGAATCCTCCAAAAAATGTGATTCTGGATCCGTAATGTGTGCCCCAATAAAATCAGTTTCCTCAGTTATTGGGCTATCAAATGATCTATTAGATTCCTCAAGCCCAATCGCCTCACATAAATCGTGTTCTGTAAACTTACGTGAGACTTCACAACTTGAATCTTCACCATCAGAATCAACGAAATCAAAATCCGTATTAATGTATGCCTCAAAATCATCCATCACTTTCTGGTCCATGGAGACATACGTTTCCTCGTTCCCTGGCTCAAGGATTTCAGGTGAAGAAATTAGATCATCCTTAATTGGTTGCTCTAATTCAATCTGGTCAGCCTCGTAACACGTGTCCTCCCCAACAGGTGACTGAATGGGTTCTGACATTGGTTCTCCTGAAGGGAGTTCATCCTGAGAATCATCCCACAATTGAACTAAAGCGATCACAAATCTCATCCTCAATTTCGCTAACTTCCCAAGTAGAAACTCACCCGGGTTCTTATCCTTAACATCCTGGAGCCAATCCAACAAATACTTGTTCAAATCATCAATCATTTCAATCAGGGGCTCCAATCTTTCAATGGAAGGTATTGGCTGAACTTCTAAGATTGTATGATATTCCTCAAGTTAGCAAGAACCTTATCTTGAACCTGGTTGCCCTGAACCAAATGAGTTGGTTCAGGGTTGGGTGGGTTTGGGATCAGTGCAAAGGAGTTAACGAATTGAGATTCGTTATACCCTTCTTGATAATAGGTCATTTCGGATTGTTCAAAAGGTGGTGATGACCTAAAGGTAGTGTAATAAGAGGATGGATAAGAATCAGTGTGTCCTTCTTGATTGTAGATCATCTTAGGTTGTTCATGAAAGGGTGATGATCTATAATCGATGTGGCTCTGAGAAGGATAGAAATCACAATCATAGTGTTCAGGGTTAGACCCCAAACACGGAGGTCCGAAACTGTATCCCCAATCTGAGTTATCCCAACTAACTGATGGTTGATTATAGTACGAGTCGGGATAATCATCATGTTGAGGATAATTCAAAATAGGAGGGAAAGGGAGGGAATGTGTATAATATGTGGAAGGATTCATGAGAGACGGGAGGAAGAAAGGTGCCCTGCAATACAAGCAATCAAACCTGCCCTTAAGTGGGCTAGCCTAAAGACCTGCAAACTCCCAAAACCCTCTTGAGATAGAGAAACGATTTGATCTGCTTTTGTCTATTCAATCCAACTAGTTAGAAGGAGGGACTGGGGAGAAGGTTCTTCCTTCGACTTGCACCTCCGGTTCCTAGTGTACCCCCTAGTCACGATCGTTTGATTCTGCTCCCCTAGCTAGACATCAAATTGAACAGTAGAAACAGACTAATCGAAAATAATCTCGTTCTGGGCTCCGAAGAGCAAGTCGAATCCTTATGGCCAACATCTACTCTGTTTTATTTAGTGCTAGGTTTGAATGTGCTTTGGAATGTGATGATGGGCCCTTTATCTGGGTTGTGCCCTTAATGATTGATTGATGTGTGTGTGCGTGCAGAACCAGTGGTTTTCAAGCAAGATTATTTTTGATGAGGTGAATTTTAGAGTTCAAATCTTGCTTAGTAGCTTTTAGGATTCAACTCTAGGTATTTTCAAACAAGTTTTGTTGGCACACCAGGTTTTCAAAGCACATGTGAAGATGTTTTCCTTTAAAACTTAAAAGAATGTGGAGTGCTTGGTAAATCCCTAAGAGTTGAACCTAATCGGTAGCTACTTGATGAGTTGATTTTAATTGAAGTGATGCGGCCCAATCAACTCAAACAATTGGCCTGTTGCACCACTTAATTAGGCACACAAGTGATTACCTAATCTGATTTCTACTCAATTATGTGTTTAGATGTGTGTACCGGCTCCTGAGATCGGTTAACCGGTTGAGTTTGAAGATCAGATGAGGTTGTGTACCTATGTGAGATTTTTTTTTTTATTTTTCTTTTTAAATGTGGAGGTTGGGGCGGGTGTAGGTGTCAAACAACAAACAATCTAACTTTAGAGTTTATAAGAACACCTAGGTTGATTGATGTTTGTGTTATTACGTGGTGAAATGAAAACTAATGGGTGGGAGGTGGGGGATAACTTACAGAACCTTCAACAGCACTTTGCTCCAATCTACCGCTTTTGCTCATCTCAAAAGAGTACCTGCAATCACAATAAGAAAGAAGAAAAATGAAGTAAATGATTTGTAAGTTAGAAAATACGAAAAAAATCAAAGAGTGTCGCCTTCCCCGACAATGATGCCAAAATGTTGAAGGTACGAGTTACTACGCTAACGTGTTTGGTTTTGAAAAACCTGTCGTTGTAGTTTGAAAGTGAAGAACTCATGTTCAACAGATAAAATTTATGCCAGAATAGAAATCCCGAGTCGAACTCAGGGAGGCGGACGTTTGATTTAAAAATACGTGTTTGTTTTATTTGTCACGAAGTAAATTAATTGATTAAAAACTATCTATCTATTTACACTAAATAGAAGAGAGAGAGAATGAGGGAGAGAGAGAGAGAATATTACAAACAAAAACAAAAAAAAAGATGTAGAATGAACATGGAATTCATTATCGAAGAAATTGTTCGTTACACTAAACATTACGACTAGAAAGTAGAAAATGATTACACTAAAAAGTAGTAAATCTACTCTAGAAAGCATTAAAAAGAATGGAGAGAGAATTATCCTCCTCGACGGTCGCTTGGATGACCAGCCGGACGGGACGACACCTGGAAGACGGGGAACAGAGCAGGAAGAAGGAGGACGAAGCGGGAAGAACAGGAACGGGGCGGCATGTCGTTGTTGTCACGGGATCTGCTTCCGAAAGGGGGACAAAAATTTGACTTTATCTCTTGAGAAGCATCCCAGGTGTGGGACAAGCTTCTCTTGAGCTTTGGAGAGGGAGAAAAGAGAAGGAAGGGATGAGAATTTCGTGTGGAGGGGGTCTCCTTTTATAGTTGCAAGGAGTGAGGGCAATTTGGTCATTTTAATTTGAAAAACATTATATCAGGCGTCTTTAGTGACGGATAAAACCGTCGCTAAAGCCCCAACGTGGGCGTAGTAGGGTGGCCGCTCGCCTCCCGTGCATGAGACGTGCGCTCCACGTTCTGCTGATCTTAGCCATTCGATCGTGAGATCGGACGTCTTAGCTCGCCCCTCACTGCGCCTCCTCTGTGCGCAACTCTCGCGTGCGATCTCGTGTGAGGCGCGGGCGTGCAATAGCGCATGAGCGCTATCGAGCGCTCATAGCCGATCGATCGTGATTGAGCGGTCGTGGAACTCGCTCACCCGCGCCCCAGCAGCTGCTCGTGCAGGCTCGAACGCGTGCCTCCTGATCTTACGAGCGTTCGACCAACGTGCTACACAAGCACTTGTGTCGCGATTACGATTTAGGCGCGCGCATCCACAGCCGTTGGATGATCATCCAACGGCAGAGAAGCGATGAAGATGAGAGGGTGCTGTGGGTGCAGCGGCCGGTTGGGCGGCTGAGATGGTGCCACATGGTGCCATCTTGGCCATCCATCTTCTAGATGATGTAGATGGTGCCATGGTTGTCGGATTGAGTCGATTTTCACGCGTTAGGCTGCGATCGTCGATTTGAATCCATCCGTATGGTCGGATTTGTCATTTGAAGTGCGGATTCACACCATATTGGCCCTTATCTTCAAGGGTTCCCCGATCTCTATCTGATGCTAGAGATGTCTGATTAGGGCGATTTTGGAGTCGTTGAACTCCAATCGTCGCCCTGATCACATCTGTATGGTTGGATCTTCGATTCGAGGCCCTAATAAAAATTTTGCCCTATCCCTGAACATAGAAGGAGACAATTAACCTCCATTTTATTCAAACTAATCTAAATGCAAGATGATGCATGTTATGCAATATTTATAGTATGCAATGCAATTCTATGCTTAAGAACATGCATAAATTGACATCTTATGTAGTGTAAACATGTTTACATCACATTGCATACTATAAATATTGCATAACATGCATCATCTTGCATTTAGATTAGTCTGAATAAAATGGAGTTTAATTATCTCTTTTTATGGTCAGGGATAGGGCGACTTTTTATCGGGGCCTTAGATCGAAGATCCAACCGTACGGATCTGATCAGGGTGACGATTGGAGTTCAACAACTCCAAGATCGCCCTAATCAGATATCCATAGCATCAGATAGAGATTGTAAAGACCCATTCTGTCCTGAGCCTTTTAAGACGTCTGGATTGTCAGTCAGACGTCTGGACCACTTTCTAGACGTCTGGAAATCAAAATTTTTGGGTACGAGCTTCGTGTTAGCGCACGTGCTGTGCGCAGACAGTACCCTCTTTCTCTCTTTTTCCCTCCTCTCTCCTTCTTCCCAACCCTAGCGAGCCTTATAAAAGGCCCCCTTCCCCTCTTCTTCCTTCCTTACTTCACCCAGCTGACACCTTCTTCCCTTCCTCTCCACCGTAGTGAGAGGAGCGAGCGTGAGAGAGAGCATGAGAGCGACGACGAGGAGGAGCGACGTGAGGAGAGGAGGTGGAGCTTGAGTTCACAAGCTTGTGTGGGAGCTCACCAGAGGGCGCACAGCCGGACCGATGCGTGCAGGAGGAGGAGGAGAGGGTCGAGGGAGTCATCCCCGACACTGTAGCAGCCGGAGCTGCAAGCGAGGAGGTAAGGCACAGTTGCGCGCGGCGAGGGCGAGCAGGAGGAGGCTCTAGTTCTGGGTTTTTCCTAGAATTAGACGTCTGGAGTGACGTCCAGACGATAGAGTGGACGTCTGGAGGTGACTCCAGACGTTTGAAGTCAGATCTTTGCAAAGGTACGTTTCCTTTCGCAGATACGGCCATGCAGGCCACTTTGCAGCTACGTTTTGCGTGGTTTGTTGTGGAGGATTTGCTGTCACGTGCAGGGATTGCTTCGGGAAGGCGCAAGACATGCCCTCCCACATGTTTCAAACATCTACGAAGCCTACCAGATGGATGGAAGCACTCCCAGACGTCCGGAGAGGTGGTCGGACGTCTGGAGCCGGGTCCAAACGGCCTAGAAGAGGTCCTGGATGTCTGAGGTCGATGTAGAGCCTGAGGTGCATTTCTAATCACTTTTAAGATGTCTGGACATTGTGCCAGACGTCTGATTTGAGTTAGTAGCCCTGTTTTTGACCCGTTTAGGGTCCGTTTGAGGTATGTTTTATGCAAACAAGATATCGGTGTTTTCCTTGTGAGTTCCTCTACTTGTTAGAAGGCTTTCTATACTTTCTAAATGTTCCATTGTGATTTTTACTTGGTATAGGACTTCGTTCCATTGCGGGTTCAGGTCTTGTTGAGGCACGTGAGCCTACCATTCGAGCCCCCAATACTCCTGGGTTATCTGGTAGAGTGGTTTCCCCTAATTTAATTATAAACCTGAATGCATGTGAGGAATGAATGACTAGAACCTAGGATGTGGCATGAATCCTAGGACGAGAAACACTTGAAATGTCTATATGCGTGATTGAATTGCAGTCTTAAATGAGTAGATAGAAAACAACTGCCTGTTAATAAACAAGACCTGCCAGTGAAATATGAATTACCTGTGCTAGTTAAAGAGTTACATGTGACCTTACCTGTTGTATACGTTAAATGCTAGAGTACAAGCTGCATGTGTATAACCTGAGAATGGAAATGTGAATGATGAAACCTGGTATGGAATGGTATGGGAAATATGAGCATGAACCCTATGGTGAGTTAGGAGTAGAGCTCCTGAGAATAAGTGGAATGGATCTAGAAATGTGAGTGGGGAAGTGCGCTGGCCCTTGAGTACGTAGTACCAAGGAGAGCGACTGTCCCCTGTTTAGTGTAGAGTGGAGCTAGCCGCCCTTGGGTTGGGACCCGAGGTTAGGATTGGCCACTTTGCACCGACTTCTTGGCCCTCGTGTACACTGTACCGGGGAGAGCTACTAGTGTAGGGAGAGAGCTAGCCACCCCACAGGGCCTGGGGTTCAGCTAGACACCCTACACCGACTTGTTAGGCCCACTGGGCAAACCAGCGTAGTCAGGAGAGGGTGCGCAGACTGTGGAGGGGTGAGACCCCTGTTACTGAGAGGGCTAGGCCCTATACTGTTCCATGCTGTACTTGGGTGCACCCGTTAGCGGAAACGACTGACCGCATGCCAATGCGGGGTAGCTACTCGTACGCTTATCGTGCGTGCCATAGTCACCATTACGTCTGTCCGTGACCTTGGGGTAGTTGACTGGGTGTAGGACAACCACAGGGGACTCTCCCGGCTAAGAGAGCACCACCTGCGACTTCTACTCTTCAGAAAAGATTACAATCAAGATCGTTCCCACGAGGAACATTCGAGATCAAGAAAGAGATCTGAAAAGAATAAACCCATGGATGAAAAAGGAATAACTTGTAAAATAAAGAACTTGGAACATATAGTTTTACCTGTTAGCTTTTACTACTTTAGTTAGCTGGTTGCCACTCTACTCAGCGTTCACTAACTTTGTGTACTCATAACCCTTTTCAGGTCCAGGTGTTGAGCAGCTCGAGTCTCCGGCTGCAGAAGGTGCTGGGCCCAGTAGAGCCCAGTAGCAGTAGTCTTCTTTTGTAGTACTTTCTATTGTAGTGAGTTCAGACTCTTGTACCTTTACATTTCTGTACCTTTGCATTCCTGTACCTTGTTACTATTTTACTGTTGTGGTGGTGATATGTACTGTAGCAGCTTTTACTTTCTTTACTGCTGTACTCTTTTACTGTTAGTTTCTTAGCATAGTGAATGTGGTTTACTTTCCTGCTTTTTGGTTATTTCTTGTTGGACGAATAGGTCTTGGGATTAGTTGAGTCGAGCCAGTCTCGGGTCCTGTAGGGATTCAGGAACCAAGTCGTAACAGAGATCGAGGAACCCTAGAAGATCAAGGGACAAGATGGTGTTAACCCACACTTCAGACGAAAAATTTGACCTCACGGATGGGTCCAGATCGACGATCGTAGCCTAATAGAGCGAAAATCGACTAAATCCGATACCCGTGGCACCATCTACATCACCCAGAAGATGGATAGCCAAGATGGTGCCACGTGGTGCCATGTCGGCCACCCAACTGGCCGCATGCACCCACTGAAGCACTTCGCGCTAGCGCTTCTCTGTCGTTGGATCAAGATCCAATGGCTGTGAGGCGCGCGTGCTTGAGTTAAGCGCTCGACACAAACGCGGCCATAGCGCATTGGTCGAGCGTCTTAACATGGCGAGGAGGTGTGGGATCGAGCCCCCGCACGCCTCAAATTGGAGCAGGTGTGCGGGTGCGATCGACCTCACGATGAGGATCCAACGGCTGCGCGCGCCCAATAGCGTCCACGTGCCATCTGATGCCCCTCGTGACACGGGATCTCATGTGCAAGTCGCGCGGATGAGGTGCGGTGAGGAGCGCTCTCAGTCGTTCGATCTCACGATCGAACGACCAAGATCTGATGGACGTGAACGCGCGTTGAGGCACGAGGGAGGTAAGCAGGCGCACGCGAACCGGCCACGAAGGCCACGTTCAGGCCTTTAGTAACGGATTTATCCGTCACTAAAGGTCCTGAATTAATGATTTTCAACATGTAATGACCAAAATGCCATCACTCCTTGCAACTATAAAAGGAGACTCCCTCCATATGAATTTCTCATCCCTTCCTTCTCTTCTCTCCCTCTCCAAAGCTCAAGAGAAGCTTGTCCCACACCCAGGATGCTCCTCAAGAGATAAAGTTAATTTTTCACCCCCGTTTCGAAAGCGGACCTTGCGACGACAATGACGTGCTGCCTCATTCTCGTTCTTCCTGCCTCAGCCTCCTTCTTCCCACTCCGTTCTTCGTCATCGAGGCGTCGTCCCGTCTGGCTCATCCTCCAAGCGATCGTCGAGGAGGATAACTTCTCTCTCCCATTACTTTTTCCTACTTTCTAGAGTAGAATTTTCCTACTTTCTTGTTGTAATAGTTTTTTCTGCTTTCTAGTGTAATTTCTCGCTTACTTAATTGTATAAACATTTTGAAGTATCAAGTGAATGTTTTCTCTCTCTCTCTCTCTTATTTTGATTGTTTATAGTGCTTCATTTCATTGTAATTACTCTGCTTTTTAACAAAAACACGAAAAAATATAATTGCGAATTTAGATCGACGTAGCCTCCCTGAGTTCGGCCTGGGATTTCTATTCTGATATAAATTATATTGTTGAACCCGAGTTCTTCGCTTTTACAACTACAATGACATGTTTTTCAAAACCAAATTTGATAGTGTAGTACTCCGGCGCTTCAACATTTTGGCGCCGTTGTCGGGGAGGCAACGATTTTCGATCTTCCTTTCGCATTTCACGCACTTTATTGTCTTCTAACTTGCTTTCTCTTGTGTCTATTGTTTTGTAGAGACCTCCATCAGGGAATCATCAAGCAGTAGACCGGAGTAAAGTGCAGTTGAAGACGACTGTAAGTGCTCCCCATTTTTCCCCCTCCATAGATTTCATTTGTCACATTAAATTCAAATTCCAATTAACCTAGGTGTTTGCATAAATCATAGGATTAGTTTGGTTGTTTGGATTTTCACTCACACTCATTCCACCCTCGCTTATATAAAAAAATAAAAAGATAATTTTGTGGGGTAATTTTCAACAGACATACAACATACACCCACATTTAAGGCACTTAACCTACTTGATTTGCTTCTACTCAACTGGGTTCTGATCTGTGGAACCGGTACACACAAATCAACACGTAAAAGAGCAGAAATCATTCTAGGTTAACCATTTGTGTGTGCCTAACTTAGTGGTGCAGTTGTGGCCAGTTGTTTGAGTTGTTTGAGTCGCACCACTCAACCTAAAATCAACTCATCAAGTAGCTTCTTCTTAGGGTTTTCAATCTAGGTTCATACCAGGCACTCCACTTTATTTTTTGGTTTTAAAGGAAAGCAATCTTCACCTGTGCTTGAAAACCTGGTTTGCCTCAAACTTGATTGAAATCAACCTAATTCTAAACCCTAAAAGCTACTTAAGCAAGATTTGAACATTAGAATCTATGCATCACAAATAATCTTGCTTGAGAACCCTGGTTGTGCATGCACTTACACAGTACTCAATCAATCATTAAGGGAACAACCCATTTTAAGGGCCCATCACATTTCATAAGCACTACAATCCTAGGCCTCAATAAAATCGAGTAGACGTTGGCCTTAAGGTTTGATTTGCTCTCTGGGGCCTAGTCTGAGATTGTTTATGATTAACCTACTTGTACTGATTAATCTGATGTCTAGCTAGGGGAGTAGCGTCAAACAACCGCGGCTGGGGGGTACACTAGGAACTGGAGGCGCAAGCCGAAGGAAGAACCTTCTCCCCAGTCCCTCCTTCTAACTGGTTGGATTAAGCAGACACAAGTAGAGTAAATCATTTATAATCTTAAGGTAGGTTTTGGGAGTCTGTAGATCCTTAGGCTGCCCCACTTAAGGACAAGCTTGTTTTGTTGTGCTGTAGGGTCCTTCTCCCCAGCCCTTCCGACCTTTTCCTAGTTTATGCTGGGAAGACGGTCATTGAATCCCCGATTGGAAGGACCACTAGATTATTCTAGGAGGCGTAAATTGGATTTTGGTCAAATTTATCCCATGGCCGATCAACAGCCTCCTCTGCCTCGGGATCCACAGGAGGAATTCCGAAGGTAGCTGGAACAAATGTAGAGAATACAGGAATGGTTCCAGAGAATGCAGGGCGCTCAGCCCTTGAAGGATTTTTATGATCCTTCAAATTACGGGGAACATCCCAGCGTCCAGATTCCAGTCGGATACGTAGAAATCAAGCTCCAGGTGTTAAGCCTGATCAAACATTACCATGGGCTTGGCTCCGAAGACCCGTTTCAGCACTTGGAGGACTTGACCACTTTGGTCCAAATCACCAAGGCACGAAACGTGAATGAGGAGCAAATGATCATGAGGCTCTTCGCCCACTCTCTTAGGGATAAAGCCACTCATTGGTACAAGACTATAGGAAGACCAATTACAACTTGAAATGAGTTGAAATCAACCTTTCTAAAGAAATTCTTTCCTGTTGGACATACCAATGCTTTGAGATGGGCAATCACTACCTTTAGCCAGCGGCGAGGGGAGCAGTTTCATGTGGCCTGGGAGCGATTCCAGGACCTATTGCGGACCCACACCAAGAGGTGTCGAAATGGCAACTCGTGCAAATCTTCTACCACGGGTTGACTGAGCAACTTAGAAATCACGTGGATGCTTCTTGCAGAGGCAATTTCCTTAACAAAGACGCAAATAGTGCAAACGATTTGTTTGAGGAAATGAGCAAGAATTCAATTAATCATGCCTCCATGGATACTTTTAACTAGTTTCAGCAGCCCAGATCAAATGTTAATGAAGTCCATGACTCCCATTCATTTGATATGGAATTGATTTGTAACAAACTCAATAAGGTGGACTTGGTTGCTAAGAGAATGGAAGAGTGGATGGCTGGAAATTCAATGAACAACTCTCGATCCACTCAATCTCAGTATTCAGGATTTCATTCGTCGCGAGCTCCTTCTGGACGGGAGCTTGTGAATCAACTCGATGCTGCTCAACTTGTGAGTCAGCATTATTCGGAACCCCACGGGTTCCAAATTAGGGCCTTTGATCCCAGTTTTTCTGATCCTTCCCTTTCTTTTTCTCCATCCTCACCCTATGAGGTTGTTTATGCTGTACAGGAGAACGTTAGATCCAACCCCTACTCTAATGCTTATAATCCGGGTTGGAGAAACCACCTTAACTTCTCCTGGGAAAACCTGGGGCAACAGACCCAATTCTGACCCAGCAATTATGCTCTGCAACGACCAATGGGTCAGGGTCATGTGTATACTCAGTTGCCCCCAAATTAGGTCAATCAACCCGCTTGGAATGCCCGTCAACCCGTAGGGCAGGCTGATTTGAATCAACAAATGGTAGAGATGTAAGGATCCATGCTTTAGCTCATGCAGCAAATGAAAACCTCGCTTGACAACTTGCAAATCGGCCTCATAGCTAACTCTCGTCAACCCAGATCTTTACCATCCCAACCCGTACCCAACTCGCAAAATATCTTGAATCCGGGCAACCAAACCCATGGGTATGGAAATCAAAGGGACCCACATGCACATGCTCAGGTGGTTGAGCAGGGTCCTTCTTCTACTTCTGCACATCAACAATTCTTGGCTAATCAAGCCCCTCCAATCTTTCCTAACCCTCCCCATGACCCAAACTCTTATGCATCCACAAATTCTATTACCTTGAGGAGTGGTAAACAAACTCAGGATCCACAACCACACTATTCTGATTTACCGAATCCTGAAGAACCCGAGGAGAAAAAGGAGAATTCTGGAGAAGAAATCAAGGCTCAGGAACCTGATTCCAAAGATCTGACTCATGTTCCTTTTCCTAAAGTCTTGATCAAATCAAAGAAGAAGTCTATTGATAGCAATGAGGAGCTTCTGAATATTTTTAAGAATGTTGAGATCAATATCCCCCTCCTCGATGCTATCAAGCATATACCGGCTTACACGAAATTTTTAAAGGATTTATGTACACAAAAGCGTAAGTCGAGAGAATCTGTTTCGAGGAAGGTGGTACTCTTCGAGCAGACTAGTTTTGTTATCCTGCACCACCTCCCTCAGAAAAAGAGAGATCCAGGTGCTCCGTTGATTTCTTGTGTCATCGGAGATTACACTTTTGATATAGCACTTTTGGATCTGGGTGCATCCATCAACCTAATTTCGACTTCTCTTTACGAGAAGTTTGGATTAGGTGAACTTCGGCCGACTTCAGTAATGCTGCAGTTAGCAGACTGTTCGGTCACAAATCCGTGAGGCGTTATTGAAGATGTTATAGTTAAGGTCAAGGATTTCTATTTTCCTGTAGATTTCCTTGTCCTTGACGTGGATGTACCAGAAAATCTAAGGAACACGCCCATCATTCTGAGGCGTCTGTTCCTGGCTACCGCTAAGGCCAACATTAACTGTGAAATCGGTAGCATGGAAATCGCCTTTGGGGATCAACGAATGAAATTGGATATTTTTAAGGTGATTAATAAATTTGAGGATTGTGGATTTATTGAGGAACTTGAGGAGGATAATGTGAACATTGAAACTTGTTTGATGGTTTCTGCAATTGAAAGTTCCTCCTTTGATGATGAATTGGACCCGCAACCCTCTATGGCAGACCTACCATCTTCTAAAGAGGTTATTGATTTTGTTCACTCTCAACCTCTTCCTCTTGATGAGTCATCAGCATCTTCCTTACCTTCAATCATCAACTTGCCCCAGCTTGAACTGAAACCATTACCTGAGAATTTGAAATATCAATTTTTAAGACCACAAAAGACGCTCCCTGTGATTATCAGTGCTAAATTAACAAAGGAGCAAGAGATTAAATTGATCAAGGTCCTGAAGGAACACAAGGAGGCAATTGGTTGGACCATTTATGACCTTAGGGGGGTCGAGCCATCTTACTGCAATCATAGAATATTCTTGGAAGATGAATCCCGCCCTTCTTGCTAGATGTAGAGGAGATTAAATCCAAATATGCGAGAAGTGGTCAAAAAGGAAATCATTAAGTGGCTCGATGCAGGAATTATTTATCCGATCTCTGATAGTCCTTGGGTAAGTCCCGTGCAGATTGTTCCCAAGAAAGTCAGGATTACCGTTGTGACTAACGAGAGAGGAGAATCTGTCACAACTCATTCAACTTCCTCTTGGAGGGTTTGTATCAATTACAGGAAGCTGAACACGGCCACGAAAAAGGATCATTTCCCTTTTCCTTTCGTCGATCAAATCTTGGAAAGATTAGCCGGGCAGAAGTACTTCTGTTTTCTTGATGGCTACTTTGGATACAACCAAGTTCCTATCCATCCAGAGAATTAGGAAAAAAATACTTTCACTTGTCCCTACGGAACCTTTGCTTTCCGTAGGATGCCTTTCGATTTATGCAATGCACCTGCGACTTTTCAAAGCTGTATGTAAGCCATATTCTCTAACATGGTGGGAGAGTTCATGGAAGTCTTCATGGATGATTTCTCTATTTTTGGAGAATCGTTTGACTCTTGTCTAGCTAATCTAGAAATGACTCTTAAATGATGCATCAAAACACGATTGGTCCTTAGCTGGGAAAAGAGTCATTTCATGACACAGGAAGGCATTGTCTTGGGTCATGTAATCTCTAAATGGGGAATTGAAGTGGATAAAGCTAAGGTTGATGCTATCGCTAAACTTCCTCCTCCCACATCTGTTAAACAAATTCGATCATTTCTTGGTCATGTGGGATTCTACAGAAGATTCATCAAGGATTTCTTGAAGGTTGCTCGTCCTCTAAGCAATCTTCTCGCCAAAGAAACGCCGTTTGTTTTCGACGAATTATGTCGTAAGGCATTTGATTTCCTAAAAATGGCAATCACTTGTGCTCCGGTGTTGCAACCACCAGTTTGGACAACCCCTTTTGAGATCATGACCAACGCTTCTGATTACGCTAGTTTGGGTTAGAAAGTTGACAGGAAGCCCTCTGTCATCTACTACGCTAGTAAAACTCTGGATGAAGCCCAAAGGAATTACACTGTTACTGAAGAGGAATTACTAGCCGTAGTATTTACTTCGGAAAAATTTAGAGCTTATCTCTTAGGGTCTCATGTCATCTTTTATACCGACCACTCGGCCTTGAGACATCTCTTGGCCAAAAAGTTTGCCAAACCCTGGCTTATTCGTTGGATTCTTCTGCTTCAAGAATTTGATCTTGAAATCAAGGATAAATTCGAGGTACAAAATGTGGTGGCGGATCATTTATCGAGACTTCTAAGTGATTCTTCTCATCCGAACGTCCCGATTGCTAATACTTTTCCAGACGAAACCATCCTTACAGTTTCAGGTGTCCAAACCCCGTGGTTTGCTGACATTGTTAATTATTTGGCCATTGGTCAAATCCTTCAGGATTGGACCAAACAACAACGAGATAGACTCAAATCTGAGGCCAAATACTACTTCTGGGGGAACCTTGAACTGTACCACAGCGACTCTGATCAGATTATTCGTCAATGTGTTTCGGAGAACGAATTCAACAGAATACTCGAGTTTTGCCATGCATCTGCGTGTGATGGACATTTCTCCGGGAAAAGACGGCTGCAAAGATTTTGCAATCTGGCTTCTATTGGCCGTCTTTATTCAAGGATGCCCAGGATTTCTCAAGGTCATGTTCCCGATGTTAGGCACTCGGGAGCATAACTAAGAGAGATATGATGCCCCTAAACCCAATTCTTCCTGTCGAAATCTTTGATGTTTGGGGCATCGATTTCATGGGACCCTTTCTCCCTTCATTTGGACATCAGTACATTCTTGTCACTGTTGATTATGTGTTTAAATGGATTGAGGCGATTCCCACCCGAACCAATGATCACAAGGTGGTCATCAATTTTATCAAGAAAAACATCTTCAGTAGGTTCAGGATTCCGAGGGCCATCATCAGTGATGGTGGCACTCATTTTACTAATGCCCAGTTTCGTAATTTATTGGCTAAATATGGGGTTAATCACCGAATCTCCACACCTTACCATCCCCAGACGAATGGACAGACCGAGATCTCCAATCGGGAGACCAAGAATATTTGTAGAAAATGGTTAGGCTTGATCGCAAGGACTGGACTCAAAAGCTTGAGGACGCTCTTTGGGCCTACCGTACGGCGTATAAAATGTCCATCAGCATGTCTCCGTTTCATTTGGTGTCTGGAAAGGCGTGTCATTTACTCGTAGAGATTGAACATAGGGCATTCTGGGCAATCAAGCAATGCAATTTAGATCTAAGTTTAGCTGGGAAGACCGGGAAACTCCAACTATCTAAGTTGGAAGAGCTTAGAAATGATTCGTATGAGAATGCCAAGATCTACAAGGCTCGGACCAAAGCTCTACATGATCAATTGATTTCCCAAAAGAGCTTTGAGCCGAACCAAAAGGTCTGGTTATTTGATTCTTGACTTAAGCTCTTTCTCGACAAACTTAGATCAAAATGGAATGGCCCATTCATTATTGATCGGATTTTTTCAAATGGAGCCGTTCAGATCTCTGACCCAAAGACGGGTAACACATTTAAAGTCAATGATCAACGTCTGAAGCCTGTTATTGATCATACTCTTCCAGAACCCGTATCAGACACGGTTGTTGTAGCCATATTGTGACTTCTTTGGCTAAACTTTGCCTAGCTGACAGCATTAAACTCAGCAGTTGTACATATGACACAAAGCTAACCCGAGCTTCATATTCAGGTGATATCTTTCATACTTTACCCTTTCTTTCATGTCTCTTTTTCTCAATGTGAACATTGCATCAGCTAGGCATGGGGGGGTGGATTCATTTTTGAATCATTTTGTCAGCTTTGTGAAATTCTTGTAAATTGTATTTCTCTTCTTATATATATATATATAAAAAAATTGAATTAGGAAGGAATACTTGGACATTAGGACTTTTCAATCTTAGGAAATATTACATTAGGATCTGAACACAAAGACCCTTCAGGTTTTTGGACTTAATCGACCCGTGTATCCACTAAAATGTGGATTTGTTTTTCGAGTCCTCGCCATCTTAATTCTATTGTAATTTGATTAAATAAGTTTGGGTGATAAGTACATGACTTATCAACCCACCCTCTGATTTAAGGGAACTTTAAGTCTAAAGCATCTACACACTTTCTTTTCACTGACTTGTTGATCGATGGTTTTAACGGGAATTGGGTAGCTAATGAACCTTATAGGGTGATATGGCTAGCAAGTTATTGTGGGTAACAGCCTGTAGGTAGGTTGTCCAGAGCCCAGTCACTGGACCATTCTCTTCTTGCTGCCTTTAGGTAAATCTTAGACCAGGGAAGCCACCTACTTAAAAAAAAAAGGTCAAAAAAAGAAAAGAAAAAAAAGAAAAGGAGAAAAGAAAAAAAAAGAAGAAAACAAAAGAACTAAGCCACACTTCGCCGCACGAGTGTGGCTGGAAAGTTGTCGGTGGTAACAGCTCATCGACCGGTTGTCCAAAACCTAGCTCAAGAAATGCACTTAAAATTCCCAAAACACTTAGGAAGAAGCGGAGAAGTAGAATAAATCGGGGAGATATACATTGGATTCACCCTTGTGTTGACCCCATAAAAATAACAGTAGGGAGAAAACTATCGGTCATAAAGATACACCTTTAGGCAGAACTCTCTTTTTAAGGTCACCTAGAGGCGTAGAAACCCGAAGTCCGTTCTAATTGCTGATCAACGAGTCTATCACATTCACAATAAGATGCTTAGAACTTTGGGTTCTCATCAAATATTGGGTGAGTTGAATGGCCGTAGAAAGCCACTCTTTAACCTTAAACTCAAAAATCCAAAAAAATTAGAAAAAAATAAAAAGAGAAAAAGAAATGTTTCTTTGAATAAGGCGAGGGCTTGAGGCAAACTGCATTTTGGCAGATACCTGGGCGCTGTTGTGTCTTTGAAAGTTCAGATCCTAAGTAAAAATTTTCTTAATATTGAAAATAACTTATGCTAAAGTAATCTAACCTAAATCTTTTATAAATAGCATGTAGTTTTTCTAGGGACTAGCAAAAGATAGGCATGGGGGTGTGATGTGAACATGTTTATATTACATAAAATGTCTATTTATGCATGTTCTTAAGCATAGAATTGCATTACATACTATAAATATTGCATAACATGCATCATCTTGCATTTAAATTAATCTGAATAAAATGGAGGTTAATTGTCTCTTTTTATAGTCAAAGGCAGGGTGACTTTTTATTGAGGCCTCGAATCAAAGATCCAACCGTACGGATCTGATCAGGGCGACGATTGGAGTTCAACGACTTCAAGATCACCCTAATCGGATATCTGTAGCATCAGATAGAGATTGAGGAGCCCTAGAAGATCAAGGGCCAAGATGGTGTTTATTTGCACTTCAGCTGACAAATCTGACCACACAGATGGGTTCAGATCAATGATCGCAGCCTAACGGCGGGAAAATCAACTCAATCCGATACTCGTGGCACCATCTACATCACCAAGAAGATGGACGGCCAAGATGGCTCCACGTGGTGCCATCTCGGCCACCCAACCGGCTGCACGCACCCACTGAAGCACTTCACTCCAACACTTCTTCACCGTTGGATCAAGATCCAACGGTTGTGAGGCATGCTCGCTTGAGTTAAGCGCTCGACACAAATGTGCCTGTAGTGCGTTGGTCGAGCGTCTTAATGCAGCGAGGAGGTATGGGATAGAGCCCTTGCACACCTCAAATTGGAGCAGGCACGCGAGCGCGATCGACTACACGATGAGAATCCAACGGCTGCGTGCGCCCAATAGAGTCCACGCGCCATCTGAAACCCCGCATGACGCGGGATCTCACGCGCAAGGCGCGCGGATGAGGCGCAGCGAGGAGTGCTCTCAGTCGTTCGATCTCACGATCGAATGACCAAGATCTGATGGATGTGAACGCGCGTTGAGGTGCAGGGGAGGTGAGCTGCCGTGGGTGCGTCGCCCACGAAGGCCACGTTCAGGCCTTTAGTGACTGATTTGTCGGTCACTAAAGGTCCTGAATTAATGATTTTCAACATGTAATGACAAAAATGCCCTCACTCCTTGTAACTATGAAAGGAGACCCCCTCCATACGAATTTCTCATCCCTTCCTTCTCTTCTCTCCCTCTCCAAAGCTCAAGAGAAGCTTGTCCCATACCCGGGATGCTTCTCAAGAGATAAAGTCAATTTTTCGCCCCCATTTCGGAAGCGGATCCCGCGACGACGATGACATGCTGCCTCGTTCTCGTTCTTCCTGCCTCGACCTCCTTCCCACTCTGTTCTTCATCTTCTAGGCGTCGTTCCGTCTGGGTCATCCTCTAAGCGATCGTCGAGGAGGATAACTTCTCTCTCCCATTCCTTTTTCCTACTTTCTAGAGTAAAATTTTCCTACTTTCTAGTTGTAATAGTTTTTTCTGCTTTCTAGTGTAATTTCTCGCTTACTTAATTGTATAAACATTTTGAAGTATCAAGTGAATCTTTTCTCTCCCTCTCTCTCTCTCTTATTTTGATTGTTTATAGTGCTTCATTTCATTGTAATTGCTCCACTTTTTAACAAAAATACAAAAAAATATAATTGTGAACTTAGATTGACATAGCCTCCCTGAGTTCGACCCGGGATTTCTATTCCGGTATAAATTGTATTTGTTGAACTCGAGTTCTTCGCTTTTCAAACTGTAACGACAGGTTTTCAAAACCAAATTCGATAGCATAGTACTTTGGCGCTTCAACAAAGAAGAAGGACCCTGCTCAACCACATGAGCATATGTGTGTGGGTCCCTCTGATTCCCATACCCTTGGGCTCGATTTCCCTGATTTGTATGTTACGAGGGTTGGGCACTGGTTGAGATTGCAGAGATCCGAGCCGACGGATATTAGTAATGAGCCAGGATTACTAGTTGTCCAGCGGGGTTTTCATTTGCTGCATGAGCTGGAGAATGGATCGTTGCATTTCCACCATCTGACGGTTTAGATCTGCCTGCTTGCGGGTTGACGGTATGTTGGCTGATTGACCTGATTAGGGGGCAGCTAAGTGTAAACTTGACCCTGACCCATTGGTCTTTGTAGTGCATAATTGTTGGGTCGGATTTGGGTCTGCTGCCCCAGGTTTTTCCAGGAGAAGTTAGGGTGGTTCCTCCAACCCGGGTTACAAGAATTTGAATATGGGTTGGACATAACATTCTCCTGTATAGCATACACATCCTCATAGGGCGAGGATGGTGGGAAAGAAGGAGATGGATCAGAGAAACTGGGATCAAAGGCCCCAGTTTGGAACCTGTGGGGTTCCGAGTAATGCTGGCTCACAGGTTGAGTCATTTCCAATTGATTTACGAATTCCTATCCAGTAGGAGCTTGTGAAGAATGAAATCCTGAATTCTAGGATTGAGTGGATCTAGAAGTATTTACAGAGTTTCCAGCCATCCACTCTTCCATTCTTTTTGCAACCAGGTCCTCCTTATCAAGTTTGTTGGAAATCAATTCAATATTGAATGAATTAGAGTCTTGGACCTCATTAGCATTCGATCTGGGTTGCTGTGATTGGTTGAAACTATCCATGGAGGCATGATTGATAGAATTCTCACTCATTTCTTCAAACAAGTCATGCACACTATCTGCATCCTTGTCGACGAAATTTCCTTCGCAAGAAGCCTCCATGTGATTGAGTTGCTCATTTAACCCATGATAGAAAATTTGCACTTGTTGCCATTTCGGTGCCTCTTGGTGTGACACTTTCGCAACAGATCCTGGAATCACTCTTAGGCACCATGAAGCGATTTTCCTGGCCGTTGGAAGAAAGTAGTAATCGCTTCTTGCAATGCATTGGTACACCCAACAGGGAAAATTTTCTTCAAGAAGGCTAATTTGAGATCATTCCAAGTAGCTGTTAGCCTCCCAATCGTTCGATACTGATGTGTGGCTTTATTCCTGAGAGAGTGGGGGAAAAGCCTCATGATCATTTGCTCCTCATTCATGTTTCATGCTTTGGTGGTCTGGACCAAAGTGGTCAAGTCCTCTAAATGCTGAAACGGGACTTCACAGCCAAGCCCATGAAATTTTTTATTCAGGCTTAAAACTTGGGGCTTGATTTCCACGTCACTGGTTAGAATCTAGACACCAGGACATTCTCTATAATTTGAAGGATCGTAGAAATCCTTCAATGGCTGAGCGTTCTGACCATTCATTTGCTGGAACCATTCTTGCATTTACTGCAATTGTTTCAGCTACCACTTCAGCATCTCGTGCTGATTTTGAGGTAGAGGAGGTGGTTGATCAGGCATAGGATCGACTTGACTAAAATTCAGCCTACTCCTCTTTGAATGGTCTAATGGTCATTCCAAATGGGGGTTCAATGACCTCCTTCCAAGCATAAATGATGAGAACACCATTATGAGCACTAACAAGCCACATTTAGTTAGGTTTAATTAATAAAAGCTCCTATCTAATCATCTAAGGGTCATAACTCATTGTTTTGATTTAAGAAAAGAATGGGAAATCAAGGTTAATTCTGTAATTTTAACAGCACATCACAAACACATATTAACAACGGGGTCACTTAGGGGTTAAATGGTCAAATAAGCTAAAAAGTCCAAAAAGTGGTTCAACACTGACAGAAACGGGGTTTCACGCATTTCGAGACCAAAACAGCACAAAAAATCCTAATTCTCAACTCGCTTAAATTAAAAAGGTTTTGGTCAGGATAAAATTCATCTAAACCTCCTAAACATTCAGAGAAAAATATTCTAAGAGGTTTGGTAGCCTCGCTCTCATGACCGGCTAGGTGCCTTAATCTTTTTGTCTCCCTCTCTTCTTCATTTCACCCTACTTAGACCTTAGGTTCGACCACAACACCACTCGCTTCCCCATCATCTTCCTCAACTCTGGTCTGACTCCAGTGAGCTCACGCCAGAGTCACACACACCCAAACACACCACCACCACCTCCCATACCTTCGCCGTGTCTCACTGAGCTAAAGCCACAAAGAAATTTGGGGCTTTGGACTTTCTTTCTCCTTGTCGAACACACACTTCTTCGGTCACCCTCTTTGACTTTGGTCAGCTACCACACACCTCCGTTCACCAAATAAACACCCCCACTACAATCACCACCCTCTAACGACCCTACTGAGCTTTCTAATTAGGGTGATAAGCCCATATTCTAGCTTTTTAGGTTTGGTCGGAGCTCTTCCCTAGCCGCTGCCTTCTTCGACTTCGTTTGTAGTTCTCTGACCATCTCCAACTAAGCTGCACCTGTCAGGAGCTGTGAAATTCATCTAGGAAGCCTTCCAGGGGCTCAATTGAGCACAGCCACAGTAGTTGCTACTCCAATTGCCACAGGGTCTTTAGCTGAGCACAAGAGCTTCATGCGAAGGAAGAGAAGGGACTTTAGTCCCACCTTGGAAAAGTAGAGGCATGTGAATGCAAATAAAATCAATTCGTGCCCGCAGCTGTTCGCATCTGAATGCACGGGGGTGGGGTCCCCAAGCACGCGTGCTTGCACACACCTGCTCATGTGCCCTCGCCCACGATCACGCCTGTGGGTTTGAGCCAGATCCAATTCCCCAGATACCTAGGTTCGAACTGGTTCTGAAGGAAGGAAATCTGAGGAGGAGAGAGGGGACTTTGCAAGGCCTTGTGCCTTGCTCTCGTGAGACCCTTGTGTCTCTCTATTGGTGTTCCTATGCCTTGGTGCCTTGAGGTTAAGGCGTCTGAGCCTTCACCTTGTCGTCTGAGGCCTTGACTTGGTTCTGATTCCTTGGGTTACTATGGACATCCACATTGACATGGAAATTGACATTAGTGGTTGCGGGTTACTGTTGATTTATTTGAATTATTAGAGCTTAATTGTTGGGTTAAATATGGTGGTTCAAACCACCATTTTAACCCTATCATTTTGCACATGACTCTTGAGATATTATTCTTATCTATATATTAAGCATTATTTTTATATTTGCATATCTCTCTTGATAATTATGATTAGTGATTGAATTTCCAATTTGTTCCCTGTGAATGACTTCAGACTCATTTTTGTTTCCCGTGTTTTATAAATTTAAGTGTTGAATTTCTTTTGTTGATTGTGCTACGATGCGTATTTTCTTAAAACTCGACGAATGCAGCTCAACATTTTGGCGTTGTTACCGAGTAGCAACGTGCATTTCATCACTGATTACAATCCTGATTTAATGCTAACTTGATTTCTTTGATTGGCTGTGATTTTTTCCAGGTACAAGGCAGAAGATCAACCACACAATAGTCACTCCAGGGGCAAGTAATTTTGTTCCCTTATTCTTAAGCCTCTTATTTCTGGAAAGAATTAAAAGCAAGAATCAATTAGGATTAACTTGCATTATTTCATAGAATTAATCACCTGAGTTGCCTGATTTGGTTTGATTTGATTAGAACTCCCCATCTTGCTATCTTCACCTATTAAGGACTTAAGGTGCTTAGGGCTATTCACCTTCTTGATTGAGACCTATTTGCCAATTTTGGAAAGAATTGGACCTGGAAAATAGGGCCAAATCAAGGTTTCTATTTTAAGGTTTTAGGAAAACACACATGATCTAAAAGAGAATTGATTTCTTGCATCGTGTGTTACCTAAATCCTTGGTTGAATTGACATAATGAAGAAAACCCTACAAGAAGGCTCTAACAATCATTTGAATCACTAAAATTTGGGATCTAATAACCTGTTTGCAAACCACTCAGGATGATTCTGGGTTCTTTATCCAACTCATCCTAAATTTTAGGGCAGGTTAGGTGAAGTTGACCCACCTTGTGAGTTAACCAACCTCCAAACTAGGTCATAAATCACAATCAACTCTAAAGTTCAAGTGAAATTCAAGGCACAAATTTAGGAATAAAATTGGTAGACTTAGGGGTCAAGCTTGCTCATTCCGGTCTACTTGGATTCTCGGTGATAAGGAAGGTCGGGTGGGGGAAACCATGTAACCCGTGGGGACCCTCTACCGTGTAGGTGTCTTTGTGGGACTCTCCCTTCTTCGCTGCCCAAGTAATTCTCGGGTGAGTGACTTTTTGATCTAGAGGTATCATCTGCCTTAAACCTCCTTAGTCATCCAAAGATTTTTGAGTGCCTCGATTAGGTCTAGCACACATTCTGTCCCTCATCTAGCTCTTTAGTACATGTTCGGGAGGAGGTCATTAAGACCACCCTTGAGGCCTCCATTAGTAGTTCATTCTCGTCGAGGCCAAGCCTCGACCCATTTGTTTGTGCTACTGCCCAACCAGATTGACATCTCTTTCGACTCATCTGTTTCTGGGCGTAGATCTCCATCATCTACATCCATGGAGAACCAAGAAGAAGAGCCCAATGTCCAGAATCAGGTGCAGCGTCTCGCAGATCTAATGGACTCATTCATGAATCCTCCACCACGGCCTCAAATGAGAGATCACTACAATCCCATTACGGTGGAAATCGAACCCATGGTGCAAATCCTGGCTGGAGGACCTGACACTGAGCTAAAGCTGAATATGATTAGTGCAATTCCCAAATTCCATGGCTCAAACTTCGAAGATCCCTTCAAGCACATCAAGCAGTTAAAACATATGGCCTAGACCTTTGGGCCTCCTGTTCAAAATCAAGATATCTTGCTTATGAAGATGTTCTCCTTCTCCCTCATGGATAAAGTTGCCCACTAGTATTAGACTCTGACCCGTCTGATCAACACACGGGAGGAACTCCAATCTGAATTCCTAAGGAAAGTCTTCCCAATTGGTCGGACGAATGCTTTGAGGCACCAGATCACACACTTAACGCAAAATGCGGGAGAACTACTTCATGAGACATGGGACTAGTTTTTGGATCTCATGTGGAAATGCCTCCATCACGGAGTTCCTAAATGGGAGCAAGTCCAGTCTTTTTATCAAGGCTTGATGAGAGACTCATCATGGCTCTTAAATACCCCTAATTAACTAGTTTCCCTAGTTAATTAGATAGGAATATGTCTATTTAGGGTTTAATTCTAATATAAGGGACAATACATTAAAGACCATAAAATAAGTTAATACTATTAAATTAAATGTCAATTAATGTTATTAATAATTTAAATAATAATTTGGAATCGAATTATAAACATTTAGCTACCTAATTAATATTTATTTTAACATTACAAATATTTAACCATAAGTATGAAATTAACTTAAGTAATTTAACTAATTAAATAAATAAAGCTAAATGGGTCAAAAATGTAAATTCAAGGCATTTGTATAATATTTATATAATTTATAATTATATATAAAAGTTGGAATAGAATTAAATTAAATTTAACTTAAAATGCCTCATATTACATTTTAGTCCTTAGGATTCATTTCAATCAAGTTCTTTTCTTTTAATAAGGTCCCTATTTTTTATTGCATTTTCATCCCTGTGAGCATAGCGTCTTCTTCCTCTCTTCTTCTTCTTCCTCGCACTGGACAGTGGACGATAGCCGATCACCACACCGCTTGATCATCGCCTATTCACCGTCAAAACTCCTCTGCCCAAGTCGCTGATCTTTGGCTCACTCTCCCCTTTCCATCCAACGACATGGATGAAGCTCTAATCCTAATTAGGGTTTGAGTTTAACTTCACCGGCGTTGGAGACGACGCCGGTGGTTACCTTGAACCTAGACCTTATAGCATCCAGGTACAGCCCCCTCTACCACCACCGCAACCTATTTAAACCCCTCCACCCCTCCGATTTCAAGGGTCAGTTCCCTTCCCACTTCCCTCACTGAGCCGACCATAGGCTATTCATCCAACCAACTCCGGCAATCTCTCACCTCTCTATTAGAGCGTCTCCGCCAGAGGCGTTCGCCTCCCTCACCCCCTCTTCCTCTCCTGCGGTCGTGACAGGGGTTGGAAGCGCGTTGCCACTCTCTCTCTCCGCTTCCTTTCTCATCGGAGATCTACCCCGAACCCTCTATTTCATCCTCTGTTACGCAGCTATGGACGGAGATCCCTCCCCCTCACTTCATCCAGGTAATCGTAGAGTAGCTAGGCTAAGTTAGCTTAGCTTAGGTAGATCAATTAGCTTAGTTTAGTTAGATTTCTAGGTTCTGTCTCCAGCTCCAGCGCTCGACCTCGTTCCACTATTTCAAACACCTGTACAGCTTTCTCTCCCTTCACAATCACACTCCACTTCTTTTCCCTCAAATTTATCAACTAAATCTCCTAGACCACCTCCACCGATGACCTTCGCTGTCCATGGCGGAGGTTGGCGATGTATTCCATGACCAATTAGGTCCTCCATCACCTTATTCATCCCCTAAGGACCTTTCCTATCTAGCTAATTGACCTTATAACACATTATACAGTAAACACCTAATTTTATATCTCTTCCTGAGCTCGCTATCAATGGCGGCCCAGGAGGAGATTATTCACCTAATTAATTACCTATACACCATCGCCGCATGTCACTAAGTATTTTCCCTTACTCGATTGAGTGAGAGGAGGTGATTTGAATTCAAGCGAACTCAGATTGTGTTTTTTCTGAATTCAAAGCTTATCCTTTAATTTCTTCTTTAATTGAGTTAATTGTTGAGTTCCTAAGGTTCCTTGTGACCTCAGGAACTTTTCTAGATTGTTCTTGAGCAAAATCTTGGAGTTTTGAACTCCAACACCTCAGTTTTGGACTTACCAGAGCTCTGGTGAGCTCCGACGAGTCAAACATGAGCTTCAGCCCTTGGAACTTCTTAAGAAGCTCCAGATCACACCTCTTAGGTCTCGGAATCAAGAATGCGAGCTCATTTCTCTGTTTTAATGCCTTGAGCTATCATTTGAACTCCGTCTTCTCCAACTTCGTCGGAGTTGGAGAAGCAAGTCTGTTAGGGTTTTGAGCGTGATAAACAGGTCTAGAAGCTTGTGCAGACCCTAAAGAACTCACTAATGACCTAACCACAATTTGAGAACCTCTGAGTTCTTCTGTCGAATTCAGGTATTTTTTATCTTAGGCGGTGACACCTGAGATACCTTTAGGTCCATAAAAACACAATTTTGAAGTGTTGATTCATCTCCTAATGATGAATTAAGTCGAACTAGGGCCTTAATTTGATTTGTAAAGCTCTAAATAAGGAATTCAACTTTTGATTGGCATTTGGTCAACTCAGGGTCAATTCAAGGAATTAATATTCAAATCTCTTAATGAATGGTTTGTTTAAGATCCTGGGATGATTCATTGTTTGTTAAGATTGAATTTAATGAGTTTTATTGAGGTTTAGATGAATTTATATCTTCTATGCATAGTCACGTGCCTGTGTGTGGGTGTGCGCGCTTGTGTGTGTGCATGGGCCGAGTATGGACGTGGATGTGTGTGGGCCTGATTGGGCTTGGTATTGTGCATTGATGAAAATAAATGAAATCCACCTTGAATAAACTAGACCCAAGCTTAAGTAGGGTCTGGTCCCACCCATTAGGGTGCTATGTATCCCCGAACGAGCTTGGGTCACCCATTAAAATGTAATTTTTATAATTGAAGAGGGTAAATGGGTTAAGTTGGTGAAAATTTGGCTTAAGCGTGGACATAAGGCACAGTAAAGAGGATAAAGAAAGAAAGGAAGAGAACAAAGACAAGAGCTAAGGAGAAAAAGATAAAGGAAAACAAAGAAGGCTTAGGGTGAATTAAAGAAGAACAAAAGAAGAAGAAGAAGAGGGAATAAAAAGAGTTAACAAAGAGAGAGTTGAGTTTGTAGAAAAGATAAAGAGAAGAGAAAGAGTCAGAGAGCTTAAGAAGGAAATAAATTAATAGAGAAGAGAAGAAAATCAGACGTCCTTACTATTGATCAGAAGTCCAATTTATATTTTTACGTCATCTAACTCAATTTTCAGACGTCTAATTTCAGGGCTAAAGCTATTATATGATTTGTTTTGAGCTTTTAATTGTTGTAAAGGCATTGTTGACTCATGTATTATATTCTATGCCTTATACTTTTGTAATAAATATTGTAACAAACTTATTTACCTAATTTTAAATGTTAGATTTCTTGTGTAAACTTGTTTTTTTTTCTCTAATGAAATTTTGCATGCTTTTACTTGATCAATTCTTTGTGCAAGATTCATGTGCTTAAAGTGTTATGGTTATAATCTGATTAATTAAGTAATTGTTAATTATTCCTAGAAGTTAATGATGAATTAAGCTTACTATTATGCCTCCAAGTGAATGACCTGTACTCAACCAGTTAAAAAAAGAACTTAAAAGTCTAAAATGTTAGGTTAACTTGACCCTATACTACATTTTCAATATTAATTCGAGTTAACCTAAGTTACATTCTTATGCAATTAATTAAGTCTAATTAACTTAATTAACTGTGTTGAGAATTAACGCATCAGGACTCCGTGAGGATATCAAGCTCTTTGTCAATGCAACCTGTGGTGGAAACATCATGGGTCGGCATGAAGATATAGTTTGGGAGATTCTCGAGAACATGTGTGAGAACTCCATAAACAATGAATCTATGGGTATGTTTGACCAGACAACCACCCATGCATTGACAAACACGTGAGGGGTACACGAGACTCAAGGCCTATTCGCATTCACCGATCTGGAATTGGTGGCTAGTTTCTTGGATAAGGTCTCTATCATTGAGAAAAAGGTGGACGAATTGGCTCGACATCTTCACAAAGCCACTGCCGCATAGCAAAACATGTATGCACAACCACCCTCAGGTAGGGAGGCTGTGCATAACATTTACCACCACTCTCACCAGGGGATGGACTCGTATCCACCCTTGTCTGATCTTGGTTTCGGAGGAAACTCCGGACCTGCCTACTCTATATGAGGGAACTCTGAACCCTTGTACTTTGATTTTTTTGGAGTTCCTTAGACCTACGAGGATCTCTACTCCATCCAGAATGATCCTTTCTCCAATACCTACAACCTTGGATGGCGTAATCAACCCAACTTTGTGTGGTCAGGAAATAATCAGAATATAAGACCTCAATTCCAACCCCGACCATAGGCTCTGTGCCCATATCAGCCTGATCAGCCTAGGCCCAATCTGAAATACCAATTTGGGCCTAGCAAGGAAGATCAAATGAGCATGATTCTGCAAGCCCTGGCTGACATCTAAAAGACCAATGTGGCTATGCAGAAACGGCATAAAGACGAGATCACAGAGGTTCAAAATCAGCTTGCACAGATGGCGTGGACTTGCTAGCCTGGTGCACTTCCTTCCCAACCTCTGCCAAATCCAAACAACGTGTCAACCCAAAAACACGTGGTAAATCAAATCTAGGGACAATCTTGCTACACTCAGCCAGGCCCATTGACTCATACCTGCGTGTTTGGAGCATCCACCTCAGTTGATCCGAATCAAGCCTCCATGACTAACCCTACTGTTCGGCAACAGGGTCCAATTCTCTCTCCTCTGCCTTCGCATCATGACTGTGCTCTAATCAATGTTGTGGGCATGAGAAAAGATCACAAGACCAGGCCCTGAGGCCCATCTCCCAAATCTCACCCAACCCATGATCAACACAACAAGGTCGAGGACAAAACTAAGATGTGGAAACAGAAACTCGTCCCCCCAGATAGCCAATCCATTCCCTTATCCCAAATCTTATCCCACCTCCACACTAGAGGACTGTCGAAATCTAACATAATGAAACCATTCAGGAATGCACAAGTCACCATCCCGTTACTTGATATCCTCACTATCAACTCCATCTCACCTGACTCATCCAGAAAAGAGGAGGAACCCTTACAAGGGAAGGTAGTATTGTCTAAAAATGTGCGTGCTATAATCCAAAATAGTCTACCACATAAGAAATCTAATCTAGGCACCCTGCTGATCCCCTGCATGATAGGTGGTACAAATTTCAAGCGGGATGTACTAGATCTTGGTGCTTCAATCAACCTAATCTTGATTGTCCTATTTGAGAAACTACAGATAGGATAGCTAAAACCCACTGATGTTACTATGCAATTAGCTGATCGAGCCATAATCACCCTGATTGGGCTGGTAGAGGATGTGGTAATTAGAGTTAAGGATTTCAACTACTGAGCTGATTTTCTAGTTCTTGACATGGATGTGCCACAACAAATACAATATATGCCCTTGATTTTAGGGAGACCTTTCTTGGCTACTATAGGAGCCATAATCAATTGTGAATCAAGGCACATGATAATTGCCTTTGGGAATAAGCAAACTGAGATCAATATTTTTGAGGTATCTTCTAAAGGAGAAGAAAAGTGCTCGTAGACTAGCTAGGTTTGATTCAGGATCTCATGACCATTTTGGTAGTGGAAAACCTAGAACCAGAATAGGAGGTTTGCCGCATAAAGGAGGATCTCGATTTAGCCGAGCATGATTCCAGCAAATTAAGAGTATTAGAGGCATTTACCTTTGATCTTGTGGACACACACATGGATTTAGGGGAAAAGGATAACAGTCAATGAGATTTGGATTTCTATTCCATGGATAAGGAGACATTTTATTATGAGAATTGTTTTGAGGATCTCTAGGATTCAGGCATGATAGATACCAAGAGTGACCACAACCCAGAGTATGAATCCTTAACAGATTTGGAGTCAGGTGATCAAAAAGGCACTCTCCAGACATTCACTTTTGATTGGGATGAGAACTATAAAGAAGATTCATTAGAAGACCCAATCTTCGAGTCATTCCTTGAGGAATTGATCTTGCAACCACTTAAAAAGAATCAAGATGACTCATTGGATAATGATCTTTTAGGCCACATTGCACGAGAGGAGAGGAACCACACATCTGGGCCATGCTGACTACATTCACCTCTATTGGGTCCTGGACTCACAACAATCTTACCACAAAACCTTGTAATCATTGCATCTTCCTCGTGATTCCTTCGCAAAAATTCAATAAGAGCCACTCATAAATGAATCAACTTGATCCATATGATAGAACTTCTGGATTGACTCTCCATCATGATTTGATACTCATTTGTGGCCATCTGATTCTCATCCACCATGATTACATATTCTCTCCTACCACTCATCATAGCGTGGTAGATGACATATCCTTTTGAGCTCCTTGCACCCAGCCAATGGCATTAAACTTAGCGCTTAACGGGAGGTAACCTGTCATTTGAAAAACCTGAGACCCTTCTGACATATCGTTTCGCTGAAATCATATTGTACTTTAAGGGTTCGTTCGTTAGAACAATCGACTCCACCTTTGATACTTGTATCAGAGCTTGAAATTGTCCGTAATAGTCATCTCGTCTCATTCACTACCCAGCTATTCTAATGTACGATCTGAGTTGAACTCGAACCCACCTAATTTACAATGGGGACATTGCAAATCTTAGGCATGGGAGGGTATTAAAGTGCAAAACGCTGTGAGAATCAATTCATGGAGGGGTTTCATTAAAAAAAAAGGAGAAAGGAGGAAAGGAGAGGTCAATGTGAGCTAAATTGAAAGCAATTAAAGAGGAGAAAAAGAAAAGAAAAGAAAGGACCAATGAAAAAGAAAGAAAAAGGGATAGCCCCTTGTAATTAAGTATGGAACTTACCTAACTTTTAGGCTAGATCGGATGATGAATTAAGACCTAGAAAGCTAAAGCTTAGGAGATTAGTGATGAGTACCGACCTTAGGCCTCTTGGGCTTGTTTAGGGCTTAAGCACTAATGTATTCGTTAAGATCTAGATTAGTCCTCAAGAGGTTGAGGAAAGTGAGAGGCTGATGTATTAAGTCTAAGGCTTAGGGATTATTTGGCCCCGATGCTTGACCTTTGGTTTGCAAGACTTGGTAACCTAAGCACCCAAAATCCACACACCAGTTTGGTTCAGTGTTCTTAATGAAGAAATAACGCCAACAAGTGTTCTGTTCTGAAAAGTCATCTTAAAGATCTAGCTTAGGAGCTGCTTGAAAACACAAGTTGATTGGATGAGTTTTGGGCGTGGAGAGGTGGAATGAAAAATACTCCCCTCGAAGATGCATATTAACATATCATCTCTTCGGTGCTTGTCTCCTAGGATATCTAAATATCCTATCGAGGGCATGTAAGCACTTTGTGTTTGTCAGGTGACATGGGTAAGATTATTCCTAAATGTCGATTGCTAGGGCCTGAATTTAGCTACAGAATGCCATGGGCGGCACTATCTCAAAGTGTTGAAAGCTAGGGTTCTGGGGGTTGCCATGGGCGGTGCTATCTCGAAGTATCGAAAGCCAAGGACCCTTCGAGGATTGATGGTGGGGACAAGGAATCCGATACAGACTGTGTTTAGGGCTAATTCAAGGTTGGATTTAGGGAAATATAAAAAGAAGAAAGAAAACTCTCAAAATGAAAAAAATCCTTCTCTATCTCTCTCTTATCAGAATGCACTAGCAAACTGAGCTTGGACTTGATATGCCTATGCATGGTTGCCTTAACTACTGGGGTCAACGAACCTCTGGTCAGTTTTTACAGGCCTTAGAAACCTTCGCGGTAGACCCAAGCTGAAGCTAGTTAGATCTGGATCTTGGTTGGTACTTGAGTAGCTCTAGGCCTATTGTTGGTATTTTGGTCTAATTTTTAGAGATGTGGCTTAGTAGAGCATCCTGATGGTTACATCTGGCTTAGAGATTTGGTTTGATCCTTAGGATTTGCTAGGGTCTAGCAAAAGCTAGGCATGGGGTATGATGAGAACACCATCATAAGCCCTAACTAGCCACATTTATTCAGGTTTGATTGATAAAAGCTCTTACCTAATCATCTGAAGGTCATAACTTCACATTGTTCTGATTTGAGGAAAGAATGAAAAATGAGGGTTAATTATGTAATTTTAATAGCACATCACAAACGCAGATTAACCACAGGATCACTCAGGGGTTAAATGGTCAAATGAGCTCAAAAGTCCAAAAAGTGGGTCAACACTGATAGAAACGGGGTTTCACACATTCCGAGAACCAAAATAGCACATAAAATCCTAATTCTCAACCTGCTTAAATTAAAGAGGTTTGGATAGGATAAACTTCATCTAAACCTCCTCAAAATCATATAAAAATATTTTAAGAGGTTTGGTACCTTTGGTTTGACCATCTGAACAAATTTTGACCTAGAACAAAGCTTCAGACGGGATTTTGCCCTAATTTGGGCTTCTAGGCAAATTGCCCAATCAAATGTAGTCATAACTAAAATCCAAGTTACCATTAGATTCCTTGGGTCAAAATTAGGTTAAGGCCAAAATTTTGGCCCAACCAAAGTCTATCTTGACCTAGTTTGCAATTTAGTCCCTAAAATCTCTATTTCTCTCAATAAAACCCTTGACTTTCAAGTTTATTACAAATAGGTCCCTAACTTTTCATCATTTTCTTCATTCTGATCCATTCTACCATTGGTGGGAATGCAACTCCTCAATCGAGATTCGAGGGAGGATTTCTCCTTCAAATCAAAGCTAACTCCAAAATTTGAGGGAAGATTGCAAGAATCTTCCTAATCGACCAAGCCAACTCAAAGACCTCAAGAAATTCTCTAGAGCTCGAACAAGCTCGAGAAAATCAAGGGATCTTCTTCCCTATTTTCACGGCCAATTCAGGCTCTCTTCTTACTTTAGAGTTCAATTTTGAGCTCTATAAAGAGCCATGTACCCTTGATTGCCCTCCTTAGCCAACCTTGACTGGAAAAGACCCCTACTCCTCCTCTGGCCACCTTCATCTTGAGCTTCGACGACCTTCTTGACCCTATTCTTCCATGCGTCCAATGGCCAAATTGGACGCATCATTGTCTTCCTAAGCTTCTTCTGACGATCGCCAGCCAAAGCTCCGTCTGATTCAACTTCATGTTCGCCATCATTACCTTTGCCGAAATCATCATCTTCCTCAGTGATAGCCAATCACAGCCGACACCAATTCTTCTCTCTCTCAACCGGCTAAGTGCCTCAATCTCTTTCTCTCCCTCTCTTCTTCATTTCACCCTACTTAGAGCTTAGGTTCGACCACAACATCACTCGCTTCCCCACCATCTTCCTCATCTCCGACTTGACTCTGGTGAGCTCGCGTCGGTGCCACACACACCCAAACACATCACCACCACCTCCCATACCTTCATCGTGTCTCACTGAGTAAAAGCCCCAAAGAAATTTGAGGCTTTGGACTCGTTCTCCTCGTCAAACACGCACTTCTCCGACTCTGGTAAGCCACCACACACCTCCGTTCACCAAATAAACACCCCCACTACACTCACCACCCTCCGGCGACCCTACTGAGCTTTCTAATTAGGGCAATAAGCCCGTATTCTAGCTTTTCAGGTTTGGCCAAAGCTCTACCCTAGCTGCCGCCTTCTCTGACTTTGCTCACAATTCCTCAACCATCTCCAACCAAGCTGCGACTGCCAGGACCTACGAAATTCATCCAGGAAGCCTTCCAGGTCCTTAATTGAGCGCAACCACAACAGTTACTGCTCCAATTGCCATAGGGTCTTCAGCTGAGCACGGGAGCTTCGCACGAAGGAAGAGAAGGGGCTTTAGTCCCACCTCAGAAAAGCAAAGGCACGCGAAGGAGAATAAAACCAATTAGTACTCGCAGTTATTCGCCTCCAAATGAGGTCCCTACGTACGCCTGCTTGCGTGCCCCCACTCATTCTCCCTCGCCCACGATCATGCCTGCGAGTTTGGGTCGGATTCAATTACCTGGATACTTGGGTCCGAACTGGTTCTAAAGGAAGGAAATCTAAGGAGGAGGGAGGGGGTTTTGCACCTCGGGATTCATGCCCCCCCTTCTCCTATGTTTGCGAGGTCGTTATGCCTTGCTCTTGTGAGACCCTTGTGTCTCTCTATTGGTGCTGTTGTGCCTTGGTGCCTTGAGGTTAATGTGTTTGAGCCTTCGCCTCGTTGTTTGAGGCCTTGACTTTGTTCTGATTCCTTGGGTTACTGTGGTCATCCATGCTGATGTGGAAATTGACATTAGTGGTTGCGGGTTACTATTGATTTATTTGAATTATTGGAGCTTAATTGTTGGGTTAAGTTTGGTGGTTCGAACCACCATTTTAACCCCATCTTTTTGCACTTAACTCTTGAAATATTATTCTGATCTATATATTGAGCATTATTTTTATATTTGCATATCTCTCTTGATAATTGTGATTAGTGGTTGAATTGCCAATTTTCTCCCTGCAAACGACCTCAGACTCATTTCTATTTCCCAAGTTTTACAAATTTAAGTGTTGAATTGCTTTTGTTGACTATGCTACAATGTGTATTTTCTTAAAACTCGACGAAAGCGACACAACAATAAACTTGGAAAGGGTTAGAAGGACTGGATAATAGAACTCTGCAGCTTAACAAATTTTGTGTTGGGCATCCTAAGAACCTAGGCTCCAAGATATATTCAAACCTCAACATGAATTTTGTGTTGTCCTTAATCTAGAAGCTTGTTATGTTGGGTTGGTGAAGCAGGGGGAGCGTGTCCTGAAGGCTGCTAATTATGCCAAACCCCTGCTTGCTTAAGTCATTTGATAATCAGGCCCCCCAACTTAGCACCTTTTGGAGAAAATAGACATCACAAATTTGCACCATGGTTTGAGAAATACCCTGAAACGGATTGATGGGTCCTAGGGCCAACGTCTACTCAATTTTAGATTAGGCTTAGGATAGTAGTACTTTTAAAATGTGATGGGCTCTTAAAATGGGTTGTGTCCTTAATGATTGATTGACATGTGTGAATGAGTACACAACCAGGGTTTTCCTGCAATTGTGGCCACTCTATTTAAAACCAACTCATCAAGTAGCTCCTCCTTAGGGTTTTCAATCTAGGTCTATTCCAGGCACTCCACTTTCTTTCTGATTTTAAAGGAAATAATCTTCACCCGTGTTTTACAACTTGGTTTTCCTGGAAACTTGATTGCAATCCACCTAATTTGAAACCCTAAAAGCTGCTTAAGCAAGATTTGAACATTAAAATTCACACATTATAAATAATCTTGCTTGAAAACCTTGGTTGTTCATGCACTTACACAAATCTCAATCAATCATTAAGGGCACAACCCATTTTAAGGGCCCATCACATTCCATAAGCACCACAATCCCAGGCCTTAATAAAATTGAGTAGACGTTGGCCTTAAGGTTTGATTCACTCTTCTGGGCCTAGTCTGAGATTGTTTTTTATTAACCTACTTGTACTGATTAATCTGATGTCTAGCTAGGGGAGTAGCGTCAAACGATCGCGGCTGGGGGGTACACTAGGAATCGGAGGCGAAAGCCGAAGGAAGAACCTTCTCCCCAGTCCCTCCTTCTAACTGGTTGGATTAAACAGACGCAAGTAGAGTAAATCATTTATAGTCTTAAGGCGGGTTTTGGGAGTCGGTAGATCCTTAGGCTACCCCACTTAAGGACAGCCTTGTTTTGTTGTGCTGTAGGGTCCCTATCCCCAGTCCTTCCGACCTTCTCCTAGTTTATGCTGGGAAGACGGTCATTGAATCCCCGATTGGAAGGACCATTAGAACATTCTAGGAGGCGCAAGTTGGATTTTGGTCAATTTGATCCCATGGCCAAACAACGGCCTCCTCTGCTTGGAAATCCACAGGAAGAATTTCGAAGGTAGCTGGAACAAATGCAGAGAAGGCAGGAATGGTTCCAGAGAATGCAGGGCGCTCAGCCCTTGAAGGATTTTTATGATCCTTCGAATTACGGGGAATGTCTCGGCGTCCAGATTCCAGCCGGTGATGTAGAAATCAAGCCGCAGGTGTTAAGCCTGATTAAACATTATCATGGGCTTGGCTCCGAAGATCCGTTTCAGCACTTGGAGGACTTGACCACTTTGGTCCAGACCACCAAGGCTCGAAATGTAAACGAGGAGCAAATGATCATGAGACTCTTCCCCCACTCTCTTAGGGATAAGGTCGCACATTGGTATAGGACAATAGGAAGACCAATTACAACTTGGAATGAGTTGAAATCGGCCTTTCTGAAGAAATTCTTCCCAGTCAGTCGTACCAATGCTTTGAGATGGGCAATCACTACCTTTACCCAGCGGCCGAGGGAGCAATTTCATGTGGCCTGGGAGCGATTCCAGGACTTATTGCAGAGGTGTCCACACCACGAGGTGCCGAAATGGCAACTCATGCAGATCTTCTATCATGGGTTGACAGAGCAACTCATAAATCATGTGGATGCTTCTTGCGGAGGCAATTTCCTCAATAAAGATGCAGATAGTGCACATGATTTATTTGAGGAAATGAGTGAGAATTCAATTAATCATGCCTCCATGGATACTTTTAACCGATCCCAGCAACCCAGATCAAATGTCAATGAAGTCCATGACTCTCATTCATTTGATATGGAATTGATTTGTAATAAACTTGATAAGGTGGACTTGGTTGCTAAAAGAATGGAAGAGTGGATGGCTGGCAATTCTATGAACAACTCTCGATCCACTCAATCTCAAAATTCGGGATTCCATTCCTCACGAGCTCCTTCTGGACGGGAGTTCGTGAATCAACTCGATGCTGCTCAACCTATGAGTCAGCATTTTTTGAAACCCCACGGGTTCCCAACTGGGGCCTTTGATCCCAGTTTTTCTAATCCTTCCCTTTCTTTCTCTCCATCCTCACCCTATGAGGATGTCTGTGTTGTACAAGAGAATGTTAGATCCAACCCCTACTCGAATGCATATAATCCAGGTCAGAGAAACCACCCTAACTTCTCTTGGAAAAATTCAGGGCAACAAACCCAATTTCGGCCCGGCAATTATGCTCCGCAACGACCAATGGGTCAGGGTCAAGTATATACTCAGTTGCCTCCGAATCGGGTCAATCAGCCAGCTTCGAATGCCCGTCAACTCGCAGGGCAGGCTGATTTGAACCGTCAAATGGTAGAGATGCAAGGATCTATGCTCATGCAGCAAATGAAAAACTCGCTGGACAACTTGCAATCTGGGCTCATTGCTAACTCTCGTCAACCCGGATCTCTACCATCCCAACCCGTACCCAACCCGCGAAACATTATGAATTCGAACAATCAAGCCCAAGGGTACAGAAATTAGAGGGACCCGCACGCACATGCTTAGGTGGTTGAGAAGGGTTCCTCGTCTTCTTCTTCTTATGCAAATCAACAATTCATGGTCAATCAAGCCCCTCCAATCTTTCCTAACCCTCCCCAAGACCCAAATTCTTATGCTTCTGCAAATTCTGTAACTTTGAGGAGTAGTAAGAAGACTCAGGATCCACAACCACACTATTTTGATCTTTTGAATCCTGAAGAACCTGAGGAGAGAGAGGAGAATTCTAAAGGAGAAATCAAGGCTCAGGAACCTGATTCCAAAGATCTGACTCATGTTCCTTTTCCTGAAGCCTTAACCAAATCAAAGAAGAAGTCTGTTGACAGCAATGAGGAGCTTCTGAATTTATTTAAGAATGTTGAGATCAATATCCCGCTCCTTGATGCTATCAAGCACATACCGGTTTATGCAAGATTTTTAAAGGAATTATGTACACAAAAGCGTAAGTTGAGAGAATCTGATCCGAGGAAGGTGGTACTCTCCGAGCAGGCTAGTTCTGTTATCCTGCACTACCTCCCTCAGAAAAAGAGAGATCATGGTGCTCCTTTGATTTCTTGCGTTATCAGAGATTACACATTTGATAGAGCACTTTTGGATCTCGGTGCATCCATCAATCTACTTTCGACTTCTCTCTACGAGAAGTTTGGGTTAGGTGAACTTCGGCCAACTTCAGTAACGCTACAGTTAGCGAACTGTTCGGTCACAAACCCGTAAGGTGTTATTGAAGATGTTATAGTTAAGGTCAAGGATTTCTATTTTCCTGTAGATTTCCTTGTCCTTGACATGGATGTACCTGATAATCTGAGGAACATTCCCATCATTCTGGGGCGTCCGTTCCTGGCTACCGCAAAGGCCAACATTAATTGTGAAAGTGGTAGCATGGAAATCACCTTTGGGGACCAACGAATGAAATTGGATATTTTTAAGGCGATCAACAAATTTGAGGATTGTGGATTTATTGAGGAACTTGATGAGGATAATGATAATATTGAAACTTGTTTGACAGTTTCTTCAATTGAAAGTTCCTCTTTGGATGATAAATTTGACCCGCAAACCTCTCTAGATGACCTGACATCTTCGGAAGAGGTTACTGATTTTGTTCACTCACAACCTCTTCCTCTTGTTGAATCTTCAGCATCTACCCTATCATCAATCATCACCCCACCTTAGCTTGAATTGAAACCATTGCCCGAGAATTTGAAATATCAATTTTTAGGACCTCAGAATACGCTCCCTGTGATTATCAGTGCTAAATTGACGAAGGAGCAAGAGATTAAATTGATCAAGGTCCTAAAGGAACATAAGGAGGCAATTGGTTGGACAATTCATGACCTCAGGAGGATCGAGCCATCTTACTGTAATCATAGAATATTTTTGGAAGATGGACCCCGCCCTTCTCGCCAGATGCAGAGGAGATTGAATCCAAATATGCGAGAAGTGGTCAAAAAGGAAATCATCAAGTGGCTCGATGCAGGAATTATTTATCTAATCTCTGATAGTCCCTAGGTAAGTCCTGTTCAAATTGTTCCAAAGAAAGCAAGGATTACTGTTGTGACTAATGAGAGAGGAGAATCTGTTACAACTCGTTCAGCATCCTCTTGGAGGGTTTGTATTAATTACAGGAAGCTGAACACAGCCACTAAAAAGGATCATTTTCCCCTGCCCTTCATTGATCAAATCTTGGAAAAATTAGCCGGGCAGAAGTACTTCTGTTTTCTTGATGGCTACTCGGGATACAACCAAGTTCCTATCCATCCCGAGGATCAGGAAAAAACTACTTTCACTTGTCCCTACAGAACCTTTGCTTTTCGTAGGATGTCTTTCTGGTTATGCAATGCACCTGCGACTTTTCAAAGGTGTATTCTAGCCATATTTTCTGACATGGTGGGAGAGTTTATGGAAGTCTTCATGGATGATTTCTCTATTTTCGGAGAATCATTTGACTCTTGTTTGGCTAATTTAGAAATGATTCTTAAGCGATGTATCAAGACACGACTGGTCCTTAGCTGGGAAAAGAGTCATTTCATGACCCAAGAGGGCATCATTTTGGGTCATGTAATCTCTGAACGGGAAATTGAAGTGGACAAAGCTAAGGTTGATGATATCGCTAAACTTCCTCCTTCCACATCTGTTAAACAAATCAGATCATTTCTTGGCCATGTGGGATTTTATCGAAGATTCACCAAGGATTTCTCGAAGGTTGCTCGTCCTTTGAGAATCTTCTTGCCAAAGAAATGCCGTTTGTTTTTAACGAATCATGCCGAAAGGCATTTGATTTCCTGAAAACGGCAGTCACCTGTGCTCCAAGTTTGCAACCACCAATTTGGACAGCCCCTTTTGAGATCATGACCGACGCTTTTGATTACGCGGTTGGGGCTGTCCTGGGTCAGAAAATTGATCGAAAGCCCTCTGTCATCTACTACGCTAGTAAAACTCTAGATGAAGCCCAGAGGAATTACACTGTTACTGAAAAGGAATTACTAGCTGTAGTATTTGCTTTGGAAAAATTCAAGGCTTATCTCTTAGGGTCTCATGTTATCGTTTATACCGACCACTCGGCCTTGAGACATCCCTTGGCTAAAAAGGATGCTAAACCCTGGCTTATTCGTTGGATTCTTCTTCTTCAAGAATTTGATCTTGAAATCAAGGATAAAATCAGGGTACAAAATGTGGTGGAGGATCATTTGTCGAGACTCCTAGGTGATTCTTCTTGTCCGGACATTCCGATTGCTGACACTTTTCCGGACGAAACCATTCTTACAGTTTTAGGTGTCCACACCCCATGGTTTGCTGACATTGTTAACTATTTGGCTGTTGGTCAAATTCCCCAGGATTGGACCAAGCAACAACGGGATAGACTCAAATCTGAGGCTAAATACTACTTCTGGGAGGACCCTGAACTGTATCGCATCGGCTTTGATCAGATTATTCGCCGATGCATACCGAAGAATGAATTCAACAGTATACTCAAGTTCTGCCATGCATCTGGGTGTGGTGGACATTTCTCCGGGAAAAAGACAGCTGCAAAAATCTTGCAATCTAGCTTCTATTGGCCGTCTTTATTCAAGGATGCCCAGGATTTCTCAAGGTCATGTTCTCGATGTCAGGCACTCGGGAGCATAACTAAGAGAGACATGATGCCCCTAAACCCTATTCTTCCTGTCGAAATTTTTGATGTTTGGGGCATCGATTTCATGAGACCCTTTATCCCTTCATTTGGACATCAGTACATTCTTGTTGCTGTTGATTATGTGTCCAAATGGATTGAGGCGATTCCCACTCGAACCAATGACCACAAGGTGGTCATCAATTTTGTCAAGAAAAATATCTTCAGTAGGTTCGGGATTCCGAGGGCTATCATCAGTGATGGTGGCACTCATTTTACTAATGCCCAATTCCAGAATTTATTGGCCAAATACGGGGTTAATCACCAAATTTCCACAACTTACCATCCCCAGACGAATGGACAAGCCGAGATCTCCAATCGAGAGATCAAGAACATTCTGCAAAAAATGGTTAGGCCTGATCGCAAGGATTGGACTCAAAAGCTTGAGGATGCTCTTTGGGCCTACCGTACAGCGTATAAAACGCCCATCGGCATGTCTCCATTTCGTTTGGTGTATGGAAAGGCGTGCCATCTACCCATAGAGATTGAACACAGGGCATTTTGGGCAATCAAACAATGCAATTTAGATCTGAATCAAGCTGGAAAGAGTAGGAAACTCCGATTATCTGAGTTGGAGGAGCTTAGAAATGATGCTTATGAGAATGCCAAGATCTACAAGGCCTGAACCAAAGCTCTACATGATCAATTGATTTCTCGCAAGAGCTTTAAGCCAAATCAGAAGGTCTGGTTATTTGATTCTAAACTTAAGCTCTTTCCTGGCAAACTTAGATCTAAATGGAATGGCCCATTCATAATTGATCAAATTTTTCCAAATGGTGCCATTCAGATTTCTGACCCAAAGATGGGTAACACATTTAAAGTCAATGGTCAACGTCTGAAGCCTATTGTTGACTGCATTCTTCCAGAACCCGTCTCAGACTCTGTTGCTCTAGCCATTCTGTGACTTCTTTGGCTGGACTTCGCCTAGCTGAAGGCATTAAACTCAGCAGTTGTACATATGACACAAGGCTGATACGAGCTTCATATTCAGGTGACATCTTTCATATTCTACCTTTTCTTTCATGTCTCTTTTTCAATGAGGACATTGCATCAGCTAGGCATGGGGGGGTGGATTCATTTTTGAATTATTTGGTCAGCTTTGTGAAATCCATATAAATTATTTTTCTCTTCTTATTTATAAAAATAAAAAAAAATCAAAATTAGGAAGGATTAGTTGGACATTAGGACTTTTCAATCCTAAGAAACTTTACATTAGGATCTGAACACAAAGACCCTTCAGGTCTTTGGATTTAATTAGCCCGTGTATCCACTAAAATGTGGATTTGTCTTTGAGTCCTCGCCATCTTAATTCTATCGCAATTGGAATAAATAAGTTTGGGTGATAAGTACACGACTTATCAACCTACCCTCTGATTTGAGGGAATTTCTGAGTTTTAAGCATCTACACACTTTCTTTGCACTGACTCGTTGTTCGACGATTCTATCGGAAATTGGGTAGCTAATGAACCTTCTAGGGTGATATGGCTAGCAAGTTATAATTTCTGAGTTTTAAGCATCTACACACTTTCTTTGCACTGACTCGTTGTTCGACGATTCTATCGGAAATTGGGTAGCTAATGAACCTTCTAGGGTGATATGGCTGGCAAGTTATCGTGGGTAACAACCCATAGGTAGGTTGTCCAGAGCCCAGTCACTGGACCTTTCTCTTTTTGTTGCCTTTAGGTAAATCGTAAACTAGGGAAGCCACCTACTTAAAAAAAAAAGAAGGAGAAATAAGCCACACTTCGCCGCACGAGTATGGCTGGCAAGTTGTCAGTAGTAACAGCTCATCAACCGGTTGTCCAGAACCCAGCTCAGTAATGCACTAAAGAAATTCCCAAAACACTTAGGAAGAAGCGGAGAAGTAGAATAAACCAGGGAGATATACACTGGATTCACCCTTGTGTTGACCCCGTAAAAAAAAATAAAAGTAGGGAGAAAGCTACCGGTTGTAAAGATACACCTTTAGGCAGAATTCTTTTTAGGTCACCTAGAGACGTAGAAATCCGAAGCCCGTTTTAATTGCCTGTCAACGAGTCTATCACAATCACAATAAGATGCTTAAAACTTAGGGTTCTCATCAAATCTTGGGTGAGTTGAATGGCCGTAGAAAGCCACTCTTAAACCCTAAAATTTGAAAATCCAAAAAAATTAGGAAAAAAGAAAAAGAGAAAAAGAAATTTTTCTTTGAATAAGGCGAGGGCTTGAGGTGGTCTGCATTTTGGCTGATACTCAGGCGCTGTTGTGTCTTTGAAAGTTCAGTTCCTAAGTAGAAAATTTCTTAATAATTGAAAATAACTCAGATCCAAATAATCCAACCTAATTCTTTTATAAATAGCATATAGTTTTTGCTAGGGACTAGCAAAAGATAGGCATGGGGGTATGATGTAAACACATTTACAATACTTAAGATGTCTATTTATGCATGTTCTTAAGCATAGGATTGCATTTCATGATATAAATATTGCATAACATGCATCATCTTGCATTTAGAGTAGTTTGAATAAAATGGAGGTTAATTGTCTCCTTTTATGTGCTTGCACAGGGCAAACATTTTATCAGGGCCTCAGATCAAAGATCCAACCGTATGGATGTGATTAGGGCAACGATTGGAGTTCAACGACTCCAAGATCGCCCTAATCAGGCATCCGTAGCATCAGATAGTGACCGAGGAATCCTAGAAGATCAAGGGCCAGGATGGTGTAAATCTGCACTTCAAATGACAAATATGACCGCATGGATGAATTTGGATCGACGATCGCAGCCCAACGATGCAAAAATCGAGTCAATCCGAAATCCGTGGCACCATCTACAACATTCAAAAGATGGACGGCCAAGATGGCGCCACGTGGAGCCATCTCGGCCGCCCAAACAGCTGCATGCATGCAGTGAAGCTTCCGTACCCGCTCCCTCTTCACCGTTGGATCTCGATCCAATGGCTGTGGACAGCTGCGCCTAAAAGCGTCTGCTCGACCATCCGCGCCTCGTAGCGCAGTGGTCGAGGGCGCTATCGCAAGCTGTAGCCGCGGGTTCGAGCCGCAGCGAAGGGGAGAAAGGCGTGGGTGAGCGAGCACGGGTGGGCATTGGATCCTCATCGGGCGGCTCAGATCCACCGATAGCGTTCACGCGCTATTGCACGCGCGGCGAGGACACACCATCATACGCGTTGAGGCGGGCGCACAGCAGCGGGCGAAGGAGCACCCTAAGCCGTTCGATCTCGCGATCGAACGGTTGAGATTTGATGAACGTGGGCGGATGCGTTGAGCGCGGGCAGCGGAGGAGGTGTGCGTGGGCACGGGTACTACACCCACATTGGGGCTTTAGTGATGGTTTTATCCGTCACTAAAGACCCTTCATTTATTATTTTAAAGATGTAATGACCAATTTGCCCCCACTCCTTGCAACTATAAAAGGAGACCCCTTGCACACGAAATTCTCATCCCTTCCTTCTTTTCTCTACCTCTCCAAACCTCAAGAGATGCTTGTCCCACACCCGGGATGCTCCTCACGAGATACAATCCAAATTTTCGTCCTCCTTCGGAAGTTGATCCCGCGACGATGACGGCGTGCTGCTCCGTTCCTGTTCTTCTGCTTCATCCTCCTTCGTCCTGCTCCGTTCTCCTTCGTCTAGGCGTCGTCTCGTCCGACTCATCCTCCAAGCAATCGTCGAGGAGGATAACTTCTCTCTCCCATTCTTCTTTACAACTTTTCTAGAGTAGAATTTTCCTGCTTTCTAGTGTAGCTGATTTCCCGCTTTCTAGTGTAATTTTTATTTGGTTTGATTGTATAAACATTTTGAAATATTGAATGCATGTTCTCTCTCTCTCTCTCTTTCTTTTAGTCTGATAGCTCTATTGTAATTATATCACTTCACTTTTCAAAAATTCTAAATATAGATCAACGTAGCCTCCCTGTGTTCGACCTGGAATTCTTTTCGGTATAAATTTTATTTGTTGAACACGAATTCTTTGCTTTCAAGCTACAACGACAAGTTTTCCAAAACCAAACACAATAGCGCAGCAATTCGTGAGTTCAACAAAATAAGTGTATATGATGCAATTTTAGGAAGTGTGTAGAAACTGGTTAATTCCAAAACCCGCCTCCCTAAGTTGTAGCTTTAGCCCCTGGGACCAAGGGAGAACCACCTTCACTTGCCCCTTTGGCACCTTCGCTTTCAGAAGGATGCCATTCGGACCTTGTAATGCGCCAACTACTTTTCAAAGATGCATGCTAGTGATATTCTATGATATGGTGGGTGATTTTCTTGCGGTCTTTATGGACAACTTTTCGATCTTCGGGCCCACTTTTGATGACTGTCTAGCCAACCTGACCCACATCATTCAAAGATGTATTGATGTTAACCTCATGCTTTCCTGGGGGAAAAGTCATTTTATGGTGAGCAAAGGTATTGCTCTGGGACATGTAATCTCCAAAAGGGGTATCGAGGTAGACAGAGCTAACCTGATGTGATAGCTGATTTACCCATACCTAGCTCTATCTGGCAAATCTGTTCCTTTCTAGGTCACGTCAGTTTCTATAGGAGAGTTATCAAAGATTTCTCCAAGATTTCTAGACTTTTAACGCATCTCCTATCCACCGATGTACCCTTCAACATGGGCCTCGATTGTATTCATGCATTTATGCAGTTGCATGATGCTGTCACTAAGGCCCTTGTTCTCTAGCCGCTTGATTGGTCCATTGACTTTGAGCTGATGTGTGATGCTTCTGACCTAGCTGTTGGAGCTATCTTTGGACAAAGACGCGATAAACACCACTTCGTGCTGTATTATGCCAGTAAAACGCTAGATGAAGCCCAACGTAATTACACGACCACTGAAAAGGAGTTGCTGGCGGTCGTCTTTGGGCTGGAGAAATTCCGTTCATATCTTCTAGGCTCTCATGTTACTATTTTTACATAACACGTGACCATTTTTCATCTCATTTATAAGAAGGATGCAAAGCCTCGATTGATTCGTCAGATCCTTCTCCTTCAAGAGTTTGTCTTGAGATACGAGATAAGGTCGAAGCCCAAAATGTGGTCGCAGACCATCTCTCAAGACTTGGCCCGGACCATATTAGACTTACCTTGCCTTTAAATGAATCTTTTCCTTATCAGCACCTTCTAGCAATAGATGTGGCAAGTGAACCGTGGTATACAAATATCTCTAATTACCTTGCTTTTGGCTCTCTTCCACGATGCTGGCCTAAAAACTAGCGTGAGCATCTCATTGTAGAAGCAAAGTATTATTTCTGGGATAATCCACTACTTTTTAGAGTAGGTGTTGATCAGATAATCCGTCGTTGTGTTCATGACAGCGAGTTCCCAGTGTGCTATCCTTTTGCCATGATCAGTCCTACAGAGACCATTTTTTTAGGAGGAAAACTGCAACGAAGGTGTTGCAATGCGGATTCTTTTGGCCCTCCCTTCATCAAGATGCACACAATTACGCTAAGCGTTGCACTAGGTGCCAGTCGCTAGGGTCTATGTCATGTCGTGACATGATGCCCATGCAACCCATCCTAGCTGCAGAAATCTTTGATATTTGGGGAATCAATTTTATGGGTCCCTTTCCTCCATCCAACGGTTTCAAGTACATCCTTGTTGTCGTTGATTATGTCTCAAAATGGATTGAAGCTATTCCCACACGTCGTGCTAACCATGTTGTTACAACCAAATTCGTCAAAGACTACATCTTTGCGTGCTTTGGGATCCCTCGAGCCATCATTTCGGATGGAGGAAGTCATTTCACTCATTCATCTTTCTGGGCACTTTTGAGGAAATACGGAGTCCACCACCGTATCGCTTCTCTGTATCATCCTTAAACGAATGGTTAGGCTGAGTTGTCGAACTAGCAGATCAAGCAAATCCTCTAGAAAAATGTTCAACTTGACCGTAAGGATTGGTTCGACAAGCTAATTGACGCTTTATGGGTGCATCGGACCACCTTCAAGGCTCCCCTTGGTATGTCTCCATACAGGATCATTTTCGGGAAGCCTTGTCACTTTCCCGTTGAGTTGGAGCACCGCACTTATTGGGCGATTCGCTAATGTAACCTCAACCCAACCTTGTGTGGTTGAGAAAGGAAACTCCAACTCTAGGAATTGGAAGAGCTATGTCGTGAAGCCTATGACTCTAGCTTGACCTTTAAACAACAAACCAAGGCCTTTCACGATAGCCGCATTAAGCTGAAGGAGTTTGAGCCACCACAGCAGGTTTGGCTTTATAATGCCTGGCTCAAATTCTTTCCTAGAAAATTGAAGTCCAAATGGACTGGTCCTTTCATGATCTCGAGACCTTTTCTCAACGGAGCCGTCGAGATTGAAGATCCCAAATCTGGGCATAAATTTACTGTTAATGGGCAGCGGTTGAAACCGTATCTCACTCATGAGCCTGCCCCCGTGAAATAGTTGTCCTACTGGAGGGTAACTAGGCTGTGCCTCACTTCGAGTTCAGCTGGAGACATTAAATTCAACGCTCATTGGGAGGCAGCACAACAATCCTTTCACTCTCATTTCACATCATATTTCATTACATTTCATTCACTTCACTTTATGTCACTTCACTTCACTTCACTTTTCACCACCGACCATCTGTCCACCCATCCACCTTGCTTTATGCCCTGTAGGCACCTTTGCACCAAGACCCTTTAACCTTGTCTAACCCTTTTTGCATGCATATGAGGTTATAGCATGATTTGGCATGGGTCTATAGTATATATATATTGCCTAATTGAAAATTTCATAAAAGTTAAAAATCTTGAAAATTTTCAAAAAAAATTATTACAAAACACAAAAAGTTCATAAAAAATGGAAAATTCAAAAAATTAAAAATGTTTTCAAAAATTGTTTAGCTATGATCTTAAAGCTGAAGCAAAAACAAAATAAGTGTTTATGATGAGATTTTAAGAAGTGTGTAGAAACTGGTTAATTCCAAAACCCGCCTCCCTAAGTTCGACCCTAGCCAAAAAGTGACTATCTTAAAATCTAATTTAGCCTAAGATAATAAATTTTTGATAAAGTAGTGTAGATTCGCTTATAGGTAATCACTTCCACTATATCCATTCCGACGCTAATATCACCTAATTAAATAACCCTACTCGCATTTCGACATGCCCAAAAGAGTACCATAAAGAGAAGCTTTAATAGCTCCGTGGTGTACACATGGCACTGATGTAAACCCATTTACACTACTTAAGATGTCTATTTATGCATGTTCATAAGCATTGGATTGCATTTCATGATATAAATATTGCATAACATGCATCATCTTGCATTTAGAGTAGTTTGAATAAAATGGAGGTTAATTGTCTCCTTTTATGTGCTTGGACAGGGCAAACATTTTATCAGAGCCTCGGATCAAAGATCCAACTGTATGGATATGATCAGGGCGACGATTGGAGTTCAAAGACTCCAAGATTGCCCTAATCAGGCATCCGTAGCATCAGATAGTGATCGGGTGATGAGTGGCCACTCATCATGGCTAAAAAGCTGAAGTTAAGCTAGACACTAAGTAAAATAATATCAAATTAACAGATAAAAAGGGTTAAGTGTGGGAATTAAAGAAAAAGACCTAAAACTTTTACTCTGTGTTAAAACTTCATAATTAGGTCACAAAATGAGATATTCTGAAAGCAAAGCACAAATGATGATCCATGCGTCAATTGAACACATAAATAAGTTTGAAAGGCCAAATCAGAAGTATAATCAATGTCTTAAATGTTCAATTAAGCACATATAAAAATTTGAAGTCAATTGGACATCATTTAGGTTATGAAATAGGTAGTTTACACTTAGGTCCTTCATGCATTACACTCTTACCCTTAAAAACTCCTCTTTGGACCTACTTGTAAGCCGCAGGGACCCTTTTGAAAGGCTGCAAGGCCCTTCCGTTTGTAGTTCTTTTCACTTATGGGCCTGCATGCAATTCTTCTACCCCTTCGTTCAAGGGTCTGTCTACAAATTTTCCTTTATTTCAAAGAGAGACCTGCTACTCTTCGCATGCACTGTAGCGCGCGAAGAACACGGCCAATCTCAGCCGTCCGTCGCTCTTCATAATCTTGATCTGCGGTTGGATTCGAATGGAAGTTTCGCGCGATTCAGCACGTGCGATCACCCCTCTCCCCAGATCTCATCTGACGGTCAGATTTTGTGCTTAGCTCACCGCGCGCTCTGCCCCTCTCATCCTCGCCGCTGGTTGCATCTTGATTATTCTCACCTGCGCGGTGATCTCAGCCACTGAGCATGCTACTTAAGCACCTCAGTGGTGTCGCGTGCAAGGGATCGCTCCCTCCTATACCTCTTAGCGATCATTCGTCCACTCCAGTCCCTCCTCCCCATCAAGCCTCTGATTTCACAGCCACCGGCTGTGAAATCATCACCTTCTCTCGACCTCCTCGTCGCTAAGGACTTCGTAGCACCTGAGGACGACCCTGGAGCCTCACTAGCAGACTCTTCCCTCCGCTGGAGTCATCTTCCTCCTTAGCCACCGGCTAAGGACCCATAGGTCCCATTCTTCCTGTTAGATTAGGTTTATAATTCTGCATATTAGATTTAGCTGTAGTTAAGTAGTTTAGAATAGAATTAATATAGTTGTTAATGTTTAATTTCGCTGTAGGATAAAGTAGCTGTAGTAGTAGAATTAGCCTTAAATCCCCCCCCCCTTCACCTCCTCTGATCATTCCAGATCAGAGGGGAAGACTTCATAAGACCATGTTTTCAAACTATCTCCCTCTCTATATTTTCATATCCAATTCTTATTTTCCACGATTTGTTTTCTCATCTTCCACCCATACACTCTGACCCAATTTCAGATCTAATTGGTTTTCAACCTCAGATCTGAAATCGGCGTCAACAAGCACTTAAGGGGCTTCCCACTCACCTTACTCTTGGTCATAAAAGCCCCTGATTTTGGGTCGAAATTTTCAGTTTGTCAGATTTCTCCTCAATGTGGATTTTAAGGATTTTTCTTTTTGGTTTTACTGCCTGATCTGACGAATTGAATGAAGTTGATTTGAATTCCTTGTTGGCAAGGAATCTGAGAGGATTTCTGGTGACAGAAATCATCTCAAAAGAGCCATACATAAATCTGATTTGATAATGTCTTGAATGCATTGAATGCAAGTCAGATCTAAGGATAATTACTGTGGTAATTTGAAGTATGATCTCGCATTCATAAGTTTTGTTAATGGTTGTTTGGTGATTTCCTAACCTAAGGAGTTCTCAATACTCCTTAAGGTTTCATGAAACTGGGATTTGAATTAAGGGCTTTAATTGATTGAATTGATTCTTCCTTCATGTTGTCTATAGCATTAGGAAGAGTAATCCAGTGATATTCGTGGATTTCATCTGAAATGAAGTTTTTGATGAGGGTTTTTGGCATTTGAATTGGGGTATTTAGTGATTTAATGAGAAATTAAACCCTTGTCAGATTTGGGATTGACTAATTTTCTTTTCAATTTGGATTTGTTCGACTCTAATCCCAGTAAACAAAGCAAAGTGCTGCATCTTGCAGCTACATGTTTTTTTTTCCAAACTCACATTTCCTCTCAAATAGACTAACTGCAGCAGCAGTTAGCCCATTTGGACAGTCACTTAAGCGGCTACAGAGTCTGGAAGGTCTTGTGCTGCTACTGTCTAGTTATTATAGGTTGTAACAGCTAGGTTCTAGTGTTAAACCTTGTAGACTCTAATTTGATCTTAGCTGACAGTAGATTGTATTTCATCGTATTTCATCACATATGTAAACAAATTTTCTTGTTCAATACTTGAGCTCTAATTTCGGTACATACATGTCTACTCTTTCTCAACTCTGTTAGCTAGTTTAGTTAGAAATCACCATCCTAAACATGTTTTAAAAGAGAAAACTGAACTGAGGACTCTCTCCTCTGTTAACTCTTCCCTTCTTCTCTCCTACTTCTGTCAAACCTATAACAACAGTAAACTAATTAGAATGAAACACCCAAAAGAGAAATAAAAATACTTAGATATCTATATATATACAGATATATATTACTTTGTATATTAAGTATACTTATATAGACTTAAGCTATATATTAGGCTACATATGTAAATAGATAGTGTAAATATATATATATATACTGTATACTTAACTATGTAAATATAATACTGTAATTTAAGTTTTAGATCTAGCTTAGATAATAAATACAATAATTATATAACTATATATAAATTGAACTAAGTTATATGTAATATTAAACTGGATAGATCAGTAAGTAGTTTAAACTATAAAACTATATATATATCTATGTATATGTAGATTATAAGTAAATAAAATCTCTTATCTTAATTTACTCCTTTATAGATAATAAATAATGAATTTATTAAGTTTATAACTAAGTTGTTAAATTAAATTAGTTAAATTAGTAATTTAGAATTATAATTAAGTTAAATTGAATCTGTATACTAAGACTAAAATACTTTAAGTAATTTAAGCTAATTTACGTATATTCATACCTGATTACATTAAGTTTAACTTAATTTATAAGCAGAACAACTGAAACTTCTATTTAAATATAAATAACACATATATTAATTTGGGAAAATATAATAAAAATGTCTATAAAATACTTATATATGTATTATAACTCTGTATGAGGTCAATTAGACCATCTAGTAACTAATCTATAAGTAATTAACCAAGAAAACACCAAAATCAGTGTATAAAAATAGTCCACTTTAGTAAATTTATTTATATAGTAAATCTAATTAAAATTTAAAATTAATTGAACAATTATATAGTATTATGTAAATACTTTATTTTCCATAATTTATTTTTATTTTTAAATAAATTATGGCCCTCGAATTGAGGGCCAAAATCACTTCCAGCCCACAGCTGCATGTGGTTTCCAGCGCAGATGTGGCGCTCGAATAGCGCCACATCGTGCGCTGCAAACCGCACACAGTGGTTTATATTGAAATTATGCATAAGCCGTTCAGTCGTCACGGACCCCGGGCGCCCGAAACAACCTTTACATTCTGAGCATACCATTGAGCATATCTGTGCATGATTTGTGTGGGGCCGGGGCCCCGGAGAGGCATGTGCGTGGGGATGAGTAGGCCCTGTGCTGAGTTAAGAAAAACGTGATTAAGCGGCCTAATGAGAATTAGGGCATGCTTAGTAGAGGTTTGGTCCCATCCTTTGGGTGCTTGTATCCCTTGAAAAGCACGCCCGCAAATTAAACACATTTTTAATTAATTAAAGAGAGTTAATGACGATTGTTAAAAGCCTCTCCACCGCAGCGTGTTAAAGTCATTAATGCTGAATGAAAACACAGAAGAAGAACAACTAATGAAGATTTGTATGAAGGAGAAGAGAGAGAGATGTTGTATATACGTAAGTACAAATACATATACAATAAAAATATAAATATATATATATATGTATACGAAGTATAACTTATTATTTTTCATAAATAAACCCATATATTTACTAACAGAATAAAATGTCACCATAAGTGTCACTACAGACCTCAGTTTCCCTCCTTAGGTTTGTATATAGTGTTTTCTGGGATCTAGCGACGCTTACGTCTATCACTAAAACTGTTGTATGTGTTACTGTAGATATCAAACTAGTAAGTTAAGTTAATATACTATGTCATCTTAGTCTATTGTGTACTTTAATGTAAGTATTAATACTATAACTTGTAAAGACATAGTTTAAAGTATAGTGATAAATAGTTTGGTGCTTGTTTATAGTTAGCTAGTTTTTGCGAGCATGACAATTAATTCTTAGCAAGTAGGCAAACCATGTCCACGTTCATTCATTCTTTAATAAGATGTAAAGCTTCTTTTTGGAATTAGAGGATAATTTTGAGATCAAAGAGCAATGTAATTCAATAAATTGCCTCCCAGTGAACGACCTGGAATAAAACCAGTAAAAATTAGATAAGTAAATAATAATGGTTGTAATGACTGGTATTCCACACAACTTACCACAATGACACTCATGGTGTCTCAATTACTACAACACATCATTATAACAATCAACAATCCATTACACACAGCAATCGTTACTATCGTTATTACCGGGGAACCATAGAAGATCAAGGGCCAGGATGGTGTAAATTCGCACTTCAAATGACAAATCCGATCGCACGGATGAATTCGGATCGATGATTGCAGCCCAACGATGCAAAAATTGAGTCAATCTGACATTCGTGGCACCATCTCGGCCACCCAAACGGCCGCATGCATCCAGTGAAGCTTTCGCACCCGCTCCCTCTCCGCCGTTGGATCTCGATCTAATGGCTATGGACAGTCGCGCCTAAAAGCGTCCGCTCGACCATCCTTGCCTCGTAGCGTAGTAGTCGAGGGCACTATCGTGAGCTGCAGCCGCGGGTTCGAGTCGCAGTGAAGGGGAGAAACGCACGGGCGAGCGAGCGTAGGTGGGCGTTGGATCATCATCGAGCGGCTCAGATCCACCGATAGCGTTCACGCGCTATTGCACGCGCGGCAAGGATGCGCCATCGTACGCGTTGAGGCGGGCGCACAGCAGCGGGCGAAGAAGCATCCTAAGCCGTCCCATCTCGCAATCGGACAGCTGAGATTTGATGAAAGTGGGCGGATGCGTTGAGCGCGGGCAGCTGAGGAGGCGCGCATGGGCGTGGGTACTACGCCCACGTTGGGGCTTTAGTGATGGTTTTATCCGTCACTAAAGACCCCTCATTTATTGTTTTAAAGATGTAATGACCAATTTGCCCCCACTCCTTGCAACTATAAAAAGAGACCCCCTCCACATGAAATTCTCATCCCTTCCTTCTCTTCTCTACCTCTTCAAAGCTCAAGAGAAGCTTGTCCCACACCCGGGATGCTCCTCGCGAGATAAAATCCAAATTTTCGTCCTCCTTCGGAAGTAGATCCCGCGACGACGACGGCGTGCTGCTCCATTCCCAATCTTCTGCTTCGTCCTCCTTTGTCCTGCTCCATTCTCCTTCGTCCAGGTGTCGTGTCGTCCGACTCGTCCTCCAAGAAATCGCCGAGGAGGATAACTTCTCTCTCCCATTCTTCTTTACAGCTTTTCTAGAGTAGAATTTTCCTACTTTCTAGTGTAGCTAATTTCCCGCTTTCTAGTGTAATTTTTATTTGGTTTGATTGTATAAACATTTTGAAATATTGAATGCATGTTCTCTTTCTCTCTCTCTCTCTTTCTTTTAGTCTGATAGCTCTATTGTAATTATATCGCTTCACTTTTCAAAAATTCTAAAAAAAATATAATTGCGAATATAGATCAACGTAGCCTCCCTGTGTTCGACCCGGAATTCTTTTCAGTATAAATTTTATTTGTTGAACACGAATTCTTTGTTTTCAAGCTACAACGACAGGTTTTCCAAAACCAAACACGTTAGCGCAGCAATTCATGAGTTCAACATTTTGGCGCCCTTGCCGGGGAGGCAACGATTCCCGATCTTATTTTCGCATTTCTTGCACTTTATTATTTTCTAACTAGCTTTCTCTTGTGTCTATTGTTTTGCAGAGACCTCCATCAAGGAATCAACAAGCGGTAGACTGGAGTAAAGTGCAGTTGAAGACAACTGTAAGTGCTCCCCATTCTTCCCCCTCCAAGACGTAGGTGATAATGATAATTTTAAGATAGTCACATTTTGGCTAGGGTCGAACTTAGGGAGGCGGGTTTTGGAATTAACCAGTTTCTACACACTTCCTAAAATCGCATCATAAACACTTATTTTGTTTTTGCTTCAACTTTAAGATAATAGCAAAACAATTTTTGAAAACATTTTTAATTTTTTGAATTTTCCATTTTTTATGAACTTTTTGTGTTTTGTAGTCACCTAGACACCAACAAAGAATGAGCCGACGGTGGTAATCACGAGGCAGAAGCTCGGGTGTCAACCCTTGTTATGCTAGAGCTACCGTGGGGTCTATCGAAGACCCTCCCTTGAGGAGTGCCATGTGTACACCATGGAGCTATTAAAGCTTCTCTTTATGGTACTCTTTTGGGCATGTCGAAATGCGAATAGGGTTATTTAATTAGGTGATATTAGCATCGGAATGGATATAGTGGAAGCGATTACCTATAAGCGAATCTACACTAGTTTATCAAAAATTTATTATCCTAGTATAAATTAGATTATAAGATAGTCACTTTTTGGCTAGGGTCGAACTTAGGGAAACGGGTTTTGGAATTAACTAATTTCTACACACTTCCTAAAATCGCATCATAAACACTTATTTTGTTGAACTCACGAATTGCTGCGCTAACGTGTTTGGTTTTGGAAAACCTGTCGTTGTAGCTTGAAAGCAAAGAATTCGTATTCAACAAATAAAATTTATACCGAAAAGAATTCCAGGTCGAACATAGGGAGGCTACGTTGATCTATATTCGCAATTATACTTTTTTTAGAATTTTTGAAAAGCGAAGCGATATAATTACAACAGAGCTATCAGACTAAAAGAAAGAGAGAGAGAGAGAAAGAAAGAGAACATGCATTCAATATTTCAAAATGTTTATACAATAAAACCAAATAAAAATTACACTAGAAAGCGGGAAATCAGCTACACTAGAAAGCAAGAAAATTCTACTCTAGAAAAGCTGTAAAGAAGAATGGAAGAGAGAAGTTATCCTCCTCAACGATTGCTTGGAGGACAAGCTGGACGAGACGGCGCCTGGACGAAGGAGAACGAAGCAGGATGAAGGAGGATGAAGCAGAAGAACGGGAACGGAGCAGCACGCCGTCGTCGTCGCGGGATCCACTTCCGAAGGAGGACGAAAATTTGGATTGTATCTCGCGAGGAGCATCCCTGGTGTGGGACAAGCTTCTCTTGAGCTTTGGAGAGGTAGAGAAGAGAAGGAAGGGATGAGAATTTCGTGTGGAGGGGGTCTCCTTTTATAGTTGCAAGGAGTGGGGGAAAATTGGTCATTACATCTTTAAAACAATAAATGAGGGGTCTTTAGTGACGGATAAAACCGTCACTAAAGCCCCAACGTGGGCATAGTACCCGCGCCCACGCGCACCTCCTCAGTTGCCCGCGCTCAACGCATCCGCCCACGTTCATCAAATCTCAACCGTCCGATCGCGAGATTGGACGACTTAGGATGCTCCTCCCGCTAATGTGCGCCCGCCTCAACGTGTACGATGGCGCATCCTCGCCGCACGTGCAATAGCACGTGAATGCTATTGGTGGATCTGAGCCACCCGATGACGATCCAACGACCACCCGCGCTCGCTCGCCCGCGCCTTTCTCCCCTTCGCTGCGGCTCGAACCCTCGGCTGCAGCTCGCGATAGCGCCCACGACCGCTGCGCTACAAGGCACGGATGGTCGAGCGGACGCTTTTAGGCACGGCTGTCCACAGTCGTTGGATCGAGATCCAACGGCGGAGTGGGAGCAGGTGCGGAAGCTTCACTGGATGCATGCGACCGTTTCGGTGGCCGAGATGGCGCCACGTGGTGCCATCTTGGCCGTCCATCTTCTGGATGTTTTAGATGGTGCCACGGATGTCGGATTGACTTGATTTTTGCGTCGTTGGGCTATGATCATCGATTCGAATTCATCCGTGCGGTTGGATTTGTCATTTGAAGTGCAGATTTACACCATCTTGGCCCTTGATCTTCTAGTGTTCCCCGGTCACTATCTGATGCTACGGATGCCTGATAGGGCAATCTTGGAGTCGTTGAACTCCAATCGTCGCCCTGATCACATCCATATGGTTGGATCTTTTATCCGAGGTCCTGATAAAATGTTTGCCCTGTCCAAGCACATAAAAGGAGACAATTAACCTCCATTTTATTCAAACTACTCTAAATACAAGATGATGCATGTTATGCAATATTTATATCATGAAATGCAATCCCATGCTTAAGAACATGCATAAATAGACATCTTAAGTAGTGTAAATGTGTTTACATCAGTGCCATGTGTACACCATGGAGCTATTAAGGCTTCTCTTTATGGTACTCGTTTGGGCATGTCGAAATGCGAGTAGGGTTATTTAATTAGGTGATATTAGCGTCAGAATGGATATAGTGCAAGTGATTACCTATAAGCGAATCTACACTAGTTTATCAAAAATTTATTATCCTAAGCTAAATTAGATTTTAAGATAGTCACTTTTTGGCTAGGGTCGAACTTAGGGAGGCGGGTTTTGGAATTAACCAATTTCTACACAGTTCCTAAAATCGCATCATAAACACTTATTTTGTTTTTGCTTCAACTTTAAGATCATAGCTAAACAATTTTTGAAAACATTTTTAATTTTTTGAATTTTCCATTTTTTATGAACTTTTTGTGTTTTGTAATCACCTGGACAGCAACAAAGAAAGAGTCGACGGTGGTAATCACGAGGCGGAAGCTCGGGTGTCAACCCTTGTTATGCTAGAGCTACCGTGGGGTCTGTCGAAGACCCTCCTTTGGGGAGTGCCATGTGTACACCACGGAGCTATTAAAGCTTCTCTTTATGGTACTCTTTTGGGCATGTCGAAATGCGAGTAGGGTTATTTAATTAGGTGATATTAGCGTCGGAATGGATATAGTGGAAGTGATTACCTATAAGCGAATCTACACTACTTTATCAAAAATTTATTATCTTAGGCTAAATTAGATTTTAAGATAGTCACTTTTTGGCTAGGGTCGAACTTAGGGAGGCGGGTTTTGGAATTAACCAGTTTCTACACACTTCTTAAAATCTCATCATAAACACTTATTTTGTTTTTGCTTCAGCTTTAAGATCATAGCTAAACAATTTTTGAAAACATTTTTAATTTTTTGAATTTTCCATTTTTTATGAACTTTTTGTGTTTTGTAATAATTTTTTTTGAAAATTTTCAAGATTTTTAACTTTTATGAAATTTTCAATTAGGCAATATATATATACTATAGACCCATGCCAAATCATGCTATAACCTCATATGCATGCAAAAAGGGTTAGACAAGGTTAAAGGGTCTTGGTGCAAAGGTGCCTACAGGGCATAAAGCAAGGTGGATGGGTGGACAGATGGTCGGCGGTGAAAAGTGAAGTGAAGTGAAGTGACATAAAGTGAAGTGAATGAAATGTAATGAAATATGATGTGAAATGAGAGTGAAAGGATTGTTGGGCTGCCTCCCAATGAGCGTTGAATTTAATGTCTCCAGCTGAACTCGAAGTGAGGCACAGCCTAGTTACCCTCCAGTAGGACAACTATTTCACGGGGGTAGGCTCATGAGTGAGATACGGTTTCAACCGCTGCCCATTAACAGTAAATTTATGCCCAGATTTGGGATCTTCAATCTCGACGGCTCCGTTGAGAAAAGGTCTCGAGATCATGAAAGGACCAGTCCATTTGGACTTCAATTTTCTAGGAAAGAATTTGAGCCAGGCATTATAAAGCCAAACCTGCTGTGGTGGCTCAAACTCCTTCAGCTTAATGCGGCTATCGTGAAAGGCCTTGGTTTGTTGTTTAAAGGTCAAGCTAGAGTCATAGGCTTCACGACATAGCTCTTCTAATTCCTAGAGTTGGAGTTTCCTTTCTCAACCACACAAGGTTGGGTTGAGGTTACATTAGCGAATCGCCCAATAAGTGCGGTGCTCCAACTCAACGGGAAAGTGACAAGGCTTCCCGAAAATGATCCTGTATGGAGACATACCAAGGGGAGCCTTGAAGGTGGTCCGATGCACCCATAAAGCGTCAATTAGCTTGTCGAACCAATCCTTACGGTCAAGTTGAACATTTTTCTAGAGGATTTGCTTGATCTGCTAGTTCGACAACTCAGCCTGACCATTCGTTTAAGGATGATACAGAGAAGCGATACGGTGGTGGACTCCGTATTTCCTCAAAAGTGCCCAGAAAGATGAATGAGTGAAATGACTTCCTCCATCCGAAATGATGGCTCGAGGGATCCCAAAGCACGCAAAGATGTAGTCTTTGACGAATTTGGTTGTAACAACATGGTTAGCACGACGTGTGGGAATAGCTTCAATCCATTTTGAGACATAATCAACGACAACAAGGATGTACTTGAAACCGTTGGATGGAGGAAAGGGACCCATAAAATTGATTCCCCAAATATCAAAGATTTCTGCAGCTAGGATGGGTTGCATGGGCATCATGTCACGACATGACATAGACCCTAGCGACTGGCACCTAGTGCAACGCTTAGCGTAATTGTGTGCATCTTGATGAAGGGAGGGCCAAAAGAATCCGCATTGCAACACCTTCGTTGCAGTTTTCCTCCTAAAAAAATGGTCTCTGTAGGACTGATCATGGCAAAAGGATAGCACACTGGGAACTCGCTGTCATGAACACAACGACGGATTATCTGATCAACACCTACTCTAAAAAGTAGTGGATTATCCCAGAAATAATACTTTGCTTCTACAATGAGATGCTCACGCTGGTTTTTAGGCCAGCATCGTGGAAGAGAGCCAAAAGCAAGGTAATTAGAGATATTTGTATACCACGGTTCACTTGCCACATCTATTGCTAGAAGGTGCTGATAAGGAAAAGATTCATTTAAAGCAAGGTAAGTCTAATATGGTCCGGGCCAAGTCTTGAGAGATGGTCTGCGACCACATTTTGGGCTTCGACCTTATCTCGTATCTCAAGACAAACTCTTGAAGGAGAAGGATCTGACGAATCAATCGAGGCTTTGCATCCTTCTTATAAATGAGATGAAAAATGGTCACGTGTTATGTAAAAATAGTAACATGAGAGCCTAGAAGATATGAACGGAATTTCTCCAGCCCAAAGACGACCGCCAGCAACTCCTTTTCAGTGGTCGTGTAATTACGTTGGGCTTCATCTAGCGTTTTACTGGCATAATACAGCACGAAGTGGTGTTTATCGCGTCTTTGTCCAAAAATAGCTCCAACAGCTAGGTCAGAAGCATCACACATCAGCTCAAAGTCAATGGACCAATCAAGCGGCTGGAGAACAGGGGCCTTAGTGATAGCATCATGCAACTGCATAAATGCATGAATACAATCGAGGCCCATGTCGAAGGGTACATCGGTGGATAGGAGATGCGTTAAAAGTCTAGAAATCTTGGAGAAATCCTTGATAACTCTCCTATAGAAACTGACGTGACCTAGAAAGGAACAGATTTGCCAGATAGAGCTAGGTATGGGTAAATCAGCTATCACATCAGGTTAGCTCTGTCTACCTCGATACCCCTTTTGGAGATTACATGTCCCAGAGCAATACCTTTGCTCACCATAAAATGACTTTTCCCCCAGGAAAGCATGAGGTTAACATCAATACATCTTTGAATGATGTGGGTCAGGTTGGCTAGACAGTCATCAAAAGTGGGCCCGAAGATCGAAAAGTTGTCCATAAAGACTGCAAGAAAATCACCCACCATATCATAGAATATCACTAGCATGCATCTTTGAAAAGTAGTTGGCGCATTACAAGGTCCGAATGGCATCCTTCTGAAAGCGAAGGTGCCAAAGGGGCAAGTGAAGGTGGTTCTCCCTTGGTCCCAGGGGTTAATAGCCACCTGGTTATAGCCTAAGAATCCATCCAGGAAACAAAAGAATTGATTTCTTGCTAATCGCTTTAGGATTTGGTTGATAAAAGGTAGTGGAAAATGGTCTTTCTTGGTAGCAGTATTGAATTACCTATAGTCTACACACACTCTCCAAGACGTAGGAGTGCGTGTAGGGATAGATTCACCCCTGTCAATGACACGGATGGTGAGGCCCACCTTTTTGGGAACAACATGAATTGGGCTCACCTAGGGGCTCTCATTGATCGGGTAAATGATGCCCACATCAAGCCACTTAATAATTTCATTCTTGACAACCTCCCACATATTAGGATTGAGACGTCTCTGCATCTCGTGGGACGGTCAAGCCTCCTCCTCTGTATATATACGGTGTATGCAGTAGGAGGGGCTAATGCTAGTCAATCAGAAAGAGACCATCCAATGGCTGCCTTATGTTCAATTAGGACCTTCATTAGCATGCACTCTTGCTCCCTGGATAATTTGGAACTGATGATTACAGGAAGCATTTCATTTGGTCCTAAGAAAGCATAGCGTGTCAAGCAGCGCTTTAAGCTCAGGAGTGGATGGGGAAAGATCTTGCAATTCTTGGGACAAGATTGTCCCTAAAGGATCAGAAGAAAGAATATGGGGAGAAGGAAATTGGCCCTCAGGTTGGCCAAGGAGAGGGGTGTCTTGGATTGATAGATCCAAGAAAGGAGTGCCCCAGTGATCAGCATTTGAGAATAAGGTCCCAGTGTGGAATGTCGCTTCCGCCTGATTTGGTGGGAAGGAAAGGGCACTTTGGGCTTCAAGGGGGTAGACCGGAGGTGAGTAGCCTGGAAATGACTCATACCACGAGGCATAAAAAGTGGAGTGAACCTCATCAGGGGTCTAGTCAGGAAGAGATAAGGGTAAGGGAAGGGGTGGGGAAATGTCACAGTAAAGGTCAGCCAGGTGATTGTGATTTTCCAGGGATTCATCGTAGCAATTTGAATATGTCCCTACAAATCTGATACACGCACTGACAGGCATGTCATCGTCAAACTTGTCATCCTTGATAAGATCGCAATCAAAATTCTTGGTGGCCTTAAAAATGTTAAGTTTAAGCTTTTCAGAGCCCACGACAATCTCAATGCAACTCGATTCACAATCGATATGGGCGCGAACTGTGGCCAAGAAAGGTCTACCGAGGATTATTGGAAAATCAGAAAGTGAATCAGGAACTTCTATGTCTAATACAAGAAAGTTAATAGGAAAACAGAGACTCTTGACCCTAACCACCACGTCTTCCACCACACCCTGCGAGTTTTGACAGAGTGATTTGCTAATTGCAATGTAATAGGGCTGGGTTTCAGATTTCCCAATGCAAATTTCTGGAATATGATGGTTGGTACGAGATTAATGGAATATCCTAAATCCAGTAGGCACGATCAAAATTGCAACCTTTGATGCTGCATGAAATGAGATGGGTGCCTGGATCTTTCTGCTTCGGTGGTAATTTTGATAGTATAGCACAACTCGCATGAGGCGAGGGAACCACTGGGTTCTTGATTTTCTTTTGTTGTCGCCTAGGTGTAGTGTAGTCTTTAAAGAAATGGGCGACAGTCGAAATGTGGTCGATCGCCTTTAGCCAGGGAACCTTGATCTTAACATCCTTGAACAAATCACGCAAATTATCAAAGGTCTGCGTGTTCTTTTTCTTGCCCTTTGGCTCGCTTAGTAGAGCCTCAGGGAATGGGACCGATTTTGGCACCAATTTGGGCATGTCGTCCTCACGAGAATGCAGTGCACAACCCAAATGAGAGGACGATGAAGAAGATGGGCTAGGATTAGGTCAAGGTAGATCGACGGTCTGTTTACCACTCGTAGTAATCGCATTGGACATCACAGATCCAGTGGGACCATAAGGTAGAGGAGGGTTCACAACATGGATGTATGGTTGATGTGCTGCTGTAGGATTAGCCTAAAATCCCGGTAGAGTACTCGGAGCTTGCAGAATCTGATGAACCTGCCCCTGAGAAGTTTGTATATGTGATTATGGACCACGAGGTACAAAATTTCGCTGGTTTGGGACAAGTTGGGTAGGAAGAGTGCCATGAGATCGAGTCATCCTGCGTAGTTGACTGATCACAGCATTTTGCTGCGCCAATTGGTGTTGAAGAGAGGTCATGTTTTCTTCATGGTGCTTAGACATTTCTGTTATCATTTGTATCAATTTATCAAGAGGGCTTGATACGTGATCTGTCTGAGGTGCGCAAGGGCTCAGCAGCGGATTTACTGAAGGATTATATTCGGCCCTTGGGATGACGAGAGCGGACTGCCGCATTGGTCCACCTGCAGGGTTTTGGCGCTGAGGGTTGTTGGACCATGCGAAATTTGGATGGTTGTGCCACCTTGGGTTATAAGTAATAGAATATGGGTTGTTCCCCAGGGCACGCACATCTTTGAATTTAGAAGACGAGTCCGCATATGGTAATGAATCCGAGTATAGGGAGGCTTGCTCCTCCATGTCATAATAATGGCTAGCAGAAGCCAGGTCCAAATTACTTATTGAGTCGCTTGGCGTAATACTCGGTAAGGATGGTGCAGGTCGTGTGGGATTTCTAGAGATCAGCTTGACTTGGGAAGGATTGGGCTTGTGACATGGTGGAGGAGTCAAAGTGTGAGGCACAAAACGGGCGCGGTTGGCCAAAAATTTATCCAGCTTTTTGTGAATAAGGGAGACTTCATCCAATTTTTGTGCAATCAAATTTAAGTTAGTGGATGAATGGGAAGGTCCCATGTCAACCTCGTGTGCTCCGCTATGAGGTGTGCTGGTTCGATTAAAGGTGATGATGGAAGCATTATTCATATAATTCTCACTCATGTTTTCTAAAAGTTCAAACGCTCCATCCGCGTCTTTATTCATAAAATTCCCTCTGTAAGAAGCATCCGTAATCTCCCTCAAAGTCTCATATAGCCCAAAATAGAAGATTTGAGCTATATGCCACTTAGGCAGACCGTGGTGTGGATATTTCCTGAGGAGGTCATTATACCTCTCCCAGGCTTCATGAAACTGCTCGCCGTTTTGTTGCGTGAAAGAAGTAATAGCATGACAAAGTGCATTGGTGCGCCTGATTAGGAAGAATTTCTTGAGAAACGCTGTACGCATCTCTTCCCAAGGGCAGAGGGGTTTCCCAGTGGTGCGCAACCATTGCACGGCTTTGTCTCACAATGAAAACGGGAACATTTTCATGAGGACAATATGCAACCTGATGTTTCTTGGTTTAATCGATTCAGCTTAACGGGTTAAGTCCTCCAAGTGAAGAAAAGGGTCTTCACTGGCTAGTCCATGATAATAGAAGTTGATTAGGCCAATTATGTTCGATTTTAGCTCAAAATCCTCCCCGCCCACAGGGACAAATCTACCCAAGGGCCTTTGTCATAGCAGGATTCTGGTATAAGCTAAGAGACCTGGGCTCCTCCCATTTGGGAGGGTTTTGCATTTCTTCCAAGGTTTCCCTAATGGCCTCAATCTGCTCAGTATACAATGCCATTTGGGCTTGGAGGCAGGTTAATGGGTCAATTGCGCCACCACCACCTGGTGGATTAGAAGGGGGACGATTTCCCCCCTTGGGATTTGGGGGTGGGCAAGCAGCCATGTTCACAGAGGAGGAGGACGATTCACCAGGTTCTTTCCTTCTAGAGTTATCAAATAATTCAACAAGTTCAGGGTCTTATGACCTCCTCCCAAACATACATTGCCGAAAGAAGAATTGAGGTGATGAGAAGAGAGAAGGGGATAAGGGAGATGATGCCGAATAGGTGCGCTTGATAACAAATTAATTCAATCAAGGTCCTACCCTCTAAATGTGTCCCTAAGACCTAAAGATCTAAGTTACCTACTATCGCAACCTACGAAACCGAATACAAGCACCACGGAACCACCGGACCAAACTGAAAGGCCGTTTGCCCTAGTCTTAGACACCAGATAGCACGCAGGAACCTACACCAGCACGTAGGCACTACACGCAGGTAGTTAGACTTCCAAACCTTAATGGGGTCAAGTTACTACCAATTTTAGATTAAGAGGCTTAAGATACAAGTGCTTTGGAATGTGAAGGGTGTTGTATATGAGTAATGCCCAAGTGCATTGATTGATATGTGTGTAAAATAAGCATGCAACGGGGAACTCTCCCCGAATTGAAGTTTTAGATGGTGAATGACTTTTAGAATTCCACTCTTAAGTAGTATGGATTTTATGATTCAAATGAATTAGAAATTCAACCAATCTCTGAGTTTTCAAGAATACAAGTTCTTTTTACCCAAACAACCATCCTTCAATTTGATTTGGTTAATGCATGCTACAATGCAATGGACCCCTTAAATGGAAATTTCTAAGTGTGGATGCATGAATCAATTTTAATTCAATGTAAAAGGGAGCCAAACAATGCACTCCAAGTGCTCCCAATCACCAAAATGGAAATCCACACAAAGGCTCAACCACCAGAATAATGAAAAATGAAAATGAATATGTTGGGGTTGGAATTTGGGATCAAATCAAGGGTTGAAAAATAAGATCATGGTGGGGTTGGAGTCAAATCAACTCCAAGACTCCCCAACCAAAATGTGGAACCCGAATGTGAATAAATGAGGCGAAGAGGTTTGGCAAACAATCAATTTTAATTTGCCTCAAGTAGAATCATGCGTTGTGAAAAATTCAAGAATCACGATTCTCAGATTTTATGCATGCAAGTGAGTGGGAAATTGAGGGCAGTGGAGGTGATAAAAAGAATCAAACGTTGGATTTTAATCCACTTGCCCCAGAAATCCCAAGAAGAATTTTTATGGTTTTTGATTTTTTTTATCTTTAATGTGACAAGATGACCTAAATTGCTAAGAGGAAGGACACCTACCTCCTCAGTAATGTGTGCGAAGATCCAAGCGGCATTGGCGACTTCATACTCTCGCTCCTGCCTTGTCCTTGCCTACGTCTCTGACCTCCTCTGCGTGTCTCCTCCTCACAATAAGTCCACCTACACAAAAACAAACAAAAATACCCGTGAAGAGATGGGTGGAAGAAGAGATAAAGGAAAAGAGTAGAAATCAACTCCAAATGATGCCTCCTTGGCAACGGTGCTAGAAAACTTATGTCGAAACACGAGTAGGGTTATTTAATTATGTGATATTAGCATCAAAATGAATATAGTGGAAGTGATTACCTATAAGCAAATCTGCACTAATTTATTAAAAATTTATTATCCTAGGCTAAATCAGATTTTAAGATAGTTACTTTTAGGCAAGGGTCGAACTCAGGGAGGCAGGTTTTGGAATTAACCAGTTTCTATGCACTTCCTAAAGTCACATCAATTTCTTTTGCTTATTATATTTTTTTATTTTTCTAGATTTTAGATTCTTTTGGATATTCTTGTCCTTGAGGTATACCCTCAACAGATGGTCCTTGGCTACATGCCAAAATAATCAGAAATAGTCTTGTCACATGCGAGGCCATGCATTTGCAAGTCAAGAATTCTCTTTTCTGTTTTATCCTTTTTTTTTGTCTTTTCTTAATCAATAAAATAAAAGAGAATATAAAATAAAAGAAAATGTAGAATTGAAATGCAAAAAGGGAAATGAATTGAAATACTTCGCTTATTTATAGATATGTATAGATATATATATGATATATATATATAAAACTATATATAATACATAATAAGAAGGGGGGAATATTAAATCAAAGATTCAATGGGAATGTAACACCACGCTAGGTTAACCGTCATCTTGAGAGACGCGATTAACCTAGCTATGTGCTGCGTATGAGTGTGGAGTGGACGTGTGGGAGTGTGTGTGGAAGGCTTTGATGTGTGCAAATATCAGGGATATATGTGCAACTAGTGCAATATACCCTCGATATAATGCACAGAAAGGGAAATGTGTGGTACAGTGAATGGGATGATGTGTGTATGTATGTATAGATGGAATGTATTTGTATATGTGTGTATAAATATATATATATATATCTATATATGTATATATCTAATTATATATATATATATATATATATATATATATATATATATATATATATATATGAGTATATGTATAAATATATGCGGTGAGTGTGAATATACATATGTGTGTGTGTGTGTCTGTGGGTGCGTATGTATAAATATATGTATATGTGTATGTGGGTGTGTATGAGTGTGTGTCTGTATGTATCTGAGGGAGTTAGTGCGTGGGACAGAGAGGAGAGAGAGGGAGAGCAGGTGGTGTAAGGCGTAATTAGGTGGAGGTGGTCACGAGGTGGAGAGGGAGCACGCACGCCATCGGTAAAATGAGGAACGCTTGGTTGCCTCCCTACTCACGCAGAGAGCACGTGAACAGTGCAGGGGTGAAAGTGCACCGACTCACGCGATTTTCCACCGGTTGAGTTTCTCACTTAGCCGGTGAAACTGGGGAAGAGAAGGCACACAGGCGTGAGAGCGTGATCGGCTGAAGGTGTGTGGGAGTGGTCGATCACCGATAAAGTGAGAAGCGCCTGGTTGCAAACGGAGGAAAATGAGTAGTGATGAACCGTCTACAGTATGCTACAATTAAAAATAGAGTTTCGAGAGCTCATGCTATTGCTAATGGTGAATGAAATCAGATCAAATGATAGCTAAAATACCAAAGAAAAAGAAAAAAGAGTCACCATGCCCACCTGTTCACAAGGGAGCTGGGCAATGGTGTACCCTTGATGAGAGACTCATCATGGCTCTTAAGTACCCCTAATTAACTAGTTTCCCTAGTTAATTAGCTAAGAATATGTCTAATTAGGGTTTAATTATAATAAAGAGATAAAATGTTAAGGACCATTAAAATAAGTTAAAAATATCAAATTAAATGTCAATTAATATTATTAATAATTTAAGTATTAATTTGGACTCAAATTATACAAATTTAGCTATCTAATTAATATATAAATTAACTTAAGCATTATTTATATCCAAGTATGTAATTAACTTAAATAACTTAATCGGGGAGAATAAACCGGGTGGATGCTGAGGATGGAAGGAGGGTCTAGGGTGACAGGAGGGAGAAGCCATGGTGCTGAAGGCTGGACAACCTGGAGGTCTAGGGCTTGGAGGCAGAGAGAGAGAAGGGGGGTCTCTTTCATTGGAGGATGGGAGGCAGGCATGGGGCACGTGAAGGAAGGCAGGCCTTGGGGCAACAAGGAGATCATATGATTTCAGTGTCGAAGATGAGGGCATTTGGCGGCGGCATGCTGTTTCCCTCTTGTCTGTTTGGCATGTGGTGGCAATGGCCATAAACGGGACTCCTGTATGGAAAGTAGAGGGCGGTTGAGAGGAAGGGCCTTCATGCACACCAGAGAGGCAAATACTGAGGGTTCGCCACCGCAACCACCGCCTCCGCCTACATATGGGGGGAACACGGTGGATGTCGAGGTCCTTATGACATAAGACATTAGGGCTGCAGATCTTGTGCTGAGAGGGGCTCTAGTTGGAGAGGTGATGATTGGCAATCCATCCATGGAGAAGGTCCACCAACTAGTAAGTTTGCTAGCCCTATCGACCGAAGGTTGGAAGGTTGCGTCTCTCTCCCCTACGCGATTTATGCTTTTTGGTTTGGGAATGATCGACGTAGAATGCTTGCGATTCCTATCGAGTGCTTTTGAGGGTTTGATTGTGATATGGAGGTTGGTCTCCCCTTTGACGGGTCCTTGCTTGAGCGGCCACCTCAAAGGGCAGGATCTAGGTCGGGGAGGTTGGGAATTAGAGGTCTGCCATTACATCTGAGATCAAAGGAGATGGTGGCGACCATGATAGCAGGCTTTGCATTGCTCACCGAAGATGCAGAGGTTGGATTGAGGGAGGGAGACGGTCGTGTATTGAATGTATTGGTGGATGTTTTCAAGGGAGGATCTGTCCCTGAGAGACTTATCCTCCGATGCAGGGGTAGTTCATGGCTGCGACATTTGAGTTTTGCAATGGGGGATACAGATGGGCAGATACATTAGGGTAAGATGACTTATGCGGAGGTCGTGAGAGAAGAGGATGTCTTGCAGCAGATGGGTCGTGTGACTCCTGATGAGGCGCTTGAGTTTAAGAAACGCAAGGACCATCACCACCTGGGGAGTGAGGAGGAAGTGATGACCACCTGGGGAGTGAGGAGGAAGTGATGGAAGTGGTCTCAGTAGAAGAAGCTGTGCCTGAGGAACTAGCAGCAGCTAAGTCCATAATTGCTATGCATGACAATCGGGTACTGCAAGAAGTTTCTACTAATTCCATGAGACTTCAATCCAATCTACAACCTGTAGAAGGGCTGAAGTTTGGAGCTGGCCCATCAACCAAAGCAGGCTTGGGAAGATCTCCTTATAAACTCAGACAGAGACAGCTTGCGACCTCTGTGAAGCTGGATGAAAATGCCATTGCTACCATTATGAAAGTTGGCAAAATCCAGAGTTTAATAAGGGGGTGTCCAAGGAGGGAGATGAGAATCCTCTCCTGGAATGTGCATGGGCTGTGCGATAAAAGCTGGAGGGCCTCCCTCTCGAGATATCTGCAAAATCCAGAGTTCTAATAAGGGGGTGTCCAAGGAAGGAGATGAGAATCCTCTCTTGGAATGTGCGTGGGCTATGTGATAAAAGTCGGAGGGCCTCCCTCTTGAGATATCTGAGGGAGTGGGAGATTGATTATGCACTTATCCAAGAAATGCACATCGAAAGAGAGGATGACAGGGCATGGAATGACTTGGCAAGTATAGGTGCTGTTGAATGTGTGGCTCTCAATTCACAAGGCAGATAAGGTGGCGTTGCTTTTTGGTGGAGAATAGCATGCTTGCAAGTGATGGAGGTACATAGAGCCAGACATATGATGACTTGTAAATGCAAGAGGACTCAAGGGGAGGGTGAATGCTACATTACAAGTGTGTATGGTCCCTGTGCTGCCTCTATGAGACACGAGTTGTGGGAGGATTAGGCTGCAACAGCAGAGTACATACAAGGGGTTACATGGCTTGTGGGTGAGGATTTTAATTTTGTTCTGATAGGGATGGACAAATAGAACGGTTTGATGGATAGTGCGTCTCTTGGGTTCTAGCTGACGGTACAAAGCTTAAGCTTGAGTGAGTTCCCATCTTTTGGAGCAGAATTCACATGGAGAAATGGAAATGTCTTGATGTCAAGGATAGATAGATTCTTTGGGAATGCATGTCTATTGGACAGGTATCAACTACCATTTGTGTCTGGGCTAGAGCGCTCATTTTCAGACCACACACCATTGGTCTGGGATAGTGGCGAGCATATGCACACAGGGTCCTACTTCAAGTTTAGAAGATCGTGGTTGAGAGAGATAGGTTTCCGTGAGATTCTTGAGGTGTGGTGGAGGGCCAAGCAGGTGAAAGGATTGGCTACCATCAGGCTAGCTTCTAAACTGGATGCCATGTGCACCATGCTCAAGGAGTATGGGTCTGTGGTTTCTACTTTAAGACAACAAAGGTGCCATGAGGCCTTGATGGAAATTCAAGGACTGGATGCAAAGGAAGCAGTAGCTCCCTATCCGATCAAGAATTAGATGCAAGGGGGATGTGGCAAAAGGTGGTTGCAGAAGAGGATCTGAAGCAAGAGATGGATTGGCGGGAACGTTCAAGGCAGCTCTAGCTTAAAGAGGGGGACGTCAACACCCAATTTTTCCTCCTTGCAGCCAGCTCTCGCAGAAGGTTGAATATAATATCCTCCTTTGTCAAGGAAGGTCAGAGAATATCTTCCATGCAAGAGATTAGATCTGAAGCCATCAAATATTATAGGGAAACCTCATGGGCAGCAGGCAGGAGAATGTAGAGAATGGCTACAAATGATTCTCCTCGAATTTCAGATGAACAAGCTTCCAGGCTGACTGCAACTATATCTGAGAAAGAGGCTATGGATGCCATAAGTGATCTGAATAATGAAGGATCCCTTGGACTTGATGGTATTCAAGTTTTTTTGTATGAAGAAATGTGGGACCTACTTGGTAAGGAAGTGATGGAAGTTATCAAGTAGTTTGAGGGAGGTAACTTTGGGTTTGATAAGATCAATAGATCTTATATTTTCCTATTACCAAAGATGGAAGGGGTAGAGAGGTTCTCTGATTTCAGACCTATAGCTCTCTTGAATTCCATTTATTTGGTGGTGAGCAAAATATTGGCGAATACATTGAGGACGGTCCTGCAAGATTTGATTCACACGGTTCATTCAACGTTCCTCCCTAACAGATCTTTACATGAATCCTTCATTATGGCTCAGGAGATGGTGAGTGGATGGCATAGGAGGAAGTTCAAAGCCTTTATGTGGAAAGTGAATTTTTGAAAGGCTTATGACTCTGTTTCTTGGCCCTACTTGTGGGAGGTGTTCAAAAGAAGAGGTTTCCCGCCCCTTTGGATCTAGTGGATGAAGCACTGCATCACCACTACAGATGACAAGCCCCTTTGATCAATGGCAAACCCTGTGGGGCATGGATTCAACCACAATGCGGAGTCAAGCAAGGCTGCCCACTAGCTCCCCTAGTCTTTAATCTTGCAGGGGATGGTCTAGCTAGATATGCTTGCAAGCTATCCGAGGCTGGTGTCATTAGAGGCTACTCAATTTCCAGCAGGAGAGCAATGGCTCCTGTACTTCAATATGCAGATGACACAGTTTTTTTTATTGAGGGGATAGGGGCTGAAGCCCAAGCATTATGGCACATGGTCAAGATTTTTGGGGATATCTCAAGTCTAAAATTGAATGGAGAGAAATCTTCCTTGGTATGCTTTGGTCTTAGAGATCATGAACAAGGTACACTCTCAGCTATCTTGGGTACTCCACGTACTACATTGCCAATCAAATACTTTTGGTTGCCCCTGAGATGTTCAAAGTTGAGAAAGAGTGATTGGAACTTTCTCTTTGATAAGATCTCCACCAAACTAGAAGGTTGGAATAACAGGTTCTTGTCTAAGGGAGGAAGGCTCATTTTGTTGAACTATGTCATTACCTCTATCTCGGTCTTTTACTTCTCCATTTTCAAAGCCCCTAAATCTATTTGGAAGTGCATTGACTTGATGTAGAAGTGGTTCTTCTGGAAGGGTGAGCAGCATGAGGGCAAATTTATGCAGCCATTGAAGTGGGAGCAGTTATGCTGTCCCAGAAATGTGGAGGTTTGGGGATAAAAGCACTAAAGGAGTTCAATGAGGCATTACTAATCAAATGGGCGATAAAAATCCTCAATGGGGAAGAGAAGTTGTGGACTGAACTCATTAAGGGAAGCTATGACAACTCCAATAGTGCACTGAGGAGACTATGTCCATCCAAACCATCCCCTTTTTGTCTCTTTGTAGTTCAGGCCCTTAAGAACAACTGGTACTTGCTGCAGCCAGTGTTAGGAGATGGCAATGCATTTAACTTCTAGAAGGAGGAATGGTCCCCGCTATGTTCTTTGAAGGAGGCCTACCTGAGGGTGTACACGGCTACTAAAGATAAGGAGTGAGTGGTGAGCAACTATTGGTCTGAATAGGAAGGTTGTTAGCAGATGAATGAGACTAAAACAAGTAGGGAGGGAACTTGGCTATGGGAGGAAAGGATGAAATTGATTTCAGACCTGCAGTGCTTCTGACCAAGGGCTGGAGTGGAGGATAGTTATGTGTAGGATGGCATTTATATAGTTGAGCGTGCATATGGAAAAATGATGGGTACAGGTAGGAATATGGAGAGTGATCCAATTGGCAAAAAGCTTTGGCTCTTAAAGGTTCCACTCAAAGTGCAAATATTTCTCTGGCTATGTAGAAGGGAGGGCCTGATTATAGGAGACCTGAGACATAGGAGGATGGTCGCTGCATTGCATGAGTGCCAACTTTGTGGGCTACACACTAATAGCCTGAGCCATATCTTTTCGTCATGTTTGATTATGGACGCAATCTGGAGAACTTGCCAGGAACCGCTTCCCCCATGGGAGTCCCTGTGGCAAAGCTTCCTACTACACGACAGGCCGCACTTGCGCATGGTAGCGACTTTAAGGTGTGTGTGGAGGGCAAGGAATGAGATTTTATTTTAGGAGAGACAGTGTGCATTGAGCAAATTTTAAATGAGTGATTGTCCCTCATACATAGGTGGGGAACTATATTATAAATCTCCCTATTTCTTTTCCTTATATGACTAATAAAATGCCCTCCTAGATTGCTATTGTAGCACGATAGCTTTCTTTTCAGTTTAAAAAAAAAAAACTTAAAAAGCTTAATCATTTAAATAAATAAAGCTAAAAAGGTCAAAAACATAATTTCAAGGCATGAATCTATTATTTAGCTAATTTACAATAGCATATAAAAAGTTGAAAAAGAATTAAATTAAATTAAGCTTAAAATGCCTCTGTTTACATTTAGGTCCTTAGGTTCTATTCCAATTAAGTCCTTTTATTCACTTTTAGGTCCTTAATTTTATTTGTATACGGGTCCCTATGAACACTATCTTCTTCCTCTTCTTCGTCAACGCCTGGACGACTCTCATAAGTCGGTCACCGCACCTTCCGATCACCGCCCATCCTTTGTCAGAACACCTCTGCCCAAGCTGCTGAGCTTTGACTTACTCTCCCCTTTCCATCCAACAGTGTAGATGGTTCACTAATCCTATTTAGGGTTAGAACTTAAGCTCACCGGCGTTGGAGACGACGCCGATGGTTGCTTTGAACCTAGACCCTCTTTTGTCCAGATACATCCCCCTCTACCACCACCGCAACCTATAAATAGCTCCCCTGACCTCCGATTTCAAGGTCGACTCTCTTCTTTCTTCCCCCACTGTAGTCGACGATAGGATATTTTTCCTCAACCTTCAACGACCTCATACCTCTCCTTCAGAGCATCTCTGCCAGAGGCATTCGCCTCCCTCACCTCTTCTTCCTCTCTCGCAACTATGACAGGGCTTAAGAGCGTGCCGTCCCTCCTTCCTCTCAGATTACTTTCTCGCCGGAGCTCTATCCCCAATCCTTTGATTTCCTCCTCCGTTACGACCTTCGACTAAGACTTCTCTGCCCCCTTTGTCCAGGTAACTATAGGATAGGTAAGTTAGAGTAGTTAGTTTAGTCAATTAGGTAGTTTAGTTAGGTTAGATGTGAAATTCTTTTGCTGTCTTCTTCAGCTCCGACGAGCTCCTTGAGCTTGTCTAGAGCATTCATTTGTCTTTTTAATTTGCTGAGCACCTTCCTTTTCCTCTCACAATTCCATTTCATATCTTTTCTTTCACTTTTATCAACTTATGCGCCAATACATCGTCACCTTCACCGGTGACCTCTGCTATCCACGGCAGAGGTCTCTGAGCTTAGATCACATTCATTGGGGCCCTCCATCGCCTATACATCACTTAAGGTCCCCGTTCGACCTTGTAATTAGTTAAATAATCATCTATATAGAAAACTCCCAAATTTCCTTAACTTTTGAGCTTGCTGTCAATGGCGAGCTCAGAGGAGTATTTTCGCTTAATTTGTCACCTATACATCATCGTCGTACTCCATTAATAAATTCCCCACTCAATTGAGTGAGAGGAGTCGATCTGAGTTCCGGCGAACTCAGATTGTGTTTATACTAAATTCAAAGCATATCCCCTGATTTCTTCTTTAGTTGTGCTAATTGTTGAGCTCCTGAGGCTCCTTGTGACCTCAGGAGACTTTTGAGACCATCTATGGTCTGTTTCACAAAATTTTGAACTCACCAGAGCTCCAGCGAGCTCCGGCAAGTCAAATTTGAGCTCCAATCCCTTAAAGCTTCTCAAAAGCTCCAGAATGATCTTATATGTTTTAGAATCAAGAATTAGCAAATCAATTTGTGTTTTGATGATTAGAAACCTCCCTTGATCATCGTCTTCTCCAACTCTGGCGAGGTTGGAAAGACTAATTCCGTTAGGTTTCTAACAAATTGATAGGTCAGAAAGCTTTTGTAGACCCTTAGGAGTTTGTTACAAGTCTTGATGAGGTCGCAGAATGCTTAAAATCCTTTGTCGAACACAAGCATCTTTCGTCTCAGGCGGCAATGACTTAGGGTGTTTCCAGACTTGACAAAACATGATTATGAGGTGCTAAGCAAATTTCTGAGGTTGAATTAGGTCGATCCAGGCTTTGAATTGGACCTATTAGGCCTTGGAATAGAAAGTCAACTTTTGAGCCAGTTAGGTCAAAATTGAGCTGAAGTTGGTGAACTAGAGCCTAATTTTCTGATTGAATGAGTTGATTTAGTTCCTGGAAATAATTAGAGTTCAATTAGGGTGATTTAATCATGTTTTGATGAGGTTTAATAAAAAATCACTCTTCTAAGCAGTTTGGGTCATTTTCAAACCCAACACTGTTCTTTAGCATTTTTGACTAGTTTCTAACCTAATTCCTGGCCAGATCAGTTGTTATTAGCTTCCTGAATTGGTTTAGAGCTCTTCTCAACACTTTTACCTCTCTGTAGAGCAATTTTGAGCTCAAATCCAAGCTATGCTTCCAGAACGAAGCTCATTAGCTTCTACTGCTCCCTGAGACCTCTTCAGGCTCTCGTTCCTCAAATGCTGCGAAACACATCACTGGAGGCACTCAGGCCTTCAGTTGGGAACAAATACCTCTCTGTAGGTCATTAGACCTAAATCCTTCTCTCTGCAAGGCCATTTCACCGTGGCAGAACTGTCGAGTTCGTCCATCAAATCGTTGGACTAGTTGAGATCCGAACACCAAATTGGTGTTAAAATTGGATAAAGCTCATCTAGAGCTTTCCATCGAGCCTTTGCTTGATCTGATTGATCACATGAGTCAGCCTAAATTCGCGATTGAAGATCGACCTAGAACTGCTGCAAAAGGTTGCACATCGGGGGTCTATGAGTGCATGCCATAGTATAATAGGAATTTGCGCTACGATCCTCTCGGTTGTCAGTGCAGGGTGCAAATGAAATCTCAAGTATAGAGGGTGTGTGCGTGTGTACATGCCTGGGTGTATGTGTGCGTGCATGTGGGCCTGTGTGGGCATGGATGTGAGTGGGCCTAATGGGTCGAGACTGTGCTGGGTTGAAATGAATTAAAATCCACAATTAAATAACTAGGCACGGGCCTAGTAGGGTTTGGTCCCGCCCCTAGTGGGCGTTGTGTATCCTCGAAAAGTCCGTGCCACCCATTAAACAAATTTGTACAATTGAAGGGAATTAATGGGTTAAAGTTGAGAGTAAATGCAGCTAAGTGTGGAGTATGTAAAAGCACCATAAGAAAGAAAAGGTTAAGGAAGATAGAAGAATAAGAGAAGAGAAGAAGAGTGCACGGTTAAGGAAATAAAAGAGGAGAAATAAAGGAGAAGAGGTCGAGAAAGAGAGAGAGCTTAAGAAACTAAGGGAAGCTAAGTGAAAATGATAAAAGAAAAGAAGAGAGTTAATGAAGAGAGTTAACAAAGAGAGCTCGAGAGAAAGAATAAAAATTTAAATGAAGAATAAAATGATATAGATCAAATGTCTGTATGCTTTATCAGAATTCCAATTTATTTTTTTAAGTTGTCTAATTCTCTTTTCAGATGTCTAATTTCAGGGCTGAAGCTGCTATATTCATGTTTTTGAGCTATTAAGGTTGTAATGGGCATGATAACTCTTGCAATTTCATTTTATACCTTATATTCTTGTAATATTTTGTAATAAACAATGTTTCTATTTGTTTTTTAATGTCAAATATTTCTTGTAAACACATTTTTTTCAAATGGAATATTGTATGCTTTTAATTGTTAATCTCTTGTGCTATATTCATGTGTTTAAAGTATTGTTAATTATAATCTGATTGATTAAGTAGATTATAATTATGCCTTAGGAATTAATGGTGAATTAAGCTTACGATTATGCCTTCCAGTGAACGACCTGGACTCAACCAGTTAAAAAAGAACTTAATTCTAAAATGTTAGGTTAACTTCACCCTATACTACAATTCCGACACTAATTTGAGTTAACCTAAGTTACTTTCTGAAGCAATTAATTAAATTTAATTAACTTAATTAACTATGTTTAGAATTAACGTATCAACCCTCACCGTGGTGGTTGTGACCACGGCAGGGGTTCCTCTGTTCTTAGTGTGCCTCTCAACTAGTTAGAGGGTACTGCAAGTGGAGGAGGGGAAGAGAGGGAGAGAGGAGAGCTCAGGGTGGACGGTCGGTTGGAATGGAGGTGCTGCTGTGAGTGAGTGTGTGAGCCCGTGGGAAGGGGGTGGGGAATGGATTGTTGATGGTTGATGAACACACATAAATTCGTGATAAATTGCTTATTTTTGATAGTTCCTAGGCTTAGCACTGCATATCATGATATAAATATTGCATAGCATGCATCATTCTACATTTAGAGTAGTTGTTTATATTTTAGGTTAATTAGGTCCTTTTTATGATCAGGAGAAAAGAGGATTTATTTCAGGGCCTCAGATGGACGATCAGACCATATGGATTTGATCGGGACGACGATCGGAGACTAACGCCTCTGAAATCGTCCAGATCGGAGTCCCGTAGCATCACATTAAGCCCGAGGAAGATCAACAGGCAGGGGGCAATACGACATCCATATGGGTTTCGAATGGAAAATCCGACCATACGGATGGATCTGAAGCGACGATCGCAGTTCGGCATCATGGGAGTCATCTTGATCTGAGCATCGTAGCACCCTCTACAAGAAGAAGAAGATGGACGGCCCAGATGGCACCACGTGGTGCCATCCAGACCGCCCAACACCAGCCAGCAGCACCACCCAACTCCTTCTTCATCCGCGCCCTTCAATCCTAGCCGTTGGATCAAGATCCAACAGTTGGGAAGCGAACGCACCAAGCCGCTCCACACAACATAAGGGAAGGATTGCTGCAATGGTGGGAGCGCTAGTCTGCAAAGGAGGGGCGCAGGTTCGAATCCCCGCAGCCCCCCCATTTTCCAATTTGGCCAGCCGCTCAGCAGCAGCAGCGCAGCGTATACGCACGCGCATGCCAGCGCATGCCAGTGCACGCAGCGCCAGCGGAGCACACGCCAGCAGGGAGGCGTGCGGATCTTCAGCAACATTTATGAGGGCCTTTAGCGACACTTGCAGCTGTCACTAAAGGCCTGCACGTGCCAGTAAGAGGAATTGAAGGGCGGATCTTCAGCAACAGCTGCAACGACATTTGTGGACGTCACTAAAGGCCCGTGCGCACTAGCAAGAACAATTGAAGGGCGGATCTTCAGCGACAGTTGCTGCGACGTTTGTGGACATCAGTAAAGACCCAGATACGATTTTTGCTTCTCCTCCACTATAAAAGGACCTACACCCTCTTCCTTCCAAGTCATCTCTACCTACTCTACTCCTACCTACTCCCAAGCTCTAGCAAGCCTACCAACGCTCCATTAGAGCTTGTTCTCAAGCTCCCAAGGTGCCTATTAGTGTAGCGAACCTCTGCCCCACCAAATACTCCTCCAACTTTCCATCTCCCTTCATAGGTCACCTTGGAGTCGTCCTCTCACCTCCATTTTGGTAGCAGATCAACTCCGTCTTCTCACCTCCATTCTGGAGCTACGCTAAAGCTTTCCTCAACCCGATGTCCTCTAGCATCTCACCTCCATCATCCCGCTCCTCACCTCCTTCATCCGAGCTTCCGCCAGGTGCCATCGTCTCACTGAACAGCCAATTCGGGAGATTTCCTCTCACCTCCCTCTCTTTTTATGAATTCATAGTTTCTTGTAATTGATGTTAGAAGTAATATATATCAGATTTGTTCTAGATCTCTATCTTGTGATACGTTTGCTTGATTTCTTTTATTTCAAAAATACAAAAAAAAAATCAAAACCCTAAAATACCAAAAAGAAACAAAACGAAGCGCGATTTTCATGTAAAGTAAACGTCGCCTCCCTGTGTTTGACCCGGGACTCCCTTGGAGTTTCGGTGTAAATTTTATTTGATCGATGTGTTTTGTAACTACAACGACAGGTTACTTGTAACCTCGATTTCTAACACGCGAAACACGCTCGACCATTTTGGCACCGTTGCCGGGGAGGCAACGAAATTGACTTTATTGTTTATTACGTTTCTTTGCATTTACATAGCACTAACCCAACTTATCTTTGATCTACTGTCTTACAGGTACCCTAGCATGGAGATCCAAGTGCGGTAGATCGGAGTAAAGTATGGGTAGAGTACTCTATAAGTGTCCCCCACATCCCCCCACTAGTTCATTTCGCCACACTCATAACCAAGACCTAATCTACTTAGGTGTTTTCATAAACCCTAGGATAGAATTGTTTGTCTTGTTTGCCACCTTTATCCACCTCACCCCCACATTTAAAAAAAAAAACAAAAAAAAAGAGATACTTGCTGTGGGACGAATCAATATATACACTCTATACACCCACATTTGAGGCACATAATTGGACTTGATTTTTATCTACTCAACTAGGATTCTGACCGGTGGACCCAGTACACGAATTCAACACATAAAAGAGTAGAAATCATATTAGGTTAATCACCTTTTTGTGTGCCTTAATCGGTGGTGCATTTGAGCCAATTGATTGAATTGTTTGGGCCGCACCACCTAATCTAAAAGAGGTTCATTATGTAGTTGCCCCATAGGATTCAATACTTAGGTGAAGCTAGGCACTCCATATTTTCTTGATTTACAAAGGAAAAATACTCGAACTCATTCTTTCAAAACTTGGATTGCCTCACAAACTTTGTTTGAAAACACCTAATATTTGAATCTTAAAAGCTATTAAGCAAGATTTGAATCCTAAAACTAACCTCATCATTAATAATCTTGCTTGAAAACCTCTTGGTTGTGCACATTCACACATTATCAAATGAATCATTAAGGGCACAACCCATTAAGGGCCCATCACATTCCAAAAGCACCAATATCCCAAGCCTAACTAAAATTGAGTAGACGTTAGCCATAAGGACTGGTTCGCTCTACGGGATCCAGATTGAGTAGACGTTAGCCTCAGGATAGATGCTCATGAGGCTTTTCCCCCATTCACTTAGGGATAAGGCCGCTGAAGAATGGCAAACCGTGGTGCTACTTTGTGTTTATTATAGTACAGTCGTTATAGTATAAGATAAGACAACTACGGTTGTCATCACAATAGATTTTTTTTTAACTTGGAAATAGTTTTCCTGAGGTTGAACTCAGGGAGCTACTGGAATTCTAGAAGTACAAAGTTTCTCTATTGGATTACAAAAATAAGAGAGAGAGGGGGAGAGAGAGAGATAATTTTTTTGTCTTGGCTTCTTCTTCTTCTCTCACGGCTGTGTCTTCTTCTTTCTTCTTTTTCTGCTTTCTGTCTTCTTCCCTCTTCTTTCTTCTTCTTCTTCTTCCTGGCTGTTCGTCTTCTTCTTTTGCTCGTCCTGTCTTCTTCTCTTCTTCTTTCTTCTCTTTTCTTCCTATTTCTTTCTTTCTCTTTCTTTTGATTTCTTTTTCTCTGGCGGCCAAGTCTTCTTCTTCTGCTCGTCCTATCTTCTTCTCTTCTCTCAGCTGCAGAGTCTTCTTCTTTTCTTCTTCCTTCTTCTCTGCTTTATCTCCTCTGGCCGCTGGCTCAAACCGTCGTCTGATGTAGTGGTCAGACGACTTAACTGCAGGTCTGCTATAGTGCTTCTCTTCTTCTCCTTCCTTTCTTCCTTCGCCGCTTCTTCTTCTTCTTCTGCTCCTGCACACTCACGCAACTGGTCAGAGCAAAACCTACCCCTACCCTTCCCCGCGTCTCTCTCTTTCTTAGATTTCTCTCATAGGATCTCTCTCCCAGAGCCGGGTATTCGGGTACGGGTATCGCGCCCGGGACCAGGCCCACCGGCGTGAGGTGGTGGGCGAGGTGTGCGTAGTGTCAGGTATTCGGATCCTGTCCAGACTCGCGGGGCGTGAGCGTGGGCGAGGGCGTGGTGTGCACGTGCGTGAGGGACCTGACCCCTGTGTTCGAAGGCGAATAGCCTCGAACACTTTTACAATTTATGTGCAGGCACTGAGCCACGCACTTCCGAGGTGGGACTAAAGTCCCACCTCCCGACTGGCGTCCGCAGGCGAGGAGGCTGTAGGCAATTGAAGCAACTCGCGAGGGGTTTGCCTCAGCTACAGCCCTGGGAGTCTTCACAGAAACACTCCGCGCGACCTGGGACCAGCGCCTGGGCGAGATCGAAGCTGCAGCTGCAGGTGAAGGAGCTTCACCTGCCCAGCAATGGCGGCAAAGGGGGCGTGACCTGAAAGCAAGGATACGGCCTCTCGGCCCAGTCAGAAGATGCAGGGAGCTTCGCCGGAGTGCGGCGAAGCCAGTACGGGTGGTGGCGAGGCGTGAGGCGATGTATGGCGGCAGCCCTAGGTCGGACTGTAGTCGGAAAAATGGGTTTGTTCGGGGGGTCGTTGTGGAGGTGTGGAATGGCAGTGGAGGGGCGGAGGGCGTTCAGTGTGATGAGGCGGAGCTTGTGGGACGGTCGGCGAGTTGTGTGGAGCTGCGGATCGACGGGGGCAACTCGTCGGAGGGTGGCCGGAGACGGGGAAGGTGATGGTGGTCAGGGTCAGTCGAGGGTCGATTTAAATGAAATAATGTGGGGAAAAGAATGAGGGGAAGATTGAGAGTAATTGTAACCTATTTGTAGGGACGAAGGGGGCCGGAGAGGCGGGCAGCCGTACCGACTGTCGCCGGAGAAGAAACACCCAGAGGGAGAGAGCGGTGGCGAGGAAGAGGGTAGGGGGGCACGCTCTTGGTGCGGTGCGATGCGGGGAGATCAGGTGCAGGTGACTCTACTGCTGGTATTGCAGCAGAGCGACGAGAAGGAGGAGGAGGAGCCGCCGGAGCTGGTGGGTTCCTATCGGAGTGGAGAGAGAGGAAGGGTTGAGGGATTCTCCGTCAAGACCGAGCTGGGAGAAACGGCTGGCTACGCTGGTTTTTATAAAGGCGGTGGCGGAGGGGCGGACGCACGCTGGCGACGTGCGTCCCTCGCCGGAGTATGGTCGGAGACGAGACCCATACCTTCCGCGCATTTGCATGGAAGGTGTGGGCGTCGTCAGGTGGCATGGCCGAGTCCCTGCGATAGTAGACATCGCAGGGAACTCCGTATTTTCTTGGCAGGACGCCCCCCTCACCCTGCGCGGTGCCATGCTCCGTGCAAAGCCACCGGAGCATGGTGCTGCGCAAAGACTTGCAGGAGGGACCAAAATGCAAAGAACGAAGATAAAATTAGGGGCCAAAATGAAAGGGTTTCGAAAGTTGAGGGTCAAAAAGTAAATGATGAGGACCAAATTGCAAAGTCGGTCAAGGAGGTCTCTTCTTAGGCTCAAGTTTTTGTACATGACTAAGTTGGACCTAAGGATTTTAATGGTGAATTTTGTTTCTAGGTCAGACCATGTTTGATCAGCTAATTTACGTAAAAACCCAAATTAAATCATTAATTGGGCATGGTTCTCAATGTAGGTCAAAATGAGTTTCTAAGGCCAAATTGAAGGTTCTAAACCCTAGAGATTATTTTTCTATGAATTTTAGAGGGTTTAGTTGATTTTTACCCTACCTCAAACCACGTGAATTGAAGTGGGTTTGTTTTAGGGTTACAGAATGTCATTTAATTCCCTAGAGTTGCTGTAGCCCTTGTTAGATCAGATCATCCCACTTTCCTTCTTATTAGGTTAGTTTGACCTATGTTTGGACCCTGAGTTACCCTATTTGCAGATTATGTTGGTGAATTTGCATTTTTACCCCTTATGACTTATTTTTTTCTTAAACTTAGAATTCTCTGAGTTAAGCCTTTCTTTGAGTTATGTAGGAGCTTTTTCTTGCATACCTAGGTTAGATTGTGCTAGTTAGGGTTCATGATGAGGTTCTCATCATACCCCCATGCCTAGCTTTTGGTAGTCCCTTAGCAAAAATTTAAGGTTTCAACCTTTGTTCTAGACGATGAAGTTCTTAATGGTTTCAGAGAAGTGATTTTGTCATTTGAACCTAGATTAGGTCAGAATGCTGACCATAGGCCTAAAAGGTACTCTAGTACCAACCAAGATCCAGATCTGTCTAGCCTCAGCCTCAGTCCTTAGTGAAGGTTTTTAAGGCCCACAAGAACTAACCTAAGGTTTATTAGACTTTGTGGTTAAAGCACCCATGCTTAAAATGATTTTAGCCTTGGCTCAGTTCGCAGTGCGTTTTGTAAGAGAGAGAGATAGAAGATTTTTCTATTTGGAGAGTTTTCTCTCTCTTTTTCTTTTTAATTCTAGCTTAGGATTGGCTTTTCAGCACGGTCTGTATTAGATTCCTTGTTCCCATCATCAATCCGCAAGGGTTCCTGGCAATCGATGCTTCGAGATAGCACTGCCCATGGCAACCCCCGGAACCCTGGCTATCGAGATTTCGAGATAATCCCATCCATGGTGTTCCATGGCCGAATCCAGACCCTGGTAATTGACACTTCGTGATAATGCCATCCATGGAATCTGAACCAGCAGAGTGCTTACATGCCCCTAGTAGGATATGTAAATATCCTAAGAGACAAGCACCGAGGAGATGATATTTTGTTACGCATCTTCGAGGGGAATTTCCCACCTCTCCGCGCTGGGAACTCATCCAAATCAACTTGTGTTGATCGGCCGCTCCTACTCTAGGTGTTCTTTTCAGAATTTTGCGACGCTTCTGCATGATTTTGATTTTTACGCTTACTGAACCAGGCTGTGTGTGAGGTTAGGGTACTTAGGTTACTAAGTCTCGTAAATCAAAAGTTAGTTAATGAGGCCAAATACTCCCTAAGCCTTGGACCTAATACTTAAGCTTTTCATTTTCCTTAACCTCTTGAGGAGTGTCCAGATCTTAATGGGTACTAAGAGTCTATCCAAGAATGCCTAAGGTTTGCGTTCTTACTAATCTCACCATGCACTTTTCATTTCTTTTCTTGAATGAGGTCTAGAACTTAGGTCAATTCCTTAGTTTCTTACTAATGACTATTACTCTTTTCTCATATTTTTGTGCTCCTTTTTCATTTTGTTTCTTTTCCTTCTCTCACAAAATTTCCTTTCTCCTCTTATTCTTTTATTTTTTTTTGAAATGTTTTTTTAATTTTTATGGTGTTTTTGGTATATGTGAATTTTTTTGTTTAAAACCTTTTCTTACAAGTTTTGCACTTTCATACCCCCCCATGCCTAAGGTTTGCAATGTCCTCATTATGACTTAGGGGGGTTTTTATTCAGCTTAGTTCATTCCTTAGGACAGGTATTTTGGTGAGTGAATGGGTCGAGGTGATTGTTGCGAACGATTTCTAATCCCAGATGCAAGCATCTGAGGTGGAGTCGGCTGTCTTAATGGGTGAACCTTAAGTGCACAAAGGTGTCAAAAAGGTTTTAGGTTTTCAAGGAAAATGACGGGCTGCCTCCCGTTAAGCGCTGAGTTTTACGCCATCGGCTAGGTGCAATAAGCTCAAGGGAATGGAGGATGTAAGATGATTCAGCCAAATCAGTAAAAGTTACATCAATGAACGGCTTGAGTCTCTGACTGTTCACGATAAAAGGTTCGGAATCGTGGCTGAGCGGACTGATTTCAATGGCTCCATTTCCAAAAACCTGTCGGACCAAGTATGGTCTGACCCACTTGGATCGCAACTTCCCAGGGAAAAGTTTGAGTCGGGCATCAAAGAGTAGGACCTTCTGACCAGGATGAAAGATCTTTCTCGAGATATGCTTGTCATGGAAAGCTTTAGCCCGCTCCTTGTAGATTCGCGAGTTCTCATACGCGTCTAGGCGTAATTCATCGATCTCACTGATTTAAAGCTTTTTGTGGGTTCCAGCCTTTGAAAGATCCAGATTACAGTTCCGTACTGCCCAATAGGCTTTATGCTCCAGTTCGACGGGAAGGTGACACACCTTCCCATACACCAGTCTAAAGGGAGACATCCCTAATTGGGTTTTGTGGGTGGTCCTATAGGCCCACAAGGCTTCTGGAAGTCGGGACGACCAGTCCTTCCTGTCAGGCCGAACAGTGACCTGCAGGATTTTCTTGATCTCCCGATTTGATAGCTCAGCTAGACCATTAGTCTAGGGGTGATAAGGAGTAGAGATTCGGTGAGACACCCCATACTTGGTCATCAGTGACCTAAACTGAGCATTTGTGAAATGGGTCCCCCCATCTGAGATTATAACACGAGGAATCCCGAACCTTGAGAAAATGTTTAAATGAATGAATTTGAGAACGATTTTGTGATCGCAGGTTCGGGTCGGTATGGCTTCGATCCACTTGGACAAGTAGTCCACAGCCAGTAGAATGTATTCGAAACCATCCGAAATAGGAAAGGGACCCATAAATCAATCCCCCAAACATCAAAAATTTCGCATACGAGAATCGGCTGCAAAGGCATCATGTCGCGATGGCTCATGTTGCCCAAAGTTTGGCAACGACTGCATGCCTTGCAGTGATTGTATGCATCTTTGAACAGTGTGGGCCAGTAAAAGTCGCACTGGAGGACTTTTGATGCGGTTTTATGTCCAGAGAAATGGCCACTGCATGCATGGTCATGGCAGAAAGAGAGGATATTGTTGACTTCCTCTTCCGGAACACATCTCCGGATGATTTGATCAGCACCTATGCGGAAGAGGTACGGGTCTTCCCAAATGTAATACTTGGCATCAGAGCGTAATTTGTCTTTCTTGGCCTTGGGCCAATCAGACGGGATCTGATGAGATGCCAAGTAGTTTACTATATCAGCAAACCATGGAAGGCTAGTACCAATAGTTAGCAGGTGCTTGTCAGGAAAATGTTCCGTGATGGGTCCGGAAGGGTTGATAATCTCAGAAGGAAGGCGGGACAAATGGTCGGCTACCACATTCTGTCTTCCCGCCTTGTCGTGAATTTCGAGATCGAATTCTTGCAACAGCAAGATCCATCGGATTAGTCGGGGCTTCGCGTCTTTCTTGGCAAGGAGATGCCTCACAGCTGTGTGATCTGAGTAGATGATGACGTGGGAACCCTAGAGATACGATCGAAATTTTTCAAGGGCAAATACTACTGCTAGCAGCTCTTTCTCCGTAACTGTGTAGTTACGCTGAGCCTCGTCAAGTGTCTTGCTAGCGTAGTAGATGACCACGGGTTTCCTGTCAGCTTTCTGCCCCAGGACCGCTCCTACAGCGAAATCAGACGCATCGCACATGATCTCAAAGGGTTGAGACCAGTCAGGAGATTGTAGGATAGGTGCCTGGGTGACTCGGTCACGAAGGTTTTCAAAGGCTAGTGTGCATTCCTTGGAGATTTCAAAGGGTACTTCCTTAGAGAGAAGAGCAGTCAAGGGGCGCACGATTTTCGAGAAATCAGGAATGAAACGTCAGTAAAAATCGACGTGCCCCAGAAAAGAACGGATGTCCCTGATCGAGCTAGGCATAGGAAGGCGAGAGATTAGATCAACCTTAGCTCGATCTACTTGGATGCCTTTCTCCGAGATTAAGTGTTCCAGGACAATTCCCTCAGGCACCATGAAATGGCTGTTTTCCCAGGAAAGAACCAAATTCACATCGATGCACCGCCTGAGTATTTGGACCAAGTGTTGGAGGCAATCGTCAAATGATGCTCCAAAAATTGAAAAGTCATCCATGAAGACTTCCAGATAGTCACCTACCATATCTGAGAATATGGCAAGCATGCACCGCTGAAAAGTCGCGGGTGCATTGCAAAGATCGAAAGGCATCCTTCGGAATGCGTACGTTACGAAGGGGTAGGTGAACGTGGTCTTCTCTTGGTCCTCAGGATGGATTGCCACCTGGTTGTAACCGGAGTACCCGTCAAGAAAGCAGAAGAATCGATTTCCCGCTAATTTCTCGAGAATCTGATCAATGAAAGGTAGTGGGAAATGATCTTTCTTCGTGGAGGAATTGAGTCGTCGATAATCTACACAGACTCTCCACGAGTTGGCTAATCGGGTAGGAATGACTTCTTCGATTTCAGTCGTTATGGTGGTGAGCCCTGCCTTTTTAGGCACAACCTGAATTGGGCTCACCCAACGACTATCGGAGATCAGGTAGATGATCCCTGCATCTAACCACTTGATGATCTCCTTTTTCATGACCTCCTGCAAATTGGGGTTCAAGCGTCTCTGCATTTCACGAGAAGGTCGTGCGCCCTCTTCTGAATAGATATGATGAGTACAATAAGAGGGACTTATTCCAGTCAGATCATCAAGAGTCCATCCGATGGCTCCACGATGTTGCTGGAGAACAGTAATCAGACGGGATTCCTGTTCGGGTTTGAGCTTGGAATTAATAATCACATGAAGGGTCTGATTAGAACCCAGAAGGATGTATTTCAAGTGATCAGGAAGGGGCTTTAGTTTGAGGATGGGGTTATCAGCAGCAGCGGGTGGTTCAGAATAGATGTGAGGTTCAAGGGTAGGAGTTATTGGTTTGTCTAACTTTGGATTCGACTCCTCTATTTGCGGGTCAAGTTCTTTCTGCGGTTGATGAGGTATAATCAGGTCATTCTGAAAGGGTGTTTCATCAACCAAAGCCCTAATGTCACAAATTTATTCGATGACACCGCAATTGATTCCTTGTTGGGCCTTAAATATATTAATTTTCAGGGTTTGATTTCCAAATTTGAGCTCTATTTGGCCCTCCTTATAGCTGATGTTGGCTCTAGCAGTAGCCAAGAAAGGTCTCCCTAGAATGATTGGTGTATCCCTAGGGTTTTCAGGTGCGTCCATGTCTAAGACTATAAAGTCTACAGGAAAGTAGAAATCCCGCACTCTTACAATAACATCCTCGAGAATCCCTTTTGGTGACTTTATAGATCGATCTGCTAATTGTAACATCACCTTAGTTGGTTTTAGCTTAGATTCTTCTAGATGGTTAAGTAAGGATGTGGGTATCAGATTTATGGAAGCACCCAAGTCTAGTAATGCTCTATCAAATTGGGTATCACCTATCTTGTAGGAAATCAGGGGAGTACCAGGATCTTTAGCCTTGGGTGGGAGTCTGCTTAGGATTACAGAGCTGGCTTGCTCTGATAGTATAATTGGACTCCTACTTTTGGTTCGCGGCTTACGCTAGGGTGTACACACATTCTTTAAGAATCGTGAGTAAGTCGATACGTGGTAGATTGCATCCATCAAAAGGATGTTTATGTGGACCTGCTCAAAGAGCTTGACCAGGTCCTCCTCAGGTGCCACGGGCTTGGTAGTCTTCTTTCCCTTGGTCAAGGCCTTGGGAAATGGAACCTTTGTTGGTTCTTCTAGGATATGTCCAGGTCTTTGATCTGGGACAGGGGTAGGAACGTCCTGGATTACTTTCCTAGGCTTGGGATCACTACCAGGCTTGGAGTGGTTTGGATAAGGTGGATCTTGGGTTTCCTTACCACTACGAGTTGTCACGAAATTAAGTCCTGCCTGGTTTTGGCTGGGATTGGGTAAGATGGGTTGCTGCTGATAGCCCGCAAAAGAAGTGGAAGCCTCCATCCCGTCGGGTGAAGGAACAGAGGGGGCCTGATAAATCATGTGGGCTTGGCCCGGGTTTGGGTTCATAACGCACCGCTGTGTTGGCACGTTATTCGGGTTAGGAAGAGGTTGGGAAGGAAGTGTGCCTAGCTGGCGAGAATTTGCCAACTGGGCCAGTTGATTTCGGACGTCTGTAAGTTCGTCCTTGTGTTTTTTTTGGATAGCTGCATTCGTTCTTTGAATGTCAGCTAGAGTCTGAAGGATAAGGGACATTTGATCCAGGTTTGGCCCTGATGGATAAGTAGGGTTGGGCCGAGGCTGAGGCGGCTGGTAAGGACGAGGGGGTTGTGGGCGGGACTGAAAGGGTGGTCGTTGGGTTTGGGAATTTCCCGCCCACTGGAAGTTGGGATGGTTTTGCCATCCAGGGTTGTAGGTGTTGGAGAATGGGTCGTTCTGGATGGCGTTGAGGTCCTTGCAGGTCTGAGGAACCTCCAGAGAATCAGAGAAAGGGTGAATGGAATTCCCCAGGCTGGTATAGAAGGGATCGGATGACCCTCCGATCTGAGAATCAGATGGGGATGGGTATGGATCCATCCCAGGAGAAGATCGATGGAGAATGTTTTGCATGGTTTCCCATGTGGAAGGAGGCTGTTCAAAGGAGTTACGCGCAGAGGTGGCTCGCTGCAAGTGCTGAGTCAGCTCATCCACCTTCTTCTCAATGATTGAGACCTTGTCCAATTGACTGGCCATTAATTCTAGGTCGACTGATGCGGATAGGCCCTGCGTCTCATGTGCTCCCTTGAGGTTTGTCGATGCGCGGGAATTCGTCCTGCCGAATAATCCCATGGAGTCATTGTTGATGGAGTTCTCGCACATGTTTTCGAGAATCTCCCACACGGTGTCCTCATGTTGACCCATGATATTTCCTCCACAGGTTGCATTGACGAAAAGACGGATGTCTTCATGGAGTCCCTGGTAAAAAGACTGGACTGGTTCCCATTTAGGAACTCTGTGGTGGGGGCACTTTCTCATGAGATCCTGAAAGCGATCCCATGCCTCATGGAGAGGTTCTCCCGTTTGCTGAGTAAAGTGAGTAATCTGATGGCGCAAGGCATTGGTTCGACCAACGGGAAAGAACTTTTTCAAAAATTCGGACTGAAGTTCTTCCCAAGTGTTGATCGACCGAGTCTGAGTTTGATACCAATGAGCTGCCTTGTCCATGAGAGAGAAGGAGAACATCTTCATGAGAAGAATGTCCCGATTTTGTGCATCTGACCCAAAAGTTTGGGCCAGATGCTTCAACTGTTTGATGTGTTGGAAGGGATCTTCGGAATTAAGCCCATGGAATTTAGGTATAACATGAATCATATTGGGTTTTAATTTAGAATCAGGTCCTCCAGCTGGGATTCTGACTCGAGGCTCAATGGCCACCGTAGCAGGATTATAATGGTCCCGCATCATAGGACGCTGCGGTGGGTGCACAAAGTTTTGGAAGAGGTCATTGAGTTTCTAGAGCTGGTGCTCCAGATTATTTTCTTCCTCAACTGGCTGAGCCATGATGGGGGAAGAAGAAGAGCTTGGTTCTGAATCAGATGAGAGAATAATGTGGTGGGGTTGCTGCATAAACACGGGCGTCGAGGCTTGGCCTTGACGAGAGTGAAATTCTAAAGGAGGTCTTAAGGGTGGTCTTAAGGACTTCCTACCGTACATAAACTGTTGGAATAGATGAGTTTAGAAGGTGCTGGACCCAATCGAGACACCCAAAAATTGTTGGGTGACTATAGAGGTGCGGGGCAGATGGCCCCTTGATCAAAAAGATCATCCACCTGAGAATTACCTGGGCAGCCAGAGAGGGTAAGTCCCGCGAAGACCCCTACACGGTAGAGCGTCCCCACAGGTTACAGGGTTTCCCCCACCCGACCTCTCTTGTCATTGCAGTTCCAGGTAGACCAGAATGGGGACCTTGACCTCTTAAGTCTACCTCTTTTACTTTAAGATCAAGGTGTTTAAGGTTCCACTTGAACTTTTAAGTATTTTGAGTGAAAAAGTGACCTAATTTTAAGGTTGATTGACCCAAGGGGGAACTTCACCTCTTGTTCCTTTTGAGAGCTTTTGGGTCCTTTCTTTTAAGGTTCAAATGGATTTAAGAGCCTGATTTGCTTAGGGTTCCTCTTGTATAGATCTCTCTAAACAAGGTTTAGGCACACCTCTTTTTGGGAAGATCTTTTCTTTGTTAATAGAAGGTGTGTCTCTAAAAATCCTAGCTTTTCAATCCTTGAGTTGGCTCTAGTTGGTCCATTTTAGTTGCCTCAAAATTTAGTAACTAGGGCTCAATCAAGAAGGTTTTAGCCCTAATTACCTTAATTGGATGGACAGTTAAAATGTGTTGAAATGAAAAATTAGGCAACTTTGATGAGTTACTAAGTATAACACAGATAGCCCTAAGTTGATTCTTCTTTTCGTTTCTTTTTAGATTTCAAGGGAGTTTAGGAGAGGGCTGATGAAGATTACCTGTTTGTTGGAGTGTTTTTTGTGCGGCTGCTCTTCCAATTCCTTTCCTTTACCTGCACACAAGAGAGAAAAAGATTAGCAATTTTTAAATAAAGAGTTCAAAACTTCTAGAATAGCCGTTGCTCCCCGGCAACGGTGCCAAGTGAAGAACGGCGAGGCCAAAATGCAAAGAACGAAGATAAAATTAGGGGCCAAAATGTAAGGGTTTTGAAAGTTGAGGGTTAAAAAGTAAATAATGAGGATCAAATTGCAAAGTCGGTCAAGGAGGTCTCTTCTTAGGCTCAAGTTTTTATACATGACTAAGTTGGACCTAAGGATTTTAATGGTGAATTTTGTTTCTAGGTCAGACCATGTTTGACCGTCCAATTTACGTAAAATCCAAATTAAATCATTAATTGGGCATGGTTCTCAATGTAGGTTAAAATGGGTTTCTAAGGTCAAATTGAAGGTTCTAAACCCTAGAGATTATTTTTCTATGAATTTTAGAGGGTTTAGTTTATTTTTACCCTACCTCGAACCACGTGAATTGAAGTGGATTTGTTTTAGGGTTACAGAATGTCATTTAATTCCCTGGAGTTGCTGTAGCCCTTGTTGGATCAAATCATCCCCTTTCCTTCTTATTAGGTTAGTTTGACCTGTGTTTAGACCCTGAGTTACCCTGTTTGCAGATTGTGTTGGTGAAATTACATTTTTACCCCTTATGACTTATTTTTTTCTTAAACTCAGAATTCTCTAAGTTAAGCCTTTCTTTGAGTTATGTAGGAGCTTTTTCTTGCATACCTAGGTAAGATTGTACTAGTTAGGGTTCATGATGAGGTTCTCATCAGCCGCACATTGGTATCGTACCATTGGAAGATCGATTACTACTTGGACAACTTTGAAATCGGCCTTCTTGAAGAAATTCTTCTCAATTGGGCGAACCAATGCATTGCGACGGGCAATTACCACTTTTTCCCAGCAGTAGGGGGAACTGTTTCATGAGGCCTGGGAGAGATTCCAGGAGCTGTTGCGGAAGTGTCCACACCATGAGGTGCCTAAATGGCAGCTTGTGCAGATTTTTTATCACGGGTTGAATGATCAGCTCTGTAATCATGTGGATGCTTCTTGCGGAGGCAATTTCCTCAACAAGGACACAGATAGCGCGTATGATTTGTTTGATGAAATGAGCGAAAATTCTTTAAACCACGCCTCCATGGAAACCTTCAATCGATCCCAACAAATTAGATCAAATGCCAATGAGGTCCAAGATTCTTATACATTTGATATGGAATTGATCTGCAATAGATTAGATAAGATGGATTTGGTTACTAAATGACTGGAAGAGTGGATGTCTGGAAACTCTAATTTTTCTAGATCCGCTCAATCCCAAGGATCAGGATTCCATTCTTCGCAAACTCCTACGGGACGGGAGTTTGTGAACCAACTAGAGACGGCTCGACCTTCAAGCCAACTCTTCTCGGAACCTTATGGGTTCCAAACTGGGGCCTTTGATCCCAGTCTTTCTGATCCTTCTTCATCCTCATCTTATGAGGATGTTTATGCTGTGCACGAGAATGTTAGGTCCAACCCTTATTTGAATTCCTACAATTCTGGTTGGAAAAATCATCCTAAATTCTCTTGGAAAGATCAAGGGAAGCAAACCCAATATCGACCCAACAACTATGTACCACAAAAACCAATGGGTCAGGGTCCTGTATATACTTAGTTGCCCCTAAATCAGGTTAATCAGCACATGTGGAATTCTTAACAACTCGCCGAGCAGGCTGACTTGAACCTGAAAATGGTAGAAATGCAAGGGTCAATGCTCTAGCTCATGCAACAGATGAAAACTTCACTGAACACCTTGCAATCCGAACTTAGTACAAACAACCGGCAGCCCGAATCTCTACCATCACATTCTGTACCAAATCCAAGGAATGTTCAGAACCGAGGTGCTGGGCCTCAAGGGTTTGGTAATGATGGGGAGTCGCATGCTCAAGCTCATGCTATCTATTAGGCTACCCCAGCCCCTCCTGGAGCTAACCAAGTTCCTACCATAATCAACCAGGAGCCTCCTGTTTTGTCCAACCCTCCCCAAGGCACTAACCAACAGCATTTTGCCACGGCAAACACCATCACCTTGAGGAGTGGTAGTAAATGCAAGGGACCTACCCAACCCCATGTCAACCCCATTAGGCCCCGTAGCAAGAATTCCAAACTCCCAACTAAGAATGTGATCAACAAAACATCAGGGTCTGATTTGGGATTTGTTGTTGTTGTATGGGCAAATAGAAAAAGTTGGAGGAGAAATTGGAGGAAAGGATGTCCTTACTTCAGGCTTTCAAATTAACAATCATTTTACTCCTTGCAGCTATCGGATCAATCAATGCCTACGCCATAGGTTTACTGAATGCATATAAAGAAAAGCGTAGAGCAAAATCTGAAATCAATAGGAGAGTAGTTTTGTCCGATAACACAAGCACATTGATCATAAACAAGCTACCTCCTAAGAAGCAGGACCCGGGAGCACCGCTGATTTCCTACACAATAGGAAACATTACTTTTGACCGGGCCCTCCTCGACTTAGATGCTTCCATTAATGTGATCCCCACCTCACTGCACATGGAATTGGGTCTAGGCTACCTAAAACACACTGACATAACCCTGCAGTTAGTCGATAGAACCATTACAAAACCAAGGGGTATTTTGGAGGATGTTTTAGTCAAGGTTAATGATTTACATTACCTTGCTGATTTCATGGTCCTAGACATGGAAGCCCCAAAACAGCTCAACCACACCCCGATTATTTTGGGAAGACCTTTCTTGGCTACTGCCAAGGCGAGGATTGATTGTGAATCGGGAAATATAGAAATGGCCTCAGGGGATAAGACAAATCGATTCAATATTTTCGAGGTCTCAAAGAAGAATAAAACTAAGTGTAGTTTGATGGAGGAGCTTGGTAGAATAGAGGAAGTAATGGCTATACATACCTTAGACAACCTTTTAATGGCCAACTCAACCCAAACTCGGGAAGTAGATCAGACAGTTGCTGAAATAATTGACAAAGCAAAAATGCAACCAATTGTAGTAACACGGGATGAGGAAGATATACATGAAATCAAAAAATTGTTGGATGATTCACGTGATCAAGATAAAATTCAACAATATCCTTATCCTGAATGCTTAGAGTTTGAGGTCCAACTTGTGGGTGGGAATTCTGAGGATCAGGATGGTTGGTTTAAGAACCTAGAGTGTGAGGATGAAATCGAACATTGGGGAAGAACTCTTCAAACATTAGGTATTCTAGAGTACCCACAAATCCCCAGCACATCACAAAACCCTCATCGTCCTTTTTCACCCAACCACTGCATAAATTCTATACCCAACTATGATGAGACACTCATCATGATCTCTAATTACCCCTAATTAACTAGTCTTCCTAGTTAATTAGCTAAGGTTATGAATATATAAGGGTTAATTATAGAATAAGGGGTATTTAGTTAAGGACCTTAAAATAAGTTAAAAATGACATTTTATCATTCAATTAACATTATTAATAATTTAGATAATAATTGGACTTGAAATCCTACTAATCATTTCCTTAATTAATAAGATAACTAACTTAAATATAATGTATACCTAAGCATGTAATAACTTAAGTGATTTTATTTAATCTAATAAATTAACCTAAAAAGGTAAAAAATGTAAATTCAAGGTGTAAACATAATATTTACCTTATTTACTAACATATATAAAAAGTTGAAAAAGATTTAAGTTAAAATAAACCTTCAAAACCTGGGTTTACATTTTAGTCCTTAATATTCATTACAGTCGGGTCCTTATTTCTCACATAGGTCCTTAAGTTTTATTACTTCTAAGTCCCTCTTCGTCTTCGTCTTCTTCTTCTCCAGTCGAACGAATGGCTGGCGGCAGAGAGTCACTCGACCGCGCGATCACCGCCCTGCTGACATCATTCCTCTTTGCCCAAGCTCTTGCAACTTGCGCTCACCACTTCTACTTCATCCATCGGTCTGGATTAACCGAGAATCCTATTTGTCAGTGGGAGATAACCTCACCATTGTTGGAGACGACGACGGAGGTTAAGCTCCTCGAGCTCCTTCTTCTGCCAGACCTCGCCTCTCTCTTCGCCGCAAACTGCTATAAATACTCCCTCACACCTCCGATTTTAGGCAATTTGGCTCCCTTCCCTCTTCTAACATTGTAGCCGACTTCGATAGGCTATTCTTCCAAACCTCCGGCGATTCCCCATTCCATCTTCTGACTTCCTCCGTCCATCTTAAGTAGCTAAGATCATCCGTCGTGGTCTTCCGCACCTTTGACAAAGGTGCCGACCTAAGGATTCCTCTGCTCCACCTCAAATCCGCCCGCCGGAGATCTTTCTTCCACCCTCTGATTTCATCGTCTGCCATGAGACTTCGGCGGAACCCTATTGACCCCTTCGTCCAGGTAATAGTAGACTAGGAGTAGGAGTAGGAGTAGGCTAGATTAGTTAGTTAGTTTAGTTAGTTAGGTTAAAGTAATTTTAGAATTTAGTTTCATCTCCTCCGACTCCGACGAGTTCCTTGAGCTCACCAGAGCTTTAATTTTGTCTTTTAATACACTGTACACCTTCCTGTATCTTCCATGTTCACTTCTAATTCACTTAATCATTAATTAAATCACCTAAACGCCTAATTCAAATCTCACCCTCACCGACTACTGACACTGTCTATGGTGACAGTAATCGGCCTAATTCCACCTTCACTAGGTTCTTTCATCTCCTATCATCACTAATGAACCCTAATCGACATTATATTACCTATTATTATCATATATAATTAAATGCCTAAATCTTAATTAAGCTCCTGAGCTTGCTGTCCATGGCGGCTTAGGAATAGTTCAAACTATAAATTAAATATATATTTATGAATAATAACATCTGTTGACTTGATTTAACTTCTCAATCGAGTAGTTAAATCAAGTCCTGAGATTTAACCACTCAAATCTTTAAGAAAATAAACTTACTGTTAAATCTCACATTTTAATGAACAAATGAAGAATTTAAAGTGATAATGAGGTTCCTTGCAACCTCAGGATCATTTTTGGATTAAAAATGGTTAATTTTGTTAATTGTACATACAATTCTACATTTTCTGGACTCATCAGAGCTTCGGTGAGCTCCAGCAAGCCAAAGTTGTGTTGTAGCCTCTTAAACTTGTTAAGTAGCTCCAGAATAGTATAATAAGGATTAATGACTATTTTAAAGATATTTGTTTGAGGTTTTAACCACTGGAGCTTTAAAAGTAACTTCATCTTTCCCAACTCTGGCGAGTTGGAGGAGTTTGTTATGAAGCATTTAAGAAACATTTTATGAGCTCAGAAGCTTTAGAATGATGCACTGAAGTTATTTTAACCTTCAAATCATTGTAGCAATGTTTCCTTTATTCTGTCGAATACACACCTATTTTAGTTCAGGCAGCAAGCCTGAAACCCTAGAAATTAAGGACAGAACACAAATCTAAAGATCTGAATAAGTTCCAGATGATGAGAAGACTCTGATTGAGGCATTAATTTCTTAGGAGGAAGCTTTAAACAGAAAGTCAATTTTTGAGCTTCCATAGTCAAACTTGAGTCTGATAATGGAGTTCTGAGCTTGAATTGAGATTTTGAGGAGTGAAAACTATTTCTGGGATCTTATTTGATTATCTAAAATTAATTAAAGTAAGCTCAGATGATGTAATTAGTGAAGATTTAGTTTCTGCCAATTTGGGTTACTCTCGAACCCAAACCAACAGAAGTACTATTTTGATGAAATTCAAACTTAAAACCTGCCCAGATTGATCTGTTATAACCCTTAGAATTATTCTAAATAGATTAGGAACACTTTAAAGTGTCTGTTGCAATTATTGAAATCTAAAAATCAATCTCTGAAGCTTTCAAAGAAAAGGAAAGCTTCTCTGTAGGTTCTGTAGGTCTTTAGAATTTAAAATCTATCCTAACAGAAGAGGAATTCCTTACATAATATGTACAGACCTTTTAATAGATGAGAGAAGTCCATCTGAGGACTCTCCTGATTTAAAACACTTTCCAGGCTTTTAAAAAAACCCGTAGAAACCCCTGATTTCATCTCTTAAATTGAAGAGCAAAACATCATTAAAACATTAAATTGACCCTGAAATTGTGTAGATTACCCTTAGAGCTTTCCAACAAACTTGAAATCATTCAATTTGGAGCTCTGGGTAGAAAATTACGATCGTTTGAATTCGGGTATGGAAGGGTTAGGTTTGTCCCACCTCGGATGTTCACAAGCACGCGCCTGGGGATAAAACCAATTTGTTCCCTTAGCTATGCAGTCGTCAGCGCTCGATGCACCGGTTCCGATTCCTTCTAATCTGATCTGAGCATTATATGTCTGTGTGTGCAGGCTTATGCTTGCGGGTGTGCGCCCTTGGGGGTGTGCGGAAGTCCTGGGAGGGCGAGTGTGGCCTGGGAGGCCAGGTTGAGCCGATGCGGCTCGAGACTGTGAACTGATTAACAAATGAACCGAAATGAACCTAATTGAAATTAGGCGAGGACCGAGTAGGGTCTGGTCCCACCCTGGTCTTAAGGTGTTGTGTATCCTCGAAAAGACCTTGCCGCAAATAAAAAAACTTTTGGTTTAAAAAGTAAAAAAACCCAGTTCAGCTGAAAGCTTAAGGAAAAGAGAAGCCGCTGAAGGATGCTAAGTGCTAAACGAGAAGGCACAGGCTCTAAGAAGTGTTAAGGAAAAAGACTAAGGAACAAAGGAGAAAAACTAAGGGAAGAAGAGAAGGCAGGAGAAGATTAAAGGGAAAAAGAAGAAGAGAAGGAGGATAAGAAGGCAGGAACAACACAAGAAAGGTAAGAACAAAGAGAGCTCGAGAGAAGAAAATAAAAGAGAGAAAGAAGAAAAGAAAGAAAGAAGAAGATTAGAGGCTGAAGAGAGATGAAAATAAATAAATTTTTCTTGCATCAGTATCTTTTTGTTCTTAATTGTAAAAGGCATGTTTTAATTGGATAACTTTTTAATTGCCTTAATTTCTTAAAATGAAATAAAATTGAAAAACTAGCATGTTTACTTGTTAATAAAGTACAACATTTTGAGTAAATATGTTTGCATATGGAATTTTGTATATCCTTTATAGTTAAATATTTTGACAAAATTCATGTTTAGAAATTCAAATTAGTTATACCTCCTAAACTTAAAGAGATAAAAGAAAATTGATGAATTTGGAGAAAATTATTATGTCTCCCAGTGAATGACTTGGACTCAACCGGTAAAAATTTCTAAAATGTTAGGTTAATCCGACCCTATACTACACAACTGACACAACTTCGAGTTAACCTAAGTGATTTCTTCTACTCTTAATTAAGTGAAATTAACTTAATTACTGAGTTGAGTGGAACCCACGCATCAAACTACACTTCCTCTGTAATAAATCAACAAAACTCCTATTGGAGACCATTTGGGCTCTCCCTGCACCACCAGCTTACCACTTTCATTGTTCATCTCTTTGGTAAGTCCATTTTCACTCTCCGGGACCCATACCTGGGGGCTCGGAAACTATGTTGTTGTGGTCTCAATGTTTAGTTATTGTTGATTGAGAACCTCGCCTAGCTAAAGGCACTAAACTTAGCACATGTAAAGACTGTTCCAAGCTGACCAGTGTCCCACAAAAATCGGGTGCTATTCTTCCACTTCTACTCTTGCATGCTTTCATTTTTTTCACAATGAGGACATTGCAAAAGCTAAGCATGGGGGTGGACATATTTTATAACCTTTTTGTCAGCTGTAACAGTAATTTCCTGTTATTTGTTTCTTGTTAAAAAAAATTAGAATTAGGAGATGAGAACTTAGGCATTAGGAGTTGTAAACTTTAGGAATTGATTCTTTGAGACCTAAATACTTAGACTCTTCAGGTCTTCGGGCTTAATTAGTCCGGGTGTCGACTCGAATGTGAATTTAGTCTCGAGTCCTTGCCAATTAAAATTTATTTTAATATGGTAAATAATTTGGGATGATAAGTATGCGACTTATCAACCTGCCCTTTGATTTGGGGGGACTTTAAGCCTAAGCATCTACACACATTATTTTGCATTGACTCACCTTCCGACGGTTTTTACGGAAATTGGGTAGCTAATGGACCGACTTGGGTGGTATGGCTGGCAAGTTGTCGGTGGTAACAGCTCATCGACTGGTTGTTCAGAGCCTAGCCACAAGACCATTTTCTTTGTATTGTCTTTAGGTAAATCTTAGATCAGGGAAGCCACCTACTTAGAAAAAAAAAAAAGAAACACTCAAAAAAAAAAGAGAAAAAAAGAAGAAAATAGAAAAATAAATAAAACCACACTTCACCGCACGAGTATGGCTGGCAAGTTGTCGGTGGTAACAGCTCATCGGTCGGTTGTCCAGAACCCAGCTCACAAAAAATGCACAATAATTCCCAAAACACTTAGGGAAGAAGCGGGGAAGTAAAATAAACCAGGGAGTAATACACTGGATTCACCCTTGTGTTGACCCCATAAATAAAAGAAGTAGAGAGAAAGCTACTGATTGTAAGGATAAACCTTTAGGCAAGGTCACCTAGGGTCGTAGAAACCCAAAGTCCGTCTTAACGGCCGTTTTGTGAATCTATCACTTTTTCACAAAGATGCTTAACACTTAGAGTCCTTTTCGAGTCTTGGGCGGGTCGGGTAGCCGTAAAAAGTTATCCCGTAACTCTCAAACTCCAAAAGTACAAAAAATTAGAAAAGAAAAAAAAAATTATCTTCTCAAATAAGGCAAGGGCTCGGACGGTCTGCATTCTGGTAGGCACCCGGGCACTGTTGAGTTTTTGTAATTAGGTCTTGGGAATGAGATTTTCTAAAGCAATCAATGAATTTTGCCTAATTACTCGAACCCTGATTCTACTTTTATACATAGCATTTAAGTTAATTTTGCTAGGGTCTAGCAAAAAGTAAGCATGGGGGTATGATGAACACACATAAATTCATGATAAATTGCTTATTTTTGATGGTTCCTAGGCTTAGCATTGCATATCTTGATATAAATATTGCATAGCATGCATCATTCTGCATTTAGAGTAGTTGTTTATATTTTAGGTTAATTAGGTCCTTTTTATGGTCAGGAGAAAAGAGGATTTATTTTAGGGCTTGGGATGGATGATCAGACCATACGGATCTGATCGGGACTACGATCGGAGACTAACGCCTCTAAAATCATCTAGATCGGAGTTCTGTAGCATCACATTAAGCCCAAGGAAGATCAACGACCAGGGGGCAATGCAACATCCATACAGGTTTCGGATGGAAAATCCGACCATACGGATGGATCTGGAGCGACGATCGCAGTTCGACATCGTGGCAATCATCTTGATCTGAGCACCGTAGCACCCTTTACAAGAAGAAGAAGATGGACGGCCCAGATGGCGCCACGTGGTGCCATCCAGACCACCCAACACTGGCCAGCAGCACCACCCAACTCCTTCATCTGCGCCCTTCAATCCTAGCCGTTGGATCAAGATCCAACAGTTGGGAAGCGGACGCACCAAGCCGCTTCACACGACACAAGGGAAGGATTGCCGCAATGGTGGGAGCGCTGGTCTGCAAAGGAGGGGCGCAGGTTCGAATCCCCACAGCCCCCCTAATTTCCAATTTGGCCGGCCGCTCAGCAGCAGCAGTGGAGCGAAGAGCGCAGCAGGGAGGCGCGTGGATCTTTAGCAACATTTATGAGGGCCTTTAGCGACACTTGCAGCTACCACTAAAGGCCTGCGCGTGCTAGTAAGAGGAATTGAAGGGTGGATCTTCAGCGACAGCTGCAGCGACGTTTGTGGACGTCACTAAAGGCCCTTACGCTCCAACAAGAGCAATTGAAGGCTGGATCTTCAGCAACAGTTGCTGCGACGTTTGTGGACGTCAGTAAAGACTCAGATACGATTTTTGCCTCTCCTCCTCCACTATAAAAGGACCTACACCCACTCCCTTCCAAGCCATCTCTACCTACTCTACTCCCACCTACTCCTAAGCTCTAGCAAGCCTTCCAACGCTCCATTAGAGCTTGTTCTCAAGCTCCCAAGGTGCCTATTAGTGTAACGAACCTCTGCCCCACCAAATACTCCTCCAACTTCCCATCTCCCTTCATAGGTCACCTTGGAGTCATCCTCTCACCTCCATTCCAGTAGCAGATCAACTCCATCTTCTCACCTACATTCCAGAGCTACGCCGAAGCTTTCCTCAACCCGACGTCCTCCAACATCTCACCTCCGTCATCCCGCTCCTCACCTCCTTCGTCCGAGCTTCCGCCAGGCGCCGTTGTCTCATCGAACAGCCGATTCGGGAGATTTCCTCTCACCTCCCTCTCTTTTTATGCTTTCATAGTTTCTTGTAATTGACATTAGAAGTAATATATATCGGATTTGTTCCAGATATCTATCTTGTGATACGTTTGCTTGATTTCTTTTATTTCAAAAATACAAAAAAATATCAAAACCCTAAAATACCAAAAAGAAACGAAACGAAGCGTGGTTTTCACGTAGAGTAAACGTCGCCTCCCTGTGTTCGACCCGAGACTCCCTTGGAGTTTCGGTATAAATTTTATTTGATCGACGTGTTTTGCAACTACGATAACAAGTTACTTGTAACCTCGATTTCTAACACGCGAAACATGCTCGACCAATGGTGGAGGTGGGAGCCGACCATCTGCACACAAGGGGGTGGTGAAGGTTTTATAGGTGAGAGAATGAGGGTGGTAGGTGGGGATAATGCCGTTAGTGATATTCTTTAGATGGGGATGTTTTGGGATTTTTATAAGTAGGCACTTAGGTTGTTATGGAAATTAATGTAGGTAGTGTTGGGTGTTATTAGGTAGAATAAGTGGTGGAATATGAAGGGATAGAATGAATGAAATGGGGGCTCAATTTCTCTCTCTATCTTCCTCTCCATAAAATGCACAAATGCAAATATTTACATAGTGCATGCATAACTACCAAATCTAAATGTGTAACGTTAGGAAATAGCATAAGATGGCCTAATTCCAAGCGTGTATTGCTGCACAATCAGGGCCCTCCATGGGCTTCTTGCCTTTATCTTGGTCCTCATTTCGTTAGATGAATTGGGTCAGATTCCTATGCTGGATCTGGGATTCAATCTGATCCCGCAGATCTCGACAATCCTCAGTGGTATGTCCCTAGGCCTGATGGTATTTATAGTAAGGCTCGGAGTCCACTTTCTTCTTCATTGGGTGGGGAGGCAAAAGGATCTCCTTATTAACTAATTGCACAGCAATCATGGGTCTTAATCAACCTAAATAATGTCTGAACCTAGGTTAATTTGTGGATATTACACTCATATCTTGCATATCATGCATTGGATTAGTTTATTTAGAATAAGATGAGATATCCTACTATTTAATGGCTTTTATTGCTATTTGCAGATAATAAAGTGATCGAGGATGAAGGAGATAGTGGAATAAAGCAATAATGGAAGAAGACTGATCCAGATAAGAGGAGTGAGGAGGATAGCCTTATCCCTACCCTTAGAAACCCTAGGAAAACTTTCCTAAACCCAAAACCACCTCCATTAGGACACCTTGGCCTCAAAACCCAAACATGGATAGCACTATCCATGTTCTCATCCACCCTATCCCTCTCCCAAACACTTAGGAACCAAAACCCACCTTAGAAAACCTAAAACCCACTCTCCAGCAACTTTTAAGACATCTAGACATCTTGCTGGACATCTGATTTCTGCAGAATAACAATCCAGGAAGGTAGAACTCATACTGACACGGAATTGGACGTCTAATTTAATGACCAGATGTCCAATTTTGTAATATAGGATGTTTGACCACTATTCTGGACATCTGATATTGCTCTCTGGTTCCTGATTTTGGTGTTGGAAGCCCTAGCTTACCAATTTTGACCTAGGAACCCCACTAGACACCCTAGGAAACCTAATTAGAGACCTCCTAAACCTAGTCCACTATCCATAGCCCTATTTATGCTATCGCTAACCCAATTAAACCATCTCATACCTAATTGGGTGCATCTACAGCTGATTGGGTGCACTTGAGCCCAATTAGATCCACCCAGGATCTAATTGACTCATACCTATTAGGGTTACCCTAGCCTAATCACATGCACACATCCAATTAGACTTGACCTAGACCTAATTAGGTTCACTCCTATCCAATTAGACTTTCCTAAGCCTAATTAGGTCCATACCCACCTAATCTAGATTGACCCAACCTATTTAGCACCTGATCCTACCAAAACCCACAACTTAGCCCTACGAAAAACACACACCCACCCACCCACACACACACACACACACCTACCTATTCTACCCCTACCAAACCTACGCACACCCTCTTGGAAGCCCTAAAACTTGTGTCAAATCTAGATCCTAAAAAGGTGGCATTGGCTATTTTTGGAGCCACCAAAAGTGGCAACCAAATTGAGCCTTCCAATATGAGACAAAGGGAGAGCCACGAAATGATACACTCCCCCATTCCCCTCCACCAAAACTTGCGACCACTCCCTTTCACCCTCCAACCCTAAGGCCATCCTTCTCCACCTTCTTCAAGGTGCTCCTCCTCCTCTAAGCACCACCATGGGTGGCTAAGCAAGAAGAGGAAGAAGGCCACCTTCCTCCTCTACTCTCCTTCATGAGGGTGTGGCCATAGAGGGACATTCTCCTCTTCTCCGTGGTCGGCTAGAAAAGCTAGAGAAGCTTCTCTCCAAAGCTTCAAGGACGGCTAGAAAGAAGAAGGGTTCTCCACCCTCTCTTCTTCTTGTGGGCGTGCTACCCTCTCTCCACTTGGGTGCACTCGCCTCCTCTCTTTCTTCTTCTTCTTGGACAACCATGAAGGCTCACCCATAGCCTCTTTTGGCCGGCCATCTCTTTTGGTAGGGATGTGATGGGTTTGCATACCCAAGGTTTAGCCTACACCCTCACACAAGGCCGATGGCCCTAGTGGTAACTTTCCGATGTGCAGGATTTTCTCTATTTATATGATTTCTAATGTAGATGTGTTGAAATTTTTATGCATAAATAATATTGTGTGATCATCGTTCTATGATTGATTGTCTTTGTCTTCATGCGACTTAGGTTTGTCACACCATGCATAGACACCATGGCCCCCCTTAGATGCACGTAGTCACTTAGGTTTTAGCTAGCACGTCTAGATCTAGGTTTCGTTTTATGTCTCAAAATAAAAATCAAAAAACACAAAAAAGATAAAAATATTAGGTTAGGATAGATTTAGGTTAGAAAGCCGATTCAAATCTTGACTTGTTTTCACGCTTCCTAGAGACGAATGACCGTGACTCAAATTCTAAAAAGAAAAGAATTCTACGTGAGTTTCGTAATCAAGTAAATATTTTGATCAAGGGTTTAGTGCGACTATACTACGATTTCCAACAAGGAATCAATTGTGGAGTTATAGAACAAATTTGCGATATCGAGGCTATGGTTGACGACCTATGTATCGAGGAAAACCCGACTATTTATGATCAACCACAAGAAGATCAAAACCCGCAATTAGAGGAGTCTGAACCTAACATAGATACTCCCGTAACTCCTTCCTTTGCTCCCAACACCCACCTTGAACCACCTGTTGCTACTAACAACCCAGTTATGGAATTAAGGCATCTTCCCGATCATTTGAAATACGTCTTTTTGGGTTCCAATCAGACGTTTCCTATGATTATCAACTCCCGACTCACACCTGATCAGGAAACACGCCTAATTTTTGTTCTCCAGCAACATCTGACTGGTATCAGCCCTTCATATTGCACACATCACATCTACACTGAAGAGGGAGGGCTCACGACCATCCCGTGAAATGTAGAGACGCCTAAATCCAAATTTGTAGGATGTCGTGGAAAAGGAGATCATCAAGTGGTTAGATCTAAGGATCATCTACCCGATCTTCGACAGTCGTTGGGTGAGTCTAATCCAAGTTGTCCTAAGAAGATAGGGCTCATCATCATCATGACTGAAACCGGAGAAACCATACCAACCCGTATAGCGAACTCGTAGAGAGTCTACATTGATTACAGAAGACTCAATTCCTCCATGAAGAAGGATCATTTCCTACTACCATTCATTGATTAGATTCTCAAGAAGCTAGCAGGAAATCGATTCTTCTGCTTTTTGGACGGGTACTCTGGTTATAACCAGGTCGCAATCTATCCCGAGGACCAAGAGAAGACCACCTTCACCTGCCCCTTCGGAACATATGCATTCCGAAGGATGCCGTTCGGTCTTTGCAATGCACCCGCTACTTTTCAGTGGTGCATGCTTGCCATATTCTCAGATATGGTAGGTGAATACCTTGAGGTCTTCATGGATGACTTCTCGGTATTTGGTAAATCTTTTGATGACTGCCTCCTACACTTGGTCCAAATCCTCAGGCGGTGCATCGACATGAATTTGATTCTTTCCTAGGAAATGAGCCACTTCATGGTACCTGAGAGAATTGTCCTGGGACATCTCATCTCTGAAAAATAAATCCAAGTTGATCGAGCCAAGGTAAATCTGATTTCCAAACTTCCTATGCCTAGCTCGGTCAAAGACATCCGATCCTTTCTAGGGCACGCCAGTTTTTACCGTCAATTCATTCCCTATTTTTCGAAAATCGTGTGCCCCCTGACTAATCTTTTATCTAAGGATGTCCCCTTTGAAATTTTCGAGGAGTGCACTCAGGCATTTGAGATCCTACGTGATCAAGTTACCTAAACACCTATCCTGCAGTCTCCTGATTGGTCTCAACCCTTTGAGATCATGTACGATGCATCTGATTATGCTGTGGGTGCTATACTTGGGCAGAAAATAGATAGGAAACCCGTGGTCATCTACTATGCTAGCAAGACACTTGACGAGGCTCAACATAACTACAAAGTTACTGAGAAAGAGCTGCTAACCATCGTATTTAGCCTGGAAAAATTCAGATCTTATTTTTTGGGTTCCCATGTCATCATATACTCGGATCACATTGCTGTGAGGCACCTCCTCGCAAAGAAGGATGTGAAACCTCGATTAATCCGTTGGATCTTGCTGTTGCAAGAATTCTATCTCGAGATTCGCGATAAAGCAGGAAAACAGAATGTGGTAGCTGACCATTTGTCCCGTCTTCCTTCTTCTGTCATCAACCTGTCTGGTCCGATCACCGAGCATTTTCCGGACAAGCACCTGCTAGCCATTCACAGTCTCCCATGGTTTGCTGATATTGTAAACTACTTGGTTATGGGGAAAGTTCCGCTAGATTGGCTGACTTCCAAGCGGGACAAATTGATTGCCGAGGCTAAGTACTATATTTAGGAGGAACCATACCTTTTCCACATTGGCAATGATCAGGCGATCCGGAGATGCATTCTTGACGACAAGGTCAATGATGTAATATCATTCTGTCACAACTAAGCCTAGGCATAAAACGACAGCGAAAATTCTCTAGTGTGGGTTCTTTTGGCCCACTTTATTCAAAGACGCACAGACGTATTGTAAGGCATGCATTCGTTGTCAGACCCTTGGCAACATGGGCCTGCGAGATATGATGCCCATGAACCTGATTATTGTGTACGAAATCTTTGACATATGGAGAATTGATTTCATGGGATCCTTTCCCGGATCGAATGACTTCGAGCACATTCTACTCACTGTTGATTATGTCTCTAAATGGATCGAAGTCGTCCCCACAAGAACTAGTGATCATAAAGTTGTCCTTCGATTTATCCAGGAGATCTTTACCAGATTTGGGGTTCCTAAGGCCACATAAGCGATGGTGGGTCTCATTTTAACAATGTGCACTTCTAGTCCTTGATGAAAAAGTATGGGGTGTCACATCATATCTCGACTCCTTACCACCCCCAAACCAATGGACTGGCAGAACTGTCAAATCGAGAAATCAAGAAGATCAGGTCATTGTTTGGCCTGATAGGAAGGATTGGTCTACTTGCCTTTCGGAAGCCTTGTGGGCCTATAAGACCGTTTACAAGACCCAATTAGGTATGTCTTCCTTCAGATTAGTGTATGGAAAGGCATGTCACCTTTCCGTCGAGATGGAGTACAAAGCTTATTGGGTAGTATGGAAGTGCAATTTGGATTTGGTGAAGGCTGGAATACACCGTCGGTTGCAATTGAGTGAGATCGAGGAACTACGCAATGATGTGTATGAGAACTCGCATATCTACAAAGAGTGAGTTAAGGCCTTCCATGACAGGCACATTGTACAAAAATCTTTCCACCCTGGTCAGAAAGTTCTACTCTTTGATGGTAGACTCAAACTGTTCCCAGGAAAACTCAGATCAAAATGGACTGGACCATTCTTGGTGAGACGTATCTTTGGAAATGGAGCCATCAAAATTAGTGAACTCAGCCCTGATTCTGCACCTTTTTTCATGAACGGTCAGAGACTCAAATCGTTCATCGAACTCACTGACTCAAACTTGGCTGAGATATCTTTTAACCTCCATTCTTCCTGAGCTCATTACACCTGGCTGATGGCGTTAAACTCAGCGCTTAACGGGAGGCAACCCGTCATCTTGTTGAAAAACCTGAAATCCTTCTTGACACATCTTATGCTGAACTCATATTGCACTTTAGGGTTCATCCACTAGAACAACTGACTCCACCTCTGGTACTTGTACCAGAGCTTGAAATCGTCTGCAACAGTCACCCCGACTTGTCCACCCACCCAAAACCTATTCTAATGTTTGATATAAGCTGAACACAAACCCACATAATTTATAATGAGGACATTACAAATCGTAGGCATGGGGGGGTATTAAAATGCGAAACACTATGAGAATCAGTTCACAAGAAAGGGTTTCATTAAAAAAATTACATATTCTAAAAACCAATAATAAAATAAAATAAAATAAAAACTGAAAAAGAACAAAAAGAATGGAGAAGGGAGAAAATTTTGAGTGGATCAATTACATATCATTTTTGAGGAGGAAAATGGGAGGTAATATAAATGTCAAAAAGGAGCACAGTTTGAAACAAAAAAAGAGATAGTCATTAGTAAAAGATTAAGGAATCGACTTAGTTCTAGATCAAATCAAAAAAGAAAGAAAATAAAAGACAAAAGGTGCTAAGAGACAAAAAGAGATTAGTATGAATGCTGATCTTAGGCCTCTTGGGCTATGATTTTAGGCTTAAAAATTCAAGTATTCATTAAGATCTAGATAGTCCTCAAGAGGTTGAGGAAAAGGAAAAGCTTAAGTATTAAGTCTAAGGCTTAGGGATTATTCAGCCTCATTAACTGACCTCTGATTTGCGAGACTCGGTAACCTAAGTACCCCAATCCACACACAGCCTAGTTCAGTGTGCTTAATTATTAAAATCACGTAAAAGCGTTAAATCTGTTCTGAAAAAAAACTACCTAGATTAGGAGCGGCTGATCAACACAAGTTAATTTGGAAGAGTTCCCGATGCGGAAAGGCAGGAAACTCCCCTTGAAGGCATGCAATAACATACCATCTCCTCAGTGCTTGTCTCCTAGGATATCTAAATATCCTACCGGGGGCATGTAAGCACCTTGTGCTGGTTCAGATGCCATGGGCGGGATTATCCCAAAATGCTAATTGCCAGGGCCCGAATTTAGCTACAGAACACCATGGGTGGCACTATCTCGAAGTATCAAATGCCAGGGTTCTAGGGGTTGCCATGGGCGGTGCTATCCCGAAGCATCGATTTCTAAGGACCCTACGAGGATTGATGGTGGGAGCTAGGAATCCGATACAGACCGCGTTGTAAAGCCAATCCGAAGCTAGAAATAAAGAAAAGAAAAGAGAGAGAAAACTCTCCAAAAGTGCAAAAAAATTCTTCTATCTCTCTCTTACAAAAATGCACTGCAAACTGAACCTGGGCTAAAACATGTTACAAGCACGGGTGCTTTAACCTTGGAGTTCAACGAATCTTAGGTTAGTTATTGTGGGTCTTAGAAACTTTTGTGGTGGACTGAGGCTAAAGTTGGTTAGGTTCGGATCTTGGTTGGTACTTGAGTACCTCTAGGCCTACTATCGGCATTCTGACCTAATCTACAAAAGAAAGCACACATTAGAGATCTGAACATGTGGTCTAGAATTTAAGTTAATTCCATGAGATTTTGCTAAGGGACTAGCAAAAGTTAGGCATGGGGATATGATGGGAACACCATCATGAGCCATAACTAGCTCAATTCGATCTGATTAAGTCATTAAATGCTCCTACATAACCGCCAGAGGACTGTAATTCATTGCATAATCATTCTGAGAGAAAGATAAGAAAACAGGATTTAAACTAAAATTTTACCATCATATCTTGAATGCAGAATAACCACAGGTTTTCTCTGGGGTTAATTAAGGGTCAAATGGTCCTAAAAGGTTAACAAGTGGGTTAGAACAGACAGAAAAGGGTTTTCACGTGTTTTGAGAATTAAATGACTTCTGAAACCCTAAAAACAGACATAATTAACTGAGGTTCTGGTCAGGATAAAATTTACCTAAACCCTCTAAAATTCATATAAAAATATTCTCTAGGGTTTAGCACCTTCAATTTGACCATTAGAACCCGTCTTGGCCCAAAACAGAGTCTCTGACAGACATTTGCCCTAATTTAGGTTTTTGCATAAATTACCTGGTCAAATGAGGTCAAAACCAAAATCCAACTTCACCATTGGATTCCTTAGGTTCAAATTAGGTTCGTAGCAAAATTTGGACCCAAATGAGATTATCTTGACCAAGTTTGCATTTTGGTCCAGTCAGACTCTTTCTATCTCATTCAGACCTTTAACTTTTGAATTCTCTTACAAATAGCCCCCCAACTTCTTTGTCTTCTTCACAAGCAGGTCCTCGCGCCATTTTTGGAAGGTTAAACCTTCACCGTTGAGTTCCGAGCGAGGATTTCTCATTCAATTCTCAATCAATCTCTCCCAAAATTGATACGGGGATTCCTTGGGAAGTTGCCTTCCATTTGAGTCATTCCTTGGGCTCCAATTCTTTCCCAAAAGGTCATGGGAACCTTCCAAAGGTTTAGGTATCCTATTTCGCAAAAACCTTCTGAGCTTGGAAGCTTCTTTCTAAGCTTGGAAGGGCTACCTATGGCTTATAAAAGATCCCATGATGCACGGCCAAGCTCTTTAGCAAGTTTTTGGGAGCCAAATCACCCTAATCTACCTCTCTAGCCACCAAACGACTCTGCTCCGGCAACCTCCTCAGATCCCCTTCCTCCGGCCATCCAACCATCAAATTGGATGACCTAAGCTCTTCCTCTCTTCGTCGCGACTCTCCCCAGCCAAAGGGAGGGCGTTCTTCTGTTTGAGTCATCGTCATCGCCTCGCCGCTTCTTCCTCCTTCTCCAGCTCTGGTCGACCAACACCGGAGCCCTCTGCCTCTCAACCACCTCGTTAAGTCCCTCTCTTGCTCTCTCTTTCTTTCTATTTCACTTTCCCACACTTGCAACACATGCACGACCTCCTCTTCTCCCTTAACACCGTCATCTTCTCTACCTCTGGCAATGCCTACACACCGCTACACTACTCAAAACTCGCCACTACCACCCTCATCAGCTTTGCCACAACTCCACCATCAAAATCCCTCTCCTATTTCGATCTCTTGCTCACCCCAGCTCTCCACCAACCAACCCACCCTAGCAACACCTTCATTGACTTCGCCACACACACACACACCTCCTTACACTATGCCACCACCACCAATACATTCGCCAACATCTAGCGAACCTCCTGAGCAAGTTTAATTGGGTCGAAAGGCCATGCTTCTCCTTTCAGGTGTTCATCGTGTCTCCACTGCTCTCCGCCCGTCGCCACCGAGTTCTTCAAGTTCACGGTCATGCATGCCCTAGGTTGCATCTCCAGGTCGTGCAGTTTGGCTCAACGCATGCACCCAGGTCTCCAATTGGGGGCGCCAACCTCTACAGCTACCTAATTAAACGAAGCAACAATTGTAGTTGCGGACGTGCGAAGAAGGGTGGGACTTTAGTCCCACCTCGGAAGCTAACAAGAGCCTACACCCGCATAAATTGAAAAAGTGATAGAGGCTTATCGCCTCAAATCACTTGGGGGTTGAGGTCCCCCGCACCCTCACACGTGCCTCGTCTACGACACTTACCCCATAGACTTGGTGCACCTGACTACCCGCCTAACCTATGCACACCTCGGCAGCGACCCACGCCCGCAACCCTGGTCCTAGGTGCGCTTAGATTCGAATCTGATTACCCTGTACTGTGTAAGGCTCTGGGAGAGCGGAACTCAGAGAGAGGAGGGAGAGAGCATGGGGTAGGGGGTTTTGCTCTGTTGTGGATCGGCTAACACTTAGCCAAAATTTGAGCCCTTTCACCTGTGCTTGAAGAAGAGAAGACGGGCAAAAGAAGAAGGCCCGAAGAGGAGAAAGAAGAGAAAGTAGAGAAGGAAAGAAGAGAAGAGAAGAAGAAAAGGCACAGCCGCATAAGAGAAAAAGAAGAGAATGGAAGAAGAGAAAAAGAGAGAAGCCTCTCCCTGAGGCTTAAAGAAGAAAGAAGAAGAGGCCTTTGCCTCTGTTAAGGCATCTAAGCCAAAATCTGTCATATGATATCTGATACCTTGGTTCTAATTGGTTAATTTGAGTTGTGCTTGGTCTGTTCCTTTGAGTAGCTTGCTAAACATTGTAGGGTAATTTGGTGATTCAAATCACCATTACCCTCTCTTCTTTTTGCATTATTGACATTGGATCTCATTTATATATTGATTGCAAAATCTTACATCTTTAATTGTGATCCTGAGTTTTAAATTGCCATATTGCTCCCTGTGTTCAACCTCGGACTTCAAATTCGAGTAATAAATTATATTTGTTTTTCACACTAATTCGACCTATACTGCAACGTGATGATTTAAAAACCCGTTTCAGAGCGATGAACACACAGCGAGATCCACTTCTCGAATGGAGGTGAGAAGACGGCCACGGGTGCTCCACGAATAGGGATGAGAGAGGAGTAAAAATTATTTTTGCACTCTAGTGGAGCATCCCGGGCTTGGTACTAGCTCAAGAGTGATTCAAGAGCTTTGAAGAGGGTGAGGGAGGTGAAGGAAGGGAAGAAGAGCAAGGAGGGGGGTATACATAGGGCTTTAGCACATCATTTGGTGCGCAAGGACACTTAAGGCTACACATCACATGTTCTATGCACGGCACTGGCATGCAATGCACGCTATACTACTAATGAGGCAAAGTTGAATTTCTACCATTTGATTTTCTTCCGACACCTCAGGATGCGCATTGATCGTGCTTGAGATCTCATCCCCGTATGTGTGGGATTGTGCGTATAACACCCACGAAGATTTGAAGAGCCATGCAGCTCTCTCACCATCTTCTGATTAGCATCAGACAACCCAAATTATGCGCTGCTCGCACTCTGAAATTGAGGGCCATCTTGAATTGTTGATGCGACGCTCCCTCAGCCGCTTGATCTTCATTGAGCGGTTGAATTAAATCCTCCATGCGCCATGGGCCGCGACTCGATCATGCATCACGTGCTTGAGGGATGTGCTCCTCTTTTGTTGTGCTGTAGTGCCCAAGGGAGAGCATGAACCATTGGATCGAGATCTAACGGCTGAGATTTTATGCATGATATCTCCCTTAAAGATGTGAAGGTGTGGTTGGAGAGTTAATCGCAGCTGTTGGATCTTGATCCAATGATTGGGATTAATGGTGCGGGGAAGGAAGGAGGAGCTGCGGCTGGTTTTGGGTGATTTGGGCGGTCTAGATGGAACCATCTAGATCGTCCATCTTTAAATTCTTGTAAGGGACACCATGTAATTTCGTACTAGGAGGGGGGTGAGATTTGCGTGATATGAAAATAATGCGGAAATAATATAGACAATCTCATAAAATGCAATCTCACAAAGACACAAAGGATTTTTAGGTGGAAACCCAAACCTGAGTAAAAATCACCACCTAAACCTCTCGGTTTAGGATTTCTCGATCTACCTAGTAGATAAAATCCACTAACCGTGTCACTTAAACGAGGGTGACACAACCTCTTACAACCACACTACTTACACAAGAGTAGTGTAATCTCAAACCTCTCCTCTTCATGTGGAGTATTTTATCTCGTGGGGGAGACAAGGAATTCACAAAGCGAATACCCAACAAAGATAAGTTACAAATATCCTATAAAGCCACAAAGTAAATTTATGAGATCTAGCTTCTATATGCAAAAGATACTTCCTTGAGATGGAAGTGTGCCGGCTAGCAACGCAGTGTGTGTGAACCACTCAAGGCACAAGGACGCTCTCGAATATGCGAAGGCGAAAGAGTGGGTGTGCCGTGAAGATGGTGCTCTCAGATTTGTAGTGAAGATCTTGGAGAGCAACAACTTCTCTAAATGATTTCTCTCTTCTCTTGGACATAATAGATGTGGAAGTAGTATTACTAGGTGTGTTTACCTTAGGAAGGGTCCTCTTCTATTTATAGAGGTCTTTAGCCTCTTGAAGCCGTTGGGAATAAGCCTCAAGAGATTACGCCAAAATCCCAATGAAATCAAGGTCATTATGACTCTGACAGAGTTAGCAAACATCTAATAATCAAGTCAAACGTCTTATCAGATGTTTGATGTAAAGTCTGGACGTCTGCTCTAAAGGGTTAGAGTCCTTGACCTAATTGGATCGAAATGAGGATCTAGGTGGACATTTGATGTGCTATAATAAGATGCCTAGCACAAAAATTGCATGTCTAATAATAGGCAAGTTTGTTCCTATTTTGACCAGTTCTAAATAGGGTTCTAAATCTGAAGGGTCAGACGACATATTTGACGTCTGGATAAATGTATGGACATTTGAAAACTGAAGGAATTGATTCCAAGGACCAACGGTTGGATATGGGTTTGACATCCTTGGATTTTGATCCAACATCTATTTATTAGACGTCTGGATATATATACAGACATCTGGAAAAGGTATTAATGCAATAATCAGATAATCCTTGAAGATAATGGTCTGACTGGCCAACGATCCTCTAATTGGATGTCTGGCAAGATCTTTAGACGTCTTATAGGGCATCTGGACTATATGCCGATTGTCTGAAAGTAATGATCAGAGAACACTAAATCCAGCCTAAGTGTTTGGACGTCTGTACAAACTATCAGATGTCTTAAAGTTCATAATCAAACGTCTGATGATCATGTTAGAGGTTTGATTGGGTTGGCTGATGCTTGTTTTGGTTTTTGAAGTATTTTCTATGATTGCCTAAGATTGTCTAAGTATCCTAGTGAAGGAATAGTGTTCCTTGGACTAAGCTATGGTACTTTGGGCTCTTTACATGAATCTAAGGAAATAAAAGAGAAAAGTACATAATACAAGAACAAAATAGACTTTCTATCATATTCTTCATCTTCAAGCTCTCGCACCACATGAGGCTCCATCTTCTCTTCTCCACCAAGCTCCTTCTATCTGCCATGGATGCGAGCTTGAGCTCCTTCACATTTGAATCCATTTGCATTATTCCTGAAACTTAAACTCAATGGAAATGTCAAATATCAAGTGTTTTGTTATCATCAAAATCAACGATCGTGGTGCTCTTTCGCCAATAATCTCCCCCTTTTTGTTGATGACAAAATCATAAATAATAATAAAAAACATTCTCCTCCTTTTTGACATTATAAAAAAGGTTTAATTAATTCTAATCATTTATCCTATACTCTCCCTTAATACATGCTATTCTAATTTGGGTTAATTTTCATTTGTCGATGATGTGCACACATCTAATTGGCCTACAATGACTATTTATGCATGTTCCTAGGTCTATAGAAGCATCATATATTATAAATATTGCATAACATGCATCATTAAGCATTTAGATTAGTTTGTATAAATTATAGATTAATTTGCCCTTTTCGTGGTCAAGCAACAGGATTATATCATTTTGGGACTTCGGATTGAAGATCCAACCATATGGATCTGATCAGGAAGATGATTGAAGTTCAATGCCTCCGAGATAGCTTCGATCAGACCTCCGTAGCGTCAAATGAAGTCCGAGGAAGATCAGAGGTCAAGGGACAAGGTGGTGTAAATTCGTACCTCAGATGACAAATCCAATCGCATGGATGGGTTCAGATCGATGATCGTAGCCCAACGGCGTAAAAATTGGTTCAATCCCACAACCGTGGCACCACCTACAAAGCAAAGAAGATGGGCAGCTATGATGGTACCACGTGGCGCCATCACAGCTGCCCAACACCGACTGTAGCCACTACTCATCCCTAAACAGTAATGCTACAAGAAGATCTCGACCATTGGATTGAGATCTAATGATCGAGAGTGCCTGACCATCACGCGCGTCCATGAGAAAATTCGTGCTCATAGTGCAGCGGTCGAGCGGTGTGCTGAGAAAACAAAGGCATGCATTCGAACGCAGTTCGCCTCTCATGAGTGAGCAGAGCGCACCTAATTGAAATTGGAGCGTTCGATGGAGATCGATTGGCGGAGGCAGTGGCAACGTGGCAGCATAGATGGTCGATCGCGAGCACGAGCTATTTGACGCCAAATCACATGCATGATTTGACACGTTGAGGTGCAATCTAAAGGCGCGAGTGAGAGTGATTTGAATCGTTGATTGTTGATCGAATGGCGATGAGAGCGCTGCATCGCCTCATAACGCGCAAAGTGGAAGCGGCAGCGATGCAATCTGGTCCATCTGATCTTGATCGGACGGCCACGATTGAGCCAAGCAGCGCAACTCTTGAAGGCATATAGGTGGTGACGTGGCCGCATGACGTGCGTCTGATCAGTGGCGAGCGACGGAGATGGAGCGTGAACCTTCACCAATGCTTATCTACAGCGACGTGCCTGTGTGTCACTAAAGGCCCAGCATTTAATTTTAAAGATTTTAAAGGACCGTTTTACCCTTGTACCTCAACTATATAAAGGACCCTACGCCTCACATATTTATTCATCCCTTCTCTTCTCCTCTCACCCTCTCCAAAGCTCTAAAGAGCTAGTCCCATACCTGGGATGCTCCACTAGAGTCTTAAAAGTAATTTTGCCATCTTCTCACCCCCATTCGTGGAGCTCCCATGGTTGTCCTCTTGCTGCCATTCTTGAAGTGAATCCCGCTGCGATGACACCCTGTTCCGTCCTCCATCCTCCAGATTTGTTCTCCCTCGTCTAGTATCTCACCACCCTCTTCTGGGCACTCTGTCAACGCTCCTTGTTCTTCAAGCAGCCATTGAGGAGGATTTTCTCATCCCTATCTTTTTATTGCTTTCTAGTGTAGATTTTCAGCTTTGTAGTTGTAGCAAGTAGATGTAATGAACATTCTCCTATAGTTATGAAATATTGGTTCACTCTCTCTCTCTCTTTTCCCTGTATTATTCTATCTCTCTCTTCTATTGTTTATTATTTGAGTAGAATAGCTAGCGTAGATTTAATTCAACTAGTTAATCTACTTTGTGACAATAATTCTAAATGCGATTTTTAATCAAGCGTTCAACACCCTTTGTTCAACTCGGGACTCACTTTGAGTTTCGGTAAAATTTATCTGAAAGTGAATTTTTATGCAATTGCAACGATGGGTTTCTAACTCAATCTTTCAGCATATAAAATCTCACTCATCAGCCGGTTCCTTGATACCCCCAACCTTGATCGTTTGCCGCTTCCCCACAGCCTAGACACCAGATTCCACAATGGGAATTAAGGTCAAACACTTAGTAAACCCAATCACACTTGCAAGACTTAGGTTAGTCCTACCTAGAGCACGTCTATCCAATTTTAATGTGGGCTAGGTCAGTGCTTGTGCTTAAGGTATTATGTGAAGGGTGTTAAGGGGGTTGGTGCCCTGTAGTTAGTGCAATTGAGCTTATGTGTGCACTCAACAAAACATGATTTTCAAGCAAGGTTTTTAGGATGTGATGTCTTTTAGTGTTTTGTCCTTGCTTTAGTGCTTTCTAGGGTTAGAATTTCTTAATATATTCAAGCAATGTTTATAATTGGCACATAAAGTTTTGCACACAACGGGTGATTATAAATTTCCTTTTGTGCAAACGATGTGGCCCTAGAAAAGCAAACTTAATGCATTCACCTTAAGGTTTATGCAATTAAATCAGGTGAATTGATTTTAGTTTAAGTGGTGTGACCCAATACAAAGCACATTTGGCTTCGCAAACACCCCTCCAAGGATAGAAACAACGAAAAGAATTTTTTTTCTATTTTGGGTGGTGAGTTCAAGATGTAGGTCAAGTAAGAATCAACCATGCCATTTTTTTTTTGAGATTTTGAGATTTTTTTTTAAAGCAAGCAAACACTAACTTAGGATTTATGCACGTGCCTAAATGTAATTTTTTTTAGAAAGTGGGATATGAAACTATGATAGGGTGAAGTGATATTCACAAAAGTCTTCTCCGCACTTTGCTCCAACTCTACCACGTGAATTGCCCTCCTCCCGTTGCTGACGCGCTGGATTCCTACAATCAATCAATAGAAAGGGAGAAAAGCGAATCAAAAAATGTGTGTATCAATGCAGAGATAAAAGCGATTAAAAGATTCGTTGCCCCCCTGGCAACGACGCCAAAAACTAACATCAAAAAAATGCATTTGGTTAATTTGTTCGTTGTAGCAATCGTTTACGACATCAATTTTAAGAAGGAGATGATGAGGTGAGTCCAAGTGTCGAACATAAGGAGGCGTAAAATCGGATCAATTAATCACTTAGTTGCCACATAATATTTATTCAGTTTGCTTGCTTAAAAGAGAAAGAGAGAGGGATGTAGGTTCTGACGGAGGGGGTGGGATTTGTGTGATATGAAATAAAATGCAAAAATAAAATAACAGGGCAAAAACCAAGTACATAAGAATTTTTAGGTGGAAACCCAAATCCAGGTAAAAACCACCACCTAAGCTTCTTGACTTAGGATTTCCCGATCGACCTAGTCAATCAAATCCACTAACGTACTACTTAAATGAGGGTAGTACAACCTCTTACAACCATGCTACTTTGAACGAGGGTAGCATACCTCAAATCCCTCCTCTTCACGAGGAGTATTTTGTCTCGCGAGGGAGATGAGAATTTACAAGGCGAATACCAAACAAAGACAATATAACAAAATCCTATAGAGCCACAAAGTATGTAGGTAAAACTAGCTACTATAGGCAAAGAAGACTTCCCTTTGATGGAAGTGTGTTGGCGTAGCAACACGGGTGTGTGATCCACGCAAGGCACGATGGCACTCTTGTACGCAATGGGAAGAGCAGGTGTACAGCGAATATGGTGCTCTGTTGTGTGAGCTAGAGGATCTTGGAGAGCAACAACACTTCTAGGTGATTCCTTTCTTCTCTTGGACACAATATGAGTGGAAGTAGTATTCTTAGGTGTATATTGCAAATGAAGGGACCTCTTCTATTTATAGAGGCCCTAAGAAGGGTTTAGAAGCATCTTCTAGCCGTTGGAAATAATCCCAAGGCAAATTAGGGTCATTAGTGATTCTGACAGGGTTATCAGAGGTCTATTTATTCAGTCAGATGTCTGATCCATCGTCTGATCTAGGGATTGGTCGTCTGATCTAGAAGGGTAGAAGATCTGGACTGAGTTAGATCAAGATGAACGTCTAAAGAAGTGTTTTAAGACGTCTGGGAATCTAATCAGACGTCTAATTCTAAATGGATTTCCTTCCTATTTTTTCAAGACTGAAGTAGGGTGGCGTGCGAGTGACGCGTGTGTTTAGAAGAGTCATTATAGCTTGCGCTCGCAACATCGATTTTAAATGATGAAATGGACGTGAGTCCGAGTGTCGATCTTAGGGAGGCGTGAAAACCAGATTTTTCTTGTCACTTAATGTCATGGAAATAACGGGTTTTTGCTTGCGAAAAGTCGTGGGTGAAAAGCGAGTGAGAGAGAAAGAGAGAGAGAGAGAGAGAGAGAGAGAGAATAGGGTTAGAATTTCTTCATTCACACATGCAACTTTAAACATAAAAGAGGGCAATTAGCTAGATAGGAAACAACTTCATTTAACATGCAATTTTGGTTTTACAATTACAACACTAAATAAATGCTTAAACACAAGTAAAGTAAAGCTTAAGATAAAAAGGGAGAGAGAGAGAGAGAAGACGGTGAGGCAGCCACGACGGTGAAGGAGGGGCTCCGTCGGCGGCTCGTCATCTCCAGCGACTACAAAGAGGGCTAATGGTGGCTAGGAGTGGGGTAGAGCACTTGCAAGTGGAATGAATGCCTCCCATGGGTGGTTGGAAGGGATTTAAATAGGAAGAAGGGCTTTCCAAATGAAGAAGGGGTTTTAGCAATGTTCGGGACGTCGCTAAAATCCTTCCCAAAATGTCGGAGAAGGCCCCTGCCCACCAGTCATTCACGTGCATCTGTTCTTCTTCGTGCCTGATCCGCGTGCGCACGTTGTAAGCCGTCCGATCGAAGATCGGACGGCTGAGCTTGCGTGCTGATCGTGTGCATCATCACGCGCGTCTAGTCAAGGCGCATCTGCGGGCACCATGTCTCGCAATCGCACCCGTCCGCTCGCTGATCTACGGTCCAATTTCGCCCGCACACGCCTTCGCCTTCGATTTGCTGCACGGTGCGTTTCGATCCTACATCGCATGAGCGCGGGTGAGCGCTTCGATCGCTGCGCTGCTCTGTATGGATGGTTGCGATCGTGCGTCGGTGCTTGGCTACTGCCGACCGTTGGATGGAGATCCGATGGTCGTGATCTGTTGCGGGCGAAGAGTGTAGCGATGGCACTGGCGATGGTGTGGCGTTCTCAGCTGTCCGATCGAAGATCGGATAGCTCAGATCATTCTGTGATTGATGGAGGGGGCTGGGCGAGGCGTGCGGGCACTGATCGGGTGCCACGTGGTGCCTTCTGAGCCGTTGATCGTCAGATCAACGGCCATAACTTCCTGGGTTAATTGCGGGAGCTCCAGATGTCGGATTTGGTCGATTTTGAGTTCGTTGGACTCCGTTCGTCGCTCTGAATCCATCCGTGCGGTCCGATTGCTCATCAGAGGCCTGTTTTGACATGTCCTTGTACACATAGCCGTTAATAATGTATTATAAGTAATCTTGATGTGCAATGCATGTGATGCTCCTATTCCTATTTATGATGTGTTATTTGTGCATTTTGCTCTTAAGATAAACCCCAATTGATAGATTTATCACCCCAAGATGCAGTGTTATCACAGGGTTCTAGTGTTAACTTGCACAGACGACAGATTGGACGTTTGGTAATATGTTTGGACATCTGGAAACACAAATCATTGCGGGAATGAATTTCCCGAGGCTCAAACGGCTATAAGGTCTGATAAGAAGTAATTAGGGTCAGATCTTAGCCTAACGTCTATTTATCAAACGTCTGGGATGAACTACAAACGTCTGAAAGTGAATGTGAATCATATTAAGGGTTAATCCTCAATGATTAGATTTGTCAAGTCAACGGTCCTCTAGTTGGACATCTGGCAAGCTCATCAGATGTCTTCTAAAACGTTTGGACTAAGGGTTGGACATCTGAAACTGGCAGACAGAGAGTCAGTTTACAACCTAAGTGGTTTGGACGTCTGATCAAATAGTTAGACATCTTAAAGTCTAAGATCAAATGTCTGATCATGTTGTTTATGCCTACTTTGGTTTTCTAAGTTCTCTAAGAATTTATCTAAGTATCCTAGGGTTGAGTATGTGATCTTAGGACTACAGTTTGTTACTTTGAGACCTTTTAAAAAATGATCTAAGCAAATAAAATGAAAAGAACAAAAAAGACAAATACAAAGAGAAAACATAAAGAATTATATCCTATTCTTCATCTTCAAGCTCTCGCTCCACGCGAAGCTCCTTCTCCTCCAACAAGCTCCTCCAATCCACCATGGACATGAGCTTGAGCTCCTTCACACTTGTATCCATTTGCAAGTATCCTGAAACTCATAAACTCAAATGCAAAGGTTAAATAACAAATGTTTCGTTATCATCAAAATTAATGATTATGGTGCTCTTGCACCAACAAGGGAGAGATTGGGGTTAGAAATCCGAGGTAGACAAAAGGTCACAAACTATGCATGAAATGAATGCATGATAAAGCATAAGATGAGCAAAGTAGAAAATTACTTGGAAAGCATAAGATAAAACCAATTCGTTCTCTAGATTATGTAGCCAATGTACTACAGATATGACCAAAAAAAAACTAGAGGAATGCTTGACAACTACAAGCTAAAAGAAAATTAGCAATTAAAGGCAAAAAGAAGGGTCGTCGAGGTAGCTACGACAGTGGAGGGACTTCCATCAGCGGCTCTAGGAACACACTTTGAGCTCTAGATGGTGGTGAAAATGTGCTTGCTAGCTCATAGGAAGAGATGGATCCAAATGAAGGTCCATGAAGCCTTTTATAAGCTTGTGCCAAATCATTTGGCATGAAATCCGTGCCTAAACACACACTATCTCCGACCACCTCGGGCATAGCTGCACGCATGTTCACGCACAACCATACACAGCTCATAGCCAGCGCATGGTGCATGCACGTTGCTCGCGATCCGTGTGCTTGCGTTCACAGCCGTCCGATGGATGATTAAGGGCCCAGATCTCACCTCATCGCATGCGCTTAACAAAGAAACAATGCCAAAAGTGTTCGTTCTGAAAAAGGTTTCCCAAAGATCTAGCTTAGGAGTGACTCGAAGACACAAGTTGATTGGACGAGTTCTTGGCGAAGAGAGGTGGAATGAAAAAAATACTCTCCTCGAGGATGCGTAATAACATATCGCCTCCTTAGTACTTGTCTCCTAGGATATCTAAATATCCTACCGGGGGCATGTAAGCACCTAGTACTGGTTCAAGTGTCATGGGCGGGATTATCCCGAAATGTCGATTTCCAGGGCTTGAATTTAGCTGCAGAACACCATGGGCAACACTATCCAGAAGTGTTGAAAGACAAGGTTCTAGGGGTTGCCATGGGCGGTGCTATCCCAAAGCATTGAAAGCCAGGAACCCTTCAAGGATTAATGGTAGGCATAAGGAATCCGATATAGACTATGTTTAGGGCCAATCCGATGTTGGGTTTAGGGGAATATAAAAAGAAAAGAGAGAAAACTCTCAAAATGAAAAATCCTTCTTTATCCCTCTCATAAAAAAATGCACTAGCAAACTGAACTTGAACTTAACACGTATACACACGGGTGCTTTAATCACTGGGGTCAACGAACCTCTGGGTAGTCTTTATGGGCCTTAGAAACCTTCACGACAGACCTAAGGATGAGGCTGGTCAGGTCTGGATCTTGGCTAGTACTTGAATACCTTTATGCATATTGTTGGTATTCTAATCTAATTTCTATAGAAGTGGCACAAACAGGTATCTGAACACCAAAAACATGGTTTAGAGATCTGGTTCTCTCCATGAGATTTTGTTAGGGACTAGCAAAAGTTAGGCATGGGTATATGATGGTAACGCCATCATTCATCACAACTAACTTGAATTAGTCAAAATCAAGAGATAAATGCTCTTAGATGATTGCTTGAGGACCACAATTCTACTCAGATCTATTTTGAGAAGAAAATAATGAAACATGGTTAATTCTGTTATTTTAACATCACATCACAAATGCAGATTAATCATGGGGTCATCTAGGGGTTAATTAGAGGTCAATTGAGCATTAAAGACCAAGAAGTGAGTCCACACTGATAGAAACAGGATTTCACGTGTTTCAAGAACCAAAACAGTACACAAAACCCTAATTATCAGCGTCGCTTAAATAGGAAAGGTTCTGGTTAGAATAAAATCTATCTAAATCTCCTAAAATTCATATAAAAATGTTCTAAGAGGTTTGGTACCTTTGGTTTGACCATCTGAACTCATTTTAACCTAGAACATAGATTCAGATAGGAATTTGCCTTAAGTTGGGCTTCTATGCAATTTACCCAGTCAAACATGGTAAAAACTCAAATTCAAGTTTACCATTAGATTCCTTGGGTCAAAATTAGGTTAACACCAAAATTTGGGCCTAATCAGACTCCATCTTAACCTAGTTTGCAATTCAGTTCTTAAAATCTCTATTTCTTACACTCAAGCCCCTAGGTTTCAAGTTTATTACAATAAGGACCCTAAATTTCTCATCTTCTTCACATTTAGGTCCATACTGCCATTGTTGTCTGAATAGCATCCCTAACCCAAACCTGTGAACTTCATCCATTGATTTCTTGCTCGTTTCAAGATTAAATCCCTCCAAATTTGGAGGGATTGATCTTAAAGAGATCCTCTATCAAACGCACAAGGCCACGAGGCCTCACTTGATTCCTACACTGCCGGTGAAGAGCTCACAAAGCACGAATTTGAGTTACCTCAATTGCGAGGAAATGTCACAAATTCCTAGCAATTGAGGGTCAAGTTCTCTTCTATTTAAGCTATGGCATCTCCTAACACATTTCTCAGTCGAAATTGGCCGAGAAATCTCCCTAATTCGTCCTCGTCGGCCATGAGCTTCACGACTCCGATGATCTTCTTCGAACTCCTCTTCCATGCGTGGATCAAGCCAACAAGCACCACGATCTTCTTCCTCATCTTCTTCTGGTGTTGGCCAACCAAAGCTACACCTTGTAGAGCCCTTCGTAGTTGCCGTCCCATACCACCGGAGTAGTCTTCTTTCTCGCATCTAGTAAGGCAAGCCAGATGCGATTCCTTCCTCATCGTCCCACTTAGATAGATATTCTTCTCCTCATCCCTTAGTGTAGTTTAGACCCTTAGATTTAAGAATTTGAGCCCTGATTCCCACCGTTCTCCCCTGTCTTCCTCGTGGGCGGTGAGAGCTCTGACGAACTCACGCGGCCACACCACGCCACCAAACTCCACAAAACCATCACCAAAACACTCCTCACAACTCGTAGATCAAAAGTCCTCAAGAAATTGAGGGTTTTGATCTATGAGACACTCGGTCGAAGAACTCATCATTCCACCATCTACCCCGTCTAGCCACCACGAGCCACCAACCATCAAATCAATAATGCCACCACCTTTGCCACCTCACGACGAAACTTTTGAGCTCTTTAATTTGACCCAAAAGCCTATACTTTGTGTTTTAGGTACTTACATGGCCTTCATCTTCTCTGACGTCAACGACCATCATTCGATGAGCACATGGCCTCGAGAGATCACTCAATAGCTGTGGCTTGGTGTGCAGAATCCATCAGGACCATTGGATTGAAGATCCAATGGTGGGCGTCGTCCAATCAAGCGAGCTCCTCCACGTTGAAGCTGTTGAGAAGAACACAAAGAAGAGCAGCTCTTTTTGTACTACATTAGGTAAAGACGAAATGGATTTTGGTTCACAACCTTCAACATGCATTGCTTGTGTGCCCATGATCATAGGGGGTTGGGTCCCCTAACCCTACCCATACACACACACGCACAGTCGCTCGCACACACACATGAACGCGTGCCTGGATGCGAACCTAGGTGTGGTTTTCCTTAGGGTGTGTGCACAGGTGCCTTGGGAAGCATGCCTCTATGCTTTATACTTAATCTTTTCAAAGGCTTTGCTTTGTGCTGCTGTTGCTTGGTGATTTTAAGTTGTCTAGTTTGCTTGGCTAACATCTAATCTTAGCTCTAATACTATGGACATATTGGCCTTATTATCTGACGTGGAAATTGAGAGTTAGTGGTTCAAAGCCACTGTAGCAAAATTAAATTGATTTGAAACTTTGAGAAATGTGCTTGATTGGTGGATTAAATTGGTGATTCAAATCACCATTTTTAGGATTTTTAATCTTCTTTTTATCCCATTGTTTTCTGAGGTACAATTTGCTATTATTGAATATCATCGTGAGTATTGTGTTGACCGGGTGTTTACAAGCGAGATCATGGTTATAAAAGCTGTGTCGAAGTATAAGTCGAAATCGCTTGAAAACAAATAAGATTTATGCTCAAATAAAATCCAAGGTCGAACATAGGGAGCAATATGGCAATTTAAAACTCAAGATCACAATTTAAATCAAAGATATAAGAGATTGCAATAATAATAATGTCAAGTATCAATGTGCAAAAAGAATGGAGGAAAATAGTGATTTGAATCACCAATTACTCCTCACAATAATAGCAATTAAATCAACAATATCAATCAAGGAAATAAAGGCTCAAATGTATGCAATCAAGTGGCATAGGCTTGTATCAGACGCCTTAACAGAGGCAAAGGCCCTTTTTTTTCTCTTCAAGCCTCAGGGAGAGGCTTCTTTCTTCTTCTTTTCCTCTTCTCTACGGCTCCTTCTCCGAGTTCTCTCTTCTTCTTCCTCTAGTCAAGCTTCCTTCTTCACGTTCAAGTGGGAGGTTCTTTAAATGACTAGTGTCGACTATTATTCTGAGAGCAAAACCCCCCAAACCCCACGCTCTCTCTCTCTCTGGGTCACTCTCACTCAGAGCCTTACATAGTCTCGGGTATTTGGGTATTCGGATCAAGTGCGCACCCGGGTCCAGACTCACCGGTAGTGGGTGGTGAGCGAGGAGTGAGGCATGGGCAGGTCAAGTGATAGGTGTGAGGAGGGACCTCACCCCTTGTGTCTGAGGCAACAAGCCCCAGGAATAAAAATAATTTATTCCACTGTGAGGGGTCTTCCGTATCTGATGTAGGACTATGTCCCTGGCTTGTTCTTCGTGCGTACAGCTGCTGAGGATATCGGTCGAATTGGCAAACTGCAACTATGGAACTCCTCACTTGAGGACCTGGAAATCGGCAGGTATTGATTCCGCACAACCTGGATGCTTCACCAGGAGCTGTAGTGGCTAGAACGGGCTTCAAGCTTCCTTCGAAGCTATGCGTTAATGGCGGAGGAGCTTGACACCTGAAAACATCAACAAGGCCTTTTGGTCATGTCAAAAAGCTCAGGAACGATTGTTGGGGCACAACAAGTGTGACAGTGGCAGTGGTGTGCAGTGAGCGTGTGTGAAGAGGCTTGTAGACCTCGTGGAGGGTGGCTGGAGAAGCGTGAGTTCGACAGAGGGTTTAGATGAGTAATAGGCCTAATGAAGTTAGGGCCTTTTCTGCTAAGGCCGAGGCAGAGGTGTGGAGCATGGAAGTAGCGGTGAAGGTGATCTGTTGTGGCCGCTAACACTCGCCGGAGGTATGCTGGCAAGATGGAAGACAGAGTCGCGGAGGGCGTAGGAGATGTCGAAGCAGAGTGTCGAAGGTACTGGCATGATGTAAGTAGCTAAGGAGTTGATTGAAGTATGTAGCGGACGATGGGGGGCGGAGATGGCACTGGTTGCAGTATGGCTAGCACCGGAGATGAAGCTGGCTCCGATAGGGGTTGGATGGCGAGGATGAAGGGGATAGGGATGTGGGATGGTATTGCTCGACACAGATGAAGGCAGGGAAGGAGGATCTGCCTGACGAGGAGAGGCAGGGAGAGTCGCCAGAGCTCGAGGAGCCTTTCTGCTGGATTAGGAGGGAAGAATTTAAGGTAGATCCAGTCGAAATCGAGCTTGATAGTTCGACCAAGCCCTGTGGATCCTTATATAGGGCTTAAGGAGGCCTTCCAAGCTTGGAATCTTGGAGCTTACGCACAAGTAGGAGATCCAATCCTTCAAGCGATTTGCATGAGGATTTGGGCAAGAATTGGAGCTCAAGATGCAGCTCAAATTGTAGGGGAATCTCTCACGAGTTTTTGGAAGGGATTCGCCAATCAATCAGGGAGAAATCCCTAGTCAAAGGTCGTCAGAGTAGAAGTTTCTTCACGATAATGGTGGAGGGACCTGATTGCAAATAATATGACAAAGCTAGGGGGCCTTTTGTAAGAATTCGAAAGTTAGTGGTCTGAATGAGATAGAAAGAGTCTACTGGACCAAAATGCAAACTTGGTCAAGATGATCTCAGATTGGGCCCAAATTTTGGTACAAACCTAATTTGGACCTAAGGAATCCAATGGGAAAGTTATATTTAGGTTTTGACCAAGTTTGACTGGGTAATTTATGTAAAAACCTAAATTAGGGTAAATATCAGTCTGAGACTCTGTTTTGAGTCAAGATGAGTTCTGATGGTCAAATTGAAGGTGCCAAATCCTAGAGAATATTTTTATATGAATTTTAGAGGATTTAAGTGAATTTTATCCTGACCAGAACCTCATTTAATTAAGCGAGTCTATTTTTAAGGTTTTAGAAGTCATTTAATTCTCAAAACATGCGAAAACCCTTTTCTGTCTATTCTAACCCACTTGTTAGCCTTTTAGGACCATTTTACCCTTAATTAACCCCTAAGAAAACCTGTGGTTATTCTGCATTCAAGATATGATGGTAAATTTGCAGTTTTAACCCTGTTTACTTATCTTTCTCTCAGAATGATTATGCAATGAATTGTAGTCCTCTGGCGGCTATATAGGAGCATTTACTGACTTAATCAGATCAAAATGAGCTAGTTATGGCTCATGATGGTGTTCCCATCATACCCCCATGCCTAGCTTTTGCTAGTCCCTTAGCAAAATCTCGTGGAATTAACTGAAATTCTAGACCGTGCCTTTTTATGCTCAGAACACTGATGTGTGCTTTCTTTTATAGATTAGGTCAGAATGCTGATAGTAGGCTTAGAGGTACTTAACTATCAACCAAGACTGACCTGACCAGCTCTAGCATTAGTCCGCCGCGAATCTTTCTAAGGCCCACAGGAATAAACCTAAGGATCGTTGAACTCCGCAATTAAAGCACCCGTGTTTAATACATGTTTTAGCCCAGGTTCAGTTTGTAGTGCATTTTTTAAAGAGAGAGAGACAAAAGATTTTTTTTTTTTTTGGAGAGTTTTCCCTCTCTTTTCTTTCTTTATTTCTAGCTTCGGATTGGCTTTACAACACGGTATGTATCGGATTCCTAGTTCCTGCCATCAATCCTCGTAGGGTCCCTGGAAATCGATGCTTCGAGATAGCACCACCCATGGCAACCCCTAGAACCCTGGCTTTCGAGATTTCAGGATAATCTCTCCTATGGCGTTCTGTAGCTAAATCCAAACCCTAGCAATCAATATTTCGTGATAATGCCACCCATGGCACTTGAACCAGTACAAGGTACTTACATGCCCCTAGTAGGATATTTAGATATCCTAGGAGACAAGCACCGAGGAGACAGTATGTTATTGAGCATCTTCGAGGGAAATTTCTCACCTCTCCGTGCTAGGAACTCTTCCAAATCAATTTGCGTTGATCAACCGCTCCTAATCTATGTAACTTTTTCATAACAGATTTAACGTATTTGCGTGATTTTGATAATTAAGCACACTGAACCAGACTGTGTGTGGATTGAGGTGCTTAGGTTATCGAGTCCTGCAAACTAGGGGTTAGTTAATGAGGCTGAATAATCCCTATGCCTTAGACCTAATACTTAAGCTTCGCATTTTCCCCAACCTCTTGAGGACTATCCAGATCTTAACGGATACTTGAATTTTTAAGCCTAAACTAAGCCCAAGAGGCCTAGGATCAGCATTCATACTAATCTCTTTTGTTTCTTAACACTTTTTTTTCTTACATTTCTTTCTTTTGATTTGGTCTAGAACTCAAATAAATCCCATAATCTTTTACTAAGGACTCTCTTTTTTCTTTCAAATTGTGCTCCTTTTTTTTAACATTTATATAACCTCTCCTTTTCCTCCTCAAAAATGATATGCAAATTGATTCACTCAAAATTTCCTCCCTTCTAGTTTTTTTATTTTTTGGTTTTTGGAATATGTATTTTTTTTTTATGAAATCCCTTTCCTGTGAAGTGATTCTCACAGCGTTTTGCACTTTAATACCCCCCCATGCCTATGATTTGCAATGTCATCATTGTAAATTAGGTGGGTTCGAGTTCAACTTAGATCGTATATTAGAATAGGTTTTGGGTGGGTGGACGGGTCAGGTGACTGTTGCGGACGATTTCAAGCTCTGGTATGAAATACCAGAGGTGGAGTCGGTTGTACTAATGGACAAACCCTAAAGTGAAATATGGGTTCAGCACAGGATGTGTTAAGAAGGGTTTTGGGTTTTTCAAGAAGATGATGGGTTGCCTTTCGTTAAGTGTTGAGTTTAACGCCATCAGCCAGGCGCAATAGTCTCAGAGAGATAAGATTGTCTTCATGAATGATATGATCGTGATGGATGAGAATTGGATGGCCAAAGATAAGTATCAAAGCATGGTGGAGAGTCATTCCAGAATGTCTCAGATATAAGTCAGGTTAATTTATTTCTGGATGATCCTTCTTAAGTTTCTACGGAGGAAATAGTTGAAAGGTATGGTGATCATGGGATTCTGTAGAAGGATTGTGGTGATTCCAAGGCTCAATAGAAATGGGTCTAGTTAGTGTATCCCAGATGTATGGTTCCTCTCGTTCTTTGTGACTTATCAAATCGATACTTGATGGGTTATTTTGATTCTTTCCTCTGGGTTTGAGGTTATCTCCTTGAGAAATGACTCATAGATTGGGTCTTCAAATGAATTTTCCCTATAATCGTCATCCCAGTTAAAAGTGAATGCTTGGAGAGTGCCTTTTGAATCATAAAACTTGAAATCTGTAAAGGATTCATATTCTGGGTGAAGGTTACTCTCAGTATCGTCCAATCCTGATTCCTGGTGGTCCTCGAAACAAAAAGTCTCCATATCCATGGACTCTAAATCTGGTCTATCACTATGTTTCCCGACATTTCTTGGTATATCCTCAAGTTCAAAGGTGAAAGCCTCCACTGTACTCATGTCATTATGCTCGACTAGATCATCATCTAGGATGTGAAAGGTTTCTAATTCAGGTTCTGGGTTTTCTATTAAGAATATGGTCATGAGGTCCTGTATAAAACCTAGTTGTTCTATCAAGCATTTTCCTTTTGTTGCCTCAAAAATATTAATCTCAGTATGTTGATCTCCTAAGGCAATTGTCATATGCTCTAATTCATAATTGATTATGGCTCTTGTCGTGGCTAAGAATGGTCTTCCCAAAATCACGGGCATATGCTGCACCTGTTGTGGTGTCTCCATGTCAAGAATTAGGAAATATGTTAGGTAGCTGAAATCCTTAACTTTAATTACCACATCCTCTATCATCCTAATTGGTGTGATTAGGGTTCAGTCAGCTAGTTGCAAAGTGACATGGGCGGGTTTTAGCTGTACAATCTGTAATTTTTCAAATAGGTTGGTAGGGATGAGGTTGATTGAGGTGCCCAAGTCTAGTACAGCTCGCTTGAAGTTTGTATCACCGATATTGCAAGGAATTAGCAAGGTGCCTGGATCAGATTTCTTAGGGGGTAGACTGTTTTGGATTATGGCACTTATATTTTCAGATAGCACTTACCCAGATTTCCCTTCTAGGTAAGTTAGGTGAGTTTGGGTTGAGAGTGAGGATATCAAGTAGTGGATTAGTGACTTGTGCATTCCTTAAAGGTCCCATTATATCAATTTCTGACAATCCTTTAGTGTGGAGGTGAGATATGACCTGGGATAAGGGAATAGATTGGCTATCTTTAAGGATGGGTTTCATAACATTAATTATAGCACAATCATGGTGGGGAGGTGGATGGGGAAAAGTCGGACCTTGCTGTTGCTATGGGGGCGGTGCTGGGTAAGTCATGGTGTGTTTTGGCTCAACTGAGGTGGATGGAGAAAATACGTAGGTATGAGTTGCTAGACCAGGTTAGGTATAGCATGTTTGACCTTGGATTTGGTTTACAACATGTTTTTGGGTCAACATGTTGTTAGGATTTAGTAGAGGTTGGGAAGTGTTGAACGTACAGGTTGCTACGCTAACGTGTTTGGTTTTGAAAACCTTGTCGTTGTAGTTTGAAAGCGAAGAACTCGTGTTCAACAAATAAAATTTATACCGGAATAGAAATCCCGGGTCGAACTCAGGGAGGCTACGTCGATCTATATTCGCAATTATATTTTTTTAGAATTTTTCTTGAAAAAGTGAGGCGATGTAATTACAATGAAGCCATAATAACAATCAGACTAAACTTGAGAGAGAGAGAGAAAACATGCATTCAATAATTCAAAATGTTTATATAATAAAACCAAAGAAGAATTACACTAGAAAGCGGGAAATCAGCTACACTAGAAAGCAGGAAAATTCTACACTAGAAAGCAGTAAATCTATTCTAGAAAGTAGTAAAAAGAATGGGAGAGAGATATCCTCCTCGACGGTCGCTTGGAGGACGAGCCGGACGAGACGACGCCTGGACGAAGAAGGACAAAGCAGGGCGAAGTAGGAAGAACGGGAACGGGCAGCACGTCGTCGTCATCGCGGGATCCGCTTCCGAAAGGGGGACGAAAAATTGACTTTATCTTGCGAGAAGCATCCCGGGTGTGGGACAACCTTCTCTTGAGCTTTGGAGAGGGAGAGAAGAGAAGGAAGGGATGAGAATTTCGTATGGAGGGGGTCTCCTTTTATAGTTGCAAGGAGTAGGGGCAATTTAGTCATTACAACTCTAAAAGCATTAATTCAGGACCTTTAGTGACGGATAAAACCGTCGCTAAAGGTCCGAACGTGGGCGTAGTGGGCGTCGCGTGCGCGGCTCTTTGCCTGTTGCGCACTCAACGTAGGCGCACCTCCAGCCGATCTCAGTCGTTCGATCGCAAGATCGAACGGCTTAGATCGCGCCTCCGCCCACCTCCTCTGCGTGCCTCATCGCATGTGATGCTGCGTCTTCGCCGCGCGTCTAATAGCACGTGAGCACTATCGGGAGCGTACAGCCGTTTGATGACGATCCGACGCTCCTTGCGCCTGCTCGCCCGCACCTTGCGAATTGAACGCCCATCTGAAGGCGGCCGAGCACCTTATCCACTGCGCTGCGCGCGTAGATGGGCAGGCGGCCAAACTTTTGAAGACGTGTTCAGGACCGTTGGATCAAGATCCAATGGCCCAGATCACGCGTTGGATTCTCTTTGGAGAGGCAGCGGCAGTCTTGAGGGCCGGTTGGACGGCTGAGATGGCACCATGTGGCGCCATCTTGGCCATCCATCTTCTGGATGATGTAGATGGTGCCACGGGTGTCGGATTGAGTCGACTTTTGCGCCGTTAGGCTGCAATCGTTGATCCAAATCCATCCATGTGGTCGGATTTTTCATTTGAAGTGTAGATTCACACCATCTTGGCCCTTGATCTTCTAGGGTTCCCCAGTCACTATCTGATGCTATAGATGTCTGATTAGGGCGATCTTAGAGTTGTTAAACTCCAATCATCTCCCTGATCACATCTGTATGGTTGGATCTTTGATCCAAGGCCCTGATAAAAAGTTTACCCTGTCCATGAACATAAAAGGAGACAATTAACCTCCATTTTATTTAAACTACTCTAAATGCAAGATGATGCATGTTATGCAATATTTATAGTATGCAATGCAATCCTATGCTTAAGAACATGCATAAATAGACATCTTAAGTAGTGTAAACGTGTTTACATCAGGAAAAAAGTGTGCCAAGCTGGCGAGAGCTTGCTAGCTGAATCACTTGATTGCGAAGTTCAGTGATGTCTTCTTTGTGCTTTTTTTGCATGTCAACCAAGGTTTGAAGAATCAAAGATGTATGATCTTCCTTAGGTCGTCCAGATTGGAAATTTTGGGTGGGCCTTGGTTGGGTGGGTTGATAAGGATGCGGAGCTTGTGGTCGGGGTTGAAATTGAGGTCTTGGATTTGGGTTATTTCCCGACCATGAAAAGTTAAGATGATTACGCCATCCAGAGTTGTAAGTGTTGGAGAAAAGATTGTTCTAGACGGCATGAAGATCCTTGCAGGTCTGAGGAGCTCTGAGATAATCAGGGTATGGGAGTTTAGAGTTCCCCCAACTAAGGTGGGTTGACCCAGAGTTGCCTCCGAAGCCATAATCAGATGGAGGTGGATATGCATCGATCCCCAGGGAGTGGTAGATGTTGTGCACAGCCTCCCTTCCCGTGGGCAGGTGTGCGTATGTGCTTTGAGGTGCAGAGGTGGATTTGTGTAGATGACGAGTGATGTCGTCCACCTTCTTCTCGATAATAGAGACTTGTCCAATTGATTGGCTAACAACTCCAGATCAACGGATGCGGAAAAGCCTCGGGATTCGTTTACCCCTTGATTATTTGTCAATGCATGGGTGGACGTCCGGTCGTACGCACCTAATGACTCATTGTTCAGGGAGTTATCGCACATGTTTTTGAGAATTTCCCAGATCGTGTCTTCATGTTGACCCATGATGCTACCACCACAGGTTGCATTGACAAAGAGCTTGATATCTTCATGGAGTATGTGGTAAAGGGATTGGACTTGTTCCCACTTCGAAACTCCGTGATGGGGGCACTTACGCATGAGACCCAGAAAGCGATCCCATGCTTCATGTAGAGATTCTCCTGTTCCTTGGAAGAAATGCGTGATTTGGTGCTGCATCGTATTGGTACGACCAATGGGGTAGAATTTTTGCAGGAAGGCAGTTTGAAGTTCTCCCCATGTGTTGATCATGTGTGGTTGAGTCTGAAACCAGTGAGTAGCTTTGTCAGCCAGGGAGAATGAGAAGAGCTTTAAGAGTAATCCATCCCGATTCTATACATCTGCCCCAAAGGTATGGGCCAGATGTTTTAGGTTTTTGATGTACTGGAAAGGATCCTCGGAGTTCAAGCCATGAAATTTTGGGGTCATATGAAGCATGCTAGGCTTGAGATCTACCTCGGGTCCTCCCATGGGAATGTTGATTCGGGGTTCAATCTCCACCGTTGCGGGATTATAGTGATCTCGCATTTGAGGACGCAGCGTTGGGTTGATGATGGCATTGATTCAATTTTGGAAATCATGGAATTGTTGCTCAAGATTAGGTTGTTCTTCTTAGTGATCAATAGTTGATGAAGGGGAAGTAGGTTCTGAATCAGAGGATATGTCAATGTGATCAGGTTGTTGCACAAACACAGAAATCAAGGCTCGACCTCGATGAGAGTGAATATCTAATGGAGGCCTCAAGGATGGTCTTAAGGACCTCCTCCCAAACATGCACTGATGGATTAGATGAGAGATCCATCCCTGGAGTGGCTGATGTGCAGCTGATCTTCCTTTAATGAGTCCCTGAAACAGATCATAATCAAAAGAGATGTAGCAAGTTAGTACCAAATCTGATATTGTAATCAAGAGATCTAAATTGCGCGCTGCTCCCTGGTAACAACATCAAAATGTTTACGAACGAGATCGAGGTTATAAAAATTGTGTCGTAGTATAGGTCGAAATCTCTTGAAAACAAATAAGATTTATGCTCGAATGAAATCCGAGATCGAACACAGGGAGAAATATGGCAATTTAAAACTCAAGATCACAATTTGAATCAAAGATATAAGAGATTGCAATAATAATAATGTCAAGTATCAATGTGTAAAAGGAATGGAGTAAAATGGTGATTTGAATCACCAATTACTCCTTACAATAATAGCAACTAAATCAACAATATCAATCAAGGAAATAAAGCCTCAAATGTATGCAATTAGACAGTAGAGGCTTGTATCAGATGCCTTAATAGAGGCAAAGGCCCTTTTTTTTCTCTTCAAGCCTCAAGGAGAGGCTTCTTTCTTCTTTTCCTCTTTTCTGCGGCACCTTCTCTGAGTTCTCTCTTCTTCTTCTGCTCAAGCTTCCTTCTTCACGTGCAAGGGGGAGGTTCTTTAAATGATTAAGTGTCGGCTGCTATTCCTGAGAGCAAAACCCCCACGCGCTCTCTCTCTTTCTCTCTCTGGGTCATGCTCTCCCAGAGCCTTCCACAGTCCTGGGTATTCGGGTATTCGAATCAAGCATGCACTCGAATCTAGACACACCGGCAGTAGGTGGCGAGCGAGGAGTGAGGTGTAGGCAGGTCAAGTTATAGGTGTGAGGAGGGACATCACCCCTTGTGTCTGAGGCAACAAGCCCCAGGCACAAAAATAATTTATTCCGCTATGAGGGGTCTTCCGTATCCAATGTGGGACTATATCCTTGGATTGTTCTTCGTGTGCACAGCTGCTGAAGAAATTGGTCAAATTGGCGAGCTGCAATTATGGAACTCCTCACTTGAGGACCTGGAAACCTGCAGGTATTGATTCTGCACCAACTGGACGCTTCACCTGGAGTTGCAGTGGCTAGAACGAGCTTCAAGCTTCCTTCGAAGCTTTGCGTTACTGACGGAGGAGCATGACACCTGAAAACATCAACAAGGCCATTTGGTCACGTCAAAAAGCTCAGGAACGACGTCGGAGCACGGCGAGTGTGACAGTGATAGCGGTGTGCAGTGAGCGTATGTGAAGAGACCTGTCGACCTTGCGGAGGGTGGCCGGAGAAGCGTGAGTTCAGCAGAGGGTTTGGAGAAGCAATAGACCTAATGAAGTTAAGGCTTTTGCTCCTGAGGTCGAGGCGGAGGTGTGGAGCGTGAAAGCGGTGGTGTAGGTGATTTGTGGTGGCCGCTAGAACTCGCCGGAGGTATGCCAACGAGATGAAAGATGGAGTTGCGGAGGGCGTCGAAGATGTCGAAGTGGAGTGTCGGAGGTATTGGCATGATGTAGAGAAGCTAAGGAGTCGATTGAGGTATGTAGCAGACGATGGGGGGCGACGATGGCGCCGGTTGCGGTATGGCCGGCGCCGGAGACGAAGCTGGCTCCGGTAGGGGTTGGAAGGCGAGGATGAAGGGGATAGGGACACCGGCTTGTACTGCTCGACGTGAAAGAAGGCAGGGAAGGAGGATCTGCTACCGGTATTGCTGTCAGATGACGAGGAGAGGTAGGGAGAGTCGCCGGAGCTCAAGGAGCCTTTCGGCCAAATTAGGAGGAAAGAATTTAGGGTAGATTCGGTCAAAATCGAGCTTGATAGTTCGGCCGAGCCCTGGGGATCCTTATATAGGGCTCAAGGAGGCCTTCAAAGCTTGGAAACCAAGCTTGGAAGCTTAAAGCTTACAAACAAGTAGGAGACCCAATCCTTCAAGCGATTTGTATGAGAATTTGGGTAAGAATTGGAGCCCAGGATGCAGCTCAAATTATAGGAGAATCTCGTAGGAGTTTCCCTTCCAATATTGGAAGGGATTCGCCAATCAATCAGGGAGAAATCCCTAGTCAAAGGTCACCGCAATAGGAGTTCCTATGTGATAATGGCGGAGGGACCTAATTGCAAAGAAGATGACAAAGATAGGGGGCCTTTTGCAAAAAATTTAAAACTTAAGGGTTAGAATGAAATAGAAAGAGTTTGACTCGACTAAAATGTAAACTTGGTCAAGATAATCTCAGATTGGGACCAAATGTTGGTACAAACCTAATTTGGATCCAACGAATCCAATGGTGAAGTTATATTTATGTTTTAACTGGGTAATTTATGCAAAAACCTAAATTAGGGTAAATGTCAGTCTGAGACTCTGTTTTTGGGTCAAGATGGGTTCTGATGGTCAAATTGAAGGTACCAAGTCCTAGAAAATATTTTTCTATGAATTTTAAAGGGTTTAGATGAATTTTATCCTGACCAAAACCTCAGTTAATTAAGAGGATCTATTTTTAGGGTTTCAGAATTCATTTAATTCTCAAAACATGTGAAAACCCTTTTCTGTCTTTTCTAACCCACTTGTTAGCCTTTTAGTTCCATTTGACCCTTAATTAACCCCTGAGAAAACCCGTGGTTATTCTGCATTCAAGATATGATGGTAAATTTACAATTTTAACCCTGTTTACTTGTGTTTCTCTCAGAATGATTATGCAATAAATTGTAGTCCTTTAGAGGTTATGTAGGAGCATTTACTGACTTAATCAGATCAAAATGAGCTAGTTATGGCTCATGATGGTGTTCCCATCACCGGGCTATTAGGGAGTTTAAATATGTTTCGTTGCAACAAAATCTCCCAAATAGCTAAATCAACAAATAAAATTTATAACTTGAATATCTAGAATGAAGTCCGAGGTCGAACACAGGGAGCAAGTATTGCAATTCACGTGCTAATCAAGATGAATATATAAATGAGCACAAGAAATCAAATCAATAATGATATTGAATGAATACTGATCTGTCACATTAAATATTCAATGATGCTCAATGTATCTAGAGATTGAATGGAACAAAAAAGGAAAGAGAATAAAAAAATAATGGTGATTTAGATCACCACTAATCCTCTTAATTAAGCATGCATGCAATATTTCAATTCAACCTTAACCATATTACTTGAATAATACAACAGTATCTCAAATAAACTCAAATCAGACGTCGGGCATTTATCATCAAATGACTTAAGTTCAGCCCTTCTATAGTGCTCTATAGAGATCCTTATTCTTTAGCTCCTCTTCTTTCTCGCTTCTCCTTCTTCGACTCTCCTTTTTTTTCTTCCTTTCCTTCTCACGCACAAGGGGAGCCAAGGTTTTTGGCAACTAAGTGTCGCACAGGGAAACAAACTCAGAGCAAAACCTCCCCTCCCCTACTCTCTCTCTCTTTCCTTCCTCTCCTCTTCTCTTCTCTCAAACATAGAGCATAGTCGGATTCGGTTATGGGTTATCGAGTCATGGGTCCAGGTCTACGTGCATGTGGGCACAGACGAGGGTGCACAGGTGAAGGGGACCTCACCCCTGGTGTTTGAGGTGAAGAGGCCTTAGCACAATTTCCTAATAAGCGTTGCAATCAATCCAAGATCCCACGATGTGGGACTAAAATTCACGGCTCCTTCGTGCGTTAGCTGCAGGAGGAAAGGCCATCAATTTAAGGTGCTATGGGTGCTGAGGTCTTCAATTGGTGCTGCAACTAGGTTCATGCTTTACTTCCACAGCACCTGGGAGTAGTGGCAGGGTGTATGGCAGCCGGAGAGAGACAAACGACGTTGGAGATGGTGAAGGCAATGACGGAGGACGACGAAGACTTAAAAACATACATACGGCCTCTCAGACCAATTAAAATAATTCAGGAGCATTGCCATGAGGCGAGGAGAGTGATGGAGGTGATGGCGAAGTGTTTCGTGGTATCCAGCGACCGAACGACATTGGAGATGATGGACTGAGCAGGAGGTGTTCGGTGGAGGTTTAGGATGGGTGGAATGTGAAATAAGTAAAGGGGTTTTGGTGGGCGTAAGCTGGCAGAGAGAATGGGAGTTGTGTTGAGGAGAACGATGGTGTGTAGCGAGCTCTTGGTCTCGCCGGAGCTCAGACGGAGCGAAGGAAGATGGAGGGGGAGAGGCGTGGACGATGGTCTAAACGAAAGGATAATGAGGGGAATTTGAAGTAGAGAGTAAAAGGAAACTATAGGACCTAATTTAAGGAAGAAATGAGGGAGATTCCCATGCTGGTGTGATTGTTGGACATGGGGAAGACGAATTCTCCGTTGAGGGCGATGGCGAAAAGGAGAGGGGAAGATGGCACCCGCTGTGACCAGCGAGGCGTGGAGGAAGGTGGTGACGATGATGGACGGGTCAATTTGGCTATTGGCCATCCTTCGGAAGATGGGGAAGAAGGGCCGCCCGAGCTAGGTTAGAGAAGGGCCGGAGGTAGGGTTTTAAAGAGGGTTTTGACCCCAACCAAGCTAAGGAGGTAAGGCATGGCGTCCTGGGTTCTTTTATAGGCCTTAAGAGAGCTTTCCAAGTTTCGAAACCAAGCTTGGAAGCTTCGCGAAATAGGAGACACGATCCTTCAAACAGTTCGCATGAGCCTTTGAGTAGGAATCAGAGCCCAATGTGCAGCTCAGATGGAAGAGGATTTTGCAAGGAATTCTCCTTCTAATTTTGGAAGGGATTCATCAAGAAATCAGAGGGAAATCTCTGATTGAAGGTCGCCGGAATAGGAGTTCTTCCACGATAATGGTGGAGGGACCTGATTACAAAGAAAGATGACAAAGGTAGGGACCCATTTGTAAAGAATTCAAAAAGCTAGGGGTGAGTATGTGAGAAAAAGAGTTAGACTAGACTAAAATGCAAACTAGGTCAAGATGATCTCTGATTGGGCCTAAATTTTGGTACAAATCTAATTTGGACCTAAGGAATCTGATGGTGGAGTCAGATTTTGGTTTTGACAAAGTTTTACTGGGTAATTTACGTAGAAATCCAAATTAGGGTAACTATCCTTCTAAGACTCTATTTTAGGTCAAAATGGATTCCAATGGTCAAGTCAAAGGTACCAAACCTTATAGAACATTTTTCAATAATTTTTAGAAGGTTTAGGTAAATTTTATCCTGACCAAAACCTCAATTATTTAAGTGGGTCTGTTTTTAGGGTTTGAGATGTTTATTAATTCTTGAAATACGTGAAAACCTGTTTCTTTTTGCACGGATCCTTTTTTAGACATTTATAAATATTTAACCTTTAATAAACCCCTAGAAAATCTCGTGATTACTCTGCATTTAGGATATTCTGTTAAAACTGCAGATTTAACCCTGGTTTTATGTTAATCTCTCAGAAAGGATATGCAATGAATTATGACCTTCTGGCAGTTGTGTAGGAGCATTTATTTGTTGATTATGGCTAATTAAAGCTAGATATGGCTAATGATGATGTTATCATCATATCTATTTTCATTGCATATCTTTATCATTATGCTCATTGATTAATATTGCGATTAGTATTGTGAATTCCACATTTGCTCCCTACGAACGACTTTGGACTCATTTTATTTTCGAGCACTTATAAATTTAAATGTTGATTCAGTTTTCGTCACTATACTACAACTCGATCTTTTTATGATGACTTTTGACGCTCCAATAGTATGATGATGACCTCTCCCGTATGGAGGGGTTAGGTACTGTTATATAGGCAAGGATGGGATGGAGGGAGTGGAGAGCAAGCCAAAGGCCTTGTAGGATATTTTAGGATATTTGGGTGTTTTATGGTATGCTTCAATAGTATGATGATGACTTCTCCCATATGGGGGGTTTGGGTACTGTTATATAAGCAAGGATGGGATGGAGGGTATGGGGAGCAAGCTAAATGCCTTGTAGGATATTTTAGGATATTTGGGTGTTTTATGGTTAGGCACTTAGGTTGCTAGGAAATTATTGTAGGTGGTGTAGTGATGGTAACATCATCATTTGCCATAACTAGCTTGAATAAGTTGAAATCAAGAGATAAATGCTCCTAAATGATCGCCTAAGGTCCATAATTTCACTCAGATTTGTTTTGAGAGAATAATAAAACAAGGGTAATTCTGCTGTTTTAACATCACATAATGAATGCAAAGTAACAATGGGATCATCCAAGGGTTAATTAGAGGTTAATTGAGCATTAAAGGCCAAGAAGTGGGTCCACACTGATAGAAGCAGGGTTTCATGCATTTTGAGATAGGAATCAGTACACAAAACCCTAATTATCAACCCCGCTTGAATTGGAAAGGTTCTAGTTAGGATAAAATTCATCTAAACCTTCTAAAATTCATAGAAAAATATTCCAAGAGGTTTGGTACCTTTGGTTTGACCATTTAAACCCATTTTAACATAGAATAAAGTTTTAGATGGAAATTCACCCTAGTTTAGGCTTCTGTGCAAATTGTTGTAGCCAAATGTGGTCAAAACTCAAATCCAAGTTTACCGTTAGATTTCTTGAGTCCAAATTAAGGTCCAATCAGAGTCCATCTTGACCTAATTTGTAATTTAGTCCCTAAGATCTCTTTTTCTTACAATTATACCCCTAGGTTTCGAGTTTATTACAGAAACCACCTATCTTTGTCGTCTCCTTGACAATTAGGTCCCTATCGCAAGGTCTGAATAGAACGGACCCAAATCACCAAAGATCAAACTTCGAAATCTCGATTTGTTAGCCAAATCCCTCCAAATCTGGAGGGATTGCTGATTGGAAGCTCCCCAATCATCTAAGCTTCATCAAGAATTCCAAATCGATCCCAAGAGCTCAAGCGATCCCAAAGAATCCAGGAGAAGAAACCAAGCCTAATCGCTAGAAATTCGTGATGAATTTCCTATTAGAGCTCGGTTTCAAGCTTTATAAAGGATCCTCAAGGTCCCAGACTCCTCCTTAGTCGATTCTAGGTCGGTTCTTAACCTCTTCCCTCCACTCCAGCCAAGAGCTCCACGACTCTGGCGAACTCCCACGCTCTCCTCCTTTTGGCCATCTAACCGACAAATTGGATGAATCAACTTCTTCCTCATCTTCTTCTGGTGATTGCTAGCTAAAGCTACACCTCTTAGCACCCTTCCTCATTGCTGTTACCAATCACCGAAGCACCTTCGTCCTCGGTGTCGGCCAATCAAAATCGGTGACAATTTCTCCTCCTTTCATCCAGTAACATAGTTCTCTCTCTCCCTCTCTCTCTCTAGCATCTCTTTAACCTCTTTTCCTCTTAATTTAACCGCTTATCCACATCCATCCCCTCTGTCTTCCTTGACTCCTGCCATGCCTCCAATGTGGTGGCTATGCCGGTACACACCTCCAAACGCCACATCGTCACATCTAAGAGCTTCGCCACATCACCCTCTTCCAAAGCCTCAACCTAATTTAGGCATCCAACCCCTCCTCCACCCTGTCGGACGAACCCATCTTCACCACCATCGTTCACCATCGTCCGGTCACCCTAGCACTCCACTCACCTCACCAGTAACACCAACACATTTGCCACACTCAAGCGAAGCCCCTGAGCACTTCTAACTGGGCCAAGAGGCTGATTTTCATGCTTCAGGTACCTTCGCTGGCCACCTTTGCTCAATCGTTCATCACCTCCATCGATAATTGCACTCCGACCATCTTCAACTCTACTTCGACCCCCATCAGTCGCAGACCTCTCTGCTAAAGCCAACCGAGCCCTTGATTGGGCGATGCAACAACCACAACAACAACAATTGCTCCAATCCTCACGGTAGCTGCAGGCACAAGAAGAAGCTCAAAGTTTAGTCCCACATCGTGTGGGAAGAAATATGTGAAGTGCATAAAAGGAAAACATGAAGAGGGTTGTTCGCTTCTTCACACGAGGGTGAGGTCCCCACTCACCTTAGCTTCTCACTCCTCACCTGCGACCACGCCCACAAATCTGGACCTAAGTTGGATCTGATTACCTGATTACCTGACATTATGCTTGCCCATATACCCAGTTAAAGAAAGAGAGGAATCTGAGGAGGGTGGGGGGCGATTTTGCACTGTTCACACCTCGAAGTTCATGCCTAAATGCTTAACACTTAGTGAGATTTCGAGAGGCTTACTCTATGTTGGTTTTGTGCCTTGTGCTAAGGCCTTGATGATTTAAGTCATCTAAGCCTTAATTTGACGTCTGATTGTGGGTACTGTGGAGATATTATGCTGACGTGGATATTTAAAATAAGTGATTCATGACCACTGTAGCGATATTTGACTTGGTTGAAAAATTGGGATATGTGCTTGAATGTGGGGATTAATTGGTGATTTAAATAACCATTTTTAGAGTTCTCTTATTCTTTTTGTCCCAGTATTTCTTGAGATACTATTTCTATCATTGAATATATTTTTGAGCAAATTTCTATTATTCATTGAATATTTTATTATGCTCATTATTCTTAATTGCGATTAGTATTGTGATTTCCAAATTTGCTCCCTGTGAACGACCCCAAACTCACTTTTGTTTTCGAGCACTTATAAATTTAAATGTTGTTGCAATTTTCGTCACTATACTACGACGTGTTTTCTTAAAACTTGAAGAAAGCGATGCAACATGTAGGGTGGTGTTGTGCTAGGTGGTATTAGGTGGTAGAAATGAATGGGATAGGGGGGCTGAATCTTTCTCTATCTTCCTCTCCATAAAATGCATGCATGCACATATTTACAAAATACATGAATATTTACCTAATCTAAGTGCACAAAGCTAGGAAATAGCATAAGCGGGCATAATTAATGCCGTGAATTGCTGCACAATCAAACGCGCACCCACTAATTGTGGTTTGAAGCACTGACCAACGTGCTACAAGCATGACTTTGTCATGTTTTTGCATTTCCCCTCATGCGCTTGCCACCATTTGACGGCGATCGTAGGGTCAAGATTAAGGTGATCCTCAAAGCAACGTGGCCAGTCAATAGCTGTTGGATTCGCATCCAACGGGCTAGATCCTGCGAGGAGCTTCTCCTTTGGTTCTTTAAGGCACGGTCAAGGGTTATCCCTTGCCGTTGGATCGTGATCCAACGGCTGGGATTACGCGTGCTCGCGATGAAGAGAGGCTGCAAGCACGGCTGGAGGCACAGATGCATGACACGTGGCTGATTTTGGGTTGTTGATCATCAGATTAATGGCCAGAACTTCTGTGGCTCATTGTGGGAGCTACGGAGGTCGAATTGAGATGATTTTGAGTCCGTTGGACTCCGTTTCTTGATCCAAATCCATTCCTACGGTCCCATTGCTCATCCGAGACCTATTTCAATATGCACTTGTACACATGGTCATTAAACATTAATTATAAGCAATCTAATGGTAGAAATGCATGTACTGCTCTTAGACCCACTATAACATGATATTCATGCACATGTGCCATTGAAATTGACTCTAATTGATGTAATTATCACTCTCATTTGTAGAGTCATTAGGTGTGGTACTCAGATGTGATAATGAAGACATTAAACATATTCATAACTTGGATTAGAGTATACGAACATAGCAGCATATAATTTCTTAGTTATTACCGATTTATAGTAGCAATTAACCATATCAAGTAAATTCATCATCTATTTAAGGGTGTAAAGCCATTTTAGTGGAGCAAGGCTAGATCTGAATTCAATTAAACCTAAATCACATAGTTAAGCATAAAATTCAAGCATCTTGTGTTCATGCATCCATATTATCCATTAATTTCAAGTTCATAGTAATTTAGTTATTATTAATCGACATTCCAGGAGCCAACGTCAAGATAAACCAACTTTATTACAATGGACTCCCATACTTAGCAAGAGAACATGATACACATAAAAAGAAGCATAGCATGAAAAGAACCTCAATAATGAACCACAAGATAAGAGAGAAAGTGACTACTCCACCTATTGTCACTGAAGAATTATGACTTTGAAATATGCGTTTAAGGTTTAAGGATGTGGGGTAGGTGTCCCTCGTAGTCTGTGCAAACTACAAGTCAAGTCCCTAGGCCAAGTGTATTGAAAACCAAGGCCCAATACACATTAGAACACAATCTCAAATTTTAATGTGTGAAATAATATCTAAAAGGGATTTTGGGACTCACTAATACATAATATGCATTAAGATGATTCCAATGTTACCTTATTTGCAAAAAATGGAGGTCGTTAGGACCTTGAATCGATCAGAATACACGAAATGACTTGAATCGACCTTAGACCAACCTTGAACCGATCGCTTAACTGCATGGACATGTGGCGGTTGCTGATTGGCTACTTACATTGTACACGAATCACTTGTGCCTCTGCAAGATATTGCCACGTGGTGTCAATCTAGCACCTCCCGCCTCATGCGTAGCACGTAGCATGCCTTTTCTCTTTGCAATCATGCACACTAAGCGCGATGTCCTCCGTAGTGCATTATCTTAGGGTACACAAAGTTGGCTGCGAAGTCTAAGTACTCCATCCAAAAAGGTGAAATCTTCCAGATTTCTTATGAGGATCTAATTGCGTAGCATCTTTAACTCTGGATTACCTATCTATGTTCCCATAATATGGTCAATTAGCTTTGGATGCATAAGTCTCAAGAGAATCAATTCCCCCAGATATCCAACCACCTCCTCTGGCTTCTAGCATGCTACCTCGATTATCCGATTCCACCTCTGTGCCTGCATGCTGCCAATCTAGTTGGGGGCTTCTTGCTAAGTGCATCAACGATTAGGTTACCCTTCCTTGGATGGTAGATAATAGAGCAATCACAGTCCTTCAGAAGTTTCATCCAATGACGTTGCCTCAAGTTCAGTTCCTTCCGATCAAATAGATATTTTAAGCTCTTATGGTTAGCGTGGATCTCGAAAGTCTCACTATACAAATAATGTCACTAAATCTTCAAGGCAAAGACTATAGCTGTCAACTCTAGGTCATGGGTTAGGTAATTCTTTTCATAGGGCTTCAACTGTTATGAAGTAATTCTTCTCATGTGGCTTCAACTGCCTTGAAGCATGGTAACCACGTGTCTGATAAATGAATGATACTTAATGTTAATATGCCTAGATTATGTTGGTCTCATAATCTAGTTGTATATTAGGGTTAGAGCATGCATTTAGCACAAAGTCGATTTAAGTACAATTATTATGTTTTGTATATATGCAAGATGTAGCTGGAATAAAGCTAGACGAGATCAATAAATAAATAATGTGAACGACTCAAGGATGAGAGGACACTTGGCATCTCCTCACTCCTTTAGACCTCCACCTTAAGACAACCTATCTAATCTAAAGCCCTATGTCCTAAACCTATTTTAGGAAACCTACCCAACACCTTAGATCTTACATCTTAGGGCTTGCACTTAGGTTACTGATAGTGGTCTAATCTATTACCCTAATTGGCTTATACTAGGGCTACCTCAGTAAAGTCATGCATTAGGTTTATAAATATTGCATTTAGAGCATGCATGCACATTTGAGCTTTGTATTTATTTTACAAATAATTATCTCTTAATTCTAATCTTTTGTGAATAATGTAAGTGATAGGTCTTAAAGTGATATGAAGAACTGAGGAATAAAGCTGGATAGGAGCAGAAGCTATAGCTGAGCTAGGGGCTAATTGAAGAATAAAACTGAAATAAAGGAAGATTGAAGACAAAAGAACAGATAAGGTGAGAGAGGAATTAGGATAACCCTACCCTATCCCAGAAACCTTAGGATGACCATATCCCAGTATCTATCCCTAAACTAGCTCAACCTCAGATATTTGAGCTCAAAAGTCAAAAACATGGATAACATTATCCATGAACCTATCTATCCTATCCATAGTCCTATCCTACTATTCGTAACCCTAGTTCACTTATCCAATACCCTATCCTAGCCTAGAAACCTATTTAGGTCCGTATCACACTTAATTGACTCAATCTGAGTCAATTGGGTCAGCCATGTATCCATTGGTTACATGGGACCTGATTGGGCTAACTCTGAGTGATTAGACTCACTTGAGTCTAATCAAACCCAACCTCAACCCAAAAGACTTAGCCACATCCAATCAGGTGTCACACAACCTGATTAGATGCATCCAACTCTAATTAGGCTCAATTGGAACTTAATTAGACTCTACTTATTAAACTATAGGGCTAGCCTAACCTTTTAGGACTTAAGCCTACAATTTAACACTACACACTACATAGCCGACTAATAAATCTATTTTCGCTTGATTAAGATGTTAACAATAAAAATGGTGAGTCGTACTTTTTTTATATAGTGAAAAATTAATTACCAAAACATTAAGAAATTAACCACAATATTTTAGATGGTCTCCATGGGGGAGTAACTGAGCCAAATAAAATCACATAAATATTATCCTCATTTTCACGCAAACTATGATTAGTTTCAACAAAACATTAAATCTAAATTAATTACTTTAAAATGGGTATGAAACATATGATTAAAAGAGAAAGAGAGAGCTTGCGTGGGAACAAGAGGAAGAGGGAGTGCGTGATCACAAACTTTACCACATAAAATAAAGCATATGAGCGATCGGCAAGGGCATGAAATGTTAATATGAATTGCCTCTTTACTGTTGAGAAACAGAGGAGAGGAGAGATTGGCCGACGCGCATGGAGGAGGGGCTCACCGAAGACGACGAGCTCGGCCGAAGTGCTCTGACTCGAGAGCTTCGTGATGATGTTGTCGGCGTAGTGGGAAACGGTCGGAGGCAGCTGACCAGAGTGGAGGTGGTCGAAGGCACTGGGTCCACGTGGGCAGCAGTGGGGTTGCTTGTAGGCGATGTCGACGGCTTGGTGGAGACGGCAAGCACGTGGTGAGTGCACTAGTGCTAACGACAGGGAGAGCGAGGTGGTCGGCGGTTGGAGGAGAGCGAGGTGCAGATGGTGTTTGATGGGTTCTCCTTGAAGGGAGTAAACAGGGGAGAAAGAACGAGGTTGAAGATGAAGAAGAAGAAGATGGAGAAGGAAAAGGAGAGTGGGCGTTTGCGGTGGTGGCGGTGATGGGATGAGGTCTGGGGGAGGGTGGTGGCTTTCGTGGTGGCGCGGTGGTCGCGGTGGTGAGCGGCTGCGGTTTGGTTGGTTGGTGCGTAACAGGGAAGGTGAGTTGAAGAAGAAGGAGAAGGAAGAGAAGAGTTGAGGGCATGGGGTGGCGGTGGTGTTGGAGTGGTGGTGCATACGCTGTCAGCGCAACTACGGTTGTGGAGGGCGGCGAGTGTGGTGCGTGGTGGGTGAGGCTCGCAAAGGTCCAAGGTGCAAGCTTGGATCACAGGGTACGTTCCTTGCACTATGATGGAAGGTGAAGGATCCCCTGAGATGCGGACCAGCGGGGTCATTTTAAACGTAGCCAAGCTCGCGCCTCGGATCCTCTCTCTGTGTAGAGAAACTTGGCCTCATTTAACAGAACGTCGCAAAGCCTCCGCGAAGTTTGACGAGGTAAGGGGAAATTTATGAGAACCCCTTCCTCGTTACTTTTGTTTTTATCTATGTTCAACACCTTGCATACAATAAAAATATGAATTAGACATAATACTTCCACCTACAAGTTAAATTAATAGACATTTAGATCCATATAATTAACTATCAGGAAAATGTAATTAATAAGTAATTAGGTTTAATGGTAGTCCAATAAATTAGACTCATCAAATACTCTCATGCCTAAGTTTTGTCAATCCCTAGCAAAATCCATGTTGAACACCAAAGATGCCAGGCTAGAAGTAGTTGTCACGGTACTTTGGCATACCTCGCCTCTAAAGACTAGCTTGAGATACTACCCCCTAGACTTTAAGGTACCTAACGACCAATCAAGATGAAAACTTGGTTAACATGGGTTTTGGGTTGCCGACAGAGGTTTCTCAGACCCCCAAGCCTGTCCTAAAGTTTGTTGATGCCAAAGGTTTAAGCATCTGTGCATAAGTGCAAGTGGTCTTTATTTAGTCTACGGGTGAATGAATTTGTGTTGGTATGATGGCCAACAAGAAAGAAGGGAAATGTTTTAGAGATTTTTCTTGTAATTTTTTTTTTGATTCATCTAAGTCTAACCTTGGATCAGCTATCAACACAGTTTGTATCGGATTCATTATCCTCGTCACTGAACCTCGAAGGGTCCTTAGCTATCGATGCTTTGAGATAACACTACCCATGGCAACTCCAAGAATCCCTTGCAATCGACACTTCGAGATAGTGCCACCCATAAATTTCTTAAGTGAATTCAAGCCTGTGGCAATCGACACTTCGAGATAGTGTTGCCCATGGGACCTGAACTGCACATTGCACTTACATGCCCCAGTAGGATGAATATCATAAGAGACAAGCACTGAGAAGGTAACATGTTATCATCGCGTCATCAAGGAGAGTATATACTCCACCTCTCATGCAGCAGGAACTCGTCTAATTAAGTTGTGTTTTCAAGCTTCTCCTAAGTTAGAGCCTAAAGAACCAAATTTTCTTCAAGAGAATAATTAAGGCGATCACTTTATTAGGCATTCTAAACATGACCATAGTGTGTGAGGGTGGATGCCTAGGTTACCAAGACTCGCAAACAAAAGGGCTGACAAGGGTATCAAACACTTCCAAAGTCCTTGACTTAATATCGTTGCTTCGCAACATCCTCAACCACTCGAGGAACAATGCACATCTTAACAGATACTCAGATTTTTAAGCTCTCAGAGCCATAGGGATCTAAAGATAGTATCTCTCACTTATCTCCAAAGGTAAGACACTTAAGGTCTTATCTCCAAAACTTGGATGACTTCATTCACAGAAAATACAACTCAATAATAATTTTACTTTTCAAAGAAACTAATGCCCTTAATGCATGCAAATATTTATAAATGCTATAAAATAACCTCAGGTTATACCCTCCCATGCCTAAGATTGACAATATTCTTATTGGAAAGAGTAAAGACATAGAAGAATATCACCTGAATAGGAGAGTGAGAGGAGCTAAGTCCCCTCAAGCAAAAGTGTGTCCACAACTTGGCCATCTGAAAGAGTAACATACGGTTTACGATGCTGGCTATTTACCTTAAATATCTCACATGAATTAGGATTCTGAATTTCAACTGCTCCATGAGGGAAGGCTTCTATAACAACATACAACCCATCCCAACGAGACTTGAGCTTTCCAGGGAATAATTTGAGTCTGGAATTGAAAAGCTAGACCTACTAGTCGGGCTCAAAGGTCTTTCTAATGATATGTTTGTCATGAAAGACTTTTGTACATTGTTTGTAAGCTTGAGAGGTTTCATAGGCTTCATTGCGCAACTCCTCAAGCTTACTTAGCTCAAGCATGCGAGCCCTACTCCTTTATCCATTTTTAGATTAACATGCTTAATGGCCCAATAGGCCTTGTGTTGGATTTCCATAAGTAAATGGCATGCTTTCTTATAGGCTATCTTGTAGGCCCAAAGTGCATCATTCAATTTTTTCGACCAATCCTTTCTATCAAGCCTAACAGTTTTTTCTAAAATCCGTTTAATCTCCCTATTTGACACTTCAACTTGATCACTTGTTTGGGGATAGTAAAGTGTGGCTATCATGTGATTGACTCCCAAACTTTTGAGTAATCTCATGAATTGTGCATTCTTGAAGTGAGTTCCTCTGTCACTTATGATAGTCCTTAAGATCCGTACTGAGAAATGATATTAGCCTTGACAAAATCTAAGACCATGGAATGGTCCTTGGTTTGTGTAGGTATGACTTCTATCCATTTCAATACATAATCCATGGCCATAAGGATGCACTCATATCCAAAGGACACAGGAAAGGGACCCATGAAGTCGATGCCCCAAATATCAAAAATCTCTATGGGGAGAATAGGTTGCTGAGGCATCTCATCCCTTTTCCTAATGGTTTCCGTCTGTTAGCAACATAGACATGCGCCCCAATAAGTATGTGTGTCTTTGAATAATGTGGGCCACTAAAAGACACACTGAAGAACCTTGTGGGCAGTCTTTTTCCCACTAAAATGCCCTCCACAGTGGACGTCATGGTAGAAACTCAGAACACTCCTTTGTTCTTCCTCAAGGGCATGCCTGCAGAATAATTGGTCAAGGCCAATTCTAAACAATTTAGGTTCCTCTCAGTGATAAAATTTAGCTTCGGTGAGAAACATTTCTCACTTCTGCTTATCCCAGGTGCTGGGGGAATGCATGTGACCAGAAAGTTCACTATATCAGCGAACTAAGGAGCTTTGGCTTCCATGGCTATTAGAGACTCATTAGGAAAAGTCTCTTGAATACCACCAACTGGGGTTGATGCCTCAATAGGGATCCTAGACAATGATCTGCTACCACATTCTCAACTCCTTTTTTATCTTTAATTTCTAGGTCAAACTCTTGGAGTAGCAGAATCCAGTGAATAAGTCTAGGTTTAGTGTCCTTCTTAGCAAGCAAATGCTTTTAGACCAAGTGATTTATATACTCCAAAACCTTAGATCCCAATAAATAAGACCTAAACTTCTACAAAGCAAAGACTATGGCGAGGAGTTCTTTCTCCGTGACAGTGCAGTTTTGCTGAGGATCCGTGAGGGTCTTGCTGGCATAGTGTAAAACATGACGTTTACCACCAACACTTTGACCTAAGACTGCTCCCACGGAGAAGTCAGATGCATCGCACATAAGTTCAAAGGGGAGGGTCCAATCTAGTCCTCGGAGAATTGACGCAGTAATGAGGGCTTGATAAACACTAGTTTATCATCATTCTTATGCCCTAAAACAAACCTAGCCCTTAGGATTTTGACTCCACAAACGGGTTTCTGGGTTGCATTCAGGCATAAATTATGTCAAGCATGCATTGCATTCTTTTTATTTTTTTGACATCTTTACTTGAGTGTTAAGGTTAAATAGATGTTCAAACCATTAAAACCCTCGCACTCGTAAAGGAAGAAAGTGAAGAAGATCAGATCAGCTGAACCCTAACTGGATCCAGCTCATCTTAGCTGGATATCAGCTCACATTGGTTAGGTTTAGCTCCTTTCAGCTCCATTCAGCTCATCTTAGTTGAATGGTAGCTCAAGGTAGCTCAACTTAGCTAAACTTATCTCAACTCAGCTCAGATCCAACTCAACTTGGTTGAGCCTAGCTCATCTTAGCTCCAAATAGTTCACTGGGAGCCCTAGCTAGCTCAATTGAGTTGACATGAGTTCTTTCCAACTCCAGCTTAACTCAGTCCAACTCCACCTAGCTCCTCTTAGCTCACAGGAGCTCCAATCAACTTAGCTTAGTTACTAATTTTTAGCTAGCTAAGTTAGGTCAACAGAGAAGTCCACAGCTGGCTTCCCCCAGCTCCAAAATAGTTGATATCAGCTCAACCCAGCTTAACTTACTCAATTTAGTAGCTAGCAAAGAACTAGCTAGCTAAAGTAGAGTAGCTGAGCTCCTACAAGGACTTTTGCAGCAGATGATAGCTTCCACAAGCTTCAAGGTAGCTCAAGGCTACTCCCTCAACTCCTCCCTAAACCCTAATCCTTTCTACCTCTTCTTCTACTCAAGCATTAGTTAAGCTAGCTTAGCTAAGCTCAAAATTAGCTCCCCTTCCATGGCCATCCATCTAAACCCTAACTTAACTTCACCCTAACCACTACTCCAAGTCCACCACCTAAACAAGCTAACTAGTCTACTCCTAGCTAGCGCCACGTACTTTCATGACCCTTCACACCACCACCACCAAAGGCTACCTAATTTTCCCTCCAAAACCACCCATAACCACCACCTTAACCCACTTAAAGTTGGCGCCAAAAACACCTCCACAACCCTTTAAAGTTGGCGCCAACTTGAAGACCAATCACCCCCCTACACCTACCTCCATAAGTGCATCAACACCCTACACATCACCCCCTTCTAGAAGACCACCTTGGCTCCAACTCAACCCCCCTTAACCACCCTCACTTGGAAGCAAAACAACCTACCCATACCCCTTCACTTGGCATCAAGAAACCCTAACCATTAGATCACCTAACCGCCTCCCCTATCTAATCCTATCCATCCATCTACCCTCCACGCCAACCCTTAACCCTTAACCTACAAAGGGTTGGCACCAACATACTTAACCCACCTACAACCACCACTCCATACACCCTCTCCTTTGGCGCCAACACCTATCAACCCTAGGATCTATTAACCACCACCTCACAAGCCTATCCTAGCCCTCCATACTCCACGCCAACCACCAACCCCCTTTAACCCTCCTATAGTTGGCGCCATTTTTAGTGCTTAACCACCACCACAACAACAACCTACATACCTCCTCACTTGGCACCAAAGAACCCTAGTCCTAGGATCAATAACCACCCTCCAAGATCCCATCATAACCACCCATCTAATCCCATCCTAACCTACCCCCCTCCACTCTATAAAAAGACCTATAACCACCACATATTTTTCATCCTTGGTTGCATTATTTTCCACCTATATTCTACCTTATAGCCCACAACCAAGGATGGAAGGAGAGAAGGAAGAAAATCAAGGAGACACCCTATCTCCTTGGTGGCTTCAACTTTTTCTTCTTCTTCCTTATTGCACCACCAAGCCAAGGAGGAAGGCCAGGCAAGGAGGACATCCAAAGGAGGAGAATTCAAGGGTGGGCCATGCCACCCTAGGGAGGATTTCTTGGAGTGGAGAGCATCCACTCTAGGAGGGAGAGTCACTCCCACTTAGGGTTTGCCACAAGGAGGACATCCAGGAAGGAAGGAAGAATCCCTTTTGATCCTGGGGCAACCAAGATTGGAGTAGACATTCTGGGCAACAGCATCATCAACATTTTCTTATTAATCTTTCCTCTATATTTTGTTGTTTATTTCCATAGTAGTTAGTGCTGTTTTCATTTTGTTAATCTTTCCTCTATATTTTGTTGTTTATTTCCATAGTAGTTAGTGCTATTTTCATTTTGGTTGGAGATTACAAGTGGAAATTCCTTTCACTTGTGAGTTCTCCAACCTCCTTGTAGAACCCTTTGAATTAAGAAGCATTCTTCTACTTTTTAAAAAGCTTGTGATTGTTTGTGACTTACTTCTTCATTACATTAGGCCTTTCGTGCTTAGGGTGAGTTCAAGAAGTAAGGCACTTTTGCCTTACCTTTGCCATAGTTTCATTTTCCTACTTTCTCTTCGCATTTGTTTGCCCTATTCAAAACCCTAAAAAAAAAATACATATTTAAAAACCAAAGAAAAAGAAGTTGTTTTGTGTTCCTTCTATAAAGTGAGATATTATGATTAAAAAGTAATCCTACCTCTCTTGGGACGACCCGAATACTTACCCAAGTACTTGGAGTTTATAAATTTAAAAGCGATCCAAACTGCGTGTTGCAACGACTTAAAAACTCACTTTTACAAATCATGCATTTTTGAGATCAGGGCTTTCTTCAAGATCTGGAAAGCCTCTCCACATCTGTCATCAAACTCGAAGGAAACATCCTTTGCTAATAGGTCACAAAGTGGCTTAAAGAGTTTACTGAAATCTCTAATGAAGAGCCAATAGAATGTAGCATGGCCAAGAAAAGATCTAACTTGATGAGCATTGGTGGGCAGTGGAAGTTTAGAGATGGACTCAATTTTGACCTTATCCACCTCTAATTCTCTTTCGGAAACTATATGCCCCAAAACAATGCCCTGCTGGACCCTAAAATGGCTCTTCTCCCAGCTGAGCACCAGCTTAGCTTCTTCACAATGAGTTAAGACTTTATCAAGGTGTGAGAGGTACAGGTCAAACGATGAGCCATAGATGAAAAAGTCATCCATGAAAATCTCAACAAACTTGTCGATCATATAAGAAAAGATAGCCATCATGTAGCATTAGAACATAGCAGGAGCGTTACATAACCCGAATAGCATTCGACGAAATGCAAATGTGCCACACGAACTCGTGAAGGTGGTACACTCTTGATCATTAGGGAAGACAACTATCTAATTATACCTAGAGTACTCGTCTAAGAAATAGAAGTACTTGTTCTCCATCAGTTTTTCCAAAATCTGGTCATTAAAAGATAAGGGGAAATGGTCTTTCTGGGTTGTCATATTCAAACGGTGGTAATCAATGCAGACCCTCCAGCCAGTTGAGAGCTTGGTGGTAACCAATTCTCCTTGGTCATTCTTTTCAACCATATTCCTGCCTTCTTGGGCACCACATGGATAGGACTGACCCATTTACTATCTGAAATGGGATAGATAATGCCTGCATCCAGCCATTTCAGAATCTCCTTCTTAACAACCTCTCACATTTTAGGGTTGAGCTTTCTCTACATGTCACGAAATGGTTTCACAGAATCGTCCATGTATATATGATGCATGCAAAGTGAGGGGTCAACGCCCTTAATATCAGCTATAGTCCACGCAATAGCTTCCTTGTGCCTTTGTAAACACTTAATAAAAGCTCCCTCCTACGATTTAGATAGAGCAAATGAGATAGTGACAGGGAGCGTGTCATTGGGGCCAAGGAAAGCATATTTTAGCATGCTCGAGAGGGGTTTGACTCCAACTCAGGAGCCTTTTGGATTGAGGGTACAAGCTGAGATGTCCCCGCCTTAAGTAACAGGTTTACCTTCAGGATTCAGGGAGGGGATAGAGACTCTGTGTACACTCCCAGCAACTCTTCCAATTCGGGCATATCCCCTTCATTTTCTTTAATAAGTTGAGGGTGGTCCTTAGATATGACCATCTTAAGGGGGTCACCACATAAGAGTGGTGGAGTAGTCTCTTCTATAATCTCATTAACAACCTTAATTTAAGACCAATCCTCCAATCTAGGTTGCTTGTAGGTATCAAAGACATTTAACTAAATTTTCTTTTTCCTAAAGCCCATTTTAAGTGCCCCCGACCTACAATAGATAGAGGCATTGGCTGTGGCCAAGAAGGGGAGTCCCAAAATAATGGACAGCTTTGTGGGATTATTTGATGGGTTAGTGTCGAGTACAAGAAAATCAACAGGGAAGAAGTCCTCCACTTTCACAAGGACATCTTCTAACAATCCCCATGGCATCTTAAGAGATCTATCTGCGACCTAGAGGATGACAGGACTAGGCTTTAAATCGTCTCCTCCCAGAAGGTTGTAGACAGAGCTCGATAAAATGTTCACCCTCACGCCCAAATCGAGCAAAGCCTCGTTAATGCATTGATTTCCTATAACCACTGAAATATACAGGGCTCTTGGGTCTTTCAACTTGGGGGGTGTTCCATGTTGGAGCACAAAGCTAACATGGTCAGGCAAGATGACCTTAGTTTGGACCTGTCTCCTAAATCAGCATTTTTGGGTACACGGGTCCTATAGAAACTTGGCATAGGATGGGATTTGCTTGATAGCATCCAACAAAGGCAAGTTAATATGGACTTGCTTAAAAGTGTCTATAATCTTGTCCATCCTATCTTTGGCTCCAAATGGGCCAACATAAGATTCCCCAAGAGTGGATAGGCGCTCTAGATAGGTCACCCTTGGCTTCTGGGTGGAGGGGTCACCGTGTCGGGAAAGGGGTGGTGGAATGACGACATCCTTCAGGTGGGTGATTGCAAGCGAGGGAGGGTAGTGTGGCTCTTCCTCGATGAGGGTGGGAGTCGAGATCAGTGCAGGAGGGTAATTCTGAGGGGTAACTGTAGGAAGGCTATTTGATTTGATAATTTCTTTGCCACTCCTTAGCACGGTCACAGCTTGAGTGTGCTCTTTGAATATGATCCCTTCAGCATTAAAACCCAAATCTAAGGTCATCACTAGATTCCTTGGGTCCAAATTAGGTTAACCCCAAATTTTGAGCCCAATTAGAGTTCGTCTTAACCTAGTTTGCATTCTAGCTCTACTCTCTCTAAATATTGCATAAAGGCCCCTAAGTCTTTGATGTGCATTTCAAGCAGGTCCCTGCCTTTTCTCTTCTTGTAACGAGCTCGTGCCCCAGACGTCTTTTAAGACGTCTGGGAGGTGGCCCAGACGTCTGTAAAGACGTCTGGGATCACATCCAGACGTCTGACCAGACGTCCGGGATAGTTTACAGACGTCTGACGAACAGTTATACTCGCACGGGATATTCGTCTGCGCGCCTGTGCGCGCAGACCTGCGATCCGCATCTTCTCTGCGGCTGCAGGCGACTGCGGCCGTCTCTCTCCTCCTCTCCGCGCGGCGTTAAAAGGGGGAGGGGGCGCGCCTCCCTTCCCGTCTCCACCATCTTCCTCCTCTCCTGCTGCGGGCGGAGCGAGCGGACGCGAGGGCGCAGCGGCAGCGGCGGCCGCAGTAGGCGCGGAGGAGCTGCGGCGTGCGAGGGCGGGGCTCTGCCGTGAGGGCGAGCTCGCCGGGAGCGGCTTGGCCGGCCGGCGGAGGGCGCAGGGGGCGCAGAGCGTCGCGAAGAGGGACCTGCTGCGGGCGGAGCAGCGGACGCGCGAGGTGCGACGCGGGCGGCGTCGCGAGCGGAGGCCGAGCGAGGTTCTGATTCTGGAAAAATCTCCAGAATCAGACGTCTGGACTGATATCCAGACGGCAAGGTCGACGTCTGTGTGATCATACAGACGTCTGAAAGGTGAGTTCCGCTTTCTCCTTCTTTTTTTTGTCGACTGACCGTACTGAGGGAGGAGGGTTGGCTGTGCGCAGGTGTTCGGATTCGTCATCCTTTGCGAATCCGACGTCTGGAAGTTGTACCAGACGGCGGGAGTGACCTCCAGACGTCCGGAGAGACCATCGGACGTCTGGGATCTAGGAGAGACGTCCCCACAGACTTCTGGACGTCCGGGGAACCAAGCCGAACAGGTAATTCTCTGATCCACCGTTTAAGACGTCTGGAAGGAGTTCCAGACGTCTGATTTTGCACAGTATTGTCTTTCTCGACCCGTTTAGGGCCCGTTTGGGCTCCGTTTTCCGCGATTCGAGTTGCGTTCGTTTCAGAATTTATTCCTCTACCCGCCTACAGTAGCTATACACTGTTTTGAGACACTCCTTGTGTTTGATCCTTGTGATAGGACCTTGTTCGGTTGCAGTCTTGAGAGTCGCGGAGGCGCGCGGGATTCCCGACCACGCCCCCATTACTTCCGTTGTACCTGGTAGAGTGGTTTTAAGTATTAATAAAATCTGTTAAAGTATGGAACCATAACTAGAACCTAGGGCATTGCATGAATCCTAGGAATGAGAAATATATGGAATGATAGCTCCTAGGTGTTGCATGAATCCTAGGGCCAGAAAACTAGATTGTATGATAGATCCTAGGATATGGCATGAATCCTAGGATGGAAAAACTAGTGGAATGTATATTACTGCAGTCTTGGAAAAATGGAAAGGAATATATATAAAGCTGCCTGTAAATTTAATTAACAGCTGCCTGTTATGCATAAAGAATCATGTTGAGATCATGGAATGTGAGAACGTGAATCTGGAAAGTGAAACATATGATGTTCTGAGATAAAGAGCTGGAACCCTACGGGGAATTAGGAGTGGAACTCCTGGAAAGAAAAGGAATGGAACTGAGATGTAGTTTGTACTGTCTCTTGGGTACGCAGTACCAAGGGAAGTACCTGTACCTGTTTTAGTGCAGAGTGGGGCCAGCCGCCCCAGGGACCTGGGGTTAGGCTTGGCCGCTCTGTACCGACTTGTTGGCCCTCGTGTACGTAGTACCGAGGAGAGCTAGTAGTGTTAGGAGAGTACTAGCTACCCCACGGGCCCCGGGGTTCTGCTAGCCTCCTTCACCGACTTGTTAGGCCCACTAGGGCAAACCAGGGTAGTCAGACGAGGGTGCGCGGACTGTGGAGGGGCAAGGCCCCGGTTTGGTTACTGTGGAGGGGTTGGACCCCTGTTACTGAGAGGGCTCTGCCCTGGTTCCGTGCTGTGCTTTGGGCGCACCCGTTAACGGAAACGACTGACCGCGTGCCAGTACGGGCTAGCTACCTGTGCGTTTATCGCGCGTGCCGTAGTCACCGTTACGTCTGTCAGTGACCTTGGGGTGGTTGACTGAGGGTAGGATCACCACGGGGGACTCTCCCGGCCAGGAGAGCACCACGTGCTACTTCTACTGTTGGAAAAGACTGCAATCAAGATCGTCCCACGAGGACATTCGAGATCAAGTAAAGGATCTGAGAAGTAAATGAAATAGTGAGAAAAATTGAAAGATGTAAATAAAGGAAGTAATAGAACATAACAGCTACTGTACACTCTACTGTTGCCTTTAGTTAGTTTGCCACTCTACTCAGCGTTTTGCTGACGTGTTACACTCGTTACCTTTTTCAGGACCAGGTGTTGAGCAGCCAGGGTCGGCGGCTGCAGAGGACGCTGGGCCGAGTAGGGTCCAGTAGAGTTACCACAGCTTTGTACCTTCTTTTTGTTTCTGTTCTAGTGAGTAGTTTCTGTTTCCGCTGTACCTCCCTTACCTGCAGTTTTTGTTATATGATAAATGTTGCTCTACTGTTGTGGTGGTGCCTACTGTAGTAGTTTCTTTCCTTACTGCTGTACTTTCTTACTGTTAGTTATATTCATGCTGAATGTGGTTTATTTTACTGTCTTTTGGTTACTTCCTCGTTGGACGACTGGGTCTTGGGATTAGTCGAGTCGGTCCGGTTCTCGTGTCTCGTAGGGACTCGGGAACCGGGTCGTTACAAGATGGTATCAGAGCAAGGTCGTCCCGAGAAGTGAATCAACTGACTGGAAAATAACCAATTCACATGTTTATAGCTAGAGTAGCCACCACAACATATCTCTTGACATGAGCTCTTAGAAGTGTTGTTAGGTACCGTCTGTTTTGACGTTTCCGTTTTGTTTCGCGTCTCCATTGTAGGAGATGCCGCGTCGTGGAGCTAGGAGGGTGAGCCGCAGGCGCGGCCGAGGTCAGGGCCCGGGGGACAGATATGTCGGGCTTGGAATACATACTACCCCTCCTCTTCTCCTGAGTATACCGTCTCGGGACCTCGTCCAACTGATTCGAGAGGTGGTTCGAGAAGAATTTCAGCTTCCACCCACGTCGCCACCCCCTCCCCCTTCCGAGCGTACGACAGGGGAGTTAGTGGTGGAACGAGATTTCCGCCGCCACACCAGGCGTGTTAGGAGAATTCAACGGAGGCACGTGGCGTCCGCAGGAGAGCCGTCACGTTGTGCGGGGCCATCAGTGGCCTTTGGGGGCCCTCGACAGGGGCCAGTCGCCAGCACCGGACCCCCGCCTAGCCGACAGCAGGGACTCACTGAGGGCGGGAGTCGGGTTCCCCTCTGCTACCAATGTGGCCAGTCGGGCCACGTCAGGAGGGACTGCCCATCTAGGGCAGGAGGTCAGCAGATACTTCCCGCGCAGGAGGCCGCGGTTTCCAGGCGCGAGGAGGAGGACCGCAGTCGCGAGGAGGGTACCGGCCAGCACCTACCCGTCCGACGCAGAGTGTGGCTGCTTCGTCCGCACCTAGAGCTGAGGGGCGTATCAACGCCCTAACACACAGGGACGCCAGAGCTTCGGGATCGGTGGTAGCAGGTATGGTTTCAGTTTCTGGCAGACTCGTTTACACGCTTTTCGATTCCGGCGCTACGCACTCGTTTGTCGCAGACAGTTTCGCAGTTAGTTTGGACCAGGATTATACATTGCTAGAGAACCCGTTCGTAATCAGAGGTCCGAGTGGTCAGCTGTTTGTAGCTGAGGAGGTGTACACGGGTTGCGGGGTCAGCATCGGGGGACACAGCCTGCCAGCTGACCTGATTATGATACAGATGGAGGACTTTGGGGTGATCCTGGGGATGGATTGGCTGTCCGCTTACCACGCATTGGTAGACTGCTTTGAGAGGAAGATTGTCTTCTCCATTCCGGAGTTGCCTTCCTTCGAGTTTCACGGACAGCCAGTGGACGGAGGTTTCAGGTGCATTTCGGCACTTCGGGCGGCGAGACTTTTGAGCCAGGGGTGTGAGGGCTTCTTAGCTTGTGTGGTGGCAGAGCACAGCCCCGTGGCAGACTTCCAGAGCATCCCGGTGGTCAGAGAGTACCCCGACGTGTTTCCAGACGAGTTACCAGGACTACCGCCCGAGCGTGAGATCGAGTTTGAGATCTCACTAGCACCAGGGACCAACCCCATCTCCACCGCGCCATACAGGATGGCACCGCTTGAGCTGCGAGAGCTCAAGTCTCAGTTGCAGGACCTTTTGGAGAAGGGTTTCGTGAGGCCCAGTGCGTCTCCCTGGGGAGCCCCGGTACTGTTTGTGAAGAAGAAGGATGGGACCCTACGCCTTTGTGTGGACTACAGACAGCTGAATAGGGTCACCATCAAGAACCGATATCCGCTGCCGAGGATTGACGATTTGTTTGACCAGTTGCGGGGTGCCACGGTGTTTTCCAAGATCGACTTGAGGTCTGGATACCACCAGTTGAGGATCAGGGAGACCGACGTCTCCAAGACAGCTTTCCACACCCGGTACGGACACTACGAGTTTTTGGTCATGCCGTTTGGGCTGACCAATGCCCCCGCTGCTTTCATGGACCTGATGAACCGGGTGTTCAGACCGTACTTGGACCAGTTTGTGGTGGTTTTCATAGATGATGTACTCATCTATTCTAGAGATCGGACGCAGCACGGACAGCACTTGCGGATGGTTCTGGACACTCTGAGACGACGCAGGCTGTACGCCAAATACAGCAAGTGCGAGTTCTGGTTGAGGGAGGTGACCTTTTTGGGTCATGTGATCTCTGGAGACGGCCTGGCGGTGGATCCCGCCAAGGTCGAGGCAGTGCTCAGGTGGGAGAGACCGCGTTCAGTCACTGAGATTCGCAGTTTCCTGGGACTGGCAGGTTACTACAGACGGTTCATCAGAGGGTTTTCGCAGATTGCACGTCCTATGACACAGTTGACTCGGAAGGATGTGCCTTTCACTTGGACAGACGCCTGTGAGGCGTGTTTTCTGGAGCTGAAGGAGAGGTTGACCTCGGCTCCCGTGCTCACCATTCCTGACAGTAGTGGCGGGTTCGTCGTGTACACGGACGCTTCCTTGCAGGGGTTAGGAGGTGTGCTCATGCAGAGGGGTCACGTGGTCGCTTACGCTTCGCGGCAACTGAAGCCCCATGAGCATACCTACCCTACCCATGACCTAGAGTTGGCAGCTGTTGTCTTCGCGCTGAAGACATGGAGGCACTACTTGTACGGTGAGACCTTCGAGATTTTTACAGATCACAAGAGCCTCAGATATCTTTTTGACCAGAAGGAGCTCAACATGAGACAGAGACGTTGGTTGGAGCTCCTGAAGGACTACGACTGCAGCATCTCCTACCACCCGGGAAAGGCCAATGTGGTGGCTGACGCCTTGAGCCGTAAGGCGCCCGCACGCTTGGCCAGTCTACAGTTACAGAGTTGGAGCCTTTTGGAGGAGGTGGGCAGTTGGCGACCTCTAGAGTTACGAGGATACTGTGGGGCAGTGACGGTGACACGGCAGACCAGACCAGAGTTGATAGACCGCATCATCACGGGACAGATGGCCGATCCGTACTTGCAGTCTTTGCGCGACAGAGTACTGTCAGGGGACCCAGGGGACTTCTCTTTCACAGACCAGGTGTTACGCTTGAGGGGACGGCTGTGCGTCCCCAGAGACGAGGAGCTGTTGAGAGAGCTCCTGACTGAGGCACACGGTTCCAGATTCACCATACATCCCGGAAACACGAAAATGTACCATGACTTGAGACGCGAGTTCTGGTGGAGAGGGATGAAGCGAGATGTGGGTGAGTTCGTGCAGCAGTGCTTAGTGTGCCAGCAGGTGAAAGCCGAGCGTCAGAGGCCTGCAGGGCCGCTTCAGCCGCTTCCAGTGCCAGAGTGGAAGTGGGAGAGCATCACCATGGACTTGGTGGTGGGTTTACCTGTTACCCAGCGAGGACACGACGCGGTCTGGGTAATAGTGGATAGGTTGACGAAGACGGCACGATTCTTGCCGATCCGAGTCACTTTGGGACCAGCACAGTTGGCAGAGAGGTATATCCGTGATGTGGTGCGACTACACGGAGTTCCGCGGGAGATCGTATCCGACCGGGATACCCGCTTTACGTCCCAGTTTTGGGCTGAGTTTCAGCAGGCTTTGGGGACGAGGTTGAGGTTTAGCACGGCTTACCACCCCCAGACGGACGGACAGTCGGAACGCACGATACAGACACTTGAGGATCTTTTGCGTGCCTGTGTACTAGACTGGAGGGGCTCTTGGGAGGAACACCTGCCCCTGGCAGAGTTTGCATACAACAACAGTTATCACTCGAGCATCGGCATGGCTCCCACGAGGCTCTGTACGGACGGAAATGCACGGCACCCTTGAGTTGGGTTGAGGTGGGGACCAAGTGGGAGGTTGGCCCCAGGTTGATCCGGCAGAGTCAGGAGGTAGTTGAACAGATCCACAGACGACTCCGCACTGTCAGGAGCAGACAGAAGAGCTACGCAGATCGCAGACGCAGAGAGGTGCAGTTCGAGGTTGGGGACCACGTCTTTCTTCGTGTTTCGCCCATGAAGGGCTTACAGCGGTTTGGGGTGAGAGGGAAGCTCGCGCCGAGGTTCGTGGGGCCCTTCGAGGTCCTGGAGCGGGTTGGACCCGTTGCTTACAGACTTGCCCTTCCCCCGCAGCTTTCTGGTGTGCACGACGTGTTCCACGTGTCCAACCTCAGGAAGTACGTAGCCGATCCCAGCCACGTACTGAGTCACGAGAGCGTCGAGGTGAGCGACGACCTGACCTACCCCGAGCGGCCAGTGCAGATCCTAGACCGAGCCGTCCGCAGGTTGAGACGAAAGCAAGTACCCCTGGTAAAGGTTTTGTGGAGGAGCCAGCGGTACGAGGAGGCTACCTGGGAGCCTGAGGCGGCAATGCGGGAGCGGTACCCAGAGCTTTTCGCGGGTACGTCTTTTCGGACCGGCTTCGGTCCTCTTTGAGTTTGTTATGGTTATTTGGACATCCTTTTTCCGCACCCTAGTTGGCGCAAGTTTCGGGGACGAAACTTCCTTTGAGTTTGTTATATTGTAACGAGCTCGTGCCCCAGACGTCTTTTAAGACGTCTGGGAGGTGGCCCAGACGTCTGTAAAGACGTCTGGGATCACATCCAGACGTCTGACCAGACGTCCGGGATAGTTTACAGACGTCTGACGAACAGTTATACTCGCACGGGATATTCGTCTGCGCGCCTGTGCGCGCAGACCTGCGATCCGCATCTTCTCTGCGGCTGCAGGCGACTGCGGCCGTCTCTCTCCTCCTCTCCGCGCGGCGTTAAAAGGGGGAGGGGGCGCGCCTCCCTTCCCGTCTCCACCATCTTCCTCCTCTCCTGCTGCGGGCGGAGCGAGCGGACGCGAGGGCGCAGCGGCAGCGGCGGCCGCAGTAGGCGCGGAGGAGCTGCGGCGTGCGAGGGCGGGGCTCTGCCGTGAGGGCGAGCTCGCCGGGAGCGGCTTGGCCGGCCGGCGGAGGGCGCAGGGGGCGCAGAGCGTCGCGAAGAGGGACCTGCTGCGGGCGGAGCAGCGGACGCGCGAGGTGCGACGCGGGCGGCGTCGCGAGCGGAGGCCGAGCGAGGTTCTGATTCTGGAAAAATCTCCAGAATCAGACGTCTGGACTGATATCCAGACGGCAAGGTCGACGTCTGTGTGATCATACAGACGTCTGAAAGGTGAGTTCCGCTTTCTCCTTCTTTTTTTTTGTCGACTGACCGTACTGAGGGAGGAGGGTTGGCTGTGCGCAGGTGTTCGGATTCGTCATCCTTTGCGAATCCGACGTCTGGAAGTTGTACCAGACGGCGGGAGTGACCTCCAGACGTCCGGAGAGACCATCGGACGTCTGGGATCTAGGAGAGACGTCCCCACAGACTTCTGGACGTCCGGGGAACCAAGCCGAACAGGTAATTCTCTGATCCACCGTTTAAGACGTCTGGAAGGAGTTCCAGACGTCTGATTTTGCACAGTATTGTCTTTCTCGACCCGTTTAGGGCCCGTTTGGGCTCCGTTTTCCGCGATTCGAGTTGCGTTCGTTTCAGAATTTATTCCTCTACCCGCCTACAGTAGCTATACACTGTTTTGAGACACTCCTTGTGTTTGATCCTTGTGATAGGACCTTGTTCGGTTGCAGTCTTGAGAGTCGCGGAGGCGCGCGGGATTCCCGACCACGCCCCCATTACTTCCGTTGTACCTGGTAGAGTGGTTTTAAGTATTAATAAAATCTGTTAAAGTATGGAACCATAACTAGAACCTAGGGCATTGCATGAATCCTAGGAATGAGAAATATATGGAATGATAGCTCCTAGGTGTTGCATGAATCCTAGGGCCAGAAAACTAGATTGTATGATAGATCCTAGGATATGGCATGAATCCTAGGATGGAAAAACTAGTGGAATGTATATTACTGCAGTCTTGGAAAAATGGAAAGGAATATATATAAAGCTGCCTGTAAATTTAATTAACAGCTGCCTGTTATGCATAAAGAATCATGTTGAGATCATGGAATGTGAGAACGTGAATCTGGAAAGTGAAACATATGATGTTCTGAGATAAAGAGCTGGAACCCTACGGGGAATTAGGAGTGGAACTCCTGGAAAGAAAAGGAATGGAACTGAGATGTAGTTTGTACTGTCTCTTGGGTACGCAGTACCAAGGGAAGTACCTGTACCTGTTTTAGTGCAGAGTGGGGCCAACCGCCCCAGGGACCCGGGGTTAGGCTTGGCCGCTCTGTACCGACTTGTTGGCCCTCGTGTACGTAGTACCGAGGAGAGCTAGTAGTGTTATGAGAGTACTAGCTACCCCACGGGCCCCGGGGTTCTGCTAGCCTCCTTCACCGACTTGTTAGGCCCACTAGGGCAAACCAGGGTAGTCAGACGAGGGTGCGCGGACTGTGGAGGGGCAAGGCCCCGGTTTGGTTACTGTGGAGGGGTTGGACCCCTGTTACTGAGAGGGCTCTGCCCTGGTTCCGTGCTGTGCTTTGGGCGCACCCGTTAACGGAAACGACTGACCGCGTGCCAGTACGGGCTAGCTACCTGTGCGTTTATCGCGCGTGCCGTAGTCACCGTTACGTCTGTCAGTGACCTTGGGGTGGTTGACTGAGGGTAGGATCACCACGGGGGACTCTCCCGGCCAGGAGAGCACCACGTGCTACTTCTACTGTTGGAAAAGACTGCAATCAAGATCGTCCCACGAGGACATTCGAGATCAAGTAAAGGATCTGAGAAGTAAATGAAATAGTGAGAAAAATTGAAAGATGTAAATAAAGGAAGTAATAGAACATAACAGCTACTGTACACTCTACTGTTGCCTTTAGTTAGTTTGCCACTCTACTCAGCGTTTTGCTGACGTGTTACACTCGTTACCTTTTTCAGGACCAGGTGTTGAGCAGCCAGGGTCGGCGGCTGCAGAGGACGCTGGGCCGAGTAGGGTCCAGTAGAGTTACCACAGCTTTGTACCTTCTTTTTGTTTCTGTTCTAGTGAGTAGTTTCTGTTTCCGCTGTACCTCCCTTACCTGCAGTTTTTGTTATATGATAAATGTTGCTCTACTGTTGTGGTGGTGCCTACTGTAGTAGTTTCTTTCCTTACTGCTGTACTTTCTTACTGTTAGTTATATTCATGCTGAATGTGGTTTATTTTACTGTCTTTTGGTTACTTCCTCGTTGGACGACTGGGTCTTGGGATTAGTCGAGTCGGTCCGGTTCTCGTGTCTCGTAGGGACTCGGGAACCGGGTCGTTACACTTCTTCTTCTTCGATTCCTATTGCAGGAGAACATCACAAAAGGAAACAACCCATCACTGTATACTTTCAATCATGGATTCCTCCTCCAAATCAAGACCAAATCCCTCCAAATTTGGAGGAATTGGTCACAAGATCACAAGCAATCAATTGAAACTGATTTCAAGTGCTATGATCGACCCAATCGTGGCTGGCGAGCTCGCGAAATCTGCGAGTTTCCCTTGTGGAAATCGTGAGGAATTCGCGATGATTTCATGAAATTGAGGGTCGCAACACCCTCTATTTAAGTTCTAGCATGATTCCAAGTGCTCCTTAGTCGAGTTTAGGCCAAAATCTCCTTTTCTTCCCTTCGCCAGTTGCATCCAACTCATACTCCGGTGACCTACTAGATCTCAGTCTTTCGAGCATCCAACGGCCACACTGGTTGCGCCAACCTCTTCCCCAAGTTCTCCTGACTTTAGCCAACCATAGCTAGGTCCTCCTCTCTCGTTCTTTGTCGCCGTCTCCCTCATCGGACAATTCATCTTCACCTCATCTGGCGAAGTAAGCCGGATGTGTCCCTCTCTCTATTCATCCAATAAAGTAGGTCCTCTTCTTCCCTTTGCTTCTTAGAGTAGTTGAGGCCCTTAGATTTAGGATTTAGCCACTGTACTTCCCATTCTCCCCCTTTCTTCCTTGACTCCAGCGACACTTTGGCGAGCTCGCCATGCCATTCCATGCTACTAAATTTCCATCTACTTAGTCCGCAAGTACGCCCACACCTTGGGGAGCAAAAGCCCTTAAGAAATTTAGGCTTTTGCTCACACAAAACTCTGGCCGACCAACCCACTCCACCATCACCTTCTCTGACTCCGGTCTGCCACCATACACCCCCATTCACCAAACGAACACCGCCACCACACTCCAATCCTCACGGCGAAGCTCTTGAGCGTTTCAATTGGGGCTAAAAGCTCGTATTATGCATTTCAGGTGCTCTCTGTAGACCTCGTTTGCTCCAACATCGGAGACCTTTGTCTAGCGAAGAATGAACGAGAGAAACCCCTCAATCACCGTGACTTGGTACCAGGAATTCATCCAAGGTGTTTGATGAAAGATCTAATGGTTAGATCTTCTTCGATCAAGCAACCAACTTCCACAACTTGGCTATTGTGTGCACGAAGAAGAGGCTGAAGAGTAAAGTCCCACATCATGGGAAACCAAATCCAAAAGTGTCATAAATTGAATTTCGCCCATGGGATATTTGCCTTAGAACCAGGGGGTTAGGTCCCCATCAACCACACACGCACACACACGTGCACATGTAGGGCAGGTTTTTGTACCTCAGGAATCGTGCCTGGGCATGAGGAGAAATTTTGGCTTAAAATGTAAAGGCTTGGGCTTGAGATTTAAGACATCCGTGGCTCTATTGGAGATGTTTGATTGGTTCAAAATGAGCCTAAGTGTTGAATAAGGCTTATATGTGCTTAAGTTGAAAACCATCTTTTTAGCCTTACATTCATTTGTTTTTGGATCTTTGAAAACTGATATTTTTATCTATTTGAGAGTAGAATTTACTGCATATTATATTCAATTTTGAATCATATTATTATGCTCATTTTATACTCGATTAGTGGTTGAATTGCAATTGATTTGCTCCCTGAGATGACCTCAGAACTCACATTTTCGAGCACTATAAATTTAAATGTCAATCCATTTTCATTGATTATACTATGACTCATTATTTCAAAGTCGACGAAAGCACGTTAACAGCTAGTCCTCCACTCGACCATAAAACTCAAACTATGGTATGCTCGGAATAGGTAAGACAACCTTTTCTCGAAATCATCAACAAGCACATGGTGTGCCAATAGCCAATCCATGAGTAGAATGGCAACAAAGTCCTCCATCTTAGTTTCCATTAGGTCGGTTAACAACTCATAGTCCCTAATCCAAATGGTACTGTCTCGATAATCAATGTTGCCTTAGCAGGTCAACTATCCATGAACATTCTTTTAGTGCAGTGGCATAGTGATTGGCTAGTTATAGTTGCAACAAAACTTTATTTCTCCTCCCCTCAAGGAGGTCGTCACGCCTCAAGACACACTTTAGCCCTGATTAGAACCCTCTCCTTAGTGAATCTTGAACTGACACCTAAGTTTCTTGTACCTTAGCTAACATCACTTCAACCACCTAAATGAGATCAAGCTAGTGCACATAAGGGTCAGGGTACATAGATTTGAAATTAGAGAGGATCCTTGAGGCATTCTCAGAAACTTCATCAGTTCACCATCATATTACCAAAGTGTCACTCATCTTAGGTGTCGCCTTCGAGGTCATCATTACATGGGGTAGGCATTCATCACCACTACATTTACTTGAGCAGTTTATAAGGTAGGCAACTCCAATGGTCCTTGCCATTGCCTTAGTCGAAGAGCTTGAGTTGTGATTCTAGCATAAAGAAGCCTTTCTTTATTTGCTCCACTTTGAAAGGTAAGGGATCTCTAATACTTGCGTAAAACTGACAATTAACCTGTTTGTTAATAGTCCACAACTACTAATGGTTACCCACAATCATTGAGGACTACCTTGACATTGTCATCAGACAGATGTGCCATAGGAGAGAATGTAAGGATTTGAGGTCTAATCTAGACATGGGGGGTCAGCATCACTCAATCCCTTGTTTAGGTTGATGACTACTTGTTACAACCCGAGCCATCACCTTAGTAAAGACTCGAATCGATTTCTTAAACTATTAATATTTGGTCATCTAACATATAAACATAAACTAACATTCACATGCACAACGTATCACATCATATAGATCGCAATAAAGTAGTAACTAAACTAAAAACTATCAAAGAAAATAAATCATAGCCATTATTATACACGAGTACACAACTAAAGAAGTAGAACTAAAGGTACTTGTGGTGATCTGACACCTTACAACATCGGGTCACGGATTGCCACAGATGGTATTAGAGCTTATTGTCCCACTAAACATGAGAAAGAAAGAAGCAACCTGAATCGAATGAACACTCATGTGTGGCCAACCTGCTTATGAGTGAACTAACTAAGGTACTTTTCTCTAATCAAGAACCTTGATTCCCTAAAGCCTGGTCAAGGATCTTTAGCCCTTTATGTTATACCTATTAGAGATCTTTTGCGTTGAGATGATAGAACAAGCATTGAGACTTCCTTAAAGTAATACCTTATAAAATCATTTGATTTAAAAGGGAAATCAATCATCCTATTAGTAGTTCCACTTATAATCTTTGATGGGTAAGGTGGGGAAGGCATTCGTAAAACCTAAGTAATCCAAAGTGATTACATTATTGGATTCATTAGATAGAGAAGTTAAGGATTCAATTGGATACTATAGTTCTCTTGTTATATTTCAGTTGATTGGGTTAATAGATCTCTGGTGGGAGGCTATGAGAGTAATCGTGGATCTTGTTAATTGGGAGGAGTTTTTTAGACTCTTCTGTAATCAATAATACTTGTAGTTGTGGATGGATCAGAAAAAAGGAGTTCATGGAGCTTAGGCAAGGGAGCATGCCCATCAACGAATATAAGATCAAGTTTAATGAATTATCATGCTTCGCCCCTGGCTTGGTGACTGCTTAAAAGGATCGACATAGTGGAAGTTGTACTAGGGTTGTGGTCGAGTGTTAGGGAGACTATAGTTGCCATGCATCCAAAGACTCTTGCTGATGCCATAGAAAGTGATACAATTTTGGAAAGGGAACAGGAGAATACATGCAGAATCCAGGAATTTTGCCAAGGCAGACGAGTGGCTTATAACGACAAGATGCAAAAGAGGCAAGACAAGCATTATTATCCAGGATATACCACTTCTACGCAATCTCAGCATACTCAGACTAAAGGTTAAACCATAGCCAATGCGGCATCTGGGCCACCATACTATGCAAATGCATGGGGAAAGTAGAATAACAAAGGAAACCCCAGGTATCAATGCAACTAGAACTACCAATGCTAGCAGCCAACTCTGAGCACAACATCTTCCAGTGCACTCTGACCCATAGGAGAAGTCTTCACACTATCAATGAAGGATGCATAGGCTTCACCCTCTGTTGTGTAAGGAAGTAGGTTATTTTTCGCTCTTCTTGGAATTTCACAGTTCGAGTTTGTGGGCAAGTAGAATGGTAGTGCTATACTTTATATATTGCTCATTCAAGATGCATGACTTCTACATGGGGGTTGTAGTGGTTACATAGCCTATGTTACAATGGCCATTGCTTAGGAGGGAAGGAAATAATTGACTTATGTACTGATTATTCAGGAATTTGAGGACGTATTCCTTGATCTTCCTAGACTCTGTCCAAGTCGAGAGATCAAGTTTGAGACCTCTATGATTATAGGTACTAATCCTATCTTTATTACCCTCTATAGAATGGCACAACGAGAATTAAGGGAACTAAAGGCTTAATTATAGGAATTGGCAAAGAAAGGATTCACTTGATCGAGTACATCACCATGGGGTGCACTAGTGCTATTGTGAAGAAGAAAGATGGGACCTTACGGCTGCGCATTGGCTAATGTCAATTGAACAAGGTCACCATCAATAATAGGTACCCATTGCTTAGGATTGACAACTTGTTTGATCAGCTTCAGGGTGCCACAATGTTCTTAAAGATTGATTTGAGATCGGGATACCATTGGCTAAAGATTAATGACGATGATTTTTCAAAGATGACATTCCAAACGAGATATGGCCATTACAAATTCTTAGTGATGTCATTTGAATTAACGAATGCCCCTGCAACATTCATGGATCGGATGAATAGATTCTTCAAGCCATACTTGGGACGGTTTGTAGTGGTCTCCCTTGATGATGTCCAGGTGTACTATAAGAATGAAGCCCAACATAAATATCACCTTCATATTGTGTTGGACATCTTGTGCAAATTGTTTGCCAAATTCAACAAATGTGGGTTTTGGTTGAAGGAAGTGTCCTTCTTAGGACACATCGTGTCCAATGTTGGCAATTTTGTAGACTGATGAGAACCTCATCATGAGCCATAACTAGCTCATTTTGACCTAATACAAAGGATAAAAGCTCCTACATAACTTAGCAAAGGGCTTAATTGAGGAATAAGTGTTCTGAGAAGAAAACATGAAATAAAGGTTAAAAATTGCAATTTCACCGTTGCAGTACATAAACAGAATTTCTCAGAGACCGAACATATGTCAAATGATCTAAATAAGATAAAAAGTGGGTTGAATCAATCAGAAATGGCTTCATGAGCAATTTAAGAATTAAATGACATTCTGTAACCCTAAAACAAACCTACTTCAATTCACGAGGTTCGAGGCAAAGTAAAAATAAAATAAATCCTCTAAAATTCATATAAAAATAATCTCTAGGGTTTAGAACCTTCAATTTGGCCTTGGGAACCCATTTTGACCTACATTGAGAACTATGTCCAATTAACAACTTAATTTGGGTTTTTACGTAATTTGACCAGTCAAACAAGGTTTAATCTAGAAATAAAATTCACCATCCGAATCCTTAGGTTCTAATTAGTCATGTATAAAAACTTGAGCCTAAGAAGAAACCTTCTTGACCAACTTTACACTTTGGTCCTCATATATTTACTTTTTGGCCCTCAACTTTTGAACCCTCACATTTTGGCCCCTAACTCTCCTTCGTTCCTTGCGTTTAGGTCCCTCCTGCAAAACCTGAGCAGCACCATGCTTCGGCAACCTTGCGCGGAGCATGGCGCCGCGCAGGGTAAGGGGGGGGCCTGCCAAGTCAAATAGGGGTGCCCTACGTCGTCAGCCGTCGCAGGAGCACCCCCCTGAGTGCTGCAACCACCCATACCGGCCGTACGAACGCACGGACGGTATGGGTCTCCTTCCTCCGGCGTCCTTCGGCGAGGGAGGCACGTCGCCTCCCTCCGCTCTCCTCTCCGTCTCTACCTCTATAAAAACCCCACAAGCTCTGCCGTTCTCCTGAGCTCGGATCTGACGGAGATACCCCCTCACTTCCTCTCTTCCCACTCCGACAGACGCCCCCTTGCTCCGGCAGTTTCTCCTCCTCCTCCTCGTCGCTCTGCTGCAATATCAGCAGCAGAGCCACCTCCCTGATCTTCCTCCGCGTCTCGCAATACCAGCGCGCACTGCCTCTGCCCCGTCGTCGCCGCCGTCCTCCCCCACTGGGCACCTTCTTCTCCGGCGACAGCAGGTACAGCCGTCCGCCTCCTCGCCCCCTTCGTTCCTTTAGTTAGGTTAGAACTACTTCCCTGCCTCCTCTCTCTGTTTTCCCCCTGCTATTTTTATCTAATTACCCCTCGACCGCGCCTAATCACCCTCACCTTCTCCACCTCCGGCCACACTCCGGCGACCCGCTCCCATCACTCCAGCAACCCACACGGCTCGTCGACCACCACAGAACCTTCGCCTCCTCACCCTGATCATCCTCTGCCCTTCCACTTCCCCCAAATCGCCCTCTGCAACTCCACTGAACACATCCATTTCCCAACCCGCAGTTTGACCTAGGGCGGCCCTTAGGCTCCGCCCCGCCACCTGCAGACCCTCCGACCACCTTCGCCGTGCGCCTCTCGGCCTAATTAGATACGCGGAGGACCTTCGCCGTGCCACGGCGAAGGTCCTCCGCGTATCTAATTAGGCCGAGAGGCCCTTTCTCTGTAAACAGGAACTTCGCTCGCCGCCGCCATTGCTGAGGTGAAGAAGCTCCTTCGACCTGCTGCTCCAGGCACGCCACGCCCAGATCAGGCTCCCAGGCTACGTGGGGTGTCTTCGCGAAGTGCCAGGCTGCAGTTGAGGCAAAACCCTCGCGCGAAGCCCTCGCACGAAGCCTCGACTGCCGCTGCTTCCTCCGCGCAGGCATCCAAATTGGGGTGGGACATTTAGTCCCACCTCGGAAACCCACTGAGGAGAACGGGTGCTTAAAGGCAAAAAGTGCCTTAAGCTGTTCACCTCAGATCACGGGGTGAGGTCCCCTGCACCCTTTCGATTACCCGGCCTCGTCCGCGCTCACGCCCCGCGGACCTGGCCCGACCCGATTAGCCCGACCTGCACTCCTCGCCCACCACCGCACGACAGTGGGCATGGACCCGGGCGCGACCCGCGTACCCGATTAACCGGTTGCCTTGGGAGAGCTTTCCCAAGAGCGAATTCTGAGAGAGAGACGCGGGGGGATGGTAGAGTAGGTTTTTCCCTCTGATCGAACTTTGAGTGTGCAGGCACAGGTGAAGAAGAGGAAGCAGACTCGCAAGAGAAGAGAAGGAAAAAGAAGAAGAAGAAAGCCACAGAGGAAAGAAGAAAAGACGCACTGTAGTAGCAGCCACTTAAGTCTTCTGATTGAGAAATCAGATGACGCTCTGAAGGCAAAGAAGGAGAAGAAAAGAGAACAGGACCGCAAGGAAAAGAAAGAGACGGACAGAAAGAAGAAGAACACAGGAAGAACAAAAGAAAGAAGATTCAAGAGCAAAAGAGAAGAGAAAAGAAGACAGACGAGAAAGAAGAAGGAGAAGCCAACAAATTCTCTCTCTCTCTCTCTCTTTATTTTTGTAATAGAAATACTGTACTTCTAGAATACAACTTGTCCCTGAGTTCGACCTCGGGAGAACTTTATTTTTCGAGTAAAAAAATATCTGTAATGATGGCAATAACTAGCTGTACTACAATGCTATTTCTTTAACAAAACCTAGTCATAAGTTATCGGCCATCCATCACTTGGCGCCGTTGCCGGGGAGCAACGGCTATTCTAGAAGCTTTGAATTTCTTTTTAACAATTGCTAATCTTTTTCTCTCTCTTATGTGCAGGTAAAGGAAGAAAGATAGACGCAGCCGCTCCAAGGACATGTAACCTCCTATTAAAACCCTAAAAATTCAAAGAGGAAAAACAAGGAGAAAGACAAAGAAAAACTAGGAGTAACCTGTCTTTCATAGTAATAGCTGCATGTTCTCAGAACCACTATTCCTGCACATAATTTTAAAAGGGTAATTAAGGGCTAACACATCCTTGCTTGAGCCCTAATTACCCAAACAAGGAGTTAAATGGACCAAGTAGAGCCAACATAAGATTCAACATTAGGGTTTTAGAGACACACTACTTAAATCAAGAATGGAGAAAATCCAAAAGAAGTGTGCCTAAACCATTGATTGAACATACTTATTCAGAGAAACCCTAAACAATTGGCTCTCTAAACACTTGAACCCAAAAAGAAAGGACCCAAAAGCTCTCAAAAGAACAAGAGGTAAAGTTGACCCCTTGGGTCAACCAACCTTAAAATTAGGTCACTCTTTGCACTTAAAAGACTAAAGTTCAAGTGGAACCTTAAGCACCTTGATCTTAAAGTAAAAAATTGGTAGACTTAAGAGGTCAAGGTCCCCATTCTGGTCTACCTAGAACCGCAGTGACAAGAGAGGTCGGGTGGGGGAAACCCTGTAACCCGTGGGGACGCTCTACCGTGTAGGGGTCTTCGCGGGACTCACCCTCTCTTGCTGCCCAGGTAATTCTCAGGTGGACAATCTTTCTGATCAAGGGGTCCATCTGCCCTGAACCTCTATAGTCACCCAACATTTTGGGTGTCTTGATTGGGTCCAGCACATGCTTATCTCATCCAGTCCTTCAGTATTTTGCAGGAGGTCCTTGAAACCTCCTTTAGAAATTCCCCCCCCCTCGAGGCTGAGCCTCACTGCCCTTACTTGTGCAACAAACACTCCACACAGCCCTTTTCCTCTGATTCTGAACAACATCCCCTTCTTCCATCTTGATTCAAATTTCGATTCTATATCTTGATTCCACCACTTGATTCAAAGATGCAGCCATACCATTTAAGACTACCTTTCAAAAAACCTGAATATCTGAGATCCATGAAAGATAAGATGATTGAGGATGCCTTTGAATTCTATGAAATCAAATGTAAACCCTCAACACCAATAGAAAACATTCAGGTTGATGTCCCAACAACCATAGCTTTCATCATAAACTGTGCCCAAATTCTATTGACTGAAATTTCAAAAGGATCAACCCGAAATATGCTCATGACAGGATACATTGAGATAGAAAAATTTCACCAATCTGAATACCTTCAATGCTTGACAAATCCTGTACTTTGGGAACAACACCAAGATGACCTTATAAAACGGGTAGAAATGATGAGATCACTAGAACAAATTATCAACCAGAAATACCCGTATATACCAGAAACAGAGGAGGAACCATCTTGGAACAGTATTAAGGAATAATCCAGTTTCCCAGATCTCGGGACTAAGGCACAAAGTGGTTGTAGAATCCCAACCCACATAGAAGACAACATTGAATTAGGTTGGGATATTGCAGGAGAACACAATGATGAGCTGAACTTAGAACATGAATTGCCAAGTTTAGAGTTCCAAAACTCCTGCAACAATGAGATCAGAACTGAACCTTTTGAGGGTATAAATTCCGCCCCTTATTCTGATAAGGTGGCCCTCGAAGGTTATTCAGACTTAGGTTCTAGTAACTCTACCCACATCCTAAGCCTAGAACCTAGATCTAAAACTTATTGGGAAGATTATGAGGCCCCTTATGAGAAAGATCAAATTTTTGCATAATATGATTCCGAGCCTCTATTTGATGAATGTCCCTCTCCAACATCCTTAGGAAATCTGATCGATTTTTCAGAAAACATGCCAATTTATGATACAGAAACTGAGGAGTTGGATGAGCAGGGTTTTAATTGGGTCTATCCTACCAGCTTGGAGCTTGAGCCTAGACAGAATACCTTTTCGAGCCCAGAATTGACATATAGGCTAGACCCCAGTCAGGCTGCTGATTCCACATCTGATGATTTTTGCTGTAGTGGAATTCATGATCATGAATCTCATTTTCGCCAACTCTCCGACAATTTCAGATCTGACTATAATTGCGGAGAGACTCTCCTTCCTGAACACACCAAGCCTATTTACGACCTCAGTCCACGTGACTCATTCTCTGACTCCGACTCTGAGGTCCTGGTTCCCGAGATCACTGATAACACAGAATCATTCCTTTTCGATCCTCAGGAACCAAAAACAGAAAATGCCAAGAGTGCTTTCAACCCAGAATCCAAATTTTTTCTCGAATCAGATTTCTTTCATCCTACAGACACTCTTCCGGCATTTGATAGTTACCCAGAGGACTCTCTACAGGAAACCACCTATCATCCGTTTCTAGAAGAGCCCTCGTACACAATGGCCACCTCGTCCGCACACACAGAACGGATCAAAACCTCTTCCCAACCCCGACCCGCAACCGGACTCAATTTCTATTCAGATTCACCTCTCGCCGAGCCGATTGCATTTCCACATCGGGTTTGGAACACTGATCAGACTACATACCATGCTCCATCATTCTCTGATCACCTCTATAGGGTTCCCGCGTCACTCATTGATTATTCTACAGGTCCCTATTCTAACCAGGCTGATTCGACTCAGCCAAACCCTGTATTCACACTTCCATATCCATCTGAGTCACATTGCATATGGTGGGTTCCACACCTTTTGATCTTCATCTATCAACCCACCAGATTGATTGGGTTTGGGCTGCACATCAGCCTGTTGATCTGAACAAGCACCTGGTTGGACCAACCAGGCTCTTAGTCAAGGTGCTTGTTATATTAAACTCTGCTGATTTGACCATCCCCTCTCTACTCCATTTTCCCGCTTGGCTGAAGGCATCAAATTTAGCGCTCAACGGGAGGCATCCCGTCATTCTCTTTGAAAACCTGAAACCTTTTCTAACACTTTTGTGCACTTAACGTTCACCCTTGTAGACAGCCAACCCCACCACAGATGCCTGCATCTGGGATTAGAAATCGTCCGCAAATTCATCCCGACCCATTCACTCATCCAAACATCTGTCATAAGGAATGAACTAAGTAAATAAAAACCCCCTAGGTCACAATGAGGACATTGCGAATCTTAGGCATGGGGGGGTATGAAAGTGCAAAACTTTAAGAAAAGGTTTAAACAAAAAATTCACATATGCCAAAAATACCATAAAAATTAAAAATTTTTTTGAAAAAGATAATAAAATGAGAGGAGGAATTTTGGGATGTGGGAGGAGAAAAAGAAACAAAATGAAAAAAGGAGCACAAATATGAAAGAAAAAAGTGATAGTCATTAGTAAGAAACTAAGGAATTGACCTAAGTTCTAGACCTCATTCAAGAAAAGAATTGAAAAGTGCACAAAGGGATTAGTAAGAACGCAAACCTTAGGCATTCTTGGATAGACTCTTAGTACCCATTAAGATCTGGACACTCCTAAAGAGGTTGAGGAAAATGAAAAGCTGAAGTATTAGGTCTAAGGCTTATGGAGTATTTGACCTCATTAACTAACTTTTGGTCTACGGGACTCAGTAACATAAGCACCCTAACCTCACACACAGCCTGGTTCAGTAAGCGTAAAAATCAAAATCACGCAGAAGCGTCGAAAAATTCTGAAAAGTACACCTAGAGTAGGAGTGGCCGATCAACACAAGTTAATTTAGAGGAGCTCCCAGTGCGGAGAGGCGGGAAATCCCCTCGAAGACTCGTAACAAAATATCATCTCCTCGGTGCTTGTCTCTTAGGATATTTACATATCCTACTGGGGGCATGTAAGCACTCTGCTGGTTCAGATTCCATGGATGGCATTATCACGAAGTGTCAATTGCCAGGGTCTGGACTCGGCCACGGAACACCATGGATGGGATTATCTCGAAATCTCAATAGCCAGGGTTTCGGGGGTTGCCATGGGCGGTGCTATCTCGAAGCATCGATTGCCAGGAACCCTTGAGGATTGATGATGGGGGCAAGGAATCTGATACAGACCGTGTTGAAAAGCCAATCCTAAGCTAGAATTAAAAAGAAAAAGAGAGAGAAAACTCTCCAAATAGAAAAATCTTCTCTCTCTCTCTCTTACAAAACGCACTGCGAATTGAGCCAGGGCTAAAATCATCTCAAGCATGGGTGCTTTAACCACAAAGTCCAATAGACCTTAGGTTAGTTCTTGTAGGCCTTAAAAACCTTTGCCAAAGACTGAGGCTGAGGCTAGACAGATTTGGATCTTGATTGGTACTAGAGTACCTTTTAGGTCTATGGTCAGCATTCTAACCTAATCTAAGTTCAAATGAAAAAGCACTTATCTGAAGCTATTAAGAACTTCATGGTCTAGAACAAGGGTTGAAACCTTAAGTTTTTGCTAAGGGACTAGCAAAAGCTAGGCATGGGGGTATGATGAGAACCTCATCATGAGTCATAACTAGCTCATTTTGACCTAATACAAAGGATAAAAGCTCTTACATAACTTAGCAAAGGGCTTAATTGAGGAATAAGTGTTCTGAGAAGAAAATATGAAATAAAGGTTAAAAACTGCAATTTCACCATTGCAGTACATAAACGGAATTTCTCAGAGACCGAACATAGGTCAAATGATCTAAATAAGATAAAAAGTGGGTTGAATCAATCAGAAATGGCTTCATGAGCAATTTAAGAATTAAATGACATTCTGTAATCCTAAAATAAACCCACTTCAATTCACGAGGTTCGAGGCAAAGTAAAAATGGAATAAACCCTCTAAAATTCATATAAAAATAATCTTTAGAGTTTAGAACCTTCAATTTGGCCTTGGGAACCCATTTTGACCTACATTGAGAACTATGCCCAATTAACAACTTAATTTAGGTTTTTGCGTAATTTGATCGGTCAAACAAGGTTTAATCTAGAAATAAAATTCACCATCCGAATCCTTAGGTTCTAATTAGTCATGTATAAAAACTTGAGCCTAAGAAGAAACCTTCTTGACCAACTTTACACTTTGGTCCTCATATATTTACTTTTTGGCCCTTAACTTTTGAACCCTCACATTTTGGCCCCTAACTCTCCTTTGTTCCTTGCGTTTAGGTCCCTCCTGCAAAACCTGAGCAGCACCATGCTTCGGTGACCTTGCGCGGAGCATGGCGCCGTGCAGGGTAGGGGGGGCCTGCCAAGTCAAATGGGGGTGCCCTGCGTCGTCAGCCGTCGCAGGAGCACCCCCCTGAGTGCTGCAACCACCCATACCGGCCGTACGAATGCACGGACGGTATGGGTCTCCTTCCTTCGGCGTCCTCCGGCAAGGGAGGCACATCGCCTCCCTCCGCCCTCCTCTCCGTCTTTACCTCTATAAAAACCCCACAAGCTCTGCCGTTCTCCTGAGCTCGGATCTGACGGAGATACCCCCTCACTTCCTCTCTTCCCACTCCGACAGACTTCCCCTTGCTCCAGCAGTTTCTCCTCCTCCTCCTCGTCGCTTTGCTGCAATACCAGCAGCAGAGCCACCTCCCTGATCTTCCTCCGCGTCGCGCAATACCAGCGCGCGCTGCCTCTGCCCCGTCGTCGCCGCCGTCCTCCCCCACTGGGCACCTTCTTCTCCGGCGACAGCAGGTACAGCCGTCCGCCTCCTCGCCCCCTTCGTCCCTTTAGTTAGGTTAGAACTACTTCCCTACCTCCTCTCTCTCTTTTCCCCCTGCTATTTTTATCTAATTACCCCTCGACCGCGCCTAATCACCCTCACCTTCTCCACCTCCGGCCACACTCTGGCGACCCGCTCCCATCACTCCAGCAACCCACACGGCTCGCCGACCACCGCAGAACCTTCGCCTCCTCACCCTGATCATCCTCCGCCCTTCCACTTCCCCCAAATCGCCCTCTGCAACTCCACCGGACACACCCATTTCCCAACCCGCAGTTTGACCTAGGGCGGCCCTTAGGCTCCGCCCCGCCACCTGCAGACCCTCCGACCACCTTCGCCGTGCCACGGCGAAGGTCCTCCACGTATCTAATTAGGCCGAGAGGCCCTTTCTCTATAAACAGGAACTTCGCTCGCCGCCGCCATTGCTGAGGTGAAGAAGCTCCTTCGACTTGCTGCTCCAGGCACGCCACGCCCAGATCAGGCTCCCAGGCTGCGTGGGATGTCTTCGCGAAGTGCCAGGCTGTAGTTGAGGCGAACCCCTCGCGCGAAGCCCTCGCACGAAGCCTCGACTGCCGCTGCTTCCTCTGCGCAGGCATCCAAATTGGGGTGGGACATTTAGTCCCACCTCGGAAACCCACTGAGGCGAACGGGCGCTTAAAGGCAAAAAGTGCCTTAAGCTGTTCGCCTCAGATCACGGGGTGAGGTCCCCTTCACCCTTCCGATTACTCGGCCTTGTCCGCGCTCACACCCCGCTGACCTGGCCCGACCCGATTAGCCCGACCTGCACTCCTCGCCCACCACCTCACGACGGTGGGCCTGGACCCGGGCGCGACCCGCGTACCCGATTAACCGGTTGCCGTGGGAGAGCTTTCCTAAGAGCGAATTCTGAGAGAGAGACGCGGGGGGATGGTAGAGTAGGTTTTGCCCTCTGATCGAACTTTGAGTGTGCAGGCACAGGTGAAGAAGAGGAAGCAGACCCGCAAGAGAAGAGAAGGAAAAAGAAGAAGAAGAAAGCCACAGAGGAAAGAAGAAAAGATGCACTGTAGCAGCAGCCACTTAAGTTGTCTGATTGAGAAATCAGACGACGCTCTGAAGGCAAAGAAGGAGAAGAAAAGAGAACAGGACCGCAAGGAAAAGAAAGACAATCAGACGACGCTCTGAAGGCAAAGAAGGAGAAGAAAAGAGAACAGGACCGCAAGGAAAAGAAAGAGACGAACAGAAAGAAGAAGAACACAGGAAGAACAAAAGAAAGAAGATTCAAGAGCAAAAGAGAAGAGAAAAGAAGACAGACGAGAAAGAAGAAGGAGAAGCCAACAAATTCTCTCTCTCTCTCTTTATTTTTGTAATAGAAATACTGTACTTCTAGAATACAACTTGCTCCCTGAGTTCGACCTCGGGAGAACTTTATTTTCCGAGTAAAAAAATATCTGTAATGATGGCAATAACTAGCTGTACTACAACGCTATTTCTTTAACAAAACCTAGTCATAAGTTATCACCAACTCATCATAGACCCAGCAAAGGAAAAGGTAGTTCAGAAGTGGGATAGACTTACAACAATGATAGAGATGTGTACTTTCCTCAGTTTGGCAGGATATTACTGGAGGTTTATTAGGAGCTTCTCATAGATTACTTTACCACTCACTCGATTGACCTAGAAGAAGGCACCATATGTTTGGACCAAAAAGTGCGAGGCTAGCTTCTGTCTTGGCCATCCCATCTCTAGGTAGAAGTTTGTTGTGTATATGGATGCATCGCACCAGGGATTGGGCTGCATACTGATGCAGCAAGGACATGTGGTGGCATACGTGTCACGACAGCTAAGGCCTCATGAGTGGCAATACCCGACTCATGACCTAGAGTTAGTAGCTATCATTCATGCTTTAAAGACCTGGAGGCACCACCTATATGGAGAAACCTTCGAGATTCATACAGATCCAAAGAGCCTGAAGTAGTTATTTGATCAGAAGGAATTGAGTATCAGGTAATGGCGATGGGTGGATCTATTGAAGGATTATTGAATGGATCGAAACACGATTTAAAAAGATGTGAGTTTTATGTCGTTGCAACATGTAATGAAGTTCAACTTTTAAATATTTTACCGGCTTATGTAGTGGCAAGTCAAGTCGATTCACGAGGAGGCAAGGTGTTGATTTAAAAACCCAATGTTTAATGCCTTGTTTCTTTTTGATATTTTGGTTTTGTGTTTTGTTTGTCTTTTTGATAAGAAGAAAATAAAATGCAAATCAATTTTTTGGTGGCAAGAGATAATATCAACTACTTCCAACTAACTAACAAAGTTAAAGAATATGAAGATGGCTTGGCAATTGAACTCACAAGCACCACGATAGGTGGCTTGTAATCAACTACCAAGCAAATTCACACGATTAACAAAATCAAAGATGAGATAGAAATGTAACTTTCATTGCCATAATATTCCAAATTCAACAAAAAGAAGCTTAACCTAAAAAGTTCAAAAAAGCAAAAGATTACAAACTATCAAAAACATGTAAGAAACTAAAAGAGAAGAAAGCTTAGGAAAAGAGATGCTCTGATGATGGTGTAGATGATGATGGTCCTCCTCTTCTCCTTGGTGCAGAAACGAGCTTCCTCCAAGAGGGTGACGTGCTCTTCCCTGCTCCTCGGTGTGGAAGAGGAAGAACTTCAGCCAAATTTCCTCCAAGATGGTGGCATGGGATGACGGTGGTGGAATGAAATGGTAGTGGATTGGCAATTACAGGGTGGTGGAGTGACTCCCTCTCAATGCCTAAAATTTGGAGTGCTCGAGAGATGGGATTGCTAAAGATGGTTTGGAAGGATGGAATGGATGGCCTTATATAGAGGTGGAGAGGGGTAAAAAGGGAAGGAGGGAGGGGTGTGCCAACAATTATGGTTATTGGTAGATGTGTTAAGATTAATGATGAAGTCTTAAGATTGGGTTGAGTGGCTATTAATTGGTGGTGGGATCTAGGTGTGGTGAAATGTGCATCCATAATGAGGGTGGCTTTGTTGGAATTGGGAAGAGGGACTTAAATGTGTCATGGAGGTTGTGCAAAGGTGGCTCTAGGTGGAGTAGAGCTGGAGCTTAATAAATGAAGTGGAGGAGCTCGTTTATTGTTGATGCAAGATAGTTTTTTTGCTTTGTTGAGATGGAGCCTGGGGTCTGTGAAGCTTCTGAGTTCAAATCTCTAGCTCAATTTCTTCAATTCTTCTTTCTTCTTCTCTCTTTTTCTCAACTTTCAATCCTATGGTCACCAAATATCATTAATCAGTGTAGATCATAGAAAGTATGAAAAATTGGATGCATGCCTATCTAAAATGCAAAACATCTAAATGTATGTTGTATGAACATGCTTCTAACCTAATTGGCTCAGAAACCTAGCAAAGTATTTTCATGGGCAATAGAAAATGTGGTTTGATAAATTATGATTGCACTATTATGTATTAGCCTAGGAGAGGTAAGTTAGTGGCAAATTCCTTGAGTCATAAATTGCCGGTAGTGTTGGCCAGCTTGCTATCCTTAGAGTGGCATATGTTGATAGAGATTGGTCAATGGAAGCCTCGTGTGTGACATGGACATGTTGGTGCTCTTACCACTTCCAAACAACTGAGGCCAGAGTTATGGGATCTTGTTATTAGGGCACAGATGGAAGACCTGGTATTATAGGAGATATGGGATAAAGTACTAACTGGAGAGTTGAGTGAGTTCACATTTGAGGACGGGATTCTCATATTATGAGGCAAATTATGTGTTTCAGGAAATGTAGAGTTACATAGAGAATTGCTATCTGAAACCCACCATACTAGGTTAACTATTCACCCAGGGAACACAGATGTATCAAGATTTGAAAATCATTTTTGGTGGCATGCGATGAAGAAGGATATCGACGAGCATGATAAGCTATGCTTCATTTGTCAGTAAGTTAAGATTGAGCACCAAATGACCTATACTATTCCCAAGTTGGCAACCCTTTATATCAAAGAGATAGTGTGCCTGCATGGCATGCCATAAGGTGTTGGATCACCAAAATACTACCACGGAACTAGAAGGAGGCACTATGACATCTACCATGATTATGGTACTGCACTCAGACCGTCATAGTCAACTCCTATAGCCATAGGATCTGGCAGTAACTAGACAAGACCTTAGTACAAAGTCCACAGGAAACATCTGCAAATGCTAAGTAGATTAGCAGAAATAGTGAGAAGAGAAAAAAACTAAAGTAACTATGGAAAATAAGGAAAATAGGTACTATTTTCAATTATTATGATTTTCCATTTATTAATCCCATTTTTTTGTGCCTTCCATATTTTGGTTACTAACATGCCTAAATCAATTCTTTTCAAAAAAAAAAAAAAGCCCAAATCAATTTCCTCGGAAGGCTTGAGATCTTCTATAGTATTCTAAACAATAGAGTTGATATAGTATGACCCCATGGCCAAGAGGATGGCCTGTACCTACTCTACTACTTAGTTAACCACCTTAGGGTCCCAGTCTAGGTGAAGTGGTGACTACGACTTGTGTGATACACATGCAGGGAGTTAACCTAATATAGTACATCCCCTTGGTTAAGAGGATGGCCTGCACCTACTCTACTATTTAGTTAATCACCTCAGGGCCCTAGCTTAGGGGACATGATGATTACGACTTTTGTGATATGCTTAGCGCATAATTCACGTTTTAAAAGTTAATTAGTTGTAGTATAGTGCGAAAACACGTCGACAAATAAATTTATAAAACTCCGGTGAGTACCGGGTCATTCGCAGGGAGGCAATCTCGATTTTTGCAGAAGCATTTTAATAAAACTAATTCTAACTACATATATATGTATATATGTATAAAGCAGATATCCAGAGAATCAGAATTTTATTGTAATTAGATAAAGTTTTTCACAATAGAAAATGCTAATAGAGACAGACAGACAGATAGATAGATAGATAGAGAGAGAGAGAGAGAAGAAAGTAGCAGAGAGACGACGTCGCTTGTGAGATGCTTGTGGGAGGTGCGGCAGCACCTCAGATCCAGAGCGTCGGGATGAATGTCAGATCGGAGTTGTAGAGGGACAGAGAGTTGCAGAGAAGGTGGAAGAGTTGTATCTAGAGTTGATGGGATAAAGATATGCTTCAACTGGGGGGCCCTAGGCCTTCTTTTATATCTTTTTTGGATGGAAAAAAGGGTATTTTAGCCCTTAATCTCGTGTAACAACTCCTGTTTGATCAGATCCGTTGACTGGGAGATCAACAGATTAGATCTAGCCTCAAAAAACCTTCACATTCGCCTCCATCGTGCGGATTTAATCCCTGGCTGACACGTGGCACCCGCTGCGCCCTTGGATTGCAATCGCATGGCCCCGCTTCCTCCTTGTGCACACTCGCTGCAACAACCTCTCTCTGTGCGAGATTGGACGGCTCGAGCGCGCTTGCCTCGCCTTCCTGATCTCGCAAAATGCATGGGATTGTGCATCCACCTGTGATGCTCTTTGATCGCACCACGTGGTTATGCCTCCGCCCTCCGATTGCGCAATTGCACCCGTGCCCGCACAGCCAACGTCGCTTCAATTTCGTGCAACACACTGCTCGAACACGAAATTACGTGCTTCCACGCATGCGCGTGAGCCAACGCTTTGCGTGAACCTTCTGTTATATGCACTTGTTTGTTTCTATTTATACTTATCTAATTGGACGGGCAATGTGGCGTGCTCGTGGCTCTTGGATGAAGAAACAGCGGCCCACAATGTGCGACGCAGACTTCCTAGATGGGGTGGTGGTGAGGGAGTGGCTGTGATGGCGCCACGTGGTGCCATCATGGCCATCCATCTTCTTTTCCTTGTATCTAGTGATGTAGACCTTCGATCGAGTTGATTTTTGAATCGTTGGACTGCGATCATCGATCTGGATTCATCTGTGTAGTTAGATTCTTCATCTAAGGCTCAGATCTTTGTCCTCTGGCTTTATGATCTTGTTCTTTTATGGACTGCACAAGATGCCCTGGTTGTTTGATCGAGACAATTTCGAAAGCATTGGACTCCTATTGTCATTCTGATCAGATCTGTCCAGTTTGATCTGTCATCCATAGCTTCGAATCATCTGTGATTAAAATCATCTCTCTTTTAGGTCATAAAGTGACGATATTATCTATATGACTAATAAACTAGCTATTGAGCAAATTACGATGCCTATGAATACATTAATTCTAAGTTATGCTAGGTTCTAGCTTAATTCAGGTGATTTAGGTTGCATGATTGCTGTGCAATCATGATACACATGCGGGGAGTTACCCTACACTGTTACATGGCCAATAATCTCCACTATAGGGTATAAAAGTAAACAACACAAACTCCTTACAACAGTAACATATACCTACTACACCTAGCTACTCGGTTGACCAAACAACTTAACCAAAAGTTGCAAGGAGGCTAGCTCACTCCTTGAGGCAATTTCTAACTCTAACAAGTATGTCCGGTCATGCTGTTGATACCACATATAGCCGGTCATGCTATTGATACCATATATAGTCGCTCGTGTTGTTGACATTGGGCATGGGACTAACTTTCAAACTATCCTCACAAGTTCGAGCTTACTAACTAGTTTGCATTCACATTTTCCATCATTCCTTCAATTATATCAACTATTTTACCATATTACAAGATATAACAGACATGTTCTCATCTCTTTCTCTAATCTCAAATTTCTTAATCATGTAAATAAATTCATGATATTTTTGAATGTTAGTAAGGATCACCAAATCAATTATTTCATGATCATGTTTATATGCTTTGGCAACTAAGAAATAATAATAATAATAATAGCAATAACCCCACCACTTAGATTTTCAATACATGAGCTTGTATTCATTGATCCATTAAGATAGTTCATATCAAACCAAATTGTCAAGCAGTAATTATTATCAAATAATTGCAAATGATGATTAATTTTTCAAGTACCTGAATATGGACAAGCAACGTTTAGGGCAAGACTCTTATACTCAGCAAGAGGAAGGGTGTAACCAATATGACAGGGTATTTGATTAAACATGATTCCATTCATTCAATCATCAATCTCATATAAGAAAAGGGCGGGTACTTTGCCTAACATCACCGAGGTGTCACAGTGACTCTGAAAGATAGGTTGGATGCTTCTCGGGCTTCATGCACACTTTGGGTGTCGACTCTTTGCCAAACATGGGAGGCATAGGGTAAAAAATGCATTTATAAGAGTATCCAAGGGTAAAAACATAATTTACCACTTCTTTTACCACTTCTAATGTGTATTCAAAACTTACAATACCAAAGTTCGTCTTGAGATGATTCCAATGGCAGGTGGCTCATCGAAATCGAAGCATAATAGCCCACTAAACCAGAATGACAAGTTCTAATAAGACAAGAAGAACTATTTTGAATTATCATATCATAAACGTCGTCAAAATATACTTTTGATGGCACAATAATGTAGATTACAAAAATATGAATCCTACAATACCTTATTTACATGATTTGATGGTCAGAAAGGCCTAAAACTGCTTAAAAGAAAGCATAGGGTCTCTAAACCAACCTTGAACTGGTCTTAGACTGTCGGTTCACTTGAATGAGCACCCCCCAACATGTCCTCGCACATGCGTTGCACATGCTTTGCCTGTGCTCTCTTGCACGATCATTGTTTCCACATCGTTTGCACCCTCGTGTGTCTCATCTGCGCACCGCCACTACCACACACGAAACCTATACAGTTGTCATTCTCCTCCCTATGCACACTCCATGCGCACAACGCCACACATAACCTCTCTTTCTCTATTCTCTTTTTTCTTCTTCTCTCTCTCTTCTTCTCAAGATGTGTGCGGCTTGGGAGCGTGATCAATGACCCAAAAACCTAATTGGGGCTTTACATAGGCTATTAATTAAGGTTTGGGCAAAGTGGGGTCCCTAAATGTTGGAAATACCCCCTTGATTCTGGTTCAGCCCTGCCTTAATCCTATTCATCTTAATTTTGATGTAACTTGAGATACACACATTGGATTCATTCAAAAGAAGTACCGTTGGAAATCTTGCGACAAGAGGAATCTGACAATACCACATATGACCCCCTTTTAAGGAGGCTTGACTAAGGGTTGAATGAAAACATCTTTCTTTTGCATTTTACAAGACGTTCTGACTTGTCACAACCTTGATAGGTACCAATAGGTTCGAAAATATGCCAATGCCTATAAAACTACTTGGAACCCATATTTCAACAAAGATGACCCTCAACATTCCCAATTTTGGTTTACATGCACTTACGTTGCCATTAAACATGTTTTGTATGTAACTTTTGCTACACAATTCAAATTTTTACAAAATAGGAATCATTGGAAAACTGACGATGAAAGAAATCTAAAGATATCCTACATGGAACCTTCCAAGCAAATTTTACCTAAAGGTTGATCAGGTTTGACCAAAACTTGCATTTCTTCGTTTTGGGGTTACGCTAACCCGATGTGTGCTCAATAATCGTCAACGGGCTCATCTTGATAAGCTTAATCTATATTTGGACTCAAATATGGACTTTGGGCCATAACACAAGCTCACTTGGAAATTTTAAGAAAATGAATCTCCAATTGTACATAAGAGACATAGCCATCCCATAATCAAGGAGCCTATGATCTCACCTGATCAAGGTAAGGGCATCGGAAGGAAGAGATACCTCAAGTAATAGTCGAGACTGAGAAAAAATAGGGGTTGGTGAAATTATGAGGTGTTGAATGATCAGAACTTGAACGAAATGCAATTAAGAATCACTATATGAAAGAGGAGATAGGTCAGAGTATGCAGAAAATATCAACAAGGCATTACATCAATACACGGTTGACTACCCAGTCATTAAACGTGATATGAAACACTTGTAAGGCTTTCTCGAACCGTCTTTGACTAGTGGGGTGACCTTATTTTGATACTATCTGTGACGGCCTGAGCTGTCATAGGTTTGGGTTATGACAAGAACACATTTAACTAGTTGTTTTTCTTTTCCTCTTATAAAACCTTGCAAGTCACGTATTCACTTTAGGTTCTAACTATGATTCTAGTTCACTCCACTTGATTTAAGAACCCTCAACACTCATAAACAAGAGTACCCAAAGTGGACTAGGTGGAGCCTATATGTAGACCCATGTAAGTCCCTTGATCCCTTACATTGTCATCATCATTTGCACACCTCTTCTAGGGTGCTTGTGGACTACTTGGCATAGTAACTGCTATCATAACAAATAAAGTGACAAACATGTCTCAACTAATACCTCTAGAGTAATAGATAATAGTGGAGCCACTAGTGACACGATTAACATGGTTGGTTGCTCCACAGAACATAGGAGGTCTGCTTATTGCTTGGCATGCTAATCTCCTCGGTATCTATGGCATATGCCTCTACTTGCTTCTACTTGGCTTGCTAGTCCATCTAAGGGGGTATGACCTCTACTCTCACTATTGCTACTTGACCTACTAGCTTAGTGATGACTCTACAAATAATAACGTTAATTACATCAATTAGAGTCAATTTCGAGGGCGCATGTGCATGAATATCATATTATAATGGGTCAAGGAGAAATACATGCATATTGTGGTATTTCTGCATTAAGATTTCTTTAAATCAATGTTTAATGACCTTGTGCACAAGTCCATGTTGAAATAGGTCTCAGATGAACAATTGGACCATACGGATGGATCCGGATCGACGAACGGAGTCCAACGAACTCAAAATCACTTCGATTCGACCTCCGTGGCTCCCATAATAAGATAAAGAAGTTTTGGTCGTTAATCTGATGATCAACGGCCCAAAATTAGCCACGTGTCAAGCATCCGCGCGTCAGCAGTGGCCATAACTTCTCTTCATCACGAGCTCGCCAGATCGGGGGCCTTGGATGTGAATTTAACAACCACCAAGTGGCCACGTCGCTCGTAATCTCGACCCTACGATCACCATCAGATGGTTGCGAGCGCAAGAAGAGAAATGCAAGAACTTGACAAAGTAGCAAGGGTAGCACATTGGTCAACGCTTCAAACCACGACTGGCAAGCACGAGCTCGAGCCCTCGCGAGGGTCAAATCCATGGCACGCAAGCGGCGGGCGAAATTGGACCACCTAATCGAAGACGAACAGTGGAGATAGCAGCTACGTGGCACTCCCAAAATGCATGATTCACCCACATGCGATCCCACACTCTATCCCACTCGTGATCATACACACGGTTGGGAGGGGCGCGATCCTAAGCGCATGGTGAGGCACGATCTCAACCCTTGATTGCCCATCGAACGGTCAGTAATGCGAGCACATGGATAACGTGCAATGGTAGCTGCGTGCACGTGAGCACCGGTGGGCACATGAGCTAGTCTTTAGCAATGCTTGCAGCTAGGCTACAGCAACGTCCCTGCTGTCGTTAATTGTTCGATACCTGTTTTGGCCGCCTCTCCTCCTCTATAAAGAGGCCTACACCCCTCCATTCATGGGCATCTCTCTTCCTAGCTTCTACCAGGCATACTCCCATGTCTATAGAGCTCAAAGCAAGGTCCTGGAGTTGCCGAGCCACCGACGGAAGTCTCTCCACCATCGTGGTTGCCTTAACACCCCATTTTATCAATTAGTTTCTAGTCTTCTTTAGCTCATATTTTTGCACTTTATTCAAGCATGTCTCTATGATGTTTGCTAAATGATTCTTATAAGTAATCATTTCCCTTGTGTTTGCTATTCTTTTCGTGCATTTTGAATTGGGCTTCTATTTTATATGCTTGTGTTGCAATAGTTTTGCCTGGTACTTATCTTGTTGGATATAGAATTAAAACTCATATTCTACCACGGATTTTGACTCTCTCTCTCTCTTCTTTCTTCGCAAGCAAACAAAATAAAATACCTTGTGACATTAAGCGATTAATTGATCCGATTCCACGCCTCCCTGTGCTTGACACTTAAACTCACCATTCATATTCTTTTAAAATTGATGTCGTAAATGCATACTACAATGAATGAATTATCTTTACGCATTTTTCGACGTCACTTAGCTAGAGAGTAGGGGTCTATAAGATTGATCCAATTCAATTTTGACAATTTTTTGAATTGAAATGAATTTTCAATTCTCTATAAAACCCAACCCTGAAACTTAATGGTTCTCCTTGAGAACCAAACTCTTTTGTTGGGTTTGGAAGCTGGTTACAATCAATGTAATTTAGGGTGAACTAGTTTAAAGAAGGTTTAGATCCAAAGCAGCCAAATCAAAATAAAAAATGAATCCTCATACTTTTACTAAGATAATAGAACATCTTATTAAATGAATAGGTTGTTATTATTGAGTTTCTAGAATGATGAAATTTACATGAAGGATAAAAAATTAGGTGACCAATATAAAAACATTTTTAACTTTAAATTAATGTAGTAGAAAGACTGACCTCTATAGATGTATTCCAAAGATGCAACAAGGCTTCCAATGCAACATCATGAATACACACAATTAATATGTCAACCTGTTGGAACACATTAAAATTCTTTCGTGTTAAGACTACATATAACTTGATGCATTTGCATGGAGTGCTTGATGTAGTAGCCATTTTGGGAGCCTAATTGCATCAATCGAGATGCAATTGATATATAGTGACGTGTGAATTCATGTTGAAATCAATGACATTTGGTAGAGGTTTTTAGTCCCATACTAGAAATAGACAAACCTCTTGGTGGACATAAAAGGCTTCTATCTCACATGGCTTATGTAGCAAAGAGTGAGAGGTGGTGTTGGGAACCACGCACACGTGGGCGTGCCTCGCCATGGCCTGGCTCAGCTCAGGCTCGGGCTCAGGTGAGAATCAATTTGAAACTTGAAACTTGGACTCCTATGCTACAGATTTTTAATCACATTATTTTATCCTGGACTGGTCGATCAAAAGGTAAAATTGGTTGATCAATTATTTTTATCGATAAATGGGTCAAATTTGATTGATCAATTAGTTTGGTCAACTAATAAGTCAAGTTTGATTAATCAAATGATTTGATCGATCAATGGGACTAAATTAATCGATCAATTACTATATTTCCATAAAACATGAATTTCTATAAACGTCAGGTTGTGGGATCTATATGAAAGGTACGAGGGGGCTCTCATTTGACACATAGCAAGAGCAAAAAAGTTCTTCACTCTCTCTCTCCCTTTCTCTCGTTCTTATTTCCATTTCTCTTGGTGCACTCATTCGATCTAAGATTGGTAGATCAATCTCTAATCAAATTTGTCGATCTCGCATAACATGTTTGAGAGTGATCCGCGAGAGGTGTTTGATTGATCAATGATGTGTCGGAAATTTGTTGCGAAAAGATTTGAGTTTAGAAAACCCGTCGTTGTAGTGCAATTCACAAGAAAATCCATCAATCAGATAATTTTTTACGGAAACTCAAAATGAGTCTAGGGTCGAACACAGGGAAGCTACGTTGATTCAAAATCCGTAGTTATATATTTTTTTTAATTTTTGTTTATAAACGAGACATTCACAATGATCACTATTCTACTTGCAATATAAACACTAAAACTATAAAGAGATAGAGAGATAGAGAAAGAGCGAGAGTAAAATAATTTTTATACTAAAAATAATGTCATTACAGCTACAACTAGAAAGCAAGAAATCTAATCTAGAAAGCGAAGAGGAGAAGGGGGTGAGAAGTTATCCTCCTTGATGGCTGCTTAGAGGACGAGCTGGACGGACGTCACCTGGAAGAAGTAGAGTGAAGACGGAGGATAGATCCGGAAGAACCGAGGGAGAGGCAGGGTGTCAACGTTGCAGGATCCACTTCCAAAATGGGGGTGAGAAGATGGCTAGCGATAGCTTCGCGAAGTGGATGAGAGGTGGAAAAATTTGTATTTTTACTCTAGCGGAGCTTCCCATAGCTTGGGAGCACTAGAGTGAGCTTTAGAACTTGAGTTCTTAGATCTTAAAGAGGGAGAGAGATGATGGAAGGGACGATGAAAATGTGGAGGGCGTAGGGGGCTTTTTATAGGTGAGGTTTGAGGGCAAAAAGGACATTTTGAACTTTAAAATCATTAACTCAGAGTCTTTAGTGACAGATGTAGCCATTGCCGAAGCTAAGAGTCGGTGAAGATGCGTTGAGGGAGGAGGTGTGTCAGATTTTGATCGCATGCCATGGATCGCATGTTGCTTCGCACGTGCGTTACGCGTGGCGAAGGGGCACTTGCTCTCAGCTGTTCAGTTACGAATGGACGACCAAGATCACGCGTGATTCGCCTTCAGATTACGCCAACGGCTTCGCGTATGATTGCGCATGCAAACGTGCGCGTGTGGTGCTCTTCTCCATCCAACACTCAAGAAGGCACCGCGTCACACCTACGTAGCTGCTTGACTGTGATCGCATAGGCAAATTTCACCTGCACCCACTCATCCCTTCGATTTGAGGCGTACCGCACTTCGAACGCGTGACCTCGACATTGAGATAAGGCGCTCGACCACTGCGCTGCAAGCACAGATGGTCGAGCTCTTGATTTTATCTTTAGACGATCTCCACCATTAGATGATGATCCGATGGTGGAGATTAAACTAATGTTGATGAAGGAAGAGGCTGCGGTGACCATGGCCGTCCATCTTCTATTGCTTGTAGGAGGTGCCACATTGTCAAATTAGATCGATTTTTACACTTTGGGTTACGATCGTTGATCCAAACCCATAAGTGCAGTTAGATTTGTCATCTGAGGTACGATTCACACCTTCTTGGCCCCTTTACCTTTATCTTTCTAAGACTATATCTGATATTATGGAGGTCTAATCGGGGCGATCTCAGAGTCGTTGAACTTCGATCGTCGCCTTGATAAGATCCGTATAGTTGGATCTTCAATTCGATGCCACGATAAATATTTCCCTATCCCTGGCCACAAAAAGAGGAAAATTACCATATAATTTATACAAATTATCCTAAATGCATGATAATGCATGTTATGCAATATTTATAATGCATAATGCTTCTATGACACTAAGAACATGCATAAATAGGCATTCTAGGTCAATTAGATGTATGCACATCACACCCCCATGCCTATTGATGAGAGCCTCATCATGAGCCCTAACTAGCACAAGTTGACCTAAGAAAGAGAATAAGAGCTCCTACATAACCTAGTGAAGGGCTAAATTCAAGGAATAAGTGCTCTGAGAAGAAAATATGAAACAAAGGTTAAAATTGCAATTTTACCATTGTAGTACATAAACGGGATTTCTCAGAGGCAAAACATAGGTCAAATGGTCTGAATAAGATAAAAAGTGGGTTGGTTCAATCAGAAATGGGTTATTATGCAATCCAAGAATTAAATGACATTCCATAACCCTAAAATAGACCCGCTTAAGTCAACAAGGTTCTGGTCAGGATAAAAATAAAGTAAATCCTCTAAAATTCATGGAAAAATATCCCCTAGGATTTAGAACCTTCAATTTGGCCTTTGGAACCTATTTTGACCTAGATTAGGGTCCTAGCTCATCATTTGACCTAATTTAGGTTTTTATGAAAAATGTCCAGTCAAACATAGTCAAACCTAAAATCCAACTTCACCATTGGATTCCTTAGGTCCAAATTAGATTTGTACCAAAATTTGGACCTAAGAGAAGGTCATCTTGACCTACTTTGCAAAATAATACACCCAATTACATTTTGGCCCCTATCTTTTGAAAACCATTGCACAGACCCCCCTAACTTCCTCACCACTCTTACAAACAGGTCCTTCCACCATTAATGGGTCCAGCAAGGAATGGAGGGGGAGTACTCCTTGATTCCTCAGAGATCTCCTCCTCGAATTGGAAGGGAGATTCTCTGAGGAATTCCCTTCCATTTGAGCGTGGTCCTAATCTCTGATTTGCACCCAATCTCTCGTGCGAACGCACGAGAGATTTGGGTCTCCAACGGTTTCCATCTCCGGCGAGGTCTCTTGTGCTTGGAAGCTTGTCTTCCAAGCATAAGAGTCCTTTCCAGCGAATAAAAAAGGACCACCACCTCCGGCTGCATCTCTTCAGCTCGACTTGGCTAGAGATCCACCCCAATTTCATCTTCTTCACCTCCGGTCAAGTAGTCTAGCGAGCTCCGGAGAGCCTCCCTCCTCTTTCTCGTCGCTCTACCATACTGCTAATGGCAGAGTTGCCCTCACCATCTTCCTCTGCGTCGCGCAACACCCGCGCACGCACCTCTAGACCCGTCGTCGCCGCCGTCTCCCTCCACTGGACACCATCTTCTCCGGCAACAACAGGTATAGCCAACCGCCACCTCTTCCCCTTCATCCACTTAATTAGGTTAGACTTACTCCTCTCTATCCCCTCTTCAATTCCCCTCCTATTTCACAAAACATCCCTCGACTGCCAATGTCCACCGCCATCTTCTCCATCTCTGGCCGACCTCCGGCGAGACGCATCCATCGCTCCACACCTCCACACGTCTCGCCACCAACCTCTTCACCTATGCCATCGACCACTGAACATCTTCCACCCATCCATCGACCGCCAACACCTCCCTAAACTCCCCTTGACATAACCCATAAGCACGGCCACAGGGTGACCTAGGCACGCACGCCTAGGCCGCCCCGCGGCCTGTCACCTACCGTCCCACCTTCACCTTGATACGGCGAAGCTTCCCATGTGTTTTAGTGGGGCCACAAGGCTGTATTCATGTGTGACAGATCTGAGCACCTGCCGCCATTGAAGCACACAGCAGGAATGTCGCAAGCTTCATCCCAGGCTGCGCGCTCCAGGCGTCAGGGTCCCAGAGAAAGCAAATGAGTGCGTGACTTCATGGAGCCAAGCAATTGGTTTGGCAAGTGACCCATCAGTAGCAATTGAAGAAGGATCCCTGTGGACGCACGTGCAAAAGCGGGTGGGACATTAGTCCCACCTCGTGAACGCAAGAGTGCAGCGCATGGAATAAATTGAAATTGTGTTTTATGTTGCTCGCCTCAAGTCACACAGGGGTGAGGTCCCTCGCCCTTACCATGCCTCGTCTGCGACACTTTCCCCGCAGACCTAGCACCCGACCCGACTAACCTATTCGTGCACTCCTCGTGCACCACACCCATGCTGGTGTGCCTGGACCCGAGCACGCGACCGACCCGATTACCCAGCTTTGGGAGAGAATACCGGAAGAAGGAAATAAAGAGAGAGACGCGGGGGAGGGTAGGGGTTAGGTTTTCTTGCTTTGTGTAGGGAAGAAGCAACTAAGGAAGGAAGAGGCACAACAGGGAAGCTAAGGAAAAAAGAAGAAGAAAAAGGAAGGCACAACTGAGGTGGAAGGCCAAAGAGAAGAGGAAGTCAGAGGAGAGCTAAGGCTGAAGAAGGAAGAAGCTAAGAAAGAAATAAGAAGACCCGCAAAGGAAGAAGAAGAAGAAAGGCACTGTGCGAAGAAGAAGAGCAAGGCAGAGGAAGAAGGAGAAAGGCACTGTGCAGAAGAGAAGGAAGAAAGCAAAAGCGAAGAAGGCAGAAGAGAAGCAACTGAAGCAGAGACAGAAAGAGAAGGAAGAAGAAGCTGCAAGGAGAAGAAAATAAGAGGCCATCATTTAAGACGTCTGATCCTATGATCAGATGTCCAACTCTTCTATTTTTGCTATAAATTTATAAACTCTTGCATTGATATTCTGAATTAAGTTTTGAGTAACTCTAAGTGTTCAATTACATTATTGAGATTAGTGAATAAATTCCATTTGCTCCTTGTGTTCGGCCTCGGATACTTAGGTTTTCGAGTAATAAATTCTTATTTGTTGTCAATGCTTGGTCATCTATACTACAATGCAACTGACTTAAAAAGCCCGACAAAGCATTGCAAACACCTATCTTTTGCTAGTCCCTAGCAAAACTATATGCTATTTATAAATAGAATTAGGATCAAATTACTTATGTAAAAGTTATTTTTCAACACTAAGAAATTTCTACTAAGACCTGAACTACAGAGACACAACAACATCCGGGTGTCTACCAAAATACAGATCGCCCAAGCCCTAACCTTATTTAAAAGCAAAAGTATTTTTTTCTTTTTCCGTGCACTCCTTGCGCACCACACCCACACCGGTGTGCCTGGACTTGGGCACGCAACCAACCCGATTACCCGGCTTTGGGAGAGCGTACCTGAAGAAGGAAATAGAGAGAGAGATGCGGGGGAGGGTAGGGGTTAGGTTTTGCTGCGTTGTGCAGGGAAGAAGCAGCTAAGGAAGGAAGAGGCACAACAGGGAATCTAAGGAAAAAGAAGAAGAAAAAGGAAGGCACAACTGAGGTGGAAGGCCAAAGAGAAGAGGAAGTCAGAGGAGAGCTAAGGCTGAAGAAGGAAGAAGTTAAGAAAGAAAGAAGAAGACCCGCAAAGGAAGAAGAAGAAAGGCACTGTGCGAAGAAGAAGAAGAGCAAGGCAGAGGAAGAAGGAGAAAGGCACTATGCAGAAGAGAAGGAAGAAAGCAAAAGCTAAGAAGGCAGAAGAGAAGCAACTGAAGCAGAGACAGAAAGAAAAGGAAGAAGAAGCTGCAAGAAGAAGAAAATAAGAGGCCATCATTTAAGACATCTGATCCTATGATCAGACATCCAACTCTTCTATTTTTGCTATAAATTTATAAACTCTTGCATTTATATTCTGAATTAAGTTTTGAGTAACTCTAAGTGTTCAATTACATTATTGAGATTAGTGAATAAATTCCATTTCCTCCCTGTTTTAGACCTCAGATACTTAGGTTTTCGAGTAATAAATTCTTATTTGTTGTCAATGCTTAGTCATCTATACTACAATGCAACTGACTTAAAATGCCCGACAAAGCATTTCAAACACCTATCTTTTTCTAGTCCCTAGCAAAACTATATGCTATTTATAAATAGAATTAGCATCAAATTACTTAGGTAAAAGTTATTTTTCAACACTAAGAAATTTCTACTACGACCTGAACTATAGAGACACAACAGCATCCGGGTGTCTACCAAAATACAGACCGCCCAAGCCCTCACCTTATTTAAAAGAAAAGGTATTTTTTTTCTTTTTCTTCTTTTTTAATTTTTTTGAATTTTTGAGTTAAGGTTCGAGGTAGCTTTCTACGGCTACCCAACCCACCCAAGACACGAAAAGAACTCTAAGTGCTAAGCATCTTTTTGTGTGAAATGTGATAGACTCACTGATCGGCAATCAGAACAGACTTCGGGTTTCTATGCCCTTAGGTGACCTTGAAAAGGAATTCTGCCTAAAGGTGTATCTATACGACCGGTAGCTTTTTCCCTACTTCTATTTTTATGGGGTCAACACAAGGGCAACCTAGTGTATATCTTTTCGGATTATTCTACTTCCTCACTTCTTCCTAAGTGTTTACAAATTATACGCGCATTTCATGAGCTGGGTTCTGGACAACCGGCCGATAAGCTGTTACCACCGACAACTTATCAGCCAAACTCATGCGGTAAAGCGTGGCTTATTTCTTTCTTCTTTTCAATTTTTCTATTTCTTGTTCTTTTCTTTTTGGATATTTTTCTATTTCTCTTTTTTTTTAAGTAGGTGGATGTTAAGACTGTGACATCAAAACACTTTAAGACGTTTGGGAGTTGGTCCAGACGTCTGGTCAGACGTCTGGATGCCTTCCCAGACGTCTGGAAATTAATTTTTTGTGTGCGTACGATCTCGAGTCTGCGCGCGTGCTACGCGCAGACTGAAACCCGCCACCCTCTTCTTTTTCTCCCCTCGCCGACCTGCAGAAACCGCCCCCCCTGCCTACAAATACCCTCCTCCTCTCCCTCACGCCACCCACATCCATCCGTCTCCTCCTTCCTCAGTGCGAGAGCGAGAGCAAGGGCAGCAGTTGCTGCCAGGTGCAGTGGCGAAGAGTAGAGGTGCAGCGAGAGGGAGGAGGAGAGAGAACGCGAACTATGCGAAAGAGACCTCGCCGGAGCAGTTCGAGGTCGGCCGGCGTGCACGGAGAGGAGTGTTGTGTCGAGGAAGTCCTCCTCGACGCTGCTGCAGCTAGAGCAGCGGGTGGACGAGCGCGGCGCGGCCGCGCGCAGTGAGAAGAAGATGAAGGAGCTTCTGATTTTGGGATTTTTCCCAGAATCAGACGTTTGGACCTACATCCAGACGACACGGGCGACGTCTGGAGGAAGCTCCAGACGACTGAGAGGTACGTTTTTTCCTCCTTCGCTTGCTTTTGCGGATACAGCCATGCAGGTCGTTCCGCCGAAGCTCTGTCGCGTGCCTTGCTGAGGATTTTTGCGTACGCATGCAGGATTTGCTTCAGGAAGGCGCGAGACACGCCCTCCCATGCGGTTCAGACGTCTGGGCGAGTCACCAAACGGCGGAGAGTGTCTCCAAACGTCCGGAGAGGTGGTCGGATGTCTGGAACTGGGTCCAGACGGTTCAACAGGACCTCTGGACGTTTGAGGAGCAGCGCAGAGTGAGGTATGACCTGGACCCTTTTTTTAAGACATCTGGAAGATGTTCCAGACGTCTGATTTGAGTCAGAGTTGTCATTTTTGACTCGTTTAGGGTCAGTTCGAGGTTCGATTTTCATGTTTAAGATTCCTTCCTTCTCAGAATTAGCTCCTCTACTTGTTTGAAATACTTTTATCCTATTCTGAGTGGTTCCTTGTGATTGATCCTTGTGTTAGGACCTCGTTCTATTACGGCTCTGGTGGTTGCGGAGGCACGTGGACCTGCCGATCACGCCCCCATTACTCCCGATTTTGCGGGTAGAGTGGCTTCCCTTAGTTAATTACAAACATTAATGCATATCTGAAATAAATGATAGATCCTAGGGTATGGCATGAATCCTAGGACCTGAAAACTAGATTGAATGATAGATCCTAGGGTGGGGCATGAATCCTAGGAACAGAAACATTGAAACGAATGCCTTGAATGCCTGAATTGCAGTCTTGGATAAGTAGATAGAATAATGATAATTGCTTGTAATTGGATAACAGCTGCCTGTGAAATGTAGAGTACTGTTGCTAGTAACTATTACATGTAATTTCTGTTAGTTGAAATTAAATACGAGCTGCTTGTTTATAAATTGGAAAGGAAAAGAAGTTTGAATGTTGGAAACACGTACTATATGCGAATAAACCTGAAATGATGAAACCTAGTATGGCTTGGCCTGAGAAACATGAGCATGAACCCTACAGGGAATTAGGAGTAGAACTCCTAGAAATAAATGGAATGAAACTGGAAAAGTGAATGGGAAAGTGTGTTGTCTCTTGGGTACATAGTACCAAGGGAAGCACAGGTTACTTCTTAGTGCAGAGCGGAGCCAGCCGCCCTAGGGACCCGAGGTTAGGTCTGGCCACTTTATACCGACTTTTGGCCCTCGCGTACACCGTATCGGGGAGAGCTACTAGTGTAGGGAGGGAGCTAGCCACCCCACGGGGCCCGAGGATCAGCTAGCCATCCTACACCGACTTGTTAGGCCCATTGGGCAAACCAGGGTAGTCAGGCGAGGGTGTGCGGACTGTGGAGGGGCAAGACCCCTGTTTGGTTACTGTGGAGGGGTGATGAGAACCTCATCATGAGCCATAACTAGCTCATTTTGACCTAATACAAAGGATAAAAGCTCCTACATATCTCAAGGAAAGGCTTAACTCAGAGAATTCTGAGTTTGAGAAGAAAATAAGTCATAAGGGGTAAAAATGCAATTTTACCAGTATAATCTGCATACAGGGTAATTCAGGGCCCAAACATAGGTCAAAGCATCTTAATAAGAATAAAAGTGGGATGAGATGATCTAGCAAGGGCTACAGCACTTCCAAGAAACTAAATGATAATCTGTAACCCTAAAACAACCCACTTCAATTCACGAGGTTCGAGGCAAAGTAAAAATAGAATAAACCCTCTAAAATTCATAGAAAAATAATCTCTAGGGTTTAGAACCTTCAATTTGGCCTTCAGAACCCATTTTGACCTACATTGAGAACCATGCCCAATTAATAACTTAATTTCGGTTTTTGCATAAATTGACCGGTCAAACAAGGTTTAATATAGAAATGAAATTCACCATCAGATTCCTTAGGTCCTAATTAATCATGTATAAAAACTTGAGCCTGAGAAGAAACCTCCTTGACCGACTTCACACTTTGGTCCTCATATATTTACTTTTTGGCCCTCAACTTTTGAACCATCGCATTTTGGCCCCTAACTCTCCTTCGTTCTTCGCATTCAGGTCCCCCTGCAAAACCTGCCAGCACCATGCTCCGGCGACCTTGCGCGGAGCATGGCGCCGCGCAGGGTGAGGGGGGAAGCCTGGCAAGTAAACCGGGGGTGCCCTGCGTCGTCAGCCGTCGCAGGGACACCCCCCTGGTCGCTGTAGCCCACCATACCGGCCGTGCGAACGCACGGACGATATGGGTTTTTGTTTCCGGCCATCCTCCGGCGAGGGAGACACGTCGTCTCCCTCCGCCTTCCTCCCTGTTTTGATCCCTATAAATACCCCCCGTTGCTCCACCGACCGGGGTAGCTCGGGTCTGACGGAGAAAACCCCCAACTTTCCTCTCTTCTCTCTCCGGCAGACGCTCACCAGCTCCGGCGGTTCCTCCCCCTTCTCCTCTTCGCTCTGCCGCAATACCAGCAGCAGAGACTTCCTCCCCTGCTCTTCCCGCGCCACGCCGCACCCAGCTAGCGCCTCTCCGGCTCTCTGCTCGCCGCCGCCCCTTTCCCTGAGCATCGTCTTCTCCGGCGACAGTCGATACGACTGTCGCCCTGCTGCTCCCCCTTCGTCCCTGCAAGTAAGCTAGAACTACTTCCCTTCTTCTCCTCTTTCTTTCCCCGCTTTCAATTTGTTCAATTAAGCCCTCGACCGACCCTGACCATCGTCACCCCCTTCGTCTCCGGCCACCCTCCGGCGAGATGCTCCCATCGCTCCACAGCCTCACACACCTCGCCGACCCTCACCGAACCTCCGCCTCATCACACTGAGCACCCCCCACCCCTCCACTGCCACTCCACACCTCCGTAACGCTCCCCCGAACAAACCCATTCCTCCGGTTGCAGTCCAACCTAGGGCTGCCGCCAGACACCACCTTGCGGCTTGCCGCGCAGCTCCACACCTTCGCCGTGCCACGGCGAAGGTTCCCCAGTGGTTTGATCAGGCCGAGAGGCCATATTCGTGTCCGACAGGTTTTGAGGTTCGACCGCCATTAACGCACATTGAAGCAGCTTCTCCCGCGCTCCAGGCTTGAGGACTCCAGGTCTCCAGCTGCTGCGGATTACGAGGAGTCTTGCGAAGGCAGCCAGCCAGCAACCGACGCAAATCGAAGCCGCAGCTGCAGAAGCTAGGCCGCGGTCTCCCAGCAGGCGCATGCGAGGAGAGGCCTCCGTTTAGTCCCACATCGGTAAGCCTCACAACCTCTTCACCGTTTAAATTGATTTTGTGCATTAGCCTTACTGCCTCAGCACACGGGGTGAGGTCCCCTTCACCCGCCCGGTTACCCGGTCTCGTCCGCGCTCACGCCCCGCGGACCTGACCCGACCCGACTTAAGACTGACCTGCACTCCCCGCCCACCACTCACGCCGGTGGGCCTTGACCCGGACCTGACCCGTACCCGACTACCCGGCAGCTCTGGGAGAGCTTTCCCAAGAGTGGTTTCAGAGAGAGAGAGACGCGGGGGGAGAGGGTAGAGTAGGTTTTGTCCTCTGACGTAAGCTCTGAAGTGTGCAGGCACAGGTGAAGAAGAAGGACCGCGGAAGAAGAAGGAAGCTGAGGGAGACACTGTAGCAACAGGCAGTTTAAGTCGTCTGATTTGGAAATCAGACGACGTCCTGAAGGGAAAAGAAGAAAGAAGGAGATCTGAAGAACAACAGAAGAAGGCGAGGCAGAGGAGAACACAAAAGAACAAGGGAAGAACTGAAAGAAGAAAAACAAAGAAGAAAGAAGAAGATCTGAAGAAAGAGGAGCAGGAACAGCTGGAAAAAGAAGAAGAGCATCACCACTGCAGAAGAAGAAGATCACCTCTGCAGACAAAGAAGAAGAAGATCTGAGACGAGGAGAAACAAAGAGAAAACAACAAATCCTGTCTCTCTTTATTTTTTGTAAAAGAAACATGTATATCTCTAGAATACAACTTGCTCCCTGAGTTCGACCTCGGGAACTCTTTTCCGAGTAAAAAATTTATATATTTGAAATGATGGCAACAACTGGCTATACTACGACGCTATAACCTTGCTGTCGGAGCCACCATTTTTTGGCGCCGTTGCCGGGGAGCAACGGCTATTCTAGAGGTAAACATTCCTGTTTATTTTTAATTTCTGATAATCTCCTCTCTTTTGTGCAGAAAACTACAGGAAATCAAGAAGACAAGCAACCGCACAACAACCACTCCGAGGACAGGTAAATTTTTCCTCTCGCTATTAACCCCTAAACTCTAAAGAGGAAAAAAAAAGAAAAGAACAAGCAATATAGGGCTAACCTGTCTTCCATACTTAGTAACCATAAAAGTTGCATGTTTTCAACTCATTATTCCTGCACACTATTAAGGGTATTTAAGGGCTAACACATTCTTGCTTGAGCCCTAATTACCCAACAGAGAACTAACTGGACCAAGTAGAGCCAACATAAGATTCAACATCAGGGTTTTAGAGACACACTACTTAAATCAAGAATGGAGAAAATCCAAAAGAAGTGTGCCTAGACCATTGATTGAAAATACCTATTCAAAAGAAAACCTAAAACAATTGGCTCTCTAAACCCCTGAACCCTAAAAGACAAGACCTAAAAGCTCTCAAAGAAAACAAGAGGTAAAGTTGACCCCTTGGGTCAACCAACCTTAAATTAGGTCACTCTTTGCACTTAAAAGACTAAAGTTCAAGTGAAACCTTAAGCACCCTGATCTTAAAATTGGTAGACTTAAGAGGTCAAGATCCCCATTCTGGTCTACCTGGAACCGTAGTGACAAGAGAGGTCGGGTGGGGGAAACCCTGTAACCCGTGGGGACGCTCTACCGTGTAGGGGTCTTCGCGGGACTCTCCCTCTCTAGCTGCCCAGGTAATTCTCAGGTGGACGATCTTTCTGATCAAGGGGTCCATCTGCCCCGCACCTCTATAGTCACCCAACACATTTTTGGGTGCCTTGATTGGGTCCAGCACCTTCTAAACTTACCTCTTCCAACAGTGCATGTACGGAAGGAGGTCCCTAAGACCACCCTTAAGACCTCCTTTAGAAATTCGCTCTCGTCAAGGCCAAGCCTCGACGCCCGTGTTTGTGCAGAAACACCCTCACATTATTCTCTCTTCTGATTCAGAACCAAGTTCTTCTTCTTCCCCAATCATGGCTCAGCCAGTTGAGGAAGAAAATAATCTGGAACACCAGCTCCAGCGACTCAATGACCTCTTCCAAAACTTCGTGCACCCACCACAGCGTCCTATGATGCGGGACCACTACAATCCTGCTGCGGTGGCCATTGAGCCTCGAGTCAGAATCCCGACTGGAGGACCTGATTCCGAACTAAAGCCCAACATGATTCATGCTATACCTAAATTCCATGGGCTTAATTCTGAAGATCCCTTCCAGCACATCAAACAGCTAAAGCATCTGGCCCACACTTTTGGATCAGATGCGCAAAATCGGGATATTCTTCTCATGAAGATGTTCTCCTTTTCTCTTATGGACAAGGCCGCCCATTGGTATCAAACTCAGACCCGGCCGATCAACACTTGGGAAGAACTTCAATCCGAGTTTTTGAAAAAGTTTTTTCCCGTTGGTCGGACCAACGCCTTGCGCCATCAGATTACACACTTCACTCAACAATCAGGAGAACCTCTTCATGAGGCATGGGATCGTTTTCAGGATCTCATGAGGAAGTGCCCCCATCACGGAGTTCCTAAATGGGAACAAGTCCAGTCTTTTTACCAAGGACTCCGTGAGGACATCCGCCTTTTCGTCAATGCAACTTGCGGAGGAAACATCATGGGTCAACATGAAGACACCGTATGGGAGATTCTCGAAAACATGTGCGAGAACTCCATCAACAATGACTCCATGGGATTATTCGACAGGACGAATACCCGCGCAGCGACGAATCTTAAGGGAGCACATGAGACGCAGGGCCTGTCCGCATCAGTCGACCTGGAATTAATGGCCAGTCGATTGGACAAGGTCTCAATCATTGAAAAGAAGGTGGATGAGCTGACTCAGCACTTGCAGCGAGCCACCTCCGCGCGTAACTCCTTTGCACAACCTCCTTCCACACAGGAGACTGTGCAAAACATCCTCCACCGATCTTCCCCTGGGATGGATCCATATCCATCCCCATCTGATTCTTGGACTGGAGGATCATCCGATCCTTTCTACACCAGCCGGGGGAACTCCATTCCCCCTTTCCCTGATTCTCAGGAGGTTCCTCAGACCTGCGAGGACCTCAACACCATCCAAAACGACCCATTCTCCAACACTTACAACCCTGGATGGCGAAACCATCCCAATTTTCAGTGGGCGGGAAATTCCCAAACCCAAAGACCACCTTTTCAGTCCCGCCCACAGCCCTCTCGTCACTACCAGCCGCCTCAGCCTCAGCCCAACCCTACTTATCCATCAGGGCCAAATCAAGATCAAATGTCCTTAATCCTTCAGACTCTGGCTGACATTCAAAAAACGAATGCGGCTATTCAGAAACAGCACAAGGACGAGCTTACAGAAGTTAAAACTCAACTGGACCAGTTGGCAAATTCTCGCCAACCAGGCACACTCCCTTCCCAACCTCTTCCTAACCCAAATAACGTGCCAACCCAGAAGCGTGTTATGAATCCAAATTTAGGCCACGCCCAATGGATTTATCATGCTCCTACTGCTCCATCTCCAGACGAGATGGAAGCCTCAACTTCTTATGCGGGATTTCAGCAGCAGCCACCCCTCCTACCAAACCCAAACCAAAATCAGGCCGGATTAAATTCTGTAACAACACGTAGTGGTAAAACAACTCAAGACCCGCATTATCCAAACCACTCCAAGCCTGATAACCATGACCCTAGGATAGTTATCCAAGGTACCGCTGTTCCAGATCCACAACCTGGACCTATCCTAGAAGAACCAACCAAGATCCCGTTTCCCGAGGCCCTGACCAAGGGAAAGAAGACCACCAAACCCGTGGCCCCTGAGGAGGACCTGGTCAAGCTCTTTGAGCAGGTCCACATAAACATCCCCTTGATGGATGCAATCCGCCACGTACCAGCTTACGCACGATTTCTAAAGAATATATGTACACCCCAACGTAAGCCGCGAACCAAGGGAGGGAGCCCAATTGTTCTGTCAGAGCAAGCCAGCTCTGTAATCCTTAGTAGACTCCCACCCAAGGCAAAAGATCCTGGAACTCCCCTGATTTCCTGTAAGATAGGTGGTACCCAATTTGATAGAGCATTGTTAGACTTGGGTGCATCCATAAACCTGATACCCACATCCTTACTTGACCATCTAGAAGAATCTGAGCTGAAACCAACCGAGGTGACATTACAATTAGCAGATCGATCTATAAAGTCACCAAAAGGGATTCTCGAGGATGTTATCGTGAGAGTGCGGGATTTCTATTTTCCAGTGGACTTTATAGTCTTAGATATGGATGCACCTGAGAACCCTAAGGATACACCAATCATTCTAGGGAGACCTTTCTTGGCTACTGCTAGAGCCAACATCAGCTGTGAGGAGGGCCAAATAGAGCTTAAGTTTGGAGATCAAACACTAAAAATTGATATATTTAAGGCCCAACAAGGAATTAATTGCGGCGTCATCGAACAAATTTGTGACATCAAGACTTTGGTTGATGAATCACACCTCCAGAATGACTCGATTATGCCTCATCAACCACAGAAGGATCTTGACCCGCAAACAGAGGTCGAATCCAGATATGAACAACCCAGTAACTCCCACCCTTGAACCTCACATCTATACTGAACCACCCGCTGCTGCTGAAAACCCCATCCTCGAACTGAAACCCCTTCCTGCTCACTTGAAATACGTCTTTTTGGGTTCTAATCAGACCCTTCCTGTGATTATCAATTCCAACCTCAGTCCTGAACAGGAATCCCATCTGATTGTTGTCCTCCAGCAACATCGCAGAGCCATCGGATGGACTCTTGATGATTTGACTGGAATAAGTCCCTCTTATTGTACTCATCATATCTATTCAGAAGAGGGCACACGACCTTCTCGAGAAATGCAGAGACGCTTAAACCCCAATCTGCAGGAGGTCGTGAAAAAGGAGATCATCAAATGGTTAGATGCCGGAATCATCTACCCGATCTCCGATAGTCGTTGGGTGAGCCCAATTCAGGTCGTGCCCAAGAAGGCAGGACTCACCACTATAACGACTGAGACCGGAGAAATCATTCCTACCCGATTAGCCAACTCGTGGAGAGTCTGTATAGATTACCGTCGACTCAATTCCTCCACGAAGAAGGATCATTTTCCACTACCCTTCATTGATCAAATTCTCGAAAAACTAGCGGGAAATAGGTTCTTCTACTTTCTTGACGGGTACTCCGGTTATAACCAGGTGGCAATCCATCCTGAGGACCAAGAAAAGACCACGTTCACCTGCCCCTTCGGAACATACGCTTTCCGAAGGATGCCTTTCGGTCTTTGCAATGCACCCGCTACTTTTCAGCGATGCATGCTTGCCATATTCTCAGATATGGTAGGTGATTATCTGGAAGTCTTCATGGATGACTTTTCAGTTTTCGGAGCATCATTCGACGATTGCCTCCAACACTTGGTCCAGATACTCAGGCGGTGCATCGATGTGAATTTGGTTCTTTCCTGGGAAAAGAGCCATTTCATGGTGCCTGAGGGAATTGTCCTGGGACACTCAATTTCGGAGAAAGGTATCCAAGTGGATCGAGCTAAGGTTAATCTGATTTCTCACCTTCCTATGCCTAGCTCGATCAGGGACATCCGATCCTTTTTAGGGCATGTCGGTTTTTATCGACGATTTATCCCTGATTTTTCAAAAATCGCACGCCCCCTGACCACTCTTCTCTCCAAGGATGTTCCCTTCGAAATTTCCAAGGAATGCACTCAAGCATTTGAAATCCTGCGTGACCGAGTCACCCAAGCCCCGATCCTACAGTCCCCTGATTGGTCTCAACCCTTTGAGATCATGTGTGATGCATCCGACTTCGCTGTAGGAGCGGTTTTGGGACAGAAAAATGACAAGAAACCTGTGGTCATTTACTACGCCAGCAAAACACTCGATGAGGCTCAGCGTAACTATACGGTTACTGAGAAAGAGCTGCTAGCTGTAGTATTTGCCCTAGAAAAGTTCAGATCGTACCTTCTGGGTTCCCGTGTCATCATATACTCGGATCACACAGCTGTGAGGCATCTCCTTGCAAAGAAGGACGCGAAACCTCGATTAATCCGATGGATCTTACTGTTGCAAGAATTTGACCTTGAGATTCGCGACAAAGCGGGAAAGCAAAATGTGGTAGCTGATCACTTGTCCCGTCTTCCTTCTGAAATAATTGACCCTTCCGGACCCATCACTGAGCATTTTCCCGATGAGCACCTGCTGACTATTGGTACTAGCCTTCCATGGTTTGCTAATATAGTAAATTACTTGGCATCTCATCAGACCCCGTCCGATTGGCCGAAGGCCAAGAAAGACAAATTACGCTCCGATGCCAAGTATTACATTTGGGAAGACCCGTACCTCTTCCGCATAGGTGCCGATCAGATCATCCGGAGATGTGTCCCGGAAGGGGAATTCAACAGTATCCTCTCTTTCTGCCATGACCAGGCATGCGGTGGCCATTTTGCCGGGCATAAAACCGCATCAAAAGTCCTCCAGTGCGGCTTTTACTGGCCCACACTGTTCAAAGACGCATACAATCACTGCAAGGCATGCAGTCGTTGCCAGACTTTGGGCAACATGAGCCATCGCGACATGATGCCTATGCAACCGATTCTAGTATGCGAAATCTTTGATGTTTGGGGGATTGATTTTATGGGCCCCTTTCCTGTTTCGGATGGTTTCGAATACATTCTGTTGGCTGTGGACTACGTGTCCAAATGGATCGAAGCCATACCGACCCGAACCTGTGATCACAAAATCGTTCTCAAATTCATTCATCAACACATTTTCTCAAGGTTCGGGATTCCTCGTGCAATAATCTCTGATGGGGGGACCCATTTCACAAATGCTCAGTTTAGGTCACTGATGACCAAATACGGGGTGTCTCACCGAATCTCTACTCCTTACCACCCCCAAACTAATGGTCTAGCTGAGCTGTCCAATCGGGAGATCAAGAAAATCCTGCAAGTCACTGTTCGACCTGACAGGAAGGACTGGTCGTCCCGACTTCCGGAAGCACTGCGGGCCTATAGGACCGCCCACAAAACCCAATTAGGCATGTCTCCCTTTAGACTGGTGTACGGAAAGGCATGCCACCTTCCCGTCGAACTGGAGCATAAAGCCTATTGGGCAGTACGGAACTGTAATCTAGATCTTTCCAAGGTTGGGACCCACAGAAAACTCCAAATCAGTGAGATCGATGAATTACGCATAGACGCGTACGAGAACTCGCAAATCTACAAGGAGCGGGTTAAAGCCTTCCACGACAAACACATCTCGAGAAAGATCTTTCATCCTGGTCAAAAGGTCCTACTCTTTGATACCCGACTCAAACTCTTCCCAGGAAAACTGAGATCTAAGTGGGTCGGACCATATTTGGTCCGACAGGTTTTTGGAAATGGAGCAATCGAAATCAGTCCACTCAGCCACGATTCTGAACCTTTCATCGTGAACGGTCAGAGACTCAAGCCGTTCATCGATGTAACTTCTACTGATTTGGCTGAGGCATCTTATATCCTCCTTTCCCCTTGAGCTTATTGCGCCCAGCCGATGGCGTAAAACTCAGCGCTTAACGGGAGGCAGCCCGTCATTCTCTTTGAAAACCTGAAACTTGTTCTGACACCTTTTAGCACTCGAAGTTCACCCTTGTAGACAGCCGACCCCAACTCAGATGCTTGCATCTGGGATTTGAAATCGTCCGCAAAAATTCAACCCGACCCATCCACTCATCCAAATTTCTGTCTTAAGGAATGAACTAAGACCCCCTAGGTTACAATGAGGACATTGCAAATCTTAGGCATGGGGGGGTATGAAAGTGCAAAACTTGTAAGAAAAGGTTTCAAACAAAAAAATTCACATATGCCAAAAAACACCATAAAAATTAAAAAATTTTCGAAAAAGAATAAGAGGAAAAGAGGAGAAGGAAATTTTGTGAAGGAGAAAAGAAACAAAATGAAAAAGGAGCACAAAATTATGAGAAAAAGTGATAGTCATTAGTAAGGAACTAAGGAATTAACCTAAGTTCTAGACCTCATTCAAGAAAAGTGCACAAAGAGATTAGTAAAGAATGCAAACCTTAGGCATTCTTGAATAGACTCTTAGTACCCATTAAGATCTGAACACTCCTCAAGAGGTTGAGGAAAATGAAAAGCTGAAGTATTAGGTCTAAGGCTTAGGGAGTATTCGACCTCGTTAACTAATTTTTGGTTTATGGGACTCAGTAACCTAAGCACCCTAACCTCACACACAGCCTGGTTCAGTAAGCGTAAAAATCAGAATCACGCAGAAGCGTCGCAAAATTCTGAAAAGAACACCTAGAATAGGAGCGGCCGATCAACACAAGTTGATTTGGACGAGTTCCCAGCGCGGAGAGGCGGGAAATCCCCTCGAAGATGCGTAACAAAATATCATCTCCTCGGTGCTTGTCTCTTAGGATATTTACATATCCTACTGGGGGCATGTAAGCACTCTGCTGGTTCAGATTCCATGGATGGTATTATCTCGAAGTGTCAATTGCCAGGGTCTGGATTCGGCCACGGAACACCATGGATGGGATTATCTCGAAATCTCAATAGCCAGGGTTCCGGGGGTTGCCATGGGCGGTGCTATCTCGAAGCATCGATCGCCAGGAACCCTTGAGGATTGATGATGGGAGCAAGGAATCTGATACAGACCGTGTTGAAAAGCCAATCCTAGGCTAGAACTAAAAAGAAAAAGAGAGAGAAAACTCTCCAAACAGAAAAACTTTCTATCTCTCTCTTACAAAACGCACTGCGAACTGAGCCAGGGCTAAAATCATTTCAAGCACGGGTGCTTTAACCACGAAGTCCAATAAACCTTAGGTTAGTTCTTGTGGACCTTAAAAACCTTTGCTAAAAGACTGAGGCTAAGGCTAGACAGAGTTGGATCTTGATTGGTACTAGAGTACCTTTTAGGCCTATGGTCAGCATTCTAACCTAATCTATGCTCAAATAAAAAAAGGCACTTATCTAAAACTATTAAAAACTTCATGGTCTAGAACAAGGGTTGAAACCTTAAGTTTTTGCTAAGGGACTAGCAAAAGCTAGGCATGGGGGTATGATGAGAACCTCATCATGAGCCATAACTAGCTCATTTTGACCTAATACAAAGGATAAAAGCTCCTACATATCTCAAGGAAAGGCTTAACTCAGAGAATTCTGAGTTTGAGAAGAAAACAAGTCATAAGGGGTAAAAATGCAATTTTACCAGTATAATCTGCATACAGGGTAATTCAAGGCCCAAACATAGGTCAAAGCAGCTTAATAAGAATAAAAGTGGGATGAGATGATCTAGCAAGGGCTACAGCACTTCCAAGAAACTAAATGATAATCTGTAACCCTAAAACAACCCACTTCAATTCACGAGGTTCGAGGCAAATTAAAAATAGAATAAACCCTCTAAAATTCATAGAAAAATAATCTCTAGGGTTTAGAACCTTCAATTTGGCCTTCAGAACCCATTTTGACCTACATTGAGAACCATGCCCAATTAATAACTTAATTTGGGTTTTTGCATAAATTGACCGGTCAAACAAGGTTTAATATAGAAATGAAATTCACCATCAGATTCCTTAGGTCCTAATTAATCATGTATAAAAACTTGAGCCTGAGAAGAAACCTCCTTGACCGACTTCACACTTTGGTCCTCATATATTTACTTTTTGGCCCTCAACTTTTGAACCATCGCATTTTGGCCCCTAACTCTCCTTCGTTCTTCGCATTCAGGTCCCCCCTGCAAAACCTGCCAGCACCATGCTCCGGCGACCTTGCGCGGAGCATGGCGCCGCGCAGGGTGAGGGGGGAAGCCTGGCAAGTAAACCGGGGGTGCCCTGCGTCGTCAGCCGTCGCAGGGACACCCCCCTGGTCGCTGTAGCCCACCATACCGGCCGTGCGAACGCACGGACGGTATGGGTTTTTGTTTCCGGCCATCCTCCGGCGAGGGAGACACGTCGTCTCCCTCCGCCTTCCTCCCTGTTTTGATCCCTATAAATACCCCCCGTTGCTCCACCGACCGGGGTAGCTCGGGTCTGACGGAGAAAACCCCCAACTTTCCTCTCTTCTCTCTCCGGCAGACGCTCACCAGCTCCGGCGGTTCCTCCCCCTTCTCCTCTTCGCTCTGCCGCAATACCAGCAGCAGAGACTTCCTCCCCTGCTCTTCCCGCGCCACGCCGCACCCAGCTGGCGCCTCTCCGGCTCTCTGCTCGCCGCCGCCCCTTTCCCTGAGCATCGTCTTCTCCGGCGACAGTCGATACGACTGTCGCCCTGCTGCTCCCCCTTCGTCCCTGCAAGTAAGCTAGAACTACTTCCCTTCTTCTCCTCTTTCTTTCCCCGCTTTCAATTTGTTCAATTAAGCCCTCGACCGACCCTGACCATCGTCACCCCCTTCGTCTCCGGCCACCCTCCGGCGAGATGCTCCCATCGCTCCACAGCCTCACACACCTCGCCGACCCTCACCGAACCTCCGCCTCATCACACTGAGCACCCTCCACCCCTCCACTGCCACTCCACACCTCCGTAACGCTCCCCCGAACAAACCCATTCCTCCGGTTGCAGTCCAACCTAGGGCTGCCGCCAGACACCACCTTGCGGCTTGCCGCGTAGCTCCACACCTTCGCCGTGCCACGGCGAAGGTTCCCCAGTGGTTTGATCAGGCCGAGAGGCCATATTCGTGTTCGACAGGTTTTGAGGTTCGACCGCCATTAACGCACGTTGAAGCAGCTTCTCCCGCGCTCCAGGCTTGAGGACTCCAGGTCTCCAGCTGCTGCGGATTACGGGGAGTCTTGCGAAGGCAGCCAGCCAGCAACCGACGCAAATCGAAGCCGCAGCTGCAGAAGCTAGGCTGCGGTCTCCCAGCAGGCGCACGCGAGGAGAGGCCTCCGTTTAGTCCCACATCGGTAAGCCTCACAACCTCTTCACCGTTTAAATTGATTTTGTGCATTAGCCTTACTGCCTCAGCACACGGGGTGAGGTCCCCTTCACCCGCCCGATTACCCGGTCTCGTCCGCGCTCACGCCCCGCGGACCTGACCCGACTTAAGACTGACCTGCACTCCTCGCCCACCACTCACGCCGGTGGGCCTGGACCCGGACCTGACCCGTACCCGACTACCCGGCAGCTCTGGGAGAGCTTTCCCAAGAGTGGTTTCAGAGAGAGAGAGACGGGGGGAAGAGGGTAGAGTAGGTTTTGTCCTCTGACGTAAGCTCTGAAGTGTGCAGGCACAGGTGAAGAAGAAGGACCGCGGAAGAAGAAGGAAGCTGAGGGAGACACTGTAGCAACAGGCAGTTTAAGTCGTCTGATTTGGAAATCAGACGACGTCCTGAAGGGAAAAGAAGAAAGAAGGAGATCTGAAGAACAACAGAAGAAGGCGAGGCAGAGGAGAACACAAAAGAACAAGGGAAGAACTGAAAGAAGAAAAACAAAGAAGAAAGAAGAAGATCTGAAGAAAGACAGAAGAAAAAAGAAGAGTAGGAACAGCTGGAAAAAGAAGAAGAGCATCACCACTGCAGAAGAAGAAGATCACCTCTGCAGACAAAGAAGAAGAAGATCTGAGACGAGGAGAAACAAAGAGAAAACAACAAATCCTGTCTCTCTTTATTTTTTGTAAAAGAAACATGTATATCTCTAGAATACAACTTGCTCCCTGAGTTCGACCTCGGGAACTCTTTTCCGAGTAAAAAATTTATATATTTGAAATGATGGCAACAACTGGCTATACTACGACGCTATAACCCTACTGTCGGAGCCACCAAGGGGCTAGACCCCTGTTACTAAGAGGGCTCTGCCCTATACTGGTTCCGTGCTGTGCTTTGGGCGTACCCATTAACGGAAACGACTAACCGCGTGCCAGTGCGAGGTAGCTACCCGTGCATTTATCGGGCGTGCCGTAGTCATCGTTACGCTTGTCAGCGACCTTGGGGTGGTTGACTGAGGGTAGGACCACCACGGGGGACTCTCCCTGCTAGGAGAGCACCACGTGCTACTTCTACTTTTCGGAAAAGACTGCAATCAAGATCATTCCCACGAGGAATATTCGAGATCAAGAGAAAGACCTGAGAAATAAACCAAGAAAGAGTAAATAGTTAAATAAAGAAAGAAATTAAAAACAACAGCTACTTGTCCACCTTTACTGTTTTTTTCTTAGCTAGCTAGTTGCCACTCTACTCAGCCTTTCGCTGACGTGTCATACTTGTCACCTTTTTTAGGACCAGGTGTTGAGTAGCCAGAGCCTACGGCTGCGGAGGGTGTTGGGCCTAGTAGAGCCCAGTAGTTGTACTTTTGTTGTACCCATTTTTCTATTGTAGTGAGTATTCTATTACACCTTTGTACTCTTTTATTGTAAACTTCATATTTCTGTACCTATTTTTAATTCTCTACTGTTGTGGTGGTGTGTACTGTAGTAGTTCTTTTCTTTACTGCTGTACTTTTGTTACTGTTAGTTACTTGCATGGAGAATGTTGTTTATTTTACTGCTTTTTGGTTACTTTCTCGTTGGACGACTGGGTCTTGGGATCAGTCAAGTCGGTCCGATTCTCGTGTCTCGTAGGGATTCGGGAATCGGGTCGTAACAGTGGATTCTCTAATCTAAGATTTACCTAAAGGTAGCAGGAAGAAAATGGTCGTGTGGCTGGTCTCTGGACAATCGACCGATGAGCTGTTACCACCAACAACTTGCCAGCCATACCACCCTATAAGGCTCATTAGCTACCCAATTTCCATTAAAACCGTCGAAAAGTGAGTTAGTGCAAAGTGTGTAGATGCTTAGATTTAAAGTCCCCTCAAATCAGAAGGCAGGTTGATAAGTTGTGTACTTATCACCTCAACTTATTTAACCAATTTGAAATGAATTTTCAAATGGCGAGGACTCGAGAAACAAGTCCACATTTTAGTGGACACCCAGGCTAATTAAGCTCGAAGCTTGAAGGGTCAAAGTGTTTAGGTCCTACTATATTATTTCCTAAGGTTGAAAATTTCTAAAGCCCAGGTTTTCTTTTCCTAATTCAATTTTTTTTTAAAATAAAAAGGAAAAATAAGGAAACTTTACAAGAAATCCATAGAGCTGACAATATGATTCAAAAAATGAATCCACACCCCCATGCCTAACTCATGCAATGCCCTCATTGAAAATAAAAGGCATGAGAAAAGGACAGAATGGAAAAATATCACCTGTATTCCATGATGCTCTAGTCAGCTCTGAATCAGACTGTACAAGTGCTGCATTTAATGCCATTAGCTAGGCAGGGTCTAGCCAAAGAAGTCAGATTAAGGTTAAAGCAACCTTGTTTGAGGCGGGTTTTGGAATAATGCGGTCAACATAATGTTTCAGATGCTGTCCGTTGACCTTGAAAGAATTACCTGTCTTTGGGTCAGAAATCTCATTGGCTCCATTTGGGAATATCCGATCAATGATGAATGAGCTGTTCCACATTGACCTAAGTTTGCTAGGAAAGAGATTAAGTCAAGAATCAAAGAGCTAGATCTTCTGGTTCAGCTCAAAGCTCTCGTGGAAAATCAGCTAGTCATGAAGAGCTTTGGTCCTCGCCTTATAGGTCTTGGCATTCTCTTATGCATAATTTCTAAGCTCCTCCAACTCAGATAGTTGGAGTTTCCTAGTCTTTCCGGCTAAACTTAAATCAAAGTTGCATTTCTTGATTACCTAGAATGCCCAATGTTCAATCTCTACAGGTAAATGACATGCCTTACCATACACTAGACGAAACGGTGACATGCCGATAGGCGTCTTGCACGCTGTATGGTAGGCCCAAAAAGCGTCATCAAGCTTTTGAGTCCAGTCTTTTTTATTAGGCCTAACCATCTTTTGTAGGATGTTCTTAATCTTCCGATTGGAGATCTCGACCTGTCCATTCGTTTGTGGGTGGTAAGGTGTGGAAATTCTGTGATTCACCCCGTATTTTGCTAGTAAATTGTGGAACTGGGCATTGGTGAAGTGAGTTCCACCATTGCTGATGATGGCCTTTGGAATCCTAAACCAACTGACGATGCTCTTCTCGACAAAATCGATGACCACCTTGTGGTCATTGGTTCGAGTGGGAATAGCCTCAATCCACTTGGACACGTAATCAATAGCAACGAGAATGTACTGGTGTCCAAATGAAGGGAGGAAAGGTCCCATGAAATCGATGCCCCAAACATCGAAGATTTCGACGGGAAGGATCTAGTTTAGAGGCCTCATGTCTTTCTTGGCCATGCTCCCGAGTGCCTGGCATTGAGAACATGACCTTGAGAATTCCTAGGCATCCTTGAATAAAGACGGCCAATAAAATCCAGATTGAAAAATTTTTGCAGCCGTCTTTTTCCTGGAGAAATGTCCACCACATGCAGATGCATAACAGAATTCAAATATACTTTGGAACTCATTCTCTGGAACACATCGGTGAATAATCTAATCAGAGCCGATGCGGTACCATTCAGGGTCATCCCAAAAGTAATATTTGGCCTCAGATATAAGTCTATCCTATTGTTGCTTGGTCCAATCCTGGGGGATTTGACCAACGGCCAAATAATTTACCATGTCTACAAACCAAGGGATTCAGACACTTGAAATTGCAAGAATAGTCTCATCCAGAAAAGTATCAGTGATTGGAATATCCAGACGAGAAGAATCAATTAGGAGTCTCGAAAGATGATCCACCACCATATTTTGTGCCCCAGATTTGTCTTTAATTTTAAGATCGAATTCTTGAAGTAAAAGAATCCAACGAATGAGTCGGGGTTTGTCATTCTTTTTGGCCAAGAGATGTCTCAAGGCCGAGTGGTCGGTGTAGATCATAACATGAGATCCTAAGAGATAAGCCCTGAATTTTTTCAACACAAATACTACAACTAGCAATTCCTTTTCAACAATAGTGTAGTTTCTCTGGGCCTCGTCCAGAGTTTTGCTAGCATAGTAGATGACAGAGGGCCTCTTGTCTATCTTCTGACCCAAAATAGCCTCGACCGCATAATCAAAAGCGTCGTTCATAATCTCAAATGGGGCTATCTAGATTGGTGGTTGCAGCACCAGAGCATAAGTGACTGCCATTTTAAGAAAATCAAATGCCTTGTGGCATGATTCATCAAAATCGAACGGCGTATCTTTGGCTAGAAGGTTGCTCAAAGGTCAAGCAACCTTAGAAAAGTCCTTGATGAACCTCCTATAAAATCCCACATGACCGAGAAATGATCAGATTTGTTTAATAGATGTGGGAGGAGGAAATATGGAGATAGCATCCACCTTAGTTTTATCAACTTCAATTCCCCGCTCAGAGACTACATGACCCAAAACGATGTCTCCTTGTGTCATGAAGTGACTCTTTTCCCAGCTAAGGACTAATCGTGTTTTGATGCATCTCTTAACGATCAATTCTAGGTTAACCAGACAAGAATCAAACGAATCTCCGAAAATGGAGAAATCATCCATAAATACTTCCATAAACTCTCCCAACATGTCTGAAAAAGTAGCTAGCATACATCTTTGAAAAGTCGCGGGTGCATTACAAAGCCCAAATGGCATTCTATGGAATGCAAAGGTTCCGTAGGGACAGGTGAAAGTCATCTTTTCCTGATCCTCAGGATGGATAGGGGCTTGGTTGTATCCCGAGTAACCGTCTAAGAAACAAAAATACTTTTGCCTGGCTAACCTTTCAAGGATTTGGTCGATGAAAGGCAGAGGGAAATGATTCTTTTTGTGGCTGTGTTCAACTTCCTGTAATCAATACAGACTCTCCAGGAGGAAGTTGAATGGATTGTGACAGATTCACCTTCTCGTTAGTCACAACGGTAATCCCAGCTTTCTTGGGAACAATTTGCACGGGACTAACTCAGGGACTATTTGAGATTGGATAAATGATTCCTGCATCGAGCCACCTAATGATTTCTTTCTTGACCACTTCTTGCATGTTGGGATTCAGTCTCCTTTGCATTTTTCAAGAAGGGCGGGATCCATCTGTCATAAAAATCTGATGCTTGCAATAAGATGGCTCAATCCCCCTAAGGTCATGGATGGTCCAACCAATTGCCTCCTTATGTGCTTTTAGGATCTTGATCAATTTCATCTCCTGCTCCTTAGTCAGTTTTGCACTTATAATCATAGGGAGCATTTTCTTAGGTCCTAAAAATTCATATTTCAGACTCTCAGGCAATGGTTTCAGTTTAAGCTGGGGCGGGTTTAGGATGGAGGGTAAGGAGGATGCTAATGAAGATTCATCAAGACAGTATAATGGAAGAGGTTGGAAGTGAATAAAATCAGCAACCTCTTCAAGGTGTGGAGGATCTGCCACAGAGGTTTGTGGGTTGGGTTCATCGGTGCAGGAGGAATTCTCAAAGGCAGTAAAAGCCATACAAGTCTCAACATTCAGATTATCTTCCTCGAGTTTCTCAATATATCCACAATCGTCAAATTTATTAATCGCCTTGAAAATATTGAGTTTCATTTTTTTATCCCCAAAGGCGATCTCCATACTACCGCTTTCACAGTTAATATTGGCCTTAGCGATAGCCAGGAATGGACACGCAAAAATGATGGGCATGTTCCTTAAATCTTCAGGTACATCCATGTCAAGGATAAGAAAATCTACAAGAAAGTAGAAGCCCTTAACCTTGACGATAACATCCTCAAGAATGCCTTTCGAGTTCGTGACCGAACGATCTACTAACTGTAGTGTTACTAAGGTTGGCCTAAGTTCACCTAATCCGAACTTTTCGTAAAGAGAAGTCAGAATTAGATTAATGGATGCATCTAGATCCAAAAGTGTAATCCCCAATAACACATGAAATCAAAGGGGCACCTGGATCTCTCTTTTTCTGAGGAAGGTGATGTAGGATAACAGAACTAGCCTACTCGGAGAGTATCACCTTCCTCGGGGCAAATTGATAAGTCTAATTTCATGGACAATTAATTAGCTTAAGTACATTCGAAACATACCTCATTAGATTGCAATTAGAATTAAGTGTTAGTTTATCTTAATTAAAAGATATTTTGTTAAAACTTGATACATATATATTTATGCAAGGTTATGTGCGCAAGATTTCCAATATCAGACTACCGCCTTCACCACCAGCGGTGCCCTTAACTGACCAGCTCAATGCACCACCAACCCAAGGTGACCGTGCGTCTCGCAACCTCGCAATAGCAACTTCTCCAAACTGCCTCATCGTTGAGACTATTGGAGAGGATCTTGGCGGAAAAAACAAACTGGAGAGGCATTTAAAAGAAGAGGCACAACCATCATCTTCGGGCTCTCCATCTTTCCCCTTTGTGGGGATTTGCATCTTCTTCGCTCCACCACCGTGCATCCCACGGGCACTGTGGAACCTGCATACATTATGATTGAAGAATGCACAACAAGTCTTTGCCTCCGCTATCGCAACCGGTTGTGCGGTGATAGCGCACGGCCCATCACCACGTCCACCACCACCAACCCCTTACCACTGTTACCTAATCAGCATCACCCCTCACAGCCCACCACAGCCATCATCTGCCACTTCTTCATCTTCTTCTTCTTCCACTCACCCTCCCTATGGGCACCAACCATCATGCCACCGTTAAAGCCACCACCGCAACCATCCAACACCCCCCTCCAGGCGTCATCCCAACACTACCACCATCACCACCTCCACTTCTTCTCCACTATTCATCTTCTCCACGTAGAACCCATCACCAACACCCCCATGACCGGTTCCACGCTCGCCGTCCAGCTTCCTCTCTCATCGATGACACCACCGCTACGACGCCCACGCTTCACCAACGTCCATGCAATATCCGCGCTTGACTTTAAGCCCTTCAGGAGCACCTGCGGAGGACCCAATGCCACCAGCATTCTCCTCGTCGGTCGGCCACCTCTAGCGACCATCGGTGGCGCTGCCAACGCCATCTCAGCTCCTCCTCCGGTGCATCTTTGCTAGCAGCCGCGATGCCAGCCATCGCCTCTCCCTCGCGTGTGAGCCTCCACCGTGATTTCCCCTGTTTTGCATCAATGATTTGGGTATTAGTATTTACCATGTATGCTATTGCGAAAATCACTATTGATTTATTTATCTGATTATTATATTAAGATAGATTTGCAAGAATATCCCTCTGATTTTTTTAAATTTCGAATAGTTTGGTTCATTTCATAAATAATAAAATATGACTTTTGGTTATAGTGAATAAGCTCTATTTTGTTGGAGGTTAATATTTACGGTGTGTACCAGTATCATGATCACTATTTTACATGGTATTATATTGTGGTGATTTTGCACATCCACACTTACATTATTGATTAATTGTTTAGAATGAGAACTTATGTTGAAAATAAGTTGCATTAGTTAGTATGCACACTCATTGATATTCCCGAATAAACAAGGCACTACTCACGAGTCTAATAAGCTAATTCCACCCTATGGAGACGACCTAACTATTTTTGTGATTAGATTTTGAAAATTAAATATTTTGAAAAGCGATTTTCTATCACGTGATTAAATACAACGATGCGACATTTTATGTTACAAATTTTATCAAAAATGAGAATCGCTCTTTCAAATAGTGCCATTGCCAGGAAGGCAACGGGACTAGTAGACTCACAAAATTTTTATTCGTTCAGTTCACATTGATTCTTCTTAAGGCTATATTTTCACTGATATATATATTTTCGTGCGAGGCACGATCTTGAGGAGGAGTACGCAGTGGACACTGGTTTGGGTGGACCTTGTCTCCACCTCGAGGATAATCACGTGTGCATGTGGGCCTTGATCCCACGCGCGTGGAAGGAGGATTGGTGATTGAAGACCTGTTTGCTTGCTTTAGATTTAGATCAGGCTAGATAGACATTAGACATTTAATTTGTATCTTGTGGACCTATGTTGGGCATTTTTAGGAACGTGTTCTTAGTACCTTTTATTCTTATCTCTCTTGTATGTGGGAGCATCTTTTGGGAGCGTGTTCCCATTTTATTTAGATTATAGATTTACTTGAATTGTTTGAACTACATGTTAGTTAGCTAGCTAGTTAAATTAAATTAGGTTTGTTTGCTTATTTTAAAAAAATAATAAATAAAGAAAAAGAAAAAAATCCAAACTACCTGCTAAAAGCTACATATCTATAGGGAGACCATATAGGATTGAATGAGAACCTCTAGTTTATATTTCTACATTGCAGACATCTTGCACAAAGAAAGTTGGAGTAAGGTATGTCTTCTCTTTGGCATCAAATAATTGTCATGCATCTGCATTGGACTTAAATCCAAGACCACTAAAGTGTGTGAATCTAATTAATTCAGTGGTTATGTTAAGAAATTGGGATTGCTAAGAGGTTGGACCTTAAAATCATTGACTTTAATTGCATGCGAAATGACTTGTTTGCGGGATTTTAAAACACAAAATGCATACGTGTGTTGCACACCTGACATTGTGCACATCACACATAAGGTCACTAGATAAATTTCTACCTCTCCTCTTTGCACCACAAGGGAAGTTGATCGGAAATCAACAAGCCTATCCACCAAGTTACTTCGGTTCCTCATGTGTTGGCTCGATTTGAGACTTCCATCCCTTGAGAGTAGGTGTAGGCACTAACGAAGGTCGGCCTAGGAAGCGTAACTCTTGCAAAACTTATTTGGCCACCAACTGAACACTTAATTCTAAGACCTAGAATCTACTAAAAACAGATCCCACCGTATTTGCGTTTGTTTTGACAGTAGTAGAACTCTCTAGGAAGTTTCTGCTTTTATTCTGATTTCTTCTAAGTCCTGTGAGAGTTAAATCTGTTTGGCTTAAAGAAATTGATCACCCTTACTCCTATCATTTAAACTATTAGAGTCAATACTTCTCATCTTTTAATCAGAATCCCATGCCCCGAGCATATCCATCCTTTGATGGGTATAATGACAATTCATGAGATCAATCATATTCCTATCCTAGGAGTACTGGCCTGACAACTCCCACTTTTGAGCAGAACCTAGGAGCAAAGTTTTCCAGTTTGCAAACACCCAACCCTCCCACCCTTCCTGATTTTTCTCATCAAGGTTGGACCGATACCCCTAGGCAACTAGAGCTTGAGACTAACTATCCTCCCCAATTTGATAGTAGTCTCTCCTCTTTATGATAGAAATGCAAAAACAACAAAAAGAAATGATGGAGTCTATGGGAGAGATGTTGAGGAATAGTCAACAATTGAATAAGCAAATTTGTCAGCTTAGCTGCTCTCTTACTATTGATTCTGATCCCTACCTGTACAACTGTGATCATCAAAAAGATTCTGAGGAAACAACGGCTAATAGGGATCCTATTTTGAGTAGCTATCACTTAGACTGTCCCCATGAGACACGGCCACTAGAGGTGAACTATCTTAATGATTATCCACCCGAGCTATATTGGAGTCAAAGAAAGGGAAGATGGTACCACTTGAGGACCTTGACCCCACTAACAGTATTTTTCTTACCCCTGATAACCTGGGTCAAGGTTGTATTATGCATGCCACTTCCCCTATTAATCATGTGGTGGAACCCCATTCTATCCTTAATGAGCATAATCCCAACCCTCCACTTAGGCAACCAACACCTACCATTCAACATTCTAAGGATTTACATGTGCCCAATATAGGTGACCCTAAGGGAATGGAGGATGAATTGGATCAATTTTGGTCTCAGGGATACAAAGAATCTATTTTAGAGCAAGATAATAACCCAATGGAGGAACTTGGACTTCGAGTTTGGAGTGAATCTCGAGGGGATTATGTGTTATTTGAGGACTTACCCCTTGAGGATATTAATGATTTGGTGAAATTCGGATTCCTCCCTACTTTTGATTTTGAAAATCATCCTCCACAAAATCAGGAAGATAGGGAGTTGATGTTGGAGGAGGACGAACACAATAGTGAGAAGCCTAGGAGAGACTCTCGGGGACAATACACATCAATTGAGGATTTATGCCCCAAGGGGAACAAAGAATTGAGAAATATTGGCTTACTCCAAAACATTAAAACTGATCCTCCTTCAGAAATAATTGAGGATACTGAAGCAACTCCTCTCTTTACTGGTGAATCACAAATACACCCCGACAAAAACTTAAGTGAACCAAAAGAATCTAGGGTTGAAATTAATGATAATGATTCTGTTGCTTTGACCCTACTATCAAATAAATGTGATTTGGAGTCCACCATTGATTCACATATACTGGAAGGTGAAAATATGACTCTGATTTTTGAGGAAATCATTAATGATAGGCAGGGTGACGTAAATTTTTCTGCAACAACTATTAGGGAGAATAATATAGAATCTGAATTGTTGTTGGAGCTGGACATAACACTGACTAAGCCCTCCTTGGAGTTAATCATTACCCCCCAACAACATAAACAACCCTTACAGTCCCTAACCAATCCTTGGCTCAGGTTTCTGCTCACTTACATTCTTTTTGGGGAGCATATCAGGCCAATACATCTCCAAGTGGAATGGCGAGTGTGGATTGATGCTTGTAATTTTAGTCTTTCCATTCATGGGTTTGAAATAATTATGATTATATCTTTTAAAACCCTTCCTACTTTAGAGGAGCCTTGTTATCCTCTGCGCATGTTTCAAGAGGTCCATTCTTCTATTACTCTTTTTCCTAGACCTCTCCAGGTAGCTTGCAAGATTGTTTGCTATCATGTCTTCTGGCGAGCATTTGGGAAAACACTGCATCAACTCGCCAACATCCGTGGCTACTTGTTCTCTAGGCCAATGCCTTTACACATATTTTTAGGGCCTAGCTCTTTCTGTCTGAAACCAGACTTACAGGTTCCCTATAAGTCTGGCTGCTGATAGAAAATGTAGCGCTTGTTGGGAGGCAACCCAACGTCTGGAATAACGCTTTCATCGGGTTATTTCCTTTCTCCCCCTGTTTTAATTTTACAATGAGAACATTGTAGGATTTAGGCATGGGGGGTGCATTTTGCATTTTTATGTAGTATTCATGCATTTAGGTTAGGTGCATTAGCAAAAAAAAAAAATCTCTTTTTTTTTCTTGAGCTGAATTGGTTAGCCCTAGCAAAATATCTTTGTCAGGGAGATTTCATTGAAGATTTTCTTCTTAAATTATATCTAAGTTTAGAATCCAGTATAGTTACCTTACTTGCACGTAGACTGGGTAATGGATCTTTGTAAAAAACAAATAAACATTTTTAGTCTATTGAATCCTTGGACAATTTGAAGGGAGTCAGGCATACTATCTTCTATTAAGATTCACCTAATATTTGTGAGGAGAAAGTAGAGAGACTACTAGTGCACTAAGTCTAGTGCAAGAACTCTTAAGTTCTAGATAATTAGATGAGGATACCTCATAGTTAGGCATAGTTTTCGCTTTTTGTTCCTGCGTGCGTACATTGTGTGAATTCCTAAGAGTCACCAAATAAGGTAGATACATAGAGATTGAGTCTTAATAAAATTATGTCTATGGTGGATGGTTACAACCGTTTTTCATAGAGTCCTCGGTTGAAGGAGGGTAGTAATGTCAAAGGTCATAAATATGATTGTCCTATCCATTCCTTCCCAATGTCCGGAGTAGGCACTTCCACCAAATAAGTCACACAATATCCTCTTGACCATCATCATCCCTAATAATGCCTCATGAATAAAAGTATGTGTCGTTTTGTGTTGGAGTTATAAAAGAAAAAATGAAGAAAAGACAAAAAAAGGAGAAAGAAAAAAAAAAGAAAAGAAGAGAGAAAGAAAAAGAAGAAAAGAAATATATAGACGTATATAGAAAAAAAAGAGAATATATATATATAAAGGAAAAAAACATGTTCGAGCTATAGCTGCCTTAGGTGTCAATTTTATCAGGTGTCCATATCATTGAGGCAACAAAAACACCAATTGTTATCCGCCAAATATAACCCATACCTACTTTTCAGTATTTCTAATCGCCTAAATACTGGCTGAGGACTTCTAACTTAGTTGTAGGGTTATTAGAAATCTAATTAAAGTGTGAATGCCATATGAGTCCACCAAACATTGAGTACATTTATAAAATCTGGTAAGATATGTGATCTTAGAAAAGAAAGAAAAAAAAAAGAGAGAGTGAGTAAGCATAAAGGAATGCAAAGAGACCACAGTTTTTAGCCTCTCTCTGGGGTGACTCATTTGATAGTTTAGAGATTTAGAGTCTTCAGTACTAGACTACATGTAGCACCAGATGAGTATGAGCCACCAAATATAAATCCATTTGACTCAGTATCTCCTACCTAAGCTAAAATGTCAGGGTCAAATCACAAATTATTTTATGCTTTATCCCCGAGGAAAGTAGTTGCCTACCCTGATAGAATTTTATCAAGGGTTAAATACAAACTGTAAATGTAAGTTGACTTTTCACTTGAATCTGTTACCTAGGCTACTATCACTGCACATTTGTCTGGATCTCTAAATGTTTGGAATAAGAAAAGAAGAAATCTTTTGATAGAATCATACACCTTGCATTCATTTTTTTGCTTGGGACTAGCAAAACTTAGGCATGGGGTATTTGATGAGTCCAATTTCATGGACAATTAATTAGCTTAAGTACATTCGAAACATACCTCATTAGATTCCAATTAGAATTAAGTGTTAGTTTATCTTAATTAAAAGATATTTTGTTAAAACTTGATACATATATATTTATGCAGGGTTATGTGTGCAAGATTTTCAATATCAGACCTCCAGCTTCATCTCTAGCAGTGTGCTTAACTGACTGGCTGAACGCACTGCCAACCCAAGGTGACCGTGCATCTCGCAACCTCGCAACAGCAACCTCTCCAAACCGCCACATTGCCGAGACTATTGGAGAGAATCTCGGTGGAAGAAATAAACTGGAGAAGCATTTAAAAGAAGAGGCACAGCCTTCATCTTCAGGCTCTTCATCTTTCCCTTTTGCAAGGATCTACGTCTTCTTCGCTCTACCATCGTGCATCCCATGGGCACTGTGGAACCCGCATACATTGTGATTGAAGCATGCATGACGAGTCTCCGCCTCCGCTACCGCAACAGACCGTGCGGTGATAGCGCACGACCCATCACCATCCCATCACCACGTCCACCACTGCCAACCCCTAACCACTGTTACCCGACCACCATCACCTCTCATAGCCCACCACAGCCATCATCTATCGCTTCTTCGTCTTCTTCTTCTTCCAGTCACCCTCCCTATACGCACCAACCACCGCACCACTGCTAAAGCCACCACCGCAACCATCCAACACCCTCCTCCAGGCCTCATCCCAACACTACCACCATCACCACCTCCACTTCTCCTCCACTATTCATCTTCTCCACGTAGAACCCATCACCAACACCCCCACTGCCGATTCCATGTTCGCTGTCTAGCTTCCTCTCTCATCGACGACACCACTGCTACGACGCTTACGCTTCACCAACATCCATGCAACATCCACTCTCAACTTTAAGCCCTTCAGGAGCACCGGCGGAGGATCCAACACCGCCAGCATTCTCCTCGTCGGCCGGCCACCTCTGGCGACCATCGGCGACGCTGCCAATGCCATCTCGAAGCTCCTCCTTCGGTGCATCTCTGCTAGTAGCCACGATGCCAGCCATCGCCTCTCCCTCGCATGAGAACCTCCACCGTGATTTCCCCTGTTTTGCATCAGTGATTTGGGTATTAGTATTTACCATGTATGCCATAGCAAAAATCACTATTGACTTATTTATCTGATTAATATATTAAGATAGATTTGCATGGATATCCCTTTGGTTTATTAAAATTACGAATGGTTGGATTCATCTCATGAATAATAAAATATGACTTTTGGTTATAGTGAATCAGCTTTATTTTGTTGGAGGTTAATATTTATGGTGTCTACCATTATCACGATCACTATTTTACATGGTATTCTATTGTGGTGATTTTGCATGTGCACACTTACATTATTAATTAATTGTTTAGAATGAGAACTTATGTTGAAAATAAGTTGCATTAGTTAGTATGCACACCCATTGATATTCTCGAATAAACGAGGCACTACTCACGAGTCTAATAGGCTAATTCCTCCCTGTGGAGATGACCTAACTATTTTTGTGGTTAGATTTTGAAAATTAAATATTTTGAAAAGTGATTTTCTACCACGTGATTAAATACAATGACGTGACATTTTATGTTACAAATTTTATCAGAAATGAGAATCGCTCTTTCACAAATTCCTTCAGCTTACATTTTTTGAGTGCATAAATCCTTTAAGAATTTAGCATAAGCCAGAATGTGTTTAATAGCATCGAGGAGCAGGATATTGATTTCAACATTCTTGAATATATTCAAGAGCTCCTCATCACTATCAACATACTTCTTATTCCTAGGTTTAAGCAAGGCTTCAAGGAATGGAACATGAGTCAGATCTTTGGAATCAGCTTCTTGAGCCATGATTTCTTCTTCAGTGTTCTCCTTTCCTTCCTCAGGCTCACCAAGGTTTGATTGACTAGAAGATGGTAATTTTGTGTCCTGGGTTTGCCTTTCACTCCTCAAGGTAACAGAGTTTGCAGAAGCATATGGGTTTAGGTCTTGGGGAGGGTTAGGAAACATAGGAGGGGCTTGATTCACCAAATAACCTGGATTGGATGAAGAAGTAGAAGAGGAAGGTCCCTGCTCAACCACCTGAGCATGTGCGTGCGGGTCCCTTTGATTCATGTACCCTTGGGCTCGATTACCTTGATTCTATATGTTACGAGGGTTGGGTACGGGTTGAGATGGCAAAGATCCAGGCTGACAAGAATTAGCAATGAGCTCGGATTGCAGGTTGTCCAGTGAGGTTTTCATTTGTTGCATAAGTTGGAGTATGGATTCTTGCATCTCTACCATCTGTCAGTTCAAATCAGCCTGCCTTATAGGTTGACAGGCATTCCAAGTTGGCTGATTGACCTGATTTAGGGGTAGCTAAGTGTATACATGACCCTAACCCATTGGTCTTTGCGGTGCATAATTGCTGGGTCGGATTTGGGTCTACTGCCCTGGATTTTTCCAAGAGAAGTTAGGGTGGTTCCTCCAACCCGGATTATAAGAGTTAGAATATGGGTTGAACCTAACATTCTCTTGTACAACATACACATCCTCATAGGGCAAGGATGGTGGGAAAGGAGAAGGATCAGAGAAACTGGGATCAAAGGCCCTAGTTTGGAACCCATGGGGTTCCGAGTAATGCTGGCTCATAGGTTGAGTTGCTTCCAGTTGATTCACGAACTCTCATCCAGTAGGAACTCGTGAAGAATGGAATCTTGAGTTTTAGGATTGAGTGGATCAAGAAGTAGTTGTAAAGTTTTCATCCATCCACTCTTCCATTCTTTTGGTAACCAGGTCCACCTTATCAAGTTTATTGCAAATCAGTTCCATATTAAATGAATGAGAGTCATGGACCTCATTAACATTTGACCTGGGTTGTTGGGACCAGTTAAAAGTATCAATGTAGGCATGATTGATGGAATTTTCACTCATTTCCTCAAACAATTTATGCGCACTATCTGCATCCTTGTTGAGGAAATTTCCTCTGCAAGAAGTGTTCACATGGTTACAGAGTTGGTCAGTCAACCCGTGATAAAAGATCTGCACGAGTTGCCTTTTTGGCACCTAGTAGTGTGGACACTTCCGTAAAAGATTCTGGAATCGCTCCTAGGCACCATGAAGCGGTTTCCCCAGCCGCTGAATGAAAGTAGCATTCGCTTGTCGCAAAGCATTGGTATGCTCGATTGGGAAGAATTTCTTTAGGAAATCTAATTTAAGATTATTCCAAGTTGCTATCGGCCTTTCAATTGTCTGGTACCAATGTGCGGCCTTATCCCTAAGAGAGTGAGGAAAGAGCCTCATGATCATCTGCTCCTCATCCACATTTCACGCTTTGGTGGTCTGGACCAAAGTGGTCAAGTCTTCTAAATGCTGAAACGGGTCTTCAAAGCCAAGCCAGTGGAAATGTTTAATCAGGATTAACACCTGGGGCTTGATTTCTACGTCACCGGCTAGAATCTGGACACCAGGATGTTCCCCATAATTAGAAGGATCATAAAAATCCTTCAGGGGCTGAGTGCCCTAACCATACATTTGCTGGAACCATTCTTGAATTTGCTACATTTGTTCCAGCTGCCTTTGAACATCTCTTATGGATTCTAAGGCAAAGGTGGTGGTTGATCAGCCATGGGATCAATTGGATTAAAATTCAACCTACGCCCCTTGAATGGTCTAATGGTCCTTCCAAGTGGGGATTCAATGACTTCCTTCCAAGCATAAACTAGGAAGGGGTTAGAAGGACTGGGAATAAGAACTTTGTAGCACAACAATACAAGCCTATCCTTAAGTTGAGTAACCTAAGGACCTATGCTCCAAAATAGACTCAAACCACAATACAAAATTTGTGTTGTCCTTAATCCAGAAGTTGGTCAAGTTGGGATGGCGAGACAGGGGGAGCATGTCCTGAAAGCTGCTAATTATGCCAAACCCCTGCTTGCTTAAGTCATTTGACAATCAGGCCACCCAACTTAGTACCTTATGGAGAAAGCAGACGTCACAAATTCGCACCACAGTATGAGAAATATCCTAAAATGGACTGATGAGTCCTAAGGTCAACATCTATTTGATTTTAGATTAGGCCTGAAATAGTAGTGCCTTTGAAATGTGGTGTGCTCTTAAAATGGGTTGTGCCCTTAATGATTAATTGAATAAGTGTGAGTGAATGCACAACCAGGGTTTTCAAGCAATATTATTTGGATTAGTGGCTTTTAGAGTTCAAATCTTGCTTAAGTAGGTTTTAGGGTTTGAATTAGGGTGATTTCAATCAAATTTAGGAGGCACACTAAGATTTGCAAACACAAGTGAAGATGTTTTCCTTTGAAATCAAGATAAAGAGGAGTGTCTAGTATTGACCTTAATTGTTAACCCTAATGAGCAAGTTACTTGATGAGTAGTTTTTAGATGAAGTGGTGTGGCCCAAACAACTCAAAACAATTGGCCTCAGTGCACCACTTAGTTAGGCACATAAGTGGTTACCTAATTTGATTTTAACTCAATTATGTGTTTGGTTGTGTATACCGATTCCAAAGATCGGGATATCGATTGAGTATGAAGAATCAGAAGAGGTTGTGTACCTCTGTGGTTTTTTTTTTTGGAATTTCTTTTCATATGTATGGAGGGTGAGGTAGGTAGAGGTGCGAATTAAAGCAACCAAACTAATCTTAAGGTTTATGAGAACACCTAGGTTAATTAGGGTTTGAATTAGGGTGATGGAATGAAGCCTATAGAGTGGGAAAGAATGGGAGAGCACTTATAGTTATCTTCAACTACACTTTACTCCTTTCTACCACTTGAAGATTCCTGGTTGGGGTATCTACAAGACAATAGAGAAGAAATAAAAGAGAGAAAGCAATTAAGTGTGTGGAATGCGGAAAGGAAATCAAGATCCGTTGCCTCCCCAGCAACGGTGCTAAAATGATGTATCGAAAATTAGTTGCGAAAAAATTTGAGTTTATAAAACCCATCGTTGTGCAATTTGCAAGAAAATATGTCAATGAGATAATTTTTTATTGAAACTTAGAATGAGTCCCGGGTCGAATATGGGGAGGCTACATTATTTAGAAATCCGCAGTTATATTTTTTTTGTAATCTTTGTTTATAAACGAGACATTCACAATGATTGCTATTCTACTTGCAATATAAAGAGAGATAGAGAGAGAGAGAAAAACAACTTTTATACTAAAAATAATGCCATTACAACTACAACTAGAAAATAAGAAATCTAATCTAGAAAGCAATAAAGAAAAGGGGGTGAGAAGTTATCCTCCTCGACAGCTGCTTGGAGGACGAGTCGGACGAACGTTGCCTGGAAGAAGAAGAGTGAAGACGGAGGATGGATCTGGAAGAACCATGGGTGAGGTAGGGCATCGGCGTCGAGGGATCCACTTCCAAAATGGGGGTGAGAAAACGGCTGATGAGAGCTCTGCGAAGGGGATGAGAGGTGGAAAAATTTGTATTTTTACTCTAGCAGAGCTTCTCATAGCTTGGGAGCACTAGAGTGAGCTTTAGAACTTGAGTTCTTAGCTCTTAGAGAGAGAGAGAGATGATGGAAGGGATGAAGAAAATGTGGAGGGCATAGGGGGCTTTTCATATAGGCGAGGTTTGAGGGTAAAAATGACATTTTAAGCTTTAAAATCATTAACTTAGGGTCTTTAGTGACAGATGTAGCCGTTGCTAAAGCTAAGCATCGGTGAAGATGTGTGGAGAGAAGAGGGCGTTAGATCTTGATCGCATGGAGTGGATCGTGCATCGCTTTGCGTGTGCATTACGCACATGCGAAGGGGCACCTACTCTCAACCGTTCAATTGCAAATGGACGACCAAGATCATGTGTGGTTCGCCTTCAAATTGCGCCAACGGCTTCACGTACGATTGCGCGTCCAATGGCGCGTGATCACGCCCGTGTAGTGCGCTTCTCCTTCCGGTGCTCAAGAAGGCACCGTGTCGTGCCCGCATAGCTGCTTGATCTCGATCACACAGGCAAATTTCACCCATTCTCGCTCGTCGCTTTGATTTGAGGCATTGGCATTGAGATAAGGCACTTGACCACCGCACTAGGGGTGCGGATGGTCGAGCTCTTGATTTTGTCCTTAGACGATCTCCACCGTTGGATGATGTTCCAACGGTGGAGATTAAGCTGATGTTGATGAAGGAGGCTAAGGTGACCATGGGCATTTTGGATGGCGCCACGCCGCGTCATCCTGGCCATCCATCTTCTATTGCTTGTAAGAGGTGCCACGATTGTTGGATTGGACTGATTTTTGTGTCATTAGGTTGCAATCATCGATTTGAACCCATCCATGCGGTTGAATTTGTTGCCTGAGATATAGATTTACATCACCTTGGCCCCTTCACCTCTGATCTTTCTCGGACTGTATTTGAAACTACGGAGGTTTGATCGAGGCGATCTCAGAGTCGTTGAACTCCGACCATCGCTCTGATCAAATCCATACGGTTGGATCTTCAATCCGAGGCCCCGATAAATATTGCCCTATCCCTGGCCACAAAAAGAAGCGAATTACTATACAATTTATACAAATTAACCTAAATGCATGATAATGCATGTTATGCAATATTTATAATGCATGATGCTTCTATGACACTAATAGCATGCATAAATAGGTATTTTAGGTCAATTAGATGTATGCACATCGATCAACCAATCAAATTGGTCGATCAATCTGAAATTTGGTCAATCAACCAAATTGATTGATCAAATTACCTCGGTTTCGTTCTGTTGAGGTGATTTTCGAGGACGTCCAAGTTCGGAGTGTGTCGAATCTTAGAGTGGATTGTCGTATCCTAGGAGAAGTTCATTAGATCCCAATGCACTTGTATTGTGGGGGACGATATCTTGTTTAAGGGAATTCCTTCATGGACACTTCAATCAAAGTAACTTGTAACCTTTTTTCATTTTTTTATTTGTGCTATTGCATGTTCTTTGTTCTTTATTTCATTTATGATCTTGCCATATCATGTTTAACTTATTTGATTTAATGTTTTTGATCTAGGAGAAATCATTGGAAATGCATATGTTTTTATTTATTTATTCCCCATATTCATTTATTTCAACAATAGCATGGGGAAGAGGAGAACAAGAGTGGGAGGGGTGATAAAAACTTGTGGAAGGGAGTGGGAACTTGGAACTTTGAAGGGCTTGGAAACTCCTAATTAGGATAATTACATATTGAGTGAAGGGTAGGGTAAATGTAATTATGTATTGGATATTTTTGTTGGAAGAGGTGAGACAAAGTCATTAAACCAGGTGATTGAAATAAATACATAAATGTATAATGTATATAATATAAATGTATAAAATATAATATAATGAGGACTAGGAGCATGTAAATGATCTACACGCAAGTTACATGTAGGTACAATAACATCTCCTACTATGAGTAATGTTTAAGATTGAAGTTTGGGGATCGAGATCACCTCATATGAATATGTTATGCATCAAATTTGAAACCCATTTGACACTCCTAGCACCTAGATCTAGTAAGGCCAATGTAGGTGCTAGGAGTGTCAGATTAGTTCAAATTTGGTGCATAACATATTCATATGGAGTGATTTCAATTCCCAAATTTTTAGTCCCAAGCATTACTAGGAGTGGTAGATATTGCAACACCTGCACATAATTTACGTGCAGGTCACTTACAATCTCCCTTTTCCTATAATATGTATGGATTCATTTCAAAATGATTTTTGTAACCATAAAATTGGTAATCGAATAAAAAACCAGTTCAATCAATTTATAGAATCGAAAACCAAACAAAATCTTCAAAAACCCAAATTTTTTAGTCTGATTTTTTGGTTAGATTTGGTTTTAGATTTTTTTTTTTTACCAACCTTACTGGAGGGATATGATATCTATTATAAGTATAGCACCTCAAAAATAGTCTCACATGGAAAACTCATAAAATTAAGAGGATATAAAGGATTACTAATTGGTAGTTAATAACTTAGGCTTAAGCTTTTTAAGTAGTGGCTTTGAATGTTTGACCATATTGAACAAGTTGTTAGGGTTAGTTTTTTACAATTAGATTAGGGCTTAGGATTGGGTCATTCCGAATGGTATTAGAGCCATAAACTAGTTGAAAATGTGGAGACTAAGTGTCATGCAAGGTAGTGATGATGGGAGACACCTCCAGAGCCTATATGATTCCCCTCTAGAATCTTACATCGCTTGATAATTCATTGATTAATCAACTGTATGAATCCAAACAATGACATTAGATACCAACTAGTGGATGCTGAAGCACCCCAAAAATAATTCTATATAGAAAACTTATGAAATTGAGTAGTGGAATATAAAGGATTGAGAATTACTACTTGACAATTTAGGCTTAAGCAGGTTGGGTGGTTGTTTTGGCCCATATCCAACAAGTTGTTAAGGTCTTTTTTTTTTTCAATTAGGCTTGGATTTACACCCAACTGTTACAAATGGTATCGAAGTCAAACTCTCTCAGGTAGAAGAATAAGTCAACTACTAAAGCTCCATTAGTTGGCCAATGCGAATGAGATTCTAGATAATAGATGCAAATACAAATACTATATGTGTTTGACTGCTCTGCTTGTGAGACCTTGCTAGTTGACCTTGTAGGCAAAAATAAGATTGTTTTTTGTGTGTTGATCCCAAGAATGTGCCCAAGTTGTGAGGGTTCTTAAGCACTTGTTCTCTAAATTATTTTGGCTTTTTACAAGTGCTTAAAGAAATAAATATAAGAGAACACATCAAAGGAGAAAGAAGTCAATTTTGTTCTATCTTCATATTTGAAGCCTTTCTTCTTCTTGAGATCAACTTCTTTTCCTTCTCCATGTTTGAAGTCCTTCTTTGAAACAAAGTTCTTTTTTCTTCTTTAAGCCATCTTCTTAGAAAAATGATTTCTTTTTTATCACATGAAATTTACTCTATAACAACATAATAACATACATATACTATTATCATTAAAATCAAGAATATTAGTGCTTATACCTAACATTTTCAAGTACATCCACTCTATCTCTTGCCTAGCATCCTTAGCTTTGTTTGTGGAAAATGTTATTATTTTGCACTTTCTCACTACTAGTTTCTGCATGGTGTGTGTATAATTATTTTCCGAAACTTTGTGGTCCTTATACCCTACATAAGTGCTAACACAACTTGTTTAACTTCATGAGTTTTTACTAGCTATTCTTCAGCTTTGGTGAGACAACTCCTTATACTCTCTCATTTTCCCTAGATTGCTACACAAAGGAGATTTTACCTTTAGTGGCTTTTCCATTAGTCACGAACTAATAAATAAGCAGTTTCTTAAGTTCTTCAAAAGTTGATAACTGAGAAGTATTTCCATTCGTTATAAAAGAAAATAACTTGCTTCATCTATCAAGAAAGATGGTAATGCTTCACAGATCACCTCATCACAATATGCATGGCCCATAATTAAATGTTTGCATATACTTATGTGATGATATGGGTTAGAGGTTTCATTATAAGGTTGGCATTTTAAGTTTAGATGATCATGGATCATTCATGACCATCCTAGTAGAAGTACCTAAGGTGATCCACAAAATTACATCCTATGTTAGCTACTATGTTACTAATAAATTCCACTAGAATTTTCTAGACTTGGTTTTGAATTAAGCCCTGAGCGCTATCTTTTGTTTAGACCTCCTCCTCTCTTAAAGAGGCCTCATATTAATCTTTATTTTTTAAAACAAAGACAACTTTTAGTTAATGTTAGGTTGATTAGCATCAACTCCATTTTTGGAGGCTCTTAACATTTCGAGATGTCCTTGGAAGTTCAAGGTAGACCTTATGGGTATGAGCACATAAATCCTATTAATTATCCATTATGATCATATTGAGAAGAGGTTAGTCAATAAGGAGACTTGCCACTTTAATAATACACAACTACTTTAGTTATCACTATTATGTAGGATTACACCCAATCGTCAACTTTCTAGGAACTTCTAAAAATGGCTTACTTCATTTCTTGTCAATAACAAGCCCTTGCTTCAAAGTAGCAGGTAATCGATCCTTGCAGTTACCTCCTTGAAGGATCTTGTAGTCAAGATCTTTAGACTTCTTGGACACATTAAGGAAAACTATAGAGAATGCCACTCATGAACTCTATTTTTGAGTCATTTTCCGTCTTCCTTTTGAAGTTTCCCATTTTTATTCTTTGTTACTTTAGTTGCCTGATGTAGACACATCTATTTCACATAAAATATCTATTTATGCATGTTCCTAGGTCTATAATTGCATCCAGCATTATAAATATTGCATAGCATACATCATTGTGCACTTAGAATAGATTGTACAAATTATAGCTCAATTCTCTCTTTTTATGGTCAGGGGATAAGGCCATATATTTTGGGGCTTCGGATTGAAGATCCAATCATACAGATCTGATCAGGGCGACGATTGGAGTTCAACGCCTCTGAAATCATCTTGATTGAACCTTCATAGCATTAGATGTAATCCAAGGAAGATCAGAGGCCAAGGGCCAAGTTGGTGAAAATTCGAACTTCAAACGACAAATCCAATTGCACTTACGAGTTCAAATCGACGATCGCAGCCTAATGATGCAAAAATTAACCCAATTCAAGTTCTGTGGTGCCATCTATGAGGAGAAGAAAATGGACGGCCCAAATGGCACCATCCAAGCTGCCCACAGCCACTGGCCCCTTCCTTCTTCGTCAGCGTCATCAACTCTCGGCCATTGGATCTTCATCCAATAGCTGAGAGCGTGAGGGCCTCAAATCAAGAACTCAACACAAAGTGGCACATAGCATAGCAATTGTGCGCCTTGTGCAAAGCAAACGGCGCACATTCGAGCCCCCGCGCGCACCCAAATCCACATCGCAAGCGACACGCGCTCAATTGGCGAGCGATTGAGATCAACCCATCACGGTGCGGCCATGTGGAAGGATCCAGCACGCAAATATGTGCGCGATATGCGTACGTGCATGATTACGCGGGCACCCACGCACTATCCGACGCGTGATGGGTTGAGGCATGATCTTAAGTCGTCTTGATGCAATACTAGTCGTCTGATCGAGATGGGGCACGATCTAAGACATCAACGGATGAAAACCAAACATTTGGAGATGTGACCTCTTGTGGATGCTTGGATTGGCAATGAACGGCTCTCCTTGAACTCGTGTTCTAGCGACGTGCACATTTAGTAACGCTTACATGTGTCACTAAAGGCCGCATATTGATTCTAAAGACTTGAAATACCTCTTTTGCCCTCTATTTTCACCTATATAAAGCCCCTACATCCCCCCTCATCTTCATCCATTCCCTTCTCAACCTCTCCTCTCCAAAGCTCTAAAGACCTAGTCTCATACCCAGGATGTTCTACTCGAGTTTATAAAAATATATATTTTTTTCGTCTTCTCACCTCCATTCGTGGAGCACTCATGGTTGTCCTCTTACAATCATTCGTGAATCGGATCCGGCTACGTCACCACCCTATTTTGTTCTCCTTCCTCCAACTTCGTCCTTTCTCATCCAGCATTTCACCACCATCTTCTAGGCACTCTATCAATGTGGCTCATCCTCCAAGCGGCCGTCGAGGAGGATTTTTCTCATCTTTATCTTTTTACTGCTTTCTAGTGTAGTTTTAATTCTACAATTAGTGAAATGAACATGGATCTATCTTTATGAATATTTGTTTGCTCTCTCTTTATCTCTTTCTTTGTAATATTCTCTCTTTCTTCTATTATTTATTCTTTAAGTAGAATAGCTTGCATTGATTAATTTCAATCAGTTACTCTGCTTTATGAGAACAAACGTGGCTTTTAACTCAAACGCTTGCCTCCTTGTGTTTGACTTAGGACTCATCTCGAGTTTCGGTAAATTTATTTGATTAGCAGATTTTTACGCAACTACAACAACGAGTTTTTAACTCAATCTTTCTCGCATTCAAATCTCGTTTATCATTGCCTAATATTATGAATTTTCATCACTATTTAAATCTAGATGACATGCCCTAAAATTCTAAATCTTGTTAGAGTTGGGTTTAAGGGTTGCTTCGATGGCCCAATTACAAATCCAATTTTTCAAGCTTAAATTACAACACAATAGAGACAACAACAAAAATTATCCGAAAATTACAAAGAAAATATATTCCAAAGTAAAAGGAAAATAAATATTATTCAAGAATTTCAAATTACATACTTTTCTTAGCCTCAAATCCTTTTCCTTTAAAACACTAGCTTCTCGCACTTGACCTTCACCCTAACTCAATAGGAACTTAGCAGTCCACTACTCTTAAAAATAGGTCACAAAGTAAGGATGGGCTAAGCAGCTTAGTAGAGGCATAATTGTGCTATTTTCAAGAGGCAAGATAGCATTTGATGCATGGAAATTACTTAGGATAAAAACTCGTTGTTACAATGTGAAATTTGTGATTGTTTTAAATTTGTAAAAATTGAACTCGTGATGCTTTGAAATAGACTTGGGAGCCCAAGTCTTTCATAAGAGAACTTTTAGTTAATCATCTTTCAAAATGCTCTGTTATTATGTTCTTGGTATTTTATCTTTTCTATTTTTTTAATTTTTAAATAAGGAGCAACATGTGAGGAGAAACTGTAATATAATTCTAGTTACGAAAGTGAACATCAACTACAAGCATTAAAATTAAGCAAAAGCTATTCATAGTAAGAAAATATGAATAGGAATGGAAGTCCATAAATAAAACTTTTAATTAATCAAAGAGAATTGATTACAACTAAGAAAACAAGAGAGTTGATAACAATACAATAAAACTACAACAAAGAGAAAAGCATAAAAAGCAAAATAAAAGTAGAAACATGTCGGAGCTTTGGAGCGACTGCAGAAGCCATTGGGAGGTAGTTGTAGAGGCTCCACCCACTCTTCTTGCCCTTGAGATGGTAGGAAGTAGGAGAGGGTACCTAAAGGGACATCTAAGGTGTTAACCTAGCTAAGGTGGTATGGAGGTAGGGGAAGGGTTAGGTACTATCTCTTCCTCTTCGCTGTTGTGATGGCGTGATGTATCTTGACCTATAATATTTGTATACTTGCTTGTCATGTCTAATTCTATATTTTTTTCTCTTGTTAACGTACGTTGCTATTTATTTTTTGTAAGTTGCATCAAACACAATTTCAAATTTCAACTATCTTTCAAAATGAGATCATTGTCTTTTAGGCCTTCATAGCAGCATCTGTTAGAAGAATGATGGAATCATTTCCAGGTGGTTTTTTTGAATTTGAACATTTTAAAAATCAAGTTGACACATGAAATTGTTACTTGGTACTTTTGTCTTATTTTCTTCCTACATTTTCCATTCTCTTCGTATTTGTAACACAATTTTTTTTGCCTTTTCTTTGTCCTGTGGAGGTGTTCTCTTATGATTTTTAAGTTGGACAGAAACTTGTGTTTCAATTGAATAACACTTAGATGAACATACTTACCGTTGTTGCCCATGTTATTCTGTTGATGGTTGATGAGGATTGAGGTGTATATATTTCAATCCCCTCCAATTCTCAGCCCCAGATGTAGCATAATTCTTTTTTAACATATTAAAGATGGAATGGAAGTCCCATATGAAATTCATAACATGATTGAGAGTTTGGTTATGTTATTTTCTACAAGAAATCTAATAAAGAGTAGATTTTGACCAAATTTTCAGCTGGATGATCTATGTCAATTTTGTGACATTTACACGTTGCTTGTTCATTATTGCATTTGTTAATTGCTGCTAGGAGTTTGAGAACGTGCTAAATAACACGTTAGCTTTGTGTAGAAGTTGGATAATGATGTCAGTAAACTCTAACTTCTATAACATAGTTGGTCAATGCTAAATGGATAAGAGGCAATGTTGGTAAAACATGATTGCACGTCCCAACAATTGCATCTCTTTATTTCCTTTGCAACTTTGTTTAATGGGGTTCTTACAAGATATTTATACAAAATATCTCTAACATAAAATAATATAAATTTAAAAAAATAACCCTAACTAACTTACCTACCTTATAAGGACAAAAAAACTATTGCCAACTTATCCCCCATCTGAACCCTCACCCTCAAGTAAACATTCTTCTTTCATATCATAAGTTAACCCCTTTGTTACAACTTTACTAATTCGAATTAACTAAATTACATCGTAAACTAACCCTTAGCGTAACCAAAATGCCACTGGATAACCATCCCTTCAAACGTCACCAAAAAGACACAAAACCCAATTTACAAAACTCGCATCCCTCTCCTATCATTTCCACAACCACCGCTGCCCCCTTCATAACATGATGGGGAGTTTTGTTATGTTATTTTCTATAGGAAATCTAATAAAAAGGAGATTTTGCCCAAAATTTTAGCTGGATAATCTATGTCAATTTTGTGACATTTACACGTTGCTTGTTCATTATTGCATTTGTTAATTGCTGCTAGGAGTTTGAGAACATGCTAAATAACACATTAGCTTTGTGTAGAAGTTGGATAATGATGTCAGTAAACTCTAACTTCTATAACATAGTTGGGCAATGCTAAATGGATAAGAGGCAATGTTGGAAATGGTAAAACATGATTGCACGTCCCAACAACTACATCTTTTTATTTCCTTTGCAACTTTTTTTAATGGGGTTCTTACAAGATATTTCTACAAAACATCTCTAACATGAAATAATATAAATTAAAAAAAATAACCCTAACTAACTTACCTACCTTATAAGGATAAAAAAATCTATTGCCAACTTATCCCCCATCTGAACCCTCACCCTCAAGTAAACATTCTTCTTTCATATCATAAGTTAATGCCTTTGTTACAACTTTACTAATTCGAATTAACTAGATTACACCGTAAACTAACCTTTAGTGTAATCAGAATGCCACTGGATAACCATCCCTTCAAACATCATCGAAAAGACACAAAACCCGATTTACAAAACTCACGTCCCTCTCCTGTCGTTTCCATAACCACCGCTGCCCCCCCGCATCATTGCGAAATGTGAAACCCTTGACCCTCGCGAAACCCCACCCGATGCTCCTCATCAACATTGTTGTCCATCAACTTCCCCACCCTCCTCTGCCTCATTGCCTTCCCCGACCTTCTTTGCCTCATCACCTTCCCCGCCCTCCTCTACCTCTCGTCATCCTCGTGCTCCTCTACCTCGATGTCCTCACCCTCCTCATCCAAGCAATCATCACCCTCCTCTGCCTTGCCACCCTCCTTGTCTCCCACGATCGAGGTTAGTAAACCCACTTCCCCCCCGATGACCTTACTACACTGAGTCAATCCCTCAACCATCCTACCTTTCCCCCACCCCTCGACGACTCCTACTGCCATCCTCCCTTCCCTCAGCCATCCCCCTCCCCTACGACGAGCCCCACCACCCTCCTCTCATCCCTCTACCATCCTTCATACCCCCTGACAACCCCTACCACCCTCCTTCCCTTCCTCAACCACTGCCTCTGGCATCACTACAATTGCTTCCTATTCCTCACCTTTCACCTACGAACATCCTAAGCCCTCCCAGTAGGGTTCCTTCATTCCTGTTGTGATGCCCTCTCTGGTCTCAATCTCAGCCCCTGTAGCCCCTCCTACCTACTTAAGATTGTGCCTAATTAGATTCAAAGTCAGACTTTGTGATCTAGATTTAGGTTTAGATTGTAGATCATGGTATGAAAACATGACGAATACAAGGAAACTTCCATAGATGTTGTACATGTCTGTATAGGAAATGAGGTTGTCCATCTCAACTTGTACTCAAAGTCAACATATGGGTTTTGCTGGGATGCACATAGATTTAAAAGGGTTCTGATTAGCATTAGCCTACAAAATACCCCAATCTGTACCCTTTGTTGTATGTATGTGTCCCCCTGGATAGGTCAGGGGTCCCACCATTGTGGTGGAGGCAGTAAGTACATCCAAGCTTTGTTAACAATTTTCCAATGATAAACTGAACATATATGTCATAGACTTGCAATTTAGGGCCTTACTTCTAGAAAGCATTGGACTTTCTGACTATACAGGATAAGAGCCACATTGATATTTCTAAAATGTATTTTTTGTTGCATTTTCTTCTTGCTTATCTCATGAGAGCCATGTTTTTCTGTTCTCTTTACTTTGAAAACTTTCCTCCCTACAATAGTAGTGTATGTCTTTGGTTTAGTTGATAGCTTGCTAGACAAGGTAGGCATCATGGAAGTCGAACATCCTCTCAATGTAGTCTAATTTACATTCTTGCTTCATTGGTCTGAACTTGATTTTGGGCACTTTAGGTTGTTCCCACGCAAGCTATAGGGAGATCTTGTAAATCCTCTCCAGATTTCCCGTCGTTGCAACCATCAATGTTGTCTCTTGGTTGTGACTTCAACTGAGGACATGATGCTGGCCATCTTGGCTGGTGTTATTTTCGCTGTTATATTGTTCCTAGGGGTCTTCCTATATGGTAAGCTTTTTTGCATAGATAGATTCTTGAGGAAAATGGATGAGGGTGGTGGTGTTTTCAGGGAAAGTTTCCATAGGAGTAGTTCCTTGTGGTGGAACTCTGTGATAGATGCCTTCTTATAGTCTTCTTCTTGAAGAGAAGATGACAAGGAAGCACTAAAATGGACAACCCTTGAGAGGCTGCCCACTTATGATCGATTGCGGAAGGGCATACTCAGGGAGACTGTGAGTGAGATGATAGAGGTTGAAATTCGGAGCCTTGGACCAGAGAAGAGAAAGGAACTTTTGGATAGGTTGGTTAGAGTTGTCGAGGAGGACAATGAAAGATTCTTGTGGAAGTTGAAGAACAGGATGGATAGGTATGGTATGACCACTCCTTCCTGTTTGACAGGTCTATTTTTAGTCTTCTGCACATTATTGTTACGGTATATTAACCTCCATCTTCAACTGTACACTTGATCTCAAAGATAATTGCTTCTGTTGTACACTAGGAATTATGATGTCCAAGATATTAATCCTGAAGAGGCTAATATACATGGAATCTTCAACTTTATGCCATTATCTGAGTAGCAAGATATTCATCACAGGTTATCATGTTATTGACTCTAATATTAATCTACTTATCCAAAGCTTATTTCTTCCCTCCTTTTAGCCTTTTATAGTCATAATAACCAATCATCTCATTAACTATCTATCATTCACTCTTGCACAAAAATTTGCTTTATTGTACTTTCTATGAATGCTTGCTAAACTGCTCATTTCTTAAAATCATTTGCTTTGGATATTATCTAAGACTTCACCCATGTACCTCCTATAAGAACCATTTTGAACAATCAAATACATATTTCTTGATAATCTTGAGGATCATATTGGGCATACCTTTCCTTACTTTGCTTCTAACAATTGTTTATTTTGATGAACTTGACGTTCCATATAAATCATTTTTTCCTTCTCTAAAAGCCACTCATCTATTTATGTTGAACTATGGATATCTAGTTCTTTTTGTTATCCATAACTACACCAACAATTGTTCATTTAGAATCCTCTCCAACACTTGCACAAATTCACCTCCTATACCCTTTTCTCCATAGCAAAACTTAAATGCGACTATAATATAGGTAATCCATAAGTTATTGACAATAGGAAGATCTTTGTTCAAGTTAGACAAGTGTTAATTGCACTGAAGTCAATGTTTAAGGAAATGAGTCGTAGTATACTCGACAAAAGCGAATCAGCACTTAAATTTATAATTCTCGAATTTGAGTATGAGGTCATTTGCTAGGAGCAAATGTTGCGTTACTTATCACTATTGAATTATTTACAAAATGGGAAGGTTAGAGGTTTGATATATGAGAAATATGCTAGACAAAACAATAATCAAACTCAAAAAAAAATATAGAAATCAGATCAAGTGCCAAAAAAATGTGATAAAAGAAGAATGCCTTTTCTCCTCTCTATTCTTTCCTATCCAATGAGCATGCACTTTTCACTAAGTCCTTTTCTTACTCCAAAAAGGGCCCTACAACCCTAAGCCCAATGCTACCCTACGTGGGTCGCCCCTCACTAGGCTCTCCTTTATCTCTCTTTCTTTCTTAATGTGTGTGTGTGTGTGTCTATATATATATATATAATGGGCTTGTGAACTTATATATGCTCTATAGGGAGCCCTTCCCAATTAGGCTAACAAGCCTAAGGAAAGAATTCCTTATAAAGCACACTTCAGCTCTGCAATCTTACGATGTGGGACTAAAGAGCAACTTTTGATTTCAAACAATTATACACGAGCCCTCTCCTTTCTTTCTACTCTTCCAGGACTCTTCTTTGACTTTCTCGCACCTTCTCTTCTTCTCTCTTTACCCTAAAAAGGGTGTGGCGCAACCAAGGCAACTGTCCAACCCAGCAATGAATGGGCCCAAATAAACCCCGCTTCTCTCTCTCTCGCCTTAGCGGGCAGCATTTATGTACATGGTACTAATAAGAGGCTTATGGGCTTCTATATGCCTATTTATCATGATAATCGTCTTTTAAGGAATACGTGTCGTAGTATAGGATAAAAATTGCGACAACACTTAAATTTATCTAACTCAAAATCAAGAAATGAGTCTGAGATCATTTGTAGGGAGAAAATTGGCAATTTAATCCACTAATCACAATATCAAGAAAGATATGCAAATATGATCAAAATTATGCTCAATGTATATATCAGAATAATATCTCAAGAGTCAAGTGCAAAAAGATGGGGTTAAAATGGTGGTTTGAACCATCACTTTAGCCCAGTTGTTAAGCTCTACAATTAACTCAAATAAATTAACAGTAGATGCAATCAGATATCAATGATAGAACCAAGCTATCAGAACCAAATCAAACGTCAAGTTTAAGGGCTAGACGCCTTATCCTCAAGCCTCAATAGAAGGCTACGACACAGCAGCAACATAGAGACACAAGGGTCTCACAAGAGCAAGGCACAAGGTCCTCGCTAGCCATAGAACGACTAAGTGTTGAGCAGGGGAGAGGGGGCACGAATCTTAAGGTCTGAACAGTGCAAAAACACGCCTCTTCCCTTAGATTTCTTCTCTTTAGAACCAGAACAGACCTGGGTAACCGGGTAATCAGATCCAAGCCCATACCCGCATGGCATGAACCGTGGGCGAGGGCACGTGCGATGGAGCGTGAGAGCGAGACCTCACCCCAGTGCTCTCGAAGGCAATTGGTTAAAGGTAGCTTTGCATGATATGCTCAGTTTGAGCATTATCAATGCACGATGTGGGACTATCCCACAAGCTTTGCTCTTCACGTAGCTGCAACCGAATGTCGAGGTGAATTGCACTGCTACTTCGGTGTTGACGTTCAATTGAGGACTTGGAGCTATTCATGGAAGGGTTCCACATGTCCTGGAAGTTGCAGCTTGGTGGGAGATAGTCAGAGAACTACGAGCGAAGTCAGAGAAGAAGGCTGCAGCAGCGAAGCTCTGATTAGACCTGAAAACATGAATACAACCTCGCGGCCTTGTCAGAAATGCTCAGAACCCTCGCCTGAGTGTGGCGAGTGTTGTGGTGGTGGTGGCATGGTGCGAGTATGTCTTTGTGAGTGTAGTGAAGTCGAAGAAGGTGATTGATGGCGGTGGTGTTCGGAGGGGTGTAGGAAAGATTGAAGCCCCAAATTTCTTTGGGGCTTTTGATCAGTGAAGCGAGGTGATGCTCATGGACTTAGTGGTGGGTGGTTTGGTGCGGTGTATCGTGTGTGCGACTTCATGGAGCTTCGTCGGTGCTAGGGAAGACAAAGGTATTGCCGAAAGTAATAACTAAGTAGGTTAAAATGAAGAAGAGAGGGATTAGCATCGGGGAAGACGAATGTTCCAAAGATGAGAATGGCGAGGAGGAAAGGTTGGAACGACTCCTACTTGGTACGATGAGGAGCGAAAGACTTCGGGAAAGATGTTCCCTCTACCTATTGTATGTGGTAGAGGGAGATGAAGGAAGAATGAGGAGATCTCCAGAGTTTGGTCAAAGTAGGCTAGGGAAGGAGAGGAAGAGGGTTTTCTGGCCTCAAACCTCACTAAGGAGGATGGTTTGGAGTTGGGGGTTCTTTTATAGGGATCAAGATCGAGCTTTAAGCTTGGAAGGAGGCTTGGATTTCTTGGGTTTTCAGGGAGAAATATCCCTAAAAATCTCGAGTTCATTTGAGCTTTAGAGTTTGATTTGGAGATCATGAGGCGGTTTGATAGATTGGGAATCTTCTCAAGGATCTTCCCCCAAGTTTGGAGGTGATTGGCTTTGATTCGAGGGAGAAAACCTCCCTCAAATCTCGTTGAAGGTGAGTTCCCACCGCCAATGGCGAAAAGGACCTAAGTGAAGAAAATGACGACAAGTTAGAGACCCATTTGCAAAGAATTCAGAACCTAAGGGGGGAATATAAGAAAAAGTCTTAAAGGGCTAAATTGAAAACTAGGTCAAGATGGACTCTGATTGGGCCTAAATTTTGGATTAAACCTAATTTGGACCCAAGGAATCTAATGGTGAAGTTGGATTTGAGTTTCGACCACGTTTGACTGGACAATTTGTACAAAACCCTAAATTATGGCAAAATCCCATCTGAGACTCTATTTTAGGTCAAAATGGGTTCAGATGGTCAAATTAAGGGTATCAAACATCTTAGAATATTTCTCTATGAATTTTAGGAGGTTTAAATGAATTTTATTCTGACCAAAACCTCTTTAATTTAAGCGAGCCTGAAATTAGGATTTTGTGTGCTGTTGCCGTCTTGGAACGTGTGAAACCCCATTTTTGTCAGTGTTGACCCACTTTTTGGATTTTTGAGCTCATTTGACCTTTATTTAACCCTTGAGTGATCTCGTGGTTAATCTGTGTTCATGATGTGATGTTAAAATTACAGAATTAACCCTGATTTCCTGTTCTCTCAAATCAGAATAATGTAAAATTATGACCCTCAGATGATTATGTAGGAGCTTTAAAATCAATCAAATATGACTAAATGTGGTTAGTTAAGGCCCATGATGGTGTTCCCATCAATGCCCTATGGGGATTTCATCCCTATTAGGCTGATAAGCCAAGGGTCGGATACCCTTATAAGGCATAGGGAGTAGCCGCATGCCCACAAGGTAGGACTAAAAAGGAGGGGGATGTTTGCGTGAAATCTAAAATAGAATTGGCATGCTTATTTGAACCTAATCAAGCTTAACTTGGGTCTAATCATGCAATTTAGTTAATTAATCGAGGTTAATGGATATTAAACTATGAAAGTTGAATCCACGAATTGCAAATAAACCCCTGGAGGATTAATAATCATAAATAAGTCCTTGATGATTCAAAGAAAAAATTGTAAAGAGGCCCTTAAAAATAAATTGACACTAACACACGGGCCCCTGAGCTGCAGCCCATTAGAATTTGAGCTACATCTTCTCTGGCGATGGCTCGCTGAAGGATGGTCGGATCTCTGATCTGCCCGTCAAATGTATTTTGCAAAGGGCGAAAGGTGGTTATCAAAGGTTCGCCAACTCATTGAAGGTGGCGGATCAACGAGCAGAGTGGTGGATGCGATGGAGGCGACGGTCGAAGTTGGAGAAGACAATGAAATTCAACAAAGTTCTACACATTAAATAGGAGGTCATTCATCCTCACGTTAAGTCCAAAGCTTCAGGGTAATTCCTTGAAGCAAAGCCCTATGGTTAAGGCGTGTGTGGAGGTGTGTGTGTGTGTAGCAAAGGAGCTTCTCGAAGCCCCCAATGGTAGTGGTCAAGGCATGTAATAGAGGCAATAGAACTTTAAATTAAACTACCCTACACCTAAAGCTAACTATGCGAAATAAAAGCCCTAAGCTAATTGAGAGTGAAAGGGAAAGGAAACCGATGACAGTAGCAGGCTCACCGGTGACGAATGAGGGAGAAATTGAAGCTGACAAGGAGGCTAGGAACCATGTTCTTTGGTCTAAAGCACGTTGAAGAAGAGATGAAGAGAAGCACTCTTCCTATTGTACGTGGGAGTGGCTGAAGAGCAGGGTCAGAGGAGCTCCAAGGTCCGTTAATGGCGCTCGTCAGGGAAGGAGGAGGGGTGTTTGACGTGCGATTTATGGATGAAACACTCAAAAGGCAATGAGGAATTTAAATAGGGGTTCTCAATGCTTGAATTGGCATGAATTCCATGCGAATTTATTATCAATTTGATGGGTTGTCTACTCAAAATTCATGGCCAAATTAGTGGTGATTCTTGCCATTAAAAGGGGCGAGACCTTACTTGCCTTATTTGCCACGATCTAGGGATCAATCCCACCAGGTTTGGTGGGATTTGATTGAGCAATCGGCTAACAAAGGTTGCTGCCATTTCGCTCACAAAGGAGGTGTTCCTCCTACTCGAGCAGCTTGGGGAAGATGGCTGACGTCATGTTGACGTCAGTCAATGGCTGAGGAGTAAGAAATTTGGACCAAAATGTAAGAAATTCAAAAGTTAAGGCCTAAACTGCAAAGTTAGTTAAGATGAAGTTTAATTGATCTCAACTTTTTAGGGTAACCTCATTTAAACTCAAGGAATCTAATGGTAACCTCAATTTTGGATTTTGATGAAGTTTCCTTGGTCAATTTACATTTTAACTCAAAAATGTGTTGAATATTAACCTTGGTTCCTATTTTAGGTCAAATTGGGTTCTTTTTGTAAAATTGATTGATTAAAACCTTATAGAATATTTTTTAGTGATTTTTAGAAGGTTTATATTACATTTATTTTCATTAGAACGCTGTTAATTTAAGTGAGGCTGAAATTAGAGTTTTTATACATGAATTAACCTTTAATTTTTAGAGAAACCCTAAATCAATCAATACAGGCCTACTTAATGGGAATTCGAGCTCAGTTGACTTTCAATTAAGTACATGTTTACCCTTTAGTTAATCTGCATTTGTATTATCCCGTTAAAATAATTAACTAATTTGGATGCCATTTCCTATAATTCTTAATATTATTAAGTTATATCATTTTGTTGGTTAATAAAGTGAATTTAACCTTAGAGCTTAGCCAAATTGAGTTAGATATGGGCGATGATGGTGTTACCATCAACAAGGTTATACTTTCACTACTTTTGCTCTTATAAAAAAATTGTGTCTAACCCCATTGGGAAATCCCAAGTGATCCAGGATTAGTTAACTCACTCCATTTGTCCTGAATACCATATTAAGAAACCCTTTGCCGTAGCTAAGGTCTAGTTTACTTGAGTTATAAAACTTAGGTTTACAAAAGTACAAGAGGTGTTAACCCTTCTTTTTGTTTACTTTGAAGGAGAGGTTAACGTTAGTTTTTATTTACTTGAAATAAGTGTTAACTTATGGTGTTAGGAAGGAGAAAGGTAAAAAAATGAAGGTTAACACTAGTTCCATCTTAACACTAATGTAAACTTTGGTTTCGCAAAACTTGTGTCTTCTTTCCAAAACACTTGTTTTGGAAGGTGGTATTAACTCTTGAAGTAAATGGATGTTAGCCCTCATTTATTGGGGTTGACTCCAAGTTAACGAGGCCTAAGAGACACTAGGGTCGTTCCTAGTGGACTTCTTGCTCGGTGGAACACGCTCAAGGTCATTGCTTGTTCATCATGGAAAACCTTCCATGCAATTGGAATTGAGATTTGTTGGGTTTTTATTTACGATTTCAAATTGTGATAGTGGGAGGAAATGAAGGTAAAGACATGTGGGTGGGTGCTTTTGTAAAAGACAACTAGCCCGGTACTCCCAACTTATTACACTTACTAGGAAGTGTGGTCATAGGCTGGGATCTTTTTAAAACAAGTTCCTTTTTGAAAAGCATCATTGCTTTCCATCTCCTACTAGAGAGAGATATGGATGGAAAATAAATAAGATCAGCCAAAACTCCTTTGATGGTCGCATTCATCAGCCAAGCACAATATTGATCTGGTTTAGGTCTACACATTTGTATCAATGTAGGGTTATTCTTTTAGTTATTTTAGTCAAGGGCATTCAAGTTCTTTGTTGTAGAAAAATCCTTCCACCTTCATTGGTTTTAGTACACACTCAATTATTAACTGTCAGGGTGATGATCCATACTTCAATACGTTGATTAGAATTCTTGCCACAGATGCTTGACCCAAGTACATAATTTTTAAATTTGAAATTTAGTCACCATTATTCTAGGTGATATCATGTTTTTAACAATTCTTTTTCCTCTTTTTATTACTTACGCAATGTACTTTTTGTAGTGGAGATTTAAATACTACTGAGTTTCACCACAAAACATTAGATTGTGAGGGAAATTCTATTGATTTTTTTTCTTAGAAACCATAAATGGTAAGAAAATGTAGTATATTTGTTATAAGCAATATGCACATCAACTACAATTTAGATGCACGTGATTAAACAACATGAAATGAGAACATTAGGGTTGTAGACATGGGTCTTGATGTAGCAGACATAGATATATAGTGATTAATTATTATTTTGAAAGGTAATTATTTATTTATTTTTTCATTTACAGTTTGACTTTTATATAAGTGTTAGTGAGTTTATGTTATGAAGTTGCAAATGTTGAGGACATGATTTAAGAGGTGACTAGAGCGGGAGCCTGTTGAGGATGTCATTGATGTTAAGGTTACTCACATAACTCCTCTAGTTGGTGAGTGCAAGAGATAGAGGCTCAAGATCCATAGATCATGACAATAGTGATGACATCCCCCTTTTGCTTACATGGCTCCGTAGATCTATAGAGTATTTTTATTTCTTTTTGTTTATTGAAATTTATGTTAACCTATGCTCCAAATTTTATGTTGTAAAACATGCATATATTCTAGACTTTTAGATGTTAAGTTAGATTAGTATAGTGCTGAATTGGAAAAATTTATGGTGAGAAATAGATGTATATATGGTGGTCTTATATAGTGACTTTTTTGAATTGTCAAGTTCTTATTTTAGTATCTTTTTTGGATGTAAAGAAACGATTTCATTAATTTTTTGCATGTGAAGTGTAAATGTTGATTGTAATTTCAGTGTGAATTATACTTTCTTTATAAGTGTTTGTTGTGTTTATGGTAACAAGCACATATAGCAAATATGAGTAGTAGGAATGGAAAAAAAACACCTTATATGATCTAAGATGACGTTCAAATATCGCATAAAGTGTTTAAAGGCAACATTTAAATGTCATCTAAAGTAGTCTAAAGTGATATTCAAACGTTGTTAAAAATTCATTAAGTGACGTTTAAACATCGTCAAAAGAAGTATAAGATGATATTTAAACATCTTTTCAAGTTATCTAAAATAACGTTTAGATATCACAGTAAGATGAATAAAAGGATGTTTAAATGTCGCTAAAAGAAGTATAAGATGATGTTTAAGTATCTTTAAAATTTACCTAAAGTAACATTTAAACATCATATTATGATGCATAAGGAAACGTTTAAACATTGCAAAAAAAACATAAGAGGATGCTTAAATGTCACTAAAAGAGATATAACATGACATTAAAATGTCTTCAAAAGCTATTTAAAGTAACATTTAAACGTCAATATAGAATACATAAGAAGATATTTAAACGTTGTTAAAAGTTATATAAGATGACGTTTACGTGCCGTTGAAAATTACCTAGCATGATGCTTAAACGTCATAATGGGATGGACAAGATGATGTTTAAACGTAATTAAAAGAAATATAAGATAACGTTTAAATGTCTTCAAAAGATATTTGAGGTAACATTTAAATGTTAATATGCAATACATAAGAAGATGTTGAAACGTTGTTAAAAGTTATATAAGGTAATGTTTAAATGTCAGTGAAAGTTACTTAAGAGATACTTAAACGTTATAGTAAGATTAATAAAGGGACATTTAAATGATGCTAAAAGAGATATAAGATCGTATTTAAACATCTTTAAAAGCTATCTAAAATAATATTTGAACACCACAGTACAATACATAAGAAGATGTTTAAAAGTCACTAAAGATTTCATAGAAACTTAAGGAAAAGTTAAAGAGATGTTTAAATGTCTTCAAAAATAATTACTATGACGTTTAAACGTTATCTTACATAAGATACGGTAATGTTTAAATGTCTTTTTAGTTATTCTTTAGCGATGTTTTAACTTCATCGAAAGATATCTAAGACGATGTTTTCATTGGTTTGGTTAGTCTGTGGAACTTTTAAGAAACGTTTAAATGTCATCTTAGATGTTATAGGCGATGTTTATTTAACGTCAGTAGAAATCTTTTAGGTGATGTTTGATTTTCGACGTCAATATAAATCTAAGATGACGCACCTAAGGAGATGTTTATAGTGATAATTTTTTAACGTTTACAAAAACTTATGATGACATTTATTTCACTTATGGTGATGTTAACTAAACGTCCTCTTTTGTTGTAGTGGTTGTAAGGTAGAGATGGAGTGGGCATTATTACTAAAATTAGGTGGGTGTTTAGTGGCCTTTAGATTAAGGATGAAGGGTGATGTGGAGTTGTCTAAATGGGGTTTAGGACAAGGCTATATATAGAATAGGTTGTTTTAGGTCTAAGGTGGAGGGAAAATGGAGAGTTACCACATGTCCCTTGTCTTTTCTTCCTTCCTTATCTTGTTGTTTTCTGTTGAGCTCCATTCATCCTATAGTTAAAATGCACCAATTAGTGTTATAAAAGCACTTATTAATCTAAACATATATGCATGACCTAAATACATGAAATGCAGGGATATATACAGATAAAACATGGTAAGACTAACTAAGATTAAGCATTTTTTATCTAATAATTACAAATTTGTTAGTTTCAAGGTCAGATTTGGTTTTTGTATACACCCTCCTAGTAGTAAGCCCAATATCTTTCATTGACTACAACAATCATTATTCGCTCTAAGTATCCAACATCCATAATCTAGTCTTCCAATATCTTTATGTCAGATCATTGCAGCTTGTTACCACGCTTAATTTAAATAAACCTTGTTAGTGTAATAGGATAATATTTGATAAAATATTGCAATAGTTCTTTTAATTAAGTGTTTTTATGCTTTACATATTAATCTAGATGTATGTGAGTCTTTGTTAAGATATTCATAGATATTTTGCTGATTAACTCGCAACAAGAAATAAAGCTAAGAAGGATCAAAATAGATGCGTAAAGAAGCCTCAATAATTAGCTTGACAAGGACTTATAAAGAGCTTGAAGATGGCTCATGAAGAGGCCCATTGAAGATTCCTCAAAAAAGACTTCCTTCTTAGTCATTTTTTGTGTAAATATATGTAATCATTGATGGAAATTTTTATTTATTCTTTGTGTCATAGATTAAGTGTTAAGGATCCCTAGAATGTAGTGCAAGTAAGATTATAGCCATCAGTCCACCTAAGGAACCAAAAACCCACCTTAAAAGCCTCAAAATTCAACCTACCCTTTATAGAGACATCGATCGGTAGAGCAGCCAGTCAACTTGCCTTATTGTGGTGAGTCGACTTGCCATCTGATCGACCAATAGGTTTCTTGACCATTGGCCCTCTAACATTCTCTTTTGTCTTGGAAATCGATGCAATTAATTACTAGAATCATCTTGCCTAATCACCCTTGAAAAACCCAATTTTTGGTCAACCAATGGTTGACTAGCCATAGCATGGGGCACTAACTGGTACTGTCAAGGCATCGACTAGTAGCCCTTAGTTTCTTAATCTAGGATCTTTTATTTTGAGAACACTTCAGTAGGGAGTCTGAAAGCACTAGAGGAGGGGTGATTAGTGCTAAAAGTGATAAATAAATTGCTAATTTAAATCAATTCAGATTTAATGTATAGTCAAGCAATCCACAAATATAAGATCAATTACAACACAATCACGTATAGTGGAAACCCAAATCTGAGTAAAAACCACTACCTAGATCTCCCTATCTAGGATTTTGTCCTGAGTCGAATTCGGTAAACTAACCAATACTTATGCAGTACCAAACCCTTTTACAAACCCTCTTGATTTCCCAATTAAGAGAAAACCCCTCTTAGTCAAGAGGAGATGAACCCACAACTCGAGCCCTCATATTACAAGTAGATGAAGGAATAAAACTGAATTAAAATAGAATTTAGTTCCTATGGATAGCCCCAAAAAGATATGTAATCAATTGTATTAAATAGCTATCTATGATACTAGAGTGAACTCCCTTAGTTAATGTATGAAGGTGACACGGTAGGAAGTTGAGGTGGTTGAGCTCTAAGGAAGGTGGTCTTCAAGAACAAGAGCTCAAATCACCTCTAATGAACACCAAGTGTAAGCTTTAGCTGAATGTAGACTTGAATGTGCTTTAGAGTGAGTTATAAGGTGTTCTCTAACCTCTTAAGAGTGGGAAACCATCTCATATATATATAGGGGTGTTTGGACTATTTTAGAAGTGCAAGAGACCCCTATTCAATGGCTCAATTGTTTCTCAATTTGATTTGCCAACAACTAATTTAGTTGGTCAAAAAATACTTTTCCTAATATTAGTTAAAAGTTATATAACGTTAGGTGAGCTATCTAACGTTAGGTACTCAGTTAGGTGCAAAGTTCGCTATCTCTTGAAGTTGTTAAATATGACCCAAAATAGCCTACCTAACGTTAAATGCTCAATTCAATGTAAAGTATGTTATTCCCTTAATGCCTCAAGGTAACCTCAGCCTTACTACTTAATGTTAAGTATCTACTACCTAACGTTAGATGAATTGTAAAAAGTCCATCAACTGTTCAAATGAGTCTTGTTTATCCTATGGGGTTCTAGGATGATTCGTTAACACCTAAGGATATATTTTATCATGTTTTTGACCAAAATAGACTTATGCAAATGGTCGCCTAATAATATAAATTGATGCTAATCTAATTGGGGCTTTCCTTACATTTTAAAGAATATAAAATTTACAAAAAAGACCTAACTTTGATCTCCTCCTTCTTCTCGGCTTCGTATTTTGTCAAGAGAGCTTCAACCTGAAAATTAATCTTGCAATATCTATTCATAAGATCCAATTTTAATCTTAATCACTTGATATGCTTGTTATTATCAAAACCATCACTAAAGGCTAATGTGGTGTCTAATTGCTTATGCACCTACAACGTCGACTTGCCAAAATATAATTAGTCGACCGACAACCGTCCGACTATTGAAGACCTATTTTACATTGGAGGAATGTTGTGAGCCACCGACTACAATTATTTTTTAGTTGATCGGCTGAGCTCTAGAGCACCAACCAGGCACTGACTGCTCAGTACTGTCCAATCAGCCTATTTTTGTTTTAATTTCTGAACGTTAGCTTTCATTTAATTAAGTCCACTGGTGGCTATTTTAGGTCCCACTGCTCATCTAGAGTGTTCCTAACCCTCTATAAATACCTTAGGATACCTTTCTCAAAAAAATAAATACCCTAGGACACTACCACACTCAGTACAATACACAAGAGCTCAATACTACCTAAGATTATACTCTTGCTCTCATTAGCTCTCATTTTGGCTCTCATTGCTCTCAAGGGAAGTATTGCTCCATTCTTTGAGCCAAGCCTCCTTGTGCTGCAACTCCTGACCACCTTAAGGAACCTTGATGATCTCTATGCTCCCCATTCTCACTTCATTATATTTTAGGAGCTCTATATACATATATGATCTTGTTACTTTTATTTCATTGTTGTTAGGTGTTCTCCCGCCTCTCTTGGAGGCAAAGCTTGCAGCAATTATGACCATTGTGTTGTGTATTGAGATTGTATCACCCTCAATTTCAAGAGATATGTTAATGGATTTGATCTACTAGATAGATTAGAAAATTCTAGGTTGAGAAGCTTAGGTGATGATTTTTACTCGTGGAGTTTCCACCTAAAATTTCTTGTGCATTTGTGGCTTAATATTGTGTGATTATTTTTATTTGTGTTTAATTTTTTATCCTGCATTATTCTGTCCCCCTTTGATGCAATTTCAATTAATATCAAAGCGGTTATCTCATTTGTTGAAGTAACATCCAAGCAAAGATCTAATGGAGGGGAAGGTTATCACCACCGGCTTGAATCACCTGAATCGCTTCTTATAAAAGATGAAGTTTGAATTGTTGTAGTGCAATTCAAGTGTTCAACTTTTAAAATTTATAAATCGCAACTAGAGAGTATACAAGTCATCCTAGGAGGCTCGATGTCTCAAATCAACCTTGAAATGCCTTTTATTTCTTTTTGTGTTTTTTGCATTTGAGATTTTTGTCTTTTTGATAAGAGTATAAAATAAAAAAGCGATCATGAATCGATGTCACGAGAGATGATTGATGAGCAAGCTCACAAGCACCACGGTTGGTGGCTTGTAATCAAACATCAACTAAGCTCACACATCTAAGGGAATCAAAACAAAATACAAATAGGAAACATGCTTTTCAAATCAAGTGCTTACGACATAAGGAGATGAGAGCCGTAGCGAACTACCAAAAGCTCATAAGATAAGGCAAGCTTACCACCAAACTAGAATGAGGCTCAACATAACATGGTACTAGAAAAATAAAATAAGAACAAAGGAAGCTTATGGGAATGAAGATGGAGCTCAGGTGATGAAGATGATCCTCCAGTGGTACATGCCCCCTCCCGTGGCCTCCTTCCTCCTTGGCGTGGAAGTAGGGACCTCCTCCAAGCTTTGGGCATGCCTCAAGATGTCCTTCAAGTTGTGAGCAAGTAGGTAGTAGAGTGTAGAAAGGTGGTGGAATACCCCTTCTCAAGCCTTCCTACCTAATGGATGACCTAAGGGTTCTAATCCCTCCAAGTATCTTTCTATTCTAGCCAATGCCAAAGGTGTCCCCCCATGGTTGAATGAAAGTCTCTTATATAGAAGTAACTTAACATTTTTTTTTGGAGCTAAAAAGTGGAGGGAAAATGGAGCCTTGGAAATGAAATTTGTGGCTATTAAGTGTAGATTGAGTTCTCTAGGTATTGGAATGGAGGAAGGTATTATGGGTGGAGGGTTCCTAGGTCTAGAAATTGGGATTGCAATGATGGGATGATAGTTATGTTGGTGGATGTGTGGAGTAGACATGGCATATGGGTTTTTAGACCTAGGAAATGGGAGGATACAATGGGTGGCGTAAAAGCTTTAATAGAGAGGGTGTTAGAATGGGGGAGCTCCCATTGGGTGACATGGAGAGTAAATGGGATGGTCGTTGGAATTGTAGAGAGATCTTAAAGAGGATTGGGGGGGCGTGTATGCATCAATTTTCCTTGGAGCTTCTTCAAGGCATGTGAAGGCATGGATGAGCTTGTGATAAAGCTTGAGCACATTAATTGAAGTGGGGAGCTCATTGAATGTTGGTGTCCAATTATTTATTGTTTTAGTTGAGTTGGTTCCTGGAGTTTGTGAGTCTTCTAAGTTCAAATCTCCAGCTCAAATTCTTCAATTCCTTCTTCTTCTTCTCTTTTCTCCTCGACCTTCATTCCTGTGATCATCAAATATCATCAATTAGTTCAAGAACACAAAATTATGCAAATTATGATGCAAGCCAATCTAAAATGCAATTTATGCTAATGCATGCAATATGCTCATTAAATCAGACTAAAATGAGTAGGGAGTTAGCAAATTATAAACATGAGCAATAAAAAATGCAGTTAGATTACGATCGCACTAAGGGATAATCCACCACCCATCCACCACTCTTCAAAGGTATGAACTATTCTTATTGGAAGCTTAAAATGAAGATGTGGTTGCAAGCACACTAGTACGTAGTGTAAGACAAGTGTGAAAGCTAAATTGTGATTCCAAAGAAGCTCATAATCGGATACTCGAAGGACCAAATCTGGCAGCTCAAGCTCAATGTAAAGTCCATGTATGTCTTATATTGTGATTGAATCCGGACAAGTTCAATCAAGTCAGCCAATGCTCAATTGCATATGAAATATAGAGGACTCCAAGTTAATTCACGAAGGAACTTCAAAAGTTAAAACTTCGAAGATTAACCTTTTATCATAGGAGTTTGAAGCATTTTATATGAAAGAAAATGAGAAGCCAAGCAAAATGTACATGAGGTTCATGCTAAGCGTGAATAACCTTTAAGCATTGGGGAAGACATTCATCCAAGGAGAGTTACAATCAAAGCTCCTACACTCCATTGGATTGTAGTGGGAGCAAAAAGACATCGACATCGAGGAAGAACACCAAATCAAGGAGCTCAACATGAAAGATCTCTTAGGAAATTTGATGGCGCATCAAAATAAGATAGAACAAAAGAAAGTCACTTTGGAGCCAAAGAAGAAAAGTCTAGCCTTCAAAGTCGCATCCATTAGCGAGGTAAGCTTCGACAATGAAGATTATGTTTTGCATGCTAAAAAGTTCAAGAAGTTTTTTTAGGAATAGGAAAGACTTCAAGGGAAAGAAGAAAGAAGAACCTCTAGTTTGCTATAATTACAAAAAGAGGGGGCACATAAGGAAGGAGTGTCCCTTATTGAAAAGAGATGAGGACAAGAAGAAGAAGAAGGTGAAGGAGCACAAAAAGTCATCCAAGCAAAAGCCATTCAAGAAGAAAGCATTCCAAGCCACTTGGGGTGATTCTAGCTTGGAAGAAGAAGAAGAGGACAACAATTCTACTTGAGAGACCGTGTGCTTCGGTCTCATGGCCCTCGAGGACTAGAGCGAAAGCAAGGAAGAACCTGAGGTACCTTATTACACTTTTAATGAACTACAAGATGCCTTTGAATCCCTTTTTTTAGAGTACATGACTATTAAAACTGAATACAAAAGTCTGAAATCTGAAAACAAAGTTCAGTTGGAGAATATTAAGGACTTAGAAGTCAAGAACACACTTGTGGAAATAGAAAATGGTTTCCTAAAGATAGATATTAAGAGTTTTAAGGAAAATATTCAGGAACTTGAAACTAAGATGGTTCACTTGAAAGTGTTAGTGCTAGGCACTAATTAACTTAATGATGTTAACAAAATAAGTTGTTAATGTTTGGCAAGTTTATTTGATAAGATGCAGAGTTTAGAAATGATGATGATGCAAAGAAAATATAAGAGATGATGATGATGATAGGTGGCTACCTAAATCACCTTCAATGAGCTTCAAGGACCTATTTAAAGAGGCTAAAGTGTTGTTTTTATTTTTCTAGTTCAAATGTAAAGAGCCACTAGTACTTCACACACTTATTGCATTATTTAGAATTTACTTATTAAAAATAGTAAAGATAGTTAGAAAAGGTTTCAAAAATTATTTAAAATAAAAATTAATTGATTAAGAACGTTTGAGGAGAGTCTAGAAAGTTTCTTACCAACTTGGAGACCTCCTTTGATCAAAAGACACAAGTTTCAAAAATTCCCACGTTCAAAATAATAAATTAATCGATTAATTTTAGCTATGAACATAAATTAATCGTTTGATTCTGTAAATTAATTGATTAACTCACTAACAAGAAGGTGTTGATGTTAGTTAATCGATCAATTGATTGATTATTTTATGGTCATTTTGAATTGCACAGTTCTATGAGATGGAAAAATTAAATGATTAACTTCTTCTTAATTGATTAATTTTTCAAATTTTGACTTAGTTACAATGCATTAATCGATTAGGTGAGCGAGTAATTTCATATTTTTATAACTGTCGCATCTTTTTATCAAGGCGTCTTTTGGATTTGAATTCCAACGACCCTATTTCAAACTTTAAATGGTTTCTAAGGGTCATATCACTTCTATAAATACTTTATGAAGGATTCGAAGCAAGATACACCAATTCTCTCAAGTACTATTGATCTTAAACATTCTCAAAGATTTGTTGCCCACAAAAGTGCTCTCATACTTTGCTTACAAGAAGCTTACGTACTTTGCTTCCTACGCTCAATATTTTGAATTTTCTACTCAAGGGAGTATTTTGATTAAGTCCTAGCCGCATACACTTATTTTGCACAATTTATTGGCTCTTTAAGACTTGAAAATGTATTATTTTTCAAATTGGATGTTCTTGGGTGCCTAAGGTATATGCTTTCTCATTTCTCTTATGGAGAGGAACAAAATACCTTCTCAAGGGTGTTCAAGAAGGAGAGATTATACTTGAGGTGCATCACCATTGATTTTAGTGGTATGATTAGTGATTCTTGCTAGGAAGCAAGGGCAAAATTCTAGTTAGGGATAACTAGGTAGAGGCTTTTCCCAATTTGGGTTTCCTATCTAAATAATTATGTCATTTGTGGTTTGATTCTTGTGGCGTGCTTTTTTTTCATCTATTATTCTCAAATAGCACAAATCACCTCCGCTTTTGTGCCATTTTCAGAAAGTATAATCAAATCAACTCATGGATGATCTAGCTAAATTTATTAAGGGTAAAGAGAACTTGGACAAGCTTATTGCTCACCAAAAACCCAACTCTAGTAAATATGGACTAGGTTACTATCAAGCGAGTAGTTCAAACCAAAATATAATCGAGAAAGAATCTTTTGCAAAGAGAACTACTAACAAATCTGGATCCAAATTCACATAGATACTAAAAAAGTGTTCGACACGTAAATCACGTTTTAAAGTAAATCAGTCATAGTATAGTGCAAAGTACGTCAAAACAAATAATATTTATAAAACCAGTGAGTATCGAGTCGTTCGCAAGGAGGTAATCTCGATTTTAACGGAAGCTTTTCAATAAACTAATTCTATATATATGTGTGTGTGTGTGTGTACAGAGCAAATATTAGGCATTCTGAAGATCATAATTTTATTACATTCATAAACAATTTTTCAAAGTAGAAACTACTATGCTAAATAGAGAAAGAGAGATAGATAGAAAGAGAGAGAGAGAGAAGAATAAGGTAGAGAGATGACGCTGCTTGTAGGATGTTTGTGCAAGATACAGCAGCACCTCAGTTCCAGAGCATCGGGTTGAAGGGCGGAGAGGAGTTGCAGAGGGAGAGCTTGGTCTGGAGGAAGGTGGAAGAGAAATGTCTGGAGTTGATGATGAAGTTGATGATTCATCCAAGGGGGGCTTTGGCCATCTTTTATAGTTTTTATGGAGGGCAACAAGGGTATTTTAACCCTTAAATTCGTGCAACAACCTCTTGGTTAATCAGATCCGTTGATCGGGAGATCAACGAACCTAATTAAGCCTCAAAACACCTTCAAAAACTCCTACACTCGGTTTTAATCTCATGGTGACACGTGGCAGCCACTGGTGCATTGGATGGCCATCGGACGCCCTTGATCTCTCCTCACACGCACACTTTGATTCTTTGCTCACCACTCGCCTCGTTTTAGCATCTCAACCTCAGTCATCCAATCTCACGATAGAACGGTTTAAATGCACGCACCTACCCCTTTGCATTCAAGTAAATGTGTGTGTCCGCACGTTAGTCACGTGTTTGTTCCAGCGTTCGGCCATGGCACACTCTGATCACGCCACGTGGTCGCATCTCTGTGCTCCGATGCAGATCCAACGAGCAATAGCGCCCGCTCGCGATGCCTTCCTTATTTGAGTGCAGTGCATATCGAATGTGCACTCTTCGCTCGCGGTTGAGCGCTCTAACCAACGTGCTGAGGCCTTTGCTTTGTTTCATTTATGTTTTAAGGCAACTTATTCCTAGCCATTGGATGAAGATCCAACGGTCGACATCTTCTTTCCTTTGATGAGGCGTGAGGAGATTGGCGATGTGGATGCATCGTGGCTGTTGGATGGCCTTCTAAGGGCCCACAATGCACAAGGAATGGCCTTCAAAGATGAAGCGGCGATGAGGGGGCAACTGTGATGACGTCACGTTGCGCCATCATGGCCGTCCATCTTCTTTTCCTTGTATCTGGGGATGTAGACCTCCGATCTAGTGATTTTTGCGTCGTTGAACTACAATCGTTAATCCGAACCCATCAGTGTGGTTGGATCTTTCATTTGAGACTCAGATCTTTGTTCTCTGGCTCCGTGGTCTTTATTCTTCTATGGGCAACACAAGATGCCCTGGTTGTCTGATCAAGACGATTTCGGAAGCATTGGACTCCCGTCATCATCTTGATTAGATTTATATGATCTGATCTATCATTCACAGCTTTGAATCATCTGCGATTAATTTCATCTCTCATTTAGTACATAAAATGACAATATTATCTATATGACTAATAAACTAGCTATTGTGAAAATTACGATGCTTATGAATGCATTATTCTTAAATTATGCTAGAATCTAGCATAATTCAAGTGATTTAGGTTGCAGGATTGTTGTGTAATCAAAAAGCAACTCGAATATTAATTTGTAGGTTTCAAGGAAGATTACAATGTGAAGAATTAGATATATAAATTGAAGGATGGACAACTCAAATTGGAAAGATCAATGAGTAGACCTAAAAAGCCTCAACAAACACAAAGAATCTCAAGACATTCCTTTATAGGAACGAGGACAAGAAGTGGTGTGTGTCGCATTCAAATCGAAAAAATAGCATACCGAAATTAACAAACGACTTGATTATTTGCGTAAAGTGCAAGTCCGGTTGAATACTCAAGGAGATTGTGTGGTTGTGTTTTATGATGAGTGAGACAAGATCATGACTTCTTTTGATATTTTTCAACATATTTTTGGATTTTTTTTTTATTTTCCAAGGCAAGTAGGTCAGAAGGACAATTTTGACCCCCTTCTAACGTAAAGATCAAAACCAAAACCTAGAGAGTGCAGAAAAATATGAAGAATTTATCACTGATACTAGACTCAATAAGAAAGAATTAGCCCCTAATATTACACAAATTGGAGTTGTAAATGATTCACTAAAAATTTGACAAGTCAGAAATTTTAGGTTCTATTTTTAGTGCGACCCCTAGTCAGCGCATAAATTTTATCTTCTTTTCTACTTCGAATTAGGCTATGAAATTTGGTATAGTTCTTCCCTACTTGAAGACCTAAATATGGACAAAATTGGAAAAATTTTGGACTCCTAGAATCTAATGCAATAAGTTTCAAAATTGGAAATCAGAATCTATGCGAATTCAGGAAAACGAAAATATGCAAAATGGGATCCAATCAATGCAAAACTTTGCGGCGGGTTTTAGGAAATAGAATCAACTAATAAAAGAAAATTAGACAAGTCAAATCACTGATAATTTCTCTCGTCAAGGCTTCTCTCATCCCATACAACTTGTTAAAGCTATAACCCAACTCAGATTCGAAATTCTAGGCTTGGACTATCTTATATGAATTTACATGCACATGAAACAACTCAATTTTCTAAAAAACATACAAAAGTGATAAAAATCCATCTACAATAAAAGTATGTCAATTCTACCCCCTCACCTACATGCTAAAATAAATTAGCCACACATAGATATGTAATAAGAACACATCATTTCAAAAGAAATAATAATCATCATTGAAATCAACAAGAGTTGTACAATGAGGAATAACAAGAGAAGCAAGAGAAACCCTTGAACCCTTTGAGATGACGAATATGGCTCTACATGTGAGACTCCTCATAGTAGTTCTCATATGCTTCACTAGCAAACTCTTCACAAAAACTCCTCCTCAAGATCCTCCTCCAAGATGATGTTCTCCACGCAAGATGATGTTCCACTTGATGTTGGCGTGGAGAAGAGAAGTAATTCCAAGGGAAGAGGGGACATCCAGTGTAAGGGCTTGGATTTAATATCCTCTTTAAACCAATCTGAACCCTTACTGACTCTATATTTACGGATGTTTGGGCCCCTTAGTTTTGGCTACCTAAAATAGTTTTCGCAATTCTTTGATGGTGAGGGGCTCTTGGTGGAAGGGCGCACTTAACAATTTTTCCACCCCATAGAGGAAAAAAAAAGAGAGAACAGCTTGCAAACAAGCCAAGGAAGCCTCTTTTGGTTAGAAAGCAACCACCACCTCCTCCGTCGACCTCTCCTCCCCCTATTTATGTTCGTCGGCCTCTCTCCCCCTCATGCCAGCCACCCCCTGCCTGAGAGGAACTTGTTGCTACTGTTGTGGCCATTAGCGTGGAAGGAGGGAAATGGAAGGGGAGATGAACAAAGATCCACCCTCCAATCTCATCATGCGCAAGCTACAGCCTTTCCCCTTGGTTTTGGCTTCCTACGTAAGGCACTCCCACCTCATCATCGATTTCTCCTCCTACGGCCTCTCCCCTCCTTCCTCCTCTAGTGGTCGAACCCCCCTCCTCATCCATCTTGGTTGCTGCCACTGTCATTGCTTGTTACGACCCGAATTTGGCCCCTCTGGGAACCCAGAAATGGCTCGCCTCGACTAACCCCAAGACCCAATCGTCCAATGAGAAACTAACCCATATGTACGAAAACAATACAAACCACACATGCAAGTAGCTAGAACAATTAAAGGAAGCAACGAAAGTAACTGAAGCTCAAAAGACAGTAAACATAATCCAAAACTAGCCATCACGACAATAAAAGTTCACACAATCGAGTCCAACATGAAATAGAAACACTCACTATGGTAGAAAAGGCTGAAAGAGAACTAGTACTGGAAACTAAGGCTGAGCTTGACTGGGCTCAGCACCCTCTGTAGCTGGTGGTGCTGGCTGCTCGACTCCTTGACCTGTACATGGTTATATATAGCAGGGAGTCATCTTATGCTGAGAAGAGTGGCATATACAACAGTTATATCATTTACACAATAAAGAAAAACACAGATTTACATGTAATTATCTAAGTATTTGAACAATAATTAATTTAATAATTAGTGTTTTCCTAGCAAAAACTCCACAATGTCTCTCAATCTTCCTGTTCCCTAAGAGAACGATCTTTATTACGGTTTTCCCGTGATGTAGGACGTACACGTGACACTCTCCTAGTCGAGAGAGCACCCCATGGTAGTCCTACGCCCGGTCTACCACCCTAAGGTCACGGTCGCGATGTAGCGATGACTACGGCACGTGCGATAAGCACACGGGTAGCTACCCCGCACTGGCATGCAGTCAATCGTTTCCGCTAGGGGGTATGCCCAAAAGTACAACACGGAACAGCAAAGGGCTTTGCCCTCTCAGAATAGGGGTCTTGCCCCACCATAGTTCGCATACCCTCATTCGACTATCCCAATTTGCCCAGTGGGCCTAACAAGAGTCGGTGTAGGGGGGCCAGTTCTAACCCTGGGCCCCGTGGGGTAGCTAGCTCCCCCTCTACACTAAGTACAATAGCTCTCGATACCGTGTACGCGAGGGCCAGCTGCTTTCTATTGACATCCGATATTTATTCCATACATGTAAGTTGCTCTTCTAGTTTCCCGTAGGGTTTGTGCATAGTAATTTCTTACTTCCGTACATTACACATGCCTCTATTCATATCATGAAAAATTTAGGGTATAACAAGAAGCTCATGGTTTCACAATTCAACACTTATCTCATCAATCAATATAAACAGGATACAACATGTACTTCAGTTCAAGCCATGATTCAGCGAATGTAAACAGGTAGCTCATAATTCAACATATTCAGGAAACATTACCACAATTTAACATTCACAGCATGTATAATTTTTCATTTTTCTACCTCAACCCTAGGGTTCATTGTACATCCTAGGGTTCAACCAATTAGTTCTAAATAACATGCACTTTCATCATTTAATTCACAAGGGATACTAAAGACCACTCTATCAGAGTAACCGGGAGGTGTGGGGGCACGAACGGCGGACCGCGTAGCCTCTGCGGGTCCCGTGCACACCACGAATGAGTGTCCTATTAACATAGACAGTCAAGTCAACCAGTTCAAAATTTCTCAAGATAGGAAAAAGAGTTCAAAATAGCTAGAACAAGGCTTCATCACATGGGAATTTCCAATTGGAACCCAATGGTACCTTATTTATGAAAAATCAACTTCGTTTGGGCTCTAAATCGATCCAAACACCATTCCTGGTTCACTTAAATCAGACCAGGCAGGCTAGTTCAGCTGGACCGGCCGCCTAGTGCCTGAATCCATCAAATCAGACTAAAATCAGATGTTTGGAAAGTTGTGCCTGTGCCTCTTCCCAACGACTCTGCAGGCGCACACAGACTCGTACGGTCACGACCTTCTTTGAGCGGTTCGTACCAAAACACGTAGAGATCGTCCAGAGCGCATACCTTTGAAAATTGTCTAGTCAAACATCTGATGCTGCCTTCAGACGTCCTGTAAGACGTCTATTAAGAGGTGCAGACATCCGATCCTTGAAGAAAGGCCCTCACACAGGCCTTCGCGAGCCTTCTCGCAGGAGGCTTCTCTTCGCTCTATGACACACGGCTCAAAGCTCAGGCTAATAGTAGGGACTGTACGAACACACAGACCTTGAACAGGGTCTTACCTTGAGTTTTTGTGCCATTTCAGACATCTGGATATAACTCCGAACGTCCAACCAAACGTCTAAGGGTCCTCCAAGATGTCTGATTCTGCAGAAAAAATGATTCCGCAGAACCGCTATGAGGCCTTCTTCCTCGCAGCTAAGTCTTCTACTTCGCGTACAGGAGCTGCAGGAGCTCCGATGCTGCCTCAGCCTTGCACGGAACTCCTCCCCCTAGCTCCCATGATGGCTCCGCCTCCTCCCCGAGCTCGCACACTCCTCGCGTAGTAGCTCCCTCAATAGCAGCGTGGACGGGGAAGGAAATGGATGAAGGAAGGAGACGAGGTGGGTGTGTGCAGCCACAAGGAAGAGGGGTGTTGGAGAGGGGGTAGGGTACCAACTCTAAGGTTGGGGGGGTTTATAGGGTAACCTAGGGTTAGGGTTTGAGTGGTGTGCATGGGGTGTGGGTGTGGGCCCGAAAAATTACACAGAATGCCCTGCAAAATTCCCAAACTCCCATAAGTCCTTCCACTAAAAACTTAGAGGTTAAAATTTGCAACGAAATCCTCACAGTCTCGGGAAAAGCCTACTGACCCTTGGGAAGGGTCATTTCAACATAACAAACTTAAAGGAAGTTTCACCCTCGAAACTTAGCCTAAAACAGGATGCAAAGATAGATAAAGTATGCATAATAGACATAAAGAGGATAAAACTAGATCAGAAATAGCGTACCCTAAAAAATCTCCAGGTACTATTCTCGTGTCGCCGCCTCAAGCTCCCAAGTCGCCTCCTCGTGCCGCTGGTTTCTCCATAGAACCTTCACCAGTGGCACCTCCTTCCGTCTCAGACTCCGAATGGCTCTATCTAGTATCTGTATGGGTCTCTCAGAATAGGTCAAGTCATCACCCACCTCGATGCTCTCATGGCTCAAGACGTGTCGTGTACTCTAGAACGTTGGGGAGGAAGGGAAAGTTGGTAAGCAATGGGTCAAACCTGCTCCAAGACCTCAAAAGGTCCCACAAATCTCTACGCGAGCTTCCTTTTTACCTCGAATCACTATAGGCCCTTCATGGGCAAAACACGAAGTAAGACGTGATCCCCAACCTCGAACTGTACCTCTCTACGCTTCAAGTCAGTGTAGCTCTTCTGGCTGCCCCTGACTATGCGGGGTTATTTGTGGATCTGCTCTATCACCTCCTGACTCTGGCAGATCAGTCTAGGATCAACCTCCCATTTGGTCCCCACCTCAACCCAACTCAGGGGTGCCGTACACCTCCTCTCGTATAGGGCCTCGTACGGTGCCATGCCAATGCTCGAGTGGTAGCTGTTGTTGTATGCAAACTCTACCAACGTAAATGCTCCTCCTAGAAGCCTCTCCAATCCAACATGTAAGAGTGTAGAAGGTCCTCCAATGTCTGGATGGTGCACTCTGACTGCCCATCGGTCTGGGGGTGGTAGGCGGTATTGAATCTCAAATGAGTCGCCAAACTTTGCCCAAAAATGGGAAGTGAAATGAGTGTCTCTGTCTAAAATAATCTCATGAGGAACTCCATGAAGGTGCACTACGTCTCTGATGTATCACTCGGCCAACTGTGTAGTCCAAAAGTGATTCAGATCGGCAGAAACCGTGTCATCTTCGTCAATCTATCCACTATCACCTAGACTGCATCGTGTCCTCGCTGTGTAACAGGCAACCCCACTACCAAATCCACAGTGACACTCTCCCACTTCCACTCTGGCATGGGAAGCGGCTGTAGCGGCCCTGCAGGCCTTTTGTGCTCAGCCTTCACCTGCTGGCATACCAAACACTACTGCACAGAACTAGCAACATCCCACTTCATCCCCCTCCACCAGAAGTTGCATTGTAGGTCGTGGCACATCTTTGTGTTCCCGAGATGTATGGTGAATCTAGACCGGTGTGCCTCAGTTAGGAGCTCTCTCAACATTTCCTCATCTCTAGAAACACACAAACGTCCCCTCATACATAGGACTCCGTCAGTGAAAGTAAAGTCTCCTACATCTCCTGTTAATGCTCTATCCCGTAGCGCCCGTAGGTATGGGTCAGCCATCTGTCCCTTAATGATACGGTTCAACAGCTCTGGTCGCATCTGCCTCGACACTGTCACAGCCCCATAGTATCCTCGCGACTCCAAGGGTCGCCAACTACCCAACTCTTCCATGAGTCTCCAACTCTGTGCCTACAAACTAGCCAACTGGGCAGGTGCCTTCCAACTCAAGGCGTTAGCCACCACATTGGCCTTCCCTAGGTGGTAGGAGATGCTGCAGTCGTAATCCCTCAGGAGCTCTAACCAATGTCTCTGTCTCATGTTGAGCTCATTCTGATCAAACAGGTACTTTAGGCTCTTATGGTCTGTGAAGATCTCAAAAGTCTCTCCATACAGGTAGTGCCTCCATGTCTTCAGCACGAAGACAACTGCTGCCAGCTCTAAGTCATGGGCGGGGTAGCTATGCTCATGGGGCTTTAGTTGCCGCGAAGTGTAAGTGACAACGTAGCCCTGCTGCATGAGCACACCACCCAACCCCTGCAACAAGGCGTCGATGTAAACCACAAATCCACCACTGCTGTCTGGGATGGTGAGTACGGGAGCTGAAGTCAACCTCTCCTTCAACTCCTAAAAGCACGACTCACACTCGTCCGTCCAGGTGAAAGGCACATCCCTCCAGGTCAGCTGAGTCATAAGACACGCGATCTAAGAGAATCCCCTGATGAATCGCTGGTAGTAACCTGCTAGTCCCAAAAAGTTGCGTATCTCTGTCACAGTACGTGACCTCTCCCACTTAGGTACCACCTCAACCTTGGTTGGATCCACAGCCAATCCATCTCTTGAGATCACATGGCCCAAGAAAGTGACCTGTCTCAACCAGAATTCGCACTTGTACTTAGCGTATAGCCGGTGCCATCTCAGAGTATCCAGAACCATATGTAAATGCTGCTCATGTTGCGCCTGATCCTGAAAGTAAATGAGTATATCGTCAATGAATACCACCACAAATTGATCCAGGTATGGTCTAAAGACGCGGTTCATTAGATCCATGAAAGCAGCAAGGGTATTGGTCAGCCCAAATGGCATAACCAGGAACTTGTAGTAACCATACCACGTACGAAAAGCTATCTTGGAGACGTTCGTCTCCCTAACCCTCAGCTGATGGTAATCTGACCTCAAGTCTATCTTGAAGAACACCATGGCTCCTTTCAGCTGGTCAAAGAGGTCATCAATACAAGGTAGCAGGTAGTTGTTCTTGATGGTGACCTGGTTCAGCTGTCTATAGTCGACACAAAGCCAAAGGGTACCGTCCTTCTTCACAAAAAGCACAGGGGCTCCCCATGGGGATGCACTAGGCCTCATGAAGCCCTTCTCCAACAGGTCCTACAACTGGGACTTGAGCTCTTACAGCTCAAGCAGGGCCATCTGGTACGGTGCCATAGAGATGGGGCTGGTCCTCGATACCAGTGAGATCTCGAACTTGATCTCACTCTCTGGCAGTAGTCCTAGTAACTCCTCTGGAAAGACGTCGGGGTACTCGCAGACCACCAGAACACTCTGCAAATCAGTTGCTGGGCTAGGCTCTGCTACAACACAAGCTAAGAAGCCCTAGCACCCTTGACTCAGTAGCTTCGCTGCCCGAAGCGCGGAGATACACCTGAACCCTCCATCCATTGGTTGACCGTGGAACTCAAAGGGAGGTGATGGGAACACCATCATGAGCCCTAACTAGCTCATTTTGATCCAAAGAAGAGAATAAAAGCTCCTACATAACCAACTTGAGGTCAAAAATCACTGAATAACCTTTCTAAGAGAAAAGCAAGAAACAAGGGGTAAAACTGTAATTTTACCATTGCAGTGCAACCACGGGTTTTCTCAAGGGCTAAACACAGTTCAAAAGGTTTTAACAAGATAAAAAATGGGTTGGATCAGATAGAAAAGTGTTCATGTGAGTTCTGGGAATTAAATGACTTCTTGTAACCCTAAAACAGATTCACTCAATTAAATAAGGTTCTGGTCAGGAAAAAATTCACCTAAACCCTTTAAAAATCATATAAAAATATTCTCTAGGGTTTAGAACTCTCAATTTGGTCATTGGAACCTATTTTAACCTAGAATGGGGTCTAGAATGGGGTCTCAGACATATATTTACCCTAAATTTGGTTTTTACATAAATTACCCAGTCAAACGTGGTCAAACCCAAAATCAAACTTTACCATTTGATTCCTTAGGTCCAAATTAGGTTTGTACCAAAATTTGGACCCAAGGGGAACTCATCTTGACCCACTTTGAAAATAGGTTTAGCCTAATTACATTTTGCCCCCTATCTTTCAAAAACCCTTACATTTGACCCCCTATCCTCTTCATCGTTCTTTGAAATTAGGTCCCTCCACCATTATAGCGGAGGAATCCTACTCCAACGAACTTTAAAAGGTGATTTCTCCCTGATTTCTCAGAGAATCCCCTTCAAAATTGGAAGGGAGATTCTCTGAGAAATTCCCTCCAATGTGAACCTAATTTGAGGCCCCACTTGGTACCCAATCTCTCATGCGAACGCATGAGAGAATTGGGTCTCTTTCGAGTTGCCATCGTCGACGACCTTGCCTTTCTTGGAAGCTTGGCTTCCAAGCACAAAATCGACCTCCAGGGCTCTATTTAAGGAGCCCCAGTTCGCCCCGATTCTTCTAAGCTTGAAATTGATCGAAGAACCCCCTCAAATTCATCTCTCCTCCTCCGACCGACTCACTCATCAAGCTCCAGTGACCTTCCCTGATCTTCTCTGTCGCCTGACCACAATACCGGTGGCAGGTTCTTCTTCCTCATGTTCGTCTGCGTCACGCAACACCTGCCGACGCCCCTGCCTCCCCTTTGTCCCCGTCGACCGTATTCTCTGAGCACCTTCGTCTCCGGCATCGGCAATACGAGCCAGACGCCATCTCCATCTCCCTTTCGTCTCTTCACCACCTAGATAAGTTCCTCTCACCCTCTACAATCTTTCCCCCTCTTTATTTCCCTCATTCGACTACTGCCGCACTCCACCACCATCATCTCCTTCACCTTTAGCCACCAACTCCAGTGAGATCACTCCACCACCACAAACCACCTCCCTCCTTGCCGACCAGTCCATAAGCATCGCCTCGACTCCTTGATCACAACCCCCCACTCCATTCACTCCATTGACCACCCAAACACACCCTCAAACACACCCACACACGCACACAGTGTGCCCTAGGCATGCTCACTCAAGTGTTCCCACGCCACGTCGACCACCACAGCATACTCGCTATGCCTCGGTGAAGCTCCCTGAACATTCTGACGTGGCCGCGAGGCCGTTGTGGTGATTTCAGGTGCAGGCGGTCATCCGTCATTTAATCGAAGCTTGGAGCTTGCTTGCAGGAGCTCCAGGCCGTGCCAGCCCCAGGCTCATGTCCAAGGCTACGCGGAACGTCTTTGCACACAACTCCAGGCATCCAATTGAAGTCGAAGGTAGTCGTAGCTGACGCAATCAAGTAGAGCACCTCTACTGCAGGCGCATGCGAGGAAGGTGGGAAGATAGTCCCACCTCGGAACTGGAAGGAGCACAGTGCCCGCATAAGTTGATTTCCTGCCAGTGGCTTATCGCCTCCAACTCGCGGGGTGAGCTCCCTCTCACCCGACCCGACCGCCTCATCCACGACCATGCCCTGGGGACCTAGTTGACCCGACCTGACTAGCACACCTCGCCCACCACCGCACGTCGGTGGGCCTAGTCCCGGGCGTGTACTCGACCCGATTACCCGAGAAGCGTGGCTCTGGGAGAGGAGAACCTAAGAGAGAAAGGAGAGGAGAGTTTGCATGGGTAGGGGGTAGGTTTTGCTCTGCAGGCTAAGAGGAGGAGAAGTGAAGCTGAAGAAGAGGAAGGAGAAGGTTAAGGTCTAAAGTAAAAGAGGAAGAAGCTAAAGGAAAGAAAAGAGTCGTAGAAGCTAAGGCAGAGAAGGAAGAAGAAGCTGAAGGCAGCAAGGCAAAGGAAGAAGAAAAGGCAACCGGCAGAGAAAGAGAGAGAAGAGAAAAGCCAAAGGAAGAGAAGAAGGCAGAGGAAGCTAAAGGAAGGGCTAAGGCAAGAAAGTTGAAGAAGAGAGAAGCCAAGGGAAATCAGAAGAAGAAAGGAGAAGATAAAGAAAGGAAGAGCTCGCCAAGGCAAAAAGAAGAAGAAGAAGAGAATCAGAGAGAGGAGCAATAGCATCCAATTTTTAATTCATTAAGTTCTTGAATATTTTGTGATCTGCATTGCCAATTACTCTTACATTGTTGCACTGTGATATTTGATATTATTGCATATCCTTTTAATTGTGATATTGATTTCTAAAGCACCAATTTGCTCCCTGTGTTTGACCTCGGACTTCAAAATTCAAGTAATAAAATTATATTTGTTTTAAACGCTTTTTCGGCTATGTTACAACGTGATATTCTTAAAACCCAATTCAATGATCAAAAAACAGGAGGCAGCTCAGGTATGGAGAACAAAATCTTCCTCTCAAAGCAATCCACTAAGGCATGATAGGCGAATAGCCAGTCCATCCCAAGAATCACGTCGAAATCCTCCATCTGGATCACAATTAGGTCAGCAGGAAGATTGTGTCCCCCTATGGTGACCTCACAGTCTGAGTAAACCTCCTCAGCCATGAACAACTGCCTACCTGGGCCTCTGATATAAAATGGATCCTCTAACAAAGTGTTGCCTGTCCCCAAGCTAACAGCAAAGCTCATGGAGAAGAAAGAGTGTGTGGCACCAGAATCAAAAAGTACATAAACAAGTCTGCCAGAAACTGGAACCATACTTGCCACCACGGAGCCTGAAGCTTTGGCGTCTCTGTGAGTCAGGGCACTGACACGCCCCTCAGCTCTAGGTGTGGAAGATGCCTCCATGCTCTAGATCGGACGGGTAGCAGCTGGCCAGTATCCTCCTCGTGGCTGCTGTCCTCCCCTACGGGCTTGGTACCCACGGCCGCCAGACCGACCTCCAGTGCTCTAAGAGGGGAGCATCTAGTGTGTTCCAGCCCTAGATGGGCAGTCCCTCCTCATGTGGCTCGGCTGGCCACACTGGTAGCAGAGAGGGGTGCGTCCTCCTCCCTCAGTTTGTCCTTGTTGGTAACTAGGCAGGGGTCTAGTGCTGGCAGCTGGCCCCTGCCTGGGGCCCCTAAAGGCCACTGGTGGCCCCACAGAGCGGGTCGACTCCCCCGTAGGCATCACGTGCCTCCTCTCCTGCCAGCCCTGAGAGTGCTCGGGCTGGTAGGGCCTCTTCCGTCCTCCTCCATCGATGTCTCGCACAGCCAGGTTGGTCTCTTCGTAGTTCATGGCCACCTCGACCACACGGAAGAAGGTAGGCAGCTTCAGGGGCTTCACATACCACCAAACAGTAGGCTGGAGGCCCTCAGTGAACCTCCACAGGCGCTCCTCTGTAGCGGCTGCTGACGGGGCGAAACGCGACTGCTCCAAAAAATGCGTATGGTACGTGCTAACTATCATTGCCCCCTAATGGAGAGTGTGGAACTCCCGCCTCCTCTGGTCCTATGGAAAGTACTGCTCGCAGAAGAGCGCCACGAACCGATCCCACGTTGGCTCTCCTCCCTCCTGGCCTCTGACTGCTCTCCACCACTTGTGGCTACGCTCTCCAGCTGATACATGGCAAAGGCCACACGGCACTCTGCAGGAGGGTGGAGTGTGTCGAATATCTTCTCCATCTGCTCCAGCCAGTCCTCGGCCTCAAACGAACTCTCCTCCCCCTTGAAGGAGAGGGGCTTCAACTTCCAGAACTGAGCGAACAGGTCGTGGTGGATCTGCAAAAAGGGCATAGGTACGCCTCCTGGCAGGGAGGACTCATGCTCAGAAGTGTCTGAGGGTGGTGGGTGTGGTGGAGGATCACCCCCTCCCCCTCCAGCTTGTCAGTGCTACGGCGGCTCCCCTATTGCACGAAGGACTCTCCCACCCCATCCTCAGGAGGAGGTTGCTGGAACTCCTCCCAAACGATGTCGCGGATCAGCTGGGCGAGGTTCTGAGCCTTGATACCTAGAAGGAGGGGTGGATCGACCCTTGCTGTAGGCCTTGCACGTTCGCCTCCGTGACCGCATCCACGACCACGCCCATGGTCGGCTCCACGAACTTCATGATGAGGCATCTCCTACACAGAGATGGAAGGGAAACGAATAGAGATTGTCAAAGATACAAGTTCGAAATAAGACTCAGACGTGTAATTCAAGAAGGCACATTGTGATGGCTATCCTAGCTACACGCACATGTGTAGTTACTTTCAATCCATTGGGTTATCTCTCGGGACGACCATTCTCTGATACCATCTTGTTATGACCCAAATTTGGCCCCTCTAGGAACCCGAAAATAGCTCGCCCCGACTAACCCCAAGACCTAGCCGTCCAACGAGAAACTAACCAATATGCACGAAACCAACACAAACCACACATGCAAGTAGCTAGAACAATTAAAGGAAGTAGCTAAAGTAATTGAAGCTTAAAAAGACAGTAAACATAATCCAAACTAGCCATCACGACAATAAAAGTTCACACAATCGAGTCCAACATAAAATAGAAACACTCACTACAGTAGAAAAGGCTGAAAGAGAACTAGTATTGGAAACTAAGGCTGGGCTCGACTGGGCCCAGCACCCTCTGCAGCCGGTGGTGCTAGCTGCTCGACTCCCTAGCCTGTACATGGTTATATATAATGGGGAGTCAGCTTACGCTGAGTAGAGTGGCATATACAATAGTTATATCATTTATGCAATAAAGAAAAACATAGATTTACATGCAATTATCTAATTATCTGAACAACAGTTAATTTAACAATTAGTGTTTTTCTAGCAAAAAGTCCACAATGTCTCTCAATCTTCCTGTTCCCTAAGGGAACAATCCTGGTTGTAGTTTTCCAACGATTTAGGATGTACACGTGGACTCTCCTGGTTGGGAGAGCATCCAGTGGTAGTCCTATGCCTGGTCTACCACCTCAAGGTCACGGTCGCGACATATCGATGACTATGGCATGAGCGATAAGCGCACGGGTAGCTACCCCACACTAGCATGCAGTCAGTCGTTTCCGCTAGCGGGTACGCCCAAAAGTACAACACAGAACTGCATAGGGCCTTGCCCTCTCAGAACAGGGGTCTCATCCCTCCACAGTCCATGTACCCTCATCCGACTATCCCGGTTTGCCCAGTGGGCCTAACAAGAGTCTATGTAGGGGGGTCAGTCCTAACCCCAAGCCCCGTGGGGTGGCTAGCTCCCCTTACACTAAGTATAGTAGCTCTCCTCGATACCATGTACGTGAGGGCCAGCTACTTTCCATCGACATCAGATAATTATTCCATACATGTAAGTTCCTCTTCTAGTTCCTCGTAGGGTTCGTGCATAGTAATTTCTTACTTCCGTACAGTACACATGCCTCTATTCATATCGTGATAAATTTAGGGTATAACAGACAGCTCATGGTTTCACAATTCGACACTTATCTCATCAATCAATTTAAACAGGATACAACATGTATTTTAGTTCAAGACATGATTCAGTGAATGTAAATAGGCAGCTCGTAATTCAGCATATTCAGGAAACATTACCACAATTTAACATTCACAGCATGTATAAGTTTTCATTTTTCTACCTCTGCCCTAGGGTTCATTGTACATCCTAGGGTTCAGTCAATTAGTTCTAAATAACATGCACTTTCATCATTTAATTCACAAGGGATAGTAAAGACCACTCTACCAGAGTAACCGGGAGGTGTGGGGGCACAGACTACAGACCGCGTAGCCTCTGCAGGTCCTATGCACACCACGGACAGGCATCCTATTAACATGGACGGTCAGGTCAACAATTTCAAAATTTCTCAAGACAGGAAAAAGAGTTCAAAATAGCTAGAACACGGCTTCATCACATGGGGATTTCAAATAGGAACCCAACAATACCTTATTTACGAAAAATCAACTTCATTTGGACCCTGAACCGACCCAAACACCCTTCCTAGTTCACTTGAACTGGACTAGGCAGGCTCGTTCAGCTGGACTGGTTGCCTGGTGCCTAAATCCATCAAATCAAACTAAATCAGACATTTGGGAGAGGTCCCAGATGTCTTACAAGGCAACAGAAAGCTCACCTTGCATTCTGTGCTGATATCGGACATCTGGAACCACTCTCAGTCATCCTAGGGTCCTTCCAGACACTGTCAACTCACCCAAACGTCCGAGGTAGCTATCAGACGTCTGTAGATGCGTTCAAATGTTCTAAAGCATCTAGAAAGCTGCACCTGCGCCTCTTTCCAACGACTCTGCAGGTGCACATAGACTCGTACAATCACAACCTTCTTTGAGTGGTTCGTACCAAAACACGCAGAGATCGTCTAGAGCTCATACCTTTGAAAATCGTCTAGTCAGATGTCTGATGCTGCCTCCAGACGTCTATCAAGAGGTGCAAACGTTCGGTCCACGGAGAAAGGCCCTCACACAGGCCTTCGCGAGCCTTCTCGCGGGAGGCTTCTCTTCTTCGCTCTGTGACACATGGCTCAAAGCTCATGCTAGTAGTAGGGACGGTACGAACGCACAGACCTTGAACAGGGTCTTACCTTGAGTTTTTGTGCCCTTTCAGACATCTGGATACAACTCCAAATGTCCAACCAGACATCTAAGGGTCCTCCCAGACATCTGATTCTGCAGAACCGTTGCGAGGCCTTCTTCCTTGCAGCCAAGTCTTCTCCTTTGAGTACAGCAACTGTAGGATCTCTGGCGCTGCCTCAGCCTTGCACGGAACTCCTCCCCTTAGCTCCCACGATGGCTCCGCCTCCTCCTCGAGCTTGTACACTCCTCGCGTAGCACTCACTTAGCAGCAGCGTGGACGGGGAAGGAAATGGATGAAGGAAGGAGATGGGGTGGGTGGGTGTGTGTAGCTACAGGGAAGAGGGGTATGGGAGAGGGGGTAGGGCATGAACTCTAGGGCAGGGGGGTTTATAGGGTAGCCTAGGGTTAGGGTTTGAGTGGTGTGCGTGGGGTATGGGTGTGGGCCTGAAAAATTGCATAGAATGCCCTACAACATTCCCAAACTCCCACAAGTCCTTCCACTAAAAACTTAGGGGTTAAAATTTGCAACGAAACCCTCACAATCTTAGGAAAAGCTTGCCAACCCTTGGGAAGGGTCATTTCACTGCTGCTGCCTGCACGAGCCACCCAGGCGTGGCTGCTGCTACTTGGATGGAGGGTGCAGCTATAGCTAGTGGCATGGAGGCTCGTAGCTGCTGATCGGAGGCCACGATAACCCCTACTGACCGCGCATAGAGCTGCCATGGTCTCAGTTGCTTGACTTGGGCGATGGTTCACCTGTTGTATGGACGGCTAGTGGAGAGTGTCTCTCATCGATCTTGAGATGGAGAGCCGCCCCGTCATGGCCACGGTGACCCTTGGTGCATCCCCTTCTTCCCCTCTAATTAAATCCCTAGCCCAAGCATTTCTAAATTTAGGGATTTGGGATTTAATGATGTGAGTTAGGGTGATTTAGGCAAATAAAATATGATGTGTTATGTGGTTGATTGTTTTTTATGTGAGGAACTTGGAGAGGGTAGCCACCACGTGGAAAAATGGGACGCTCATGGCAAGGTAGGGGTCCCTCTCCTTTTGTATATTATTCTCTTAAATTTCCAAGTAATAGGAGAGATGAGAGAGAGATTTTAGGTGTGTAGAACCATGGGGTTTCATCACAAGAACTGGGTTCACGTGCGAGAACTGGGTTCACGTGTGAGTTCCATGCATGCTAGTTAAATGCAAGTGTGACGGGTTGCCCTTGAGCCCTAGAGTTGGGTTGAGGGATGAGTTTCTCGTCATCGATTTTGGGATCGAGAATCGCCCTTTTAGTGTAAATTAATGTGTGAGAATGGATCCAAGTTATTGGGGGCAAAAGTGAAACTTCTGATTGAGCGAAGTCCATCCTAATGTAGCCGTTGTATGTAAGGATCTGTGCAAGGAAAATGATTTTTATTTCTTTACAAGCATGTTGGTGGAAAGAGCATGGCACTAAGCCATAGTTTGATGCATGATAGCGAAATACGCGTGATTTGTAAAAGCGGGTTTTTAACGTCGTTGTAACACGCGAATCCGCTTTCGCTCTTAAATTTATATTCCTAGATAGGGGAGTATCTAGGGTCGTCCAAGGAGGCCAAATGTTTGCAATAGTGATTCTCTTGCTTGGAATACAATCTCAACTTTCTTTTTAGTATTTTTCAATATATCATTTTTTTTTGTTTTAAATTAAGACAACATGCGGAATGGTGACGGGAAGGTGATTTACACTTCAATTTAAAATACTACTTCTAAGTGGCAAGTAGAGCCTCTCCCTAAGCTCACTCTAGGCAAGTGGAGGCCTAGAATAATTAGGGAGAGGGAGTGAAGAATGCTAAAAACAAGCAAATAGAAATGCAAACAAGAAATTGCAAAGAAGGCAACTAGATAATTAAAAAAAAGTGTTTAACAAAAATGCATAGTAGAGGAATGCTTCTACTACTAGAAAATTGACATAAAGAAAGGAAAACACAAATCCTTTAGATAGATGGTGAAGAAGAGGGCTTCTTGCTCCAAGGTTGGTAGCTCCCAATCTTGAAAAGAGTCCTTCAACTCCTTCCTTGCAGTGCTCCGCCAAGGGGATGAGATCCACTTCAAGCAAGAGAAAATGAGTTAATGCAAAGCCGTGCCTCCCTGGCAACGGCGCCAAAAAGTGATAGCGAAATACGCGTGATTTGTAAAAGCGGGTTTTTAACGTCGTTGTAACACGCGAATCCGCTTTTGCTTTTAAATTTATATCCTAGATAGGGGAGTATCTAGGGTCGTCCAAGGAGGTAAAAATTGCAAAATTAATCCTCTTGCTTACAGATAGATCTCAACTTTCTTTTTGATATTTTTTCAATATATCATTTTTTTTATTTTTAAGCTAAGGCAACATGCGAACTGATGGCGGGAAAAGTGATTTACACTTCAATTTAAATACTACTTCTATGTGGCAAGTAGAGCCTCTCCCTAAGCTCACTCTAGGCAAGTGGAGGCCTAGAATAATTAGGGAGAGGGAGTGAAGAATGCTGAAAATAAGCTAATAGAAATGCAAACAAAAAATGCAAAGAAGGCAACTAGATAATTGATAAAGTGTTTTACAAAAGGCCTAGTAGAGGAAAGCTTGTACTACTAGAAAAATGCAAATAAGAAAAGAAAACACAAATCCTCTAGATAGATGGTGAAGAAGAGGGCTTCTTGCTCCAAGGTTGGTGGCTCCCAATCTTGAAAAGAGTCTTTCAACTCCTTCCTTGCAGTGCTCCGCCAAGGTGATGTCCTCCAAGGAAAGCCCTAAGGGGGCATGCCCTAAGCTTCTCTCCAAGGGTGGACGTCTACCCTAGGTCCTTCTCCCTTGCCTGGCCGTCCTCCTCCTTGGCGTGGCCCAAGTTGAAGAGAGTGGGGAGAAGAAGGCACCAAAAGGGCTGGTGATGTGCCCCTTTAATCTCCTTCTCTACTCCTTCTCCTTGGGCGTAGGTATAGGTGGATGTAGGTAGAAAAATACACTAATGGAGGATTCCCCCAAATGGTGGTAGGTGGTGGGTTTTTATAGAATAGGAAGGGGGCTAAGGTGTCCCTTGAAATGGAGGGCCAAGATGGAATGATGGAGGTGGTTAAGGATCCAATGGTCAAGGGTGTTTGGCGCCACCTTAAGAGGCACCAAGGGGGTAGTTATGGGGGTTGACACCCCTTGATATTGGCGCCAAAATGGCTTCTAGAAGAGGGTCTAAGTTGGCGCCAAGAAGGATTCTAGAAGGGGGGTTAGGTGGATGGCTAGGATGGCTTATGTGGGTAGGTGTAGGGTGGATTAAGGGCTGAAAGTTGGCACCAATATAGAGGTGGTTAGGGGTAGTTTTTGGCGCCAACTTAAGGTGTCTTTTGGTGCAGATAATGGGGTGAAGGGATGGCTAGGAGGTGGCGCCAACTTGAGTAGAGTAGCTAGCTTAAGTAGGCTTAAGTTGGTGAAGCTAGCTAGGGTTGACTTTGAAGGTGGTGGATGGCCAAGGAGCTGGTTGTTAGCTAAGCTAAGCTAAGCTAAGCTAGCTTAGCTAATGGAGGAGTAGAGGAGAAGGTGTTGGAGCTAGGGTTTGGAGGAAGGAGTTGAGGAGAAGTCTGGAACTGAAATTTGGAGCTGGCTGTTGTTGAAGAGGCTGGCATGGAGCTATTCTAGCTGGCTTAGCTTGCTAGTTCTTTGCTAGCTACTAAGAAGAGCTAAGGTAAGCTAGCTTCTACCATAATGAGCTAAGGTGAGCTGGGTCTGGTGCTCCCGGGGAGAATCAAGCTGGTTGAGGCAACTAAGGTAGCTTAGCTCAACTGAGTTGAGCTAAGCTGAGTCCCCGGGAGCTGGACTTGAGCTTCCTGAGCTGGGATGAGTTCTTCTTCAGCTGGCTGGAGCTGAGTGGAGCTGGATGTAGCTGGATCTGAGCTGGGGTGAACTCCTGTCAACTTAGCTGAGCTAGCTAGAGCTCCCTGTGGACTAGTGGGAGCTGAGATGAGCTAGACTCAGCTAAGTTGAGCTGGATCTGAGCTGACTTGAGCTGGATCAAGCTGAGGTGAGCTGGATTAGGCTGAGTTCCAGCTAGTCTGGGCTTCTCCTTCACCATTTGCCTTCTTGAGAGCTAGGGTTTTAGGGATCTATATATCTGTACATCCCTACCACTCACAAAAACATATTAAAAAGAAAATAAAAAATGCAATGCATGCCTAACCTATTTTATGCCTAAATGCAGCCCAAAAACCCATTTGCAGAGTAAAATCCTAAGAGCTAGGTTTGTTTTAATGCATAAGAATGATGATAAACTGGCGTTTATCAATGCATAGTTGGTAGGGATAAAATACAGCTCCAACAAGGGCTTGGTAGCGATTCATGAATGACCAAAGCATGCTTGATGTTGGGCTTGAGCAAGAAAAGAGATGGGACTAAGATCTGGTTAAACAGGCCAGCCCGCTAGCAAATATACAGTGGCATCATGTCACCTTGCTAGGGGTTGTGCTATAACTGCTATATGCTTAGTTTTAATGGGATTTTGGTGGTCGTTGGTGTACTAACCAAATGGTCCTTCTTATAAAGATTACTTGGGTAGGAACATTCCAATATTGTGGGTTGAAAATTGGATCATGAAAATTTATTTTAAGAGCCTCCTTCGTCTCCCTTTCTATGGTACAAAGGATCAAGGTAACTAAAGAGGTTTAATAAAATGGGGTTAGGGAACCTTGGGTGATTTAAGGATGTCCTTAAGTCTAGGGACACTATGGAAGTTAACTCCCTGAGGTAGAGAGTAAAGGAATAAGTCATCCTTAAGTGGTGTTGCATGCTATGTGAGCTGAGATCTTAGGATGCCCAGTATTACTACTAAGTGTAAATATCGGTATTGACAACCAACTTAGGTCATGTTGGAAGTTAGGTTGGGTATTTAGGAGTGCCTAGGTTCAATACTAAGTGTTGGTACCAATATTGGCATCTTGGAACCTCCTGATGGAAACCTAAACTTAGCCTTAGCCTATGTGGGAAAAACTTAATCTAATTGGGTACTAAAAACATGGAGTCGTAAATGCCACTTGTATCAAGGATGTCTACATGCGTTATGTGAATTGAAACCCCCTAAAGGTACGAATTAAAAGTTGAAGTGTAATCATCTAAGCTTAAAGTGAAATTTGGAGTATTGAATCATAACAACTCTACTATGAGTCTAAAATTGGAAGTTTGGATCCTAAGGTCTGAAGTCAGACCCCAGGTGATCCAGTAGGTCCTTAGGGTTTTGTTCTTGGCATAGGAACCAAAATAGATTAAAAGACGAGTAAGTCTATTACGCGAGCTTGTAGGGTTGCACCATTGACTTGTGAATTGAGGGTTCACTATTGTGGGTGGGAGACCCGAAGAGCTAACGTAGCTAGTGGTTACTTACGATTGTCCTTGGGATCTGGAGGACTCCCGGTCACGACGACATGTGAGAGGGTTGTCGTTGAGTTTTGGTACTAGCAAGTACCCGAATCTAATTGATGTCTTATTACATGTGTGGGAGACAAGATTTAGTCATGGCCTCAGTACCAATGGCAAATGAGAGAGCGCACCCAGAATATTGTGTTTTATGAGGGAACAATGGTATGGACCGTTAAACATCTGGCCAACCCTACTTGAGATGGGTAAGAGTTGTAGCCTCAATCAAATGGCTGGCTGAGAGGACACACCCGGAGTATGTGCTCCTAGTAGGAGGTACTAGTGTGGCCCGTTAAACATCCAACCTACCCCACTAGAATCAAATACGAATAATCATGACTGTACTTCGACGAATACCAGCTAAGTTCCTCTTTATAACCCCAAGGATTTAGCCTAGGTAGCTCCCAAGAGGCCCAACTTTTCTAACTGGAGTTAGCAACATTCTCGATGTATCGGGAATGGGTATGCCTTTTTCAAGGGTTATCAACCCTTGTAGCTTCTCCCGTGGCAAGGGAGAGACTACCAAGCTAGAATCCGAGGGAAGGATACGTCTCAATCTCCTTTAACAAAGAGGGATGATTCCTAGAATCTGACCTTTGAGGCGAGTGAGGGAATGAATCATGTAATAATAAAGATGGATAACCATGTGAGTAAATCTCGATAAATGTGTAGTAAAAGAAAAAGGGTTGTAGTCAACCGGTAGTGTTAAATAAACATGATTAATTGCGAGAAATGGGTAAAGGAGTGTGGTTGGCATGGGAAATGGTGGGGTAGTTAGCCTTGGTGAGAAAACCTGTACACTATCCCTTCCCACTTCAGTGTTACACGTGATTTTGTCCCTACTGAGCCGCTTGGCTCATCTCTATGTTTCTGAGCCATTTTCAGGGTACCATGGCTATGGTGTAGGCGACATGTCACATCGAATTTAGGCCCTGGAGGACCAGGGCGAATAGTAGGGTACTTGCTCTATTTCTCTTTTGGGCAAGCTTCGGTAAGAAATGCATTTTGCATGATATAGCTTTTGTTAGAATCATAGAAAGATTTTGTTGTATAAAGGTTTATGAGTTTAAACTTGGGACTTTGTATGTGATATGTTCTTAGTCAATAGACTTTTGAAAATAAACTTGTAAATGATGATAGATAATGTGTGGCATGGCAGTGACAAAAGCTTATATTTATGTAAATGTTGTGGTGATGTGAGATGATGTTTGACTTGGTTTTCTTGCCTTTTTCTTTCCGTGTTTTTACCACTTGTGGATGTAGGGTGTACCCGCCGTTTTCTGTCGCTTGTGCCCTTGGCATGGTGGTGGGGTGTACCCACCTCTTTAATTGGTGGTATGCGTGCATAGTACAGGTTGCAAGTACAGGATTTTGGAAAAATATCGATTAACAGGGGAAACTTTTACTGGATTTTTGATAGGTTTCGACCCTTCGATTATTTTTAAAATCGACTTTCCAAAGATGTACCTAATTAAAAGGACTACGAATTATAACTCAAGCCACTCGAAAGCAAGGACCTTGGCATGCACACCCAATTATTCACTCCCAATTCATCGGGAGGATTATTAGGGCATGACATCCAATCTTAAGGGATGTTTATGGTGGTTGGCAACCTTGGAGGAAGAAGGTGGTTGTAGGTGGTGATGGTGGATTAGGGTTTTCAAGGTGATGGCTGTGGAGGCTATATGGTGGCAATGAAGGGCAAGGGAGAGAGGTGGTTCAAAGGTGGCATGTAGGAGGTGTTTATATTGAGAGGGGGACAACCACATAAGGTCCTTGGAGAAGATTCCAGGTCATCATTTAATGGCAAGTAGGATTAGGAGTCCTATTAGGATTAAGAGTCTTATATTTGGAAAGTAGGATTCCTAATTTTAGAAAGTGGATCTCCAATCATCCTAACTCAACGGTGGACATCCAAGAGGCTCTTTAGAAAGTCAAGTTGGCGCAAAAGAGCCTCCTAAGATTTTTAAAAGGTACCTCCAATGTGAACATGAAAGGAATCATCAAGTGGTTGGTTCTCGCATCTATCTCTTTCTAGCACAGGAAAGTGGTGTTATAATAGTTTGCTGTTGGTATTTTATTCTTCAAGGTATCTCCAAACAAAAATTTTCAGTTATGATTTATTTGGTAATTTACATAGCATAGCTTCTATCTTATCGATTAAGAACAAATAATTATCTTCCATCCACATCGTCTATTCACAAACTGATAATTCCATTTACATTATCTAAAAATAGGAATTTCATATTTATTTTGTCAATACAAAGGTCAGAAAAATGTTTAATTTCAACGGTTTGTCATAACTAATTTAACCGGCATTTTAACTAGCAGGCAATGCTCGTTTTTACTCTTTAATAAATTTTAAGGGGTTATCCAGTTATCACGTAAGCGGGTTGACGTCCAGATCACAATGAAACAATTAGCCTAACATATAAAATGAAGGGGGGGACACTTGAAATCGTGAGTGTAATAGGGCCCGCCTAGTCTGCAGTGGATCCTCAACCTAAATTCTTGAGAAAACATGGGCAGGCATATCACGGAAAACGACTAAAAGGTAACGTAACGGAAAAGACGATGGAAAGAAACCCGGAAACCTTGTGGATAGTGGGAAGTGGGCTTAAGTGTGAGTCCTCATGGTCCTAGCGCACCGTATGCTTTGTCATCTATTCGATATGAAAAAATGCGATGCCAATATTAACTATCGAAATTCATGCGCACATTATATCCCATACTCACTCGAACATGTCTACGTATAATTACAAACCAAAAACTTGTATATACCTATTTATTATTTATTTGATTATAAAACCTAAGCACGTCTATTTGTAATGTGCATACATATATATAAGTACATAGCATTATATAACCCCCCCATACAAATACATATATACGTACATGCTCACTGTATGTAGACAACCCCGCACCATATGTATGTAGTTGTGTATATGCATACACTCCTATATAATTCATCTAGTATATACATATATTGCAAAGCCCCTACACTTAAATTACATGTATTATATCTATTTACATATCTTACGTATGTATCTACACGTTTGGAACATATATTTGCATCAAATGTACAATTGTGTGTACACTTGCATATGCATATAAATAAGTAAGATGTATTAATTACAGCCTATACATATACTTAATACACTCATTTAAATATACATGTACATATACAGCATCACACAGCTAAACAAATTAAAGAAGAAAAAAAAAAAATCACACCCTTCTACCATCTCTCTCGGTCTTCGTTTTCCTCCCTACGTACGTCACAGCACAAATTGCAGCTACATCGCTCCCCCTGTTTCTTACGCTCTATATCCTTCTCTCCGTGTCGCGCTCTCTTTTTAATTTTTCCTACGCTCCCACGTTCTCTTCCATTTCTCTCTCTGCTTCTCTTCTTTATTTTCCTTCCCCCCTCCTTCCTGTCCCATTCTTTCTTCTTGTCCCTAACGTCCTTCGTTTTTCTTCTTTCACGCACACCGATCGCAGACACCACCACGTCGACACCTCCTCTCTTTCTCACAGCAGCTCCGGCCACCACGTTCACACCACCACTACCTTCTTCGTCTCCTCCTCTCAGGCAACACACAGCTCACCACTGAGTTCTTCACCTCCTTCTCATCAACACCACGGCATCGCCGACCATTACCTCACTCTCTTACGGTCTCAAACGCACGCGCAATTAACACACCAAGCACCACCCCGCCCCTCTCTCTCGCACCCATTTGCAGCGCCATGTGTTCACGTACCGAAGCCCCCATGGCCATCATCGGCCACCATCATCATCGTCACGTCATCCACGTTCACCTCCTCCTCGCGTCCACACGTGCTCATGCACTCACGCACACGCATACTCTCCTGCACATCGCTATTACCACCACCATGCACGACCCCCTCTCCATCCTTCCCTTCTCTATCTCGATGCGCACACACACGTACGGACACACTCACGGCTAAGAACGTAGTTGCGAGAGAGAACGCTCACCGAGGATTGAGGATGTCGGCGGCGGTGGCGTCGAAGAGCCGCCAGACAACGCAAGGCGGGGAGGGGTGGCGTGGGAGAGAGAGTGAAGTTGTGGGAGTAGGGAAGGGTGGCATAAGAGCGAGAGTAAGATCGTGGGGACGGGTGGGGGTGGGGGTGGGTGTGCGCAGGTTTTTGAGTGGGTAGGGTAGGGCTAGGAGTAGATATTTAGGGGGGGCAGATATTTAGGTCGCTCTCTCTCATGTTGGAAGCGAACAATGGAAACCCGCGTAGTTTCGTTTTAAGGTGCAAGGGATCTGAATTTTCATGCAACAAAGTCGAACGGACTCATTACGAGGGGAGGAACACTCCGATGGCGTTGGATTTTAAGTTTGGGTCTCAATTTATGGTTCAAAATTTTCATGCGATTTTATAAAAATAAGTAAAATATGGTGAAATGCGTAATACGTGCTACTATGAAAAGAGGCCTACAACCTTTGATTTGTGCGAAACTAGTATCGACTTTGAAATTTCACAAGGACTTCAAAAATAACTTTTGATCGAAAAATGGTGTTGATTTCAAAATGCTTGGATTTTCTTACAAAATTTCCTGTAACATGGCTATGATGCTTAAATTTGTGTGAAATAAACAACGTTGGATTCCTTATGAAAAGAGAAATCCTACTCGAGTATGAAAATTTAGGTTCGAGATCTCACAGCATAACAATCTTAAAGGAGTTTCATCCACGAAACTTAATCTAACAATAAAAACGGTGGGAGATAACAATCTTAAAGAGAAACGAACTAGTGGGGTTTGGATCCGTATCAGTGAGCAGACTAGGATACTTCTCCCTCTTCTCAACGTCTGACTCCCACTTGACCTCATATCTCTGACTACACTAGAGAACCTTGACGAAGGAAATTTCCTTTTGTCTCAATTTCTTGATTGCCTGGTCCAGGATGGTTATAAGTTGTTCAGGAAAAATGAGATTTGGCTCCAACTGTAGATCCTCATAGCTAATCACGTGACCTGTATCAAGGACATACTTCTGAATGTTCAAAACATGGAAGATGTCATGTACCCTAGCCAAGCTTGGTGGTAGGGAAACTCTATAGGCAACTGACTCGACCATTGCTACAATTTCGAAAGGTCCAACATAATGTGGTGCCAGCTTTCCTTTCGCTTTGAATCGCTGATTTCCCTTCATGGGAGATGCCCTGAGAAATGCAAAATCTGCAACTTGGAACTCAAGGTCTCTCGGTCTCCTATCTGCATAACTTTTCTATCTGCTTTGCACAACTAATAATTTTCATTGGATATGCTCGATAACTGCGGTATTCTGTTGAACAATTTCCTATCCGATTTCCCACTTCTCACCCATCTCCACCTAGCGCAAGGGTGAAACACACCTGTGCTCGTACAATGCCTGAAATGGAGCCATCTCAATACCAGAATGGTAACTGTTGCAGTAGGAGAACTCTACCAAGGGTAAGTGGTCCTCCCAGCTACCCTTCTATTCAAGAATATAGGACCTCAATAAATCCTTTAGTGTCTGTATGGTGTGCTTTGTTTGTCCATCAAACTACGAGTGATATGTCGTGCTAAAACACAATTGTGTCCTCAATGCCTCCTGTAGACTCCAAAAACGGGAATAGAATCGTGGGTCTCTGTCAGAAACGATCTCCTTGGAGACTATGTGTAACCTCACTATCTTGTGCACATGCAAGTCGACCCAATGTGTCATGCAGTAGTTCATCCAAGCTGGAAAGAAGTAAGCGGTCATTGTTAGCCTATTCACCACCACCTATATAGTATCATGTCCTTTAGAAGTCTTGGGAAAATTGACCATAAAATTCATTGATACACTTTCCCATTTTCACTCGGGAATGAGAAAAGGCTGCAACTTCCTTGCGAGTCTCTGGTGCTTGACTTCAACATGTTGGCACACTAAGCAATGACAAACAAAGAAACTAACGTCTCTCTTCATGCCCTCCCACCAAAAATCATGCCTGAGGATCATATACATTTTTTGCTTCCCGAGTGGCTGGCAAGTCTCGTGTTATGAGCCTCTCTAAGCAACTCCTCAAGCAACTCCTGATTACGGGGAACACACAACCTCCCATGGAACCTCAACACTCCACCATCAAAGGTGAAACACTTCAGGTCCCCTGCGAGGACTCGGTCTCAATACTCTTGCAACCATGAGCCCTCCATTTGTGAAGAAGTGATGCACTCTACCAGCTCTAAGGGCACACATCTCAAGGCAATCAAGGCACTAATGAGACTTGCTAGCTCCTTCAACCTCCACTTACTAGCATCAGCTAAAAGCTGCCACTCTAAGGCTCGGAGCCTAGCTAATACTACGTGTGGGTGATGACTTAGGGCATCTGCAACCGCATTCCCTTTCCTTGAATGGTATAGAATCAAATAATCGTAGTCCTTCAAGAACTCTACACAGCGTCTCTCCCTTATATTCAGCTCCTTTTGATCAAACAAGTACTCGAGGCTCTTGTGGTCTGTGTATATCTCAAAAGTCTCTCTATACAAATAGTGTCTCCAGGTCTTTAGTCCAATCCAACTCTAAATCGTAGGTGGGGTAGTTCCACTCATACGACTTCAACTGCCTGGAAGCATATGCTATCACTTGTCCTCTTTGCATCATAACACACCCTAACCCCTGGTGTGATGTGTTTTTGCACACCATGTAGCCTCCGTTGCCTGAGGGAACGATGAGGATAGAAACTATAACAAGCCTCTCCTTGAGCGTTCAAAAGCTCCTCACAATCCTTTATTCAGTCAAAAGGAGTCTTTCTATGTTAATTTTGTCAAGGGAAGTGTTATATGAGAATTCCTTAACGAACCTCTGGTAATAACCTGCAAGTCCTAGATAGTTCTGGATCCCCAAAAATGATCTTCGACCACTCTAATTGTAACACTGTCTTAACCTTTACGGGGTCAATAGCTATCCCTACTCTAGAAACTACATAACTATCATATGTATTTACATATCTTACTTATATATCTGAACATTCCAAACATATATTTATATCAAATCTACAATTGTGTATATGCTCACGTACAAGTATAAATAATAAGGTGTACTAATTACAACCCATATATATACTTAATACACTCATATTTAAATATACATATACATATGCAACATCTCACAACTAAACAAATTAAAAAACTCACACCCCTTCCTTCTCTCTTCCTTTTCTTTTTCCACTCTAAGTACATCGTAGCACAAATCGTAACCTTATCTCTGTCTCTTTCTCAAGATTTCCATCGTTCTCTTTTTCTCGTGCTCTCTTTAATTTTTCCCACGCACCCACGTCCTATTCCATTTGTCTTTCTCCTTCACTTCTTTATTTTCCTTCCCACTGTAACCACTGGTAAAATAGATTTTCATCTTTAACAAGATAAGAATAAAATGATAAGTAATGGAAATTTATATGATGGAAAATTTTTGAATAAAATATTTAATAAAAATTAACTACGAAAATTAACTCATCTTCACGAAGAGATACAATTCTAATTTGACTCCTTATAATTTCACTTTCATGTTCACAAATCTATAAATTTATTCAAAACTCTTTCATTCAACCAGAGATAATAGAATTCAAAAGAGAATAGCAACCAGAATATGAGAGAGAGAGAGTGAGCTTGCAAATTCAACTCCATAGTATATTTATTAAATTAAAATGCATTGAAAATGCAATGGTAGTAAATGTAAATACTAATTCACCCCAAAATAGGGGATTTAATCCTCTCCCTCTCGGCCATGCATGGGGGCCTTCGTCTCGGCGGTGTCGATGATGAGAATGGCCACTGGAGATGGCCTCACAGAGGGGGTCGAGGCAAGTGGCTTTGGGTTCTTCGCGAGGAAGACGAACAGTGGGAGAAAGGAAAAAGGGAAGAGGAAGGAGATGAGGTGTGAGAAGCACGTGTGGCCCCGGGGATGTCGACGACGTTGACGATGGGTGGTGCTTATCGTGCCGATGGCATTGGTGGTGTTTGGGTGGAGGTCGGAGATTGTGTGATAGGTGGCCATGAGTCTTTGGTGTTGGGTTGTTCGTGAAGAATGGGGGAGGTGGGTCGAGGTTGAAGAAGGAAGAAGAAGATGGGGAAGAGGAGAAAATGAAGAAGAAAGAGGAAAGGGAGTTGGGGTGGTGTGGATGGCAGTGGTTGTGATGGACAGAGGAAGTAGACTGGTTGGTAATGATGATGGGGGAGCACGGTGGAGCTCTGTGATGCACAGTGGCGTGGGGGCGTCAAGGCTGGCGACACGTGCTATCACCACCCATGCCCACGATGTGTGAAGCACGCGTAGCTGTAGATCTGCGTGGTTGAGGCTCGCGGTGGTGCTTTGTAGATCGCGGTAGGGAAGTGGACACAATGGTGGGGAGGAAGGTGAAACGTGGTGGGTTGCAATCGGGAGAACGCCCTCCACACAGTGCACATGTTCAATAATTATCACACACGTTTACTCTCTGTCGTGCATTTATGCAGGCTCCTTCAATGGTGCTGTGCACGCAGCGATCAACACACACTCACACACACCTCCCGTGCACGTGCATTTCCTGTGTAGATGAATAAATAAATGATTAATTACATACCAGCACTCCTAACTATCCATATATGTAATAAATGTTAATTCGATCCTGCTACATATTTAATATAGTACTCTGTCCCTTAATTGTTTAGGCATTAAGGGTCTAATTCATCCACCGACGTGGATTCATCAACCACGTACATCCCCTCCTTCCTATCACTTTCTTTCTTCTTCTACCTAACGTCCACCTTCACGCCACCATCAACACCTTCATTACCTTCTGTGTCCTCTAACGCCACACAAAACTTACCACTGAGTTCTTCACCTCCTCATCAACACCATGACATTGCCAATCATTACCCTACTCTCTCCCGATCTCTGACGCACATGCAACTCACACACCAAGCACCACCCCCACCTCTCCTCTCTCTTGCACCGATTCGCAGCATCACCCAAGCACATATCGAAGCCCCCATGACCATCACCGGCCAACATCGTCGTCGTCACCTCCTCCTTACATCCACACACGCTCATGCACTCATGCATACGCATGCAGTCCTGCACACCGCCATTACCACTGCCATGCACGACCCCCCTCTCCATCCTTCCCTTCTCTTCCACTCTCGCGACGAGCACACACACGGAGACACTCACGACTAGCAACGAAGTTGCAAGAAAGAACGCTCACTGGGGAACGAGGATTGTGGTGTCGGTGACGCCGAAGAGCCGCTGGATGTCGCGAGGCAAGGAGAGGTGGCATAGGAGAGAATGTGGAGTCATGGGAGTAGGGAGGCGCAACTTGAGAGAGAGAGAGAGAGAGAGAGAGAGAGAGAGAGAGGAGGCGTGAGATCCGGAGGAGGGGTGGGTGTCTTACGTAGAGATGTGGGGGTGGTTGTGTAGGGAATGGGCTATGGGTAGATATTTTGTTTGCGTAGGGAATGGGGGTGGTTGTGTAGGAAACCCGCCTAGTTTCGTTTTTAGGTCTCAGGGATCCCGATTTCCATGTGACAAAGTCCAGTGGACTCGTTACGTTGGGAGGAACACTGTGGTGGTGGTCTTAGATTTTCAGTTAGGATCTTAGTTTACATTACAAAATTTCTATGCGATTTTAAAAAAATACACGAACGTTGTGAAACACGAAACACACAACTCTGAAAACGGGTTTAATGGCCACTAGCTTGCATGAAACTGGAGTCATTGATTTCGGATTCCCGCAAAACCTTGGAGAATAACTTTTGATCAGAAAATGGTGTCGATTTCAAAATACATAAATTTTCTTATAAAATTTCCCGTAACGCAACTACGACACTTCGATTCGCATGAAACAAACAACATTGGATTCCTTATGAAAAGAGAAATCCAAGTTTGAGTGTGGAAATTTACGTTTGAGATCTCACAATATATTTTCTAAGTGGGTTGAGGTTTGTCATCTTAAAAGATTTAAGCTTTAATTAAAATCCAATGCATGAAAAAAAACTTTGTTTCAGGATTTTAAAATAAAAGGTCCCTACTTTTAAGTCAAATTTGAATGTTAGTCCCTCTTTAACATTCAAACTAAGAGGTACCTCGACCCTAATGCGTCAAGTAGGATCATACTCTCCTCTCTATTGAAACAGCAACATCTGTGAATGCCTGAATACACAATTTCAATGTAAAAGTTGGGAACACCTCCCGCTATGCAAGTTTAACTTGTGCATCCATATGATTCGATCCCTTGGTATACCATACACCATGTGTGTCGACTGCCACTGAACATGCATGCAACTATGTATATGAACTCTTGAATGCACCTATTCGAGGGGCTAAGAACTACACTCAAGAGATACATATATAGCCCATCCTTTTCAAGAAATGAGTGAACCCGCTCCGTGCATGTTATGTCATACCCTCTTGAGGGGGAGTGGGCTCACTAGTGTAACCCCATGGTTATAGTTCCCTGGCCTTGGCAGTGACCACCAATCATTATCTCCATGACTAATCCGTTGATGCATTTGAAAACAAAGGAATCAGTCCCATTTGAATTTTGATTAGGTCTTATTTTGAGAACAAGTCCAATTTAATCTTTTTAAATTAACTAATTCTTAACCTAGTTTAGATTTGAACCGTATTCTGATCTTGTCTTATATTTCATGTTTAAGGTCACGTCCCATGATCACATTCACAACCACAAAAGAACATTTTGTACAGAAATTTACATCATATCTAAAAAGCTTTGAAAATATAGGGATTACATAAAAAATAACTCAACTTGCTCATAATCGTTTCACATTGTATGTCTATGATCTCATCATCACATCATTCCACAATCAAACCATCAAAATCTCAGAAAAACATGACACAGAAAACACATAACATCACATGTTGTTGAAGGATGTGATTGTAAATCTCCTTATAATTACTAATTAATGAAGTGAGTGTGGTTGGTTATTTACTAATCGTAACCCTAATTTGAGAATATGTGCAACAAAATTGGCATCCTATTATTTTGAAATTATTTAATTTAGAAAATAAGCATATTAATTCCAAAATTAATTTTCAAAACAACTTTTCAATTTGTTTGATTTTGAAAATTTTATGCGCTTGTAACTACTAGGTTCATATATAAAGAAAGCAACATAATCAAAATCATAACATATCCATAAAAGCCTTGGAAAAATAAATGAATATTCTCTAATAGTCATACCAGGTTTTCTTTAATGGTCAAATCAAATTTAATTCGATTTCATATCATAGATGCACTTAGAATCAAGGTTGCAATACTATCTAAATGTCCAACAACGTTTACCAAACATCCAAGACATCAGGCAAAAAATCAAGAAATAATATTTCAGAAATCAAACGTCTGACAAGGTGATCAGACATTTGATTTCACCAAATCGGTCGTCTAACACATGAATCAGACGTCCAATTTCCTAGATCAAGATGATGCAATAGGATAATTAATATTACAATATCAAACATTTGATCCAAACATTTGATGTCTTATTTTGCAATATCGAATGCTCATAGCATTATCAAACATCCTATTCTCTGATTTACTATTTTGGTTGTCTGGTATCCAATGTCAGACTTCCAAAGAGCCTATAGTTTGTCTGATCTGATGATTAAACATCCTATATGCAACCCATCAGATGTCTAATTTTATGATTTCGATCAATCGAGTGCGATTACTGATAGTAACATCATCATTTGTCATAAATAGCTTAATTTAATCAGAATCAAGTGATAAATGCTCATAAATGATCGTCTGAGAATCATAATTCCATATTAAGCTAATCTGAGAAGAAAAGAAATTAGGATTCATTCTGCCATTTTAACATCCAACCATAAGTGCAGATTGACTAAGGGATTGATCAGAGGTTAATTTAAGGTCAAATGAATTTAAAAGACCAAGTGGGCTCACACTGACTGAATCAAGATTTCACACATTTCGGGGATTAAAATATCATTGAAAACCCTAATTATCAGCTGCACTTAAATTGAATGGGTTTTGGTCTAGATAAATTCAATCTAAGCCTCCTAAAAATCATTGAAAAATATTTTAAGGGTTTGATACCTTTACTTTGACCATATAAACCCATTTTGACCAAAAACAGAGATTCAAACGAGAATTTGCCATGATTTGGGCTTGTGTGCAAGTTACCTAGTAAAACATGGTCAAAACTCAAATCCAAGTTCACCATTAGATTCTTTGGGTATAAATTAGGTTAACACCAAAATTTGGGTCCAATCAGAGTTCATCTTGATCTAATTTGCATTTTAACCCCTAAAAACTTTATTTTTCACATCTAGACCCCTAATTTTAATGTTTCCTTACCAACAGGTGATGAGAACCTCATCATGAGCCATAACTAGCTCATTTTGACCCAATACAAAGGATAAAAGCTCCTACATATCTCAAGGAAAGGCTTAACTCAGAGAATTCTGAGTTTGAGAAGAAAACCAGTCATAAGGGGTAAAAGTGCAATTTTACCAGTATAATCTGCATACAGGGTAATTCAGGGCCCAAACACAGGTCAAAACAGCTTAATAAGAATAAAAGTGGGATGAGATGATCTAGTAAGGGCTACAGCACTTCCAAGGAACCAAATGATAATCTGTAACCCTAAAACAACCCACTTCAATTCACAAGGTTCGAGGCAAAGTAAAAATAGAATAAACCCTCTAAAATTCATAGAAAAATAATCTCTAGGGTTTAGAACCTTCAATTTGGCCTTTAGAACCCATTTTGACCTACATTGAGAACCATGCCCAATTAATAACTTAATTTGGGTTTTTGCGCAAATTGACCGGTCAAACAAGGTTTAATATGAAAATGAAATTCACCATCAGATTCCTTAGGTCCTAATTAGTCATGTATAAAAACTTGAGCCTAAGAAGAAACCTCCTTGACCGACTTCACACTTTGGTCCTCATATATTTACTCTTTGGCCCTCAACTTTTGAACCCTCGCATTTTGGCCCCTAACTCTCCTTCGTTCTTTGCAATCAGGTCCCTCCTGCAAAACCCTGCCAGCACCATGCTCCAGCGACCTTGCGCGGAGCATGGCGCCGCGCAGGGTGAGGTCGCGGACCTAGCAAGTAAACCGGGGGTGCCCTGCGTCGTCAGCCGTCGCAGGGGCACCCCCCTGGTCATTGTAGCCCACCATACCGGCCGTGCGAACGCACGGACGGTATGGGTTCGTGTTCCGACCATTCTCCGGCGAGGGAGACACGTCGTCTCCCTCCGCCTTCCTCCCTGTTTCATCCCTATAAATACCCCCCGCTGCTCCACCGACCAGGGCAGCCTGGATCTGACGGAGAAATCCCCAACTTCCTTCTCTTCTTTCTCCGGCAGACGCTCACCAGCTCCGGCGGTTTCCTCCCCCTCTTCCTCTTCGCTCTGCCGTAATACCAGCAGCAGAGACCTCCTCCCCTGCTCTCCCTGCGCCACGCCGTACCCAGCTGGCGCCTCTCCAGCCCTCTGCTCGCCGCCGCCCCTTCCCCTGGGCATCTTCTTCTCCGGCGACAGTCGATACGACTGTCGCCCTGTCTCGGCCCCTTTCGTCTCCATAGCTAGGTCAGAACTCCTCCCCACCTCCCCCTCTTTCTTTTCCTCACTGTCTTTTATTTGATTAAACCCTCGACCGCTCCAGTTCACCCTCACCCTCTCCGCCTCCGACCACCCTCCGGCGAGCCGCTCCCATCACCTCAGCGACCCACATGGCTCGCCGACCACCGCAGAACCTCCGCCTCCTCACCCTGATCCTCTTCCGCCCCTCCACTTCCCACCAAACGCCCTCTGCAGATCCACCGAACACACCCACTTCTTCGCTCACAGTTTGACCTAGGACGACCTGTTGGCTCCATCACGCCCCCTGCAGACCCCCTGACCACCTTCGCCGTGCCACGGCGAAGGTCCCCCGCCTGTCTGATTTGGCCGAGAGGCCGTTCTTCTGTGACCAGGTGACTCGCCCGCCGTCGCCATTACTGAGCAGGCAGAGCTCCTTCACCTGCAGGTGCAGGCACGCCTTCGCCCAGGTTCGACTCCCAGGTTGCGCGGGGAGTCTCAGCGAAACGTCCCAGGCTCGCAGATGGGGCGAAGGCCGCGCGTGAAGACACGATCGCCCACTGCTCTCTCCGCGACGGGCGCTCAATTGGGGTGGGACATTTAGTCCCACCTCGGAACTTCTCGGAGGCGCGCGGACGCATAAAGGCAAAAAGTGCCTTATGCTGTCTGCCTCCTGACCACGGGGTGAGGTCCCTCTCACCCGACCCGGCCTCGTCCGTGACCACGCTCCGCGGACCTGGCCCGACCCGATTAAACCGACCTGCACTCCTCGCCCACCACCGCACGCCGGTGGGCCTGGACCCGGGCCTGACCCGAACCCGATTACCCGGTAGCTCTGGGGAGAGCTTTCCCAAGAGTGGTTTCAGAGAGAAAGAGAGACGCGGGGGGGGGAGGGTAGAGTAGGTTTTGCCTCTTGACGAAAAACTCTGAAGTGTGCAGGCCAAAGAAGAAGAAGTGCAGGCGAAGAAGAAGGAGCTGCACTGTAGCAAATGCACAGTTAAGTCGTCGAAGCACCGGGTCAGACGACGGAAGGTCAGCAGCCAGAGCAGGAAAGAAGGCAGGCTGAAGAAGAAGGAAGAGCAACGGCCAAAGCAGAAGAAGAAGAAGAACGGTCAAGGCAGAAACCGAGGAAGAAGAAGAAAGAGAGATCTGAAGAGGAGCATCACCTCTGCAGAACGAAGAAGAAGAACAAGGAGCTCTGAAGAAAGAAGAACATCACCAAAGCAGGAACAGCAGGAAGAAGAAGACGAGCGTCACCACGATTGCAGAAGAAGAAGAAGAGAGGTCAAGGCAGAAAACCAAAGAAGAAGAAGAAAGAAGGAGATCTAAAGAAAGAGAGAAAGAAGAGCATCCCCCTCTGCAGAACAAAGAGAAAACAACAAATTCTTTCCCTCTCTCTTTATTTTTGTAAAAGAAACATGTATATCTCTAGAATACAACTTGCTCCCTGAGTTCGACCTCGGGAACTCTTTTATTTTCCGAGTAAAAAAAAAAAAAAATTTTTATTTGAAGTGTTGGTCATAACCGGCTTTACTACAACGTTATAACAAACCCGGTAAAACCCACGTTTCATTTTGGCGCCGCTGCCGGGGAGCAACGGCTATTCTAGAGGTAAACATTCCTGTATCTTTTAATTTCTGATAATCTCCTCTCTTTTGTGCAGCTACAAGAACTCAAGAAGACAAGCAACCACACGACTCCAAAGACAGGTAAATTTTTCCTCTCACTATTAACCCCTAAACTCTAAAGAGGAAGAAAAGAAAAGAACAAGCAATATAGGGCTAACCTGTCTTCCATACTTAGTAACCATAAAAAGTTGCATGTTTTCAACTCATCACTCCTGCACACTATTAAGGGTATTTAAGGGCTAACACATTCTTGCTTGAGCCCTAATTGCCCAACAAAGAGTTAAATGGACCAAGTAGAGCCAACATAAGGTTAAACAATAGGATTTCAGTAGAGACACACCCCTTAATCAAGAATTAAGGAAATCCAAAAGAGGTGTGCCCAAGCCATTGATTGAAAATAATTAACAAGAAAAATCCTAAAACAATTGGCTCTCTCTAAACACTTGAACCCTAAAAGACAGGACCTAAAAGCTCTTAAAGAAAACAATAGGTAAAGTTGACCCCTTGGGTCAACCAACCTTAAATTAGGTCACTCTTTGCACTTAAAAAGACTAAAGTTCAAGTGAAACCTTAAGCACCCTGATCTTAAAATTGGTAGACTTAAGAGGTCAAGATCCCCATTCTGGTCTACCTGGAACCGCAGTGACAAGAGAGGTCGGGTGGGGGAAACCCTGTAACCCGTGGGGACGCTCTACCGTGTAGGGGTCTTCGCGGGACTCTCCCTCTCTAGCTGCCCAGGTAATTCTCAGGTGGACGATCTTTCTGATCAAGGGGTCCATCTGCCCCGCACCTCTATAGTCACCCAACACATTTTTGGGTGTCTTGATTGGGTCCAGCACCTTCTAAACTTACCTCTCCCAACTGTGCATGTACGGAAGGAGGTCTCTAAGACCACCCTTAAGACCTCCATTAGAAATTCGCTCTCGTCAAGGCCAAGCCTCGACGCCCGTATTTGTGCAGCAACACCCTCACATTATTCTCTCTTCTGATTCAGAACCAAGTTCTTCTTCTTCCCCCATCATGGCTCAGCCAGTTGAGGAAGAAAATAATCTGGAACACCAGCTCCAGCGACTCAATGACCTCTTCCAAAACTTCGTACACCCACCACAGCGTCCTATGATGCGGGACCACTACAATCCTGCTGCGGTGGCCATTGAGCCTCGAGTTAGAATCCCGATTGGAGGACCTGATTCCGAACTAAAGCCCAACATGATTCATGCTATACCTAAATTCCATGGGCTTAATTCTGAAGATCCCTTCCAGCACATCAAACAGCTAAAGCATCTGGCCCACACTTTTGGATCAGATGCGCAAAATCGGGATATTCTTCTCATGAAGATGTTCTCCTTTTCTCTTATGGACAAGGCCGCCCATTGGTATCAAACTCAGACCCGGCCGATCAACACTTGGGAAGAACTTCAATCCGAGTTTTTGAAAAAGTTCTTTCCCGTTGGTCGGACCAACACCTTGCGCCATCAGATTACACACTTCACTCAACAATCAGGAGAACCTCTCCATGAGGCATGGGATCGTTTTCAGGATCTCATGAGAAAGTGCCCCCATCACGGAGTTCCTAAATGGGAACAAGTCCAATCTTTTTACCAGGGACTCCGTGAGGACATCCGCCTTTTCGTCAATGCAACCTGCGGAGGAAACATCATGGGTCAACATGAAGACACCGTATGGGAGATTCTCGAAAACATGTGCGAGAACTCCATCAACAATGACTCCATGGGATTATTCGACAGGACGAATACCCGCGCAGCGACGAATCTTAAGGGAGCACATGAGACGCAGGGCCTGTCCGCATCAGTCGACCTGGAATTAATGGCCAGTCGATTGGACAAGGTCTCAATCATTGAAAAGAAGGTGGATGAGCTGACTCAGCACTTGCAGCGAGCCACCTCTGCGCGTAACTCCTTTGCACAACCTCCTTCCACACAGGAGACTGTGCAAAATATCCTCCACCGATCCTCCCCTGGGATGGATCCATATCCATCCCCATCTGATTCTTGGACTGGAAGATCATCCGATCCTTTCTACACCAGCCGGGGGAACTCCATTCCTCCTTTCCCTGATTCTCAGGAGGTTCCTCAGACCTGCGAGGACCTCAACGCCATCCAGAACGACCCATTCTCCAACACTTACAACCCGGGATGGCGAAACCATCCCAATTTTCAGTGGGCGGGAAATTCCCAAACCCAAAGACCACCTTTTCAGTCCCGCCCACAGCCCTCTCATCACTACCAGCCGCCTCAGCCTCGGCCCAACCCTACTTATCCATCAGGGCCAAATCAAGATCAAATGTCCTTAATCCTTCAGACTCTGGCTGACATTCAAAAATCTAATGCGGCCATTCAAAAACAGCACAAGGATGAGCTTACTGAAGTTAAAACTCAGCTGGCCCAGTTGGCAAATTCTCGCCAGCCAGGCACACTCCCTTCCCAACCTCTTCCTAACCCAAATAACGTGCCAACCCAGAAGCACGTTATGAATCCAAATTTAGGCCACGCTCAATGGATTTATCAGGCCCCCACTGCTCCATCTCCAGACGAGATAGATGCCTCTACTTCTCGTGCGGGATTTCAGCAGCAGCCACCCCTCCTACCAAACCCAAACCAAAATCAGGCCGGATTAAATTCTGTAACAACACGTAGTGGTAAGACAACTCAGGACCCGCATTATCCAAACCACTCCCAGCCTGATAATCATGACCCTAGGATAGTTATCCAAGGTACCGCTGTTCCAGACCCACCACCTGGACCTATCCTAGAGGAACCAACCAAGATCCCGTTTCCCGAGGCCCTGACCAAGAGAAAGAAGACCACCAAACCCGTGGCCCCTGAGGAGGACCTGGTCAAGCTCTTTGAGCAGGTCCACATAAACATCCCCTTGATGGATGCAATCCGCCACGTACCAGCTTACGCACGATTTCTAAAGAATATATGTACACCCCAGCGTAAGCCGCGAACCAAGGGAGGGAGCCCAATTGTTTTGTCAGAGCAAGCCAGCTCTGTAATCCTTAGTAGACTCCCACCCAAGGCAAAAGATCCTGGAACTCCCCTGATCTCCTGTAAGATAGGTGGTACCCAATTTGATAGAGCATTGTTAGACTTAGGTGCATCTATAAATCTGATACCCACATCCTTACTTGACCATCTGGAAGAATCTGAGCTGAAACCAACCGAGGTGACATTACAATTAGCAGATCGATCTATAAAGTCACCAAAAGGGATTCTCGAGGATGTTATCGTGAGAGTGCGGGATTTCTATTTTCCAGTGGACTTTATAGTCTTAGACATGGATGCACCTGAGAACCCTAGGGATACACCAATCATTCTAGGGAGACCTTTCTTGGCTACTGCTAGAGCCAACATCAGCTGTGAGGAGGGCCAAATAGAGCTTAAGTTTGGAGATCAAACACTGAAAATTGATATATTTAAGGCCCAACAAGGAATTAATTGCGGCGTCATCGAGCAAATTTGTGACATCAAGACTTTGGTTGATGAATCACACCTCCAAAATGATTTGAGTATGCCTCATCAACCACAAAAGGATCTTGACCCGCAAACAGAGGAGTCAAATCCAGATGTGAACAACCCAGTAACTCCCACCCTTGAACCTCACATCTATACTGAACCACCCGCTGCTGCTGAAAACCCCATCCTTGAACTGAAACCCCTTCCTGCTCATTTGAAATACATCTTTTTGGGTTCTAATCAGACCCTTCCTGTGATCATCAATTCCAACCTCAGTCCTGAACAGGAATCCCGTCTGATTGTTGTCCTCCAGCAACATCGCAGAGCCATCGGATGGACTCTCGATGATTTGACTGGAATAAGTCCCTCTTATTGTACTCATCATATCTATTCAGAAGAGGGCACACGACCTTCTCGTGAAATGCAGAGACGCTTAAACCCCAATCTGCAGGAGGTCGTGAAAAAGGAGATCATCAAGTGGTTAGATGCCGGAATCATCTACCCGATCTCCGATAGTCGTTGGGTGAGCCCAATTCAGGTCGTGCCTAAAAAGGCAGGACTCACCACTATAACGACTGAGACCGGAGAAATCATTCCTACCCGATTAGCCAACTCGTGGAGAGTCTGTATAGATTACCGTCGACTCAATTCCTCCACGAAGAAGGATCATTTCCCACTACCCTTCATTGATCAAATTCTCGAAAAATTAGCGGGAAATAGGTTCTTCTGCTTCCTTGACGGGTACTCCGGTTATAACCAGGTGGCAATCCATCCTGAGGACCAAGAAAAGACCACGTTCACCTGCCCCTTCGGAACATACGCTTTCCGAAGGATGCCTTTCGGTCTTTGCAATGCACCCGCTACTTTTCAGCGATGCATGCTTGCCATATTCTCAGATATGGTAGGTGATTATCTGGAAGTCTTCATGGATGACTTTTCAGTTTTCGGAGCATCATTCGACGATTGCCTCCAACATTTGGTCCAGATACTCAGGCGGTGCATCGACGTGAATTTGGTTCTTTCCTGGGAAAAGAGCCATTTCATGGTGCCTGAGGGAATTGTCCTGGGACACTCAATTTCGGAGAAAGGTATCCAAGTGGATCGAGCTAAGGTTAATCTGATTTCTCACCTTCCTATGCCTAGCTCGATCAGGGACATCCGATCCTTTTTAGGGCATGTCGGTTTTTATCGACGATTTATCCCTGATTTTTCAAAATCGCACGTCCCCTGACCACTCTTCTCTCCAAGGATGTTCCCTTCGAAATCTCCAAGGAATGCACTCAAGCATTTGAAATCCTGCGTGACCGAGTCACCCAAGCCCCGATCCTACAGTCCCCTGATTGGTCTCAACCCTTTGAGATCATGTGTGATGCATCCGACTTCGCTGTAGGAGCGGTTTTGGGGCAGAAAAATGACAAGAAACCTGTGGTCATTTACTACGCCAGCAAAACACTCGATGAGGCTCAGCGTAACTATACAGTTACTGAGAAAGAGCTGCTAGCTGTAGTATTTGCCCTAGAGAAGTTCAGATCGTACCTTCTGGGTTCCCATGTCATCATATACTCGGATCACACGGCTGTGAGGCATCTCCTTGCAAAGAAGGACGCGAAACCTCGATTGATCCGATGGATCTTGCTGTTGCAAGAATTTGACCTCGAGATTCGCGATAAAGCGGGAAAACAAAACGTGGTAGCTGATCACTTGTCCCGTCTTCCTTCTGAAATGATAGACCCTTCCGGACCCATCACTGAGCATTTTCCCGATGAGCACCTGCTGACTATTGGTACTAGCCTTCCATGGTTTGCTAATATTGTAAATTACTTGGCATCTCATCAGACCCCGTCCGATTGGCCGAAGGCCAAGAAAGACAAATTACGCTCCGATGCCAAGTATTACATTTGGGAAGACCCGTACCTCTTCCGCATAGGTGCCGATCAGATCATCCGGAGATGTGTCCCGGAAGGGGAAGTCAACAATATCCTCTCTTTCTGCCATGACCAGGCATGCGGTGGCCATTTTGCCGGGCATAAAACCGCATCAAAAGTCCTCCAGTGCGGCTTTTACTGGCCCACACTGTTCAAAGACGCATACAGTCATTGCAAGGCATGCAGTCGTTGCCAGACTTTGGGCAACATGAGCCATCGCGACATGATGCCTATGCAACCGATTCTAGTATGCGAAATCTTTGATGTTTGGGGGATTGATTTTATGGGCCCCTTTCCTGTTTCGGATGGTTTCGAATACATTCTGTTGGCTGTGGACTACGTGTCCAAATGGATCGAAGCCATACCGACCCGAACCTGTGATCACAAAATCGTTCTCAAATTCATTCATCAACACATTTTCTCAAGGTTCGGGATTCCTCGTGCAATAATCTCTGATGGGGGAACCCATTTCACAAATGCTCAGTTTAGGTCACTGATGACCAAATACGGGGTGTCTCACCGAATCTCTACTCCTTACCACCCCCAAACTAATGGTCTAGCTGAGCTGTCTAATCGGGAGATCAAGAAAATCCTGCAAGTCACTGTTCGACCTGACAGGAAGGACTGGTCGTCCCGACTTCCGGAAGCATTGTGGGCCTATAGGACCGCCCACAAGACCCAATTGGGCATGTCTCCCTTTAGATTGGTGTACGGAAAGGCATGCCACCTTCCCGTCGAACTGGAGCATAAAGCCTATTGGGCAGTACGGAACTGTAATCTGGATCTTTCCAAGGCTGGGACCCACAGAAAACTCCAAATCAGCGAGATCGATGAATTGCGCATAGACGCGTACGAGAACTCGCAAATCTACAAGGAGCGGGTTAAAGCCTTCCACGACAAACACATCTCGAGAAAGATCTTTCATCCTGGTCAAAAGGTCCTACTCTTTGATGCCCGACTCAAACTCTTCCCAGAAAAACTGAGATCTAAGTGGGTCGGACCATATTTGGTCCGACAGGTTTTTGGAAATGGAGCAATCGAAATCAGTCCACTCAGCCACGATTCTGAACCTTTCATCGTGAACGGTCAGAGACTCAAGCCGTTCATTGATGTAACTTCTACTGATTTGGCTGAGGCATCTTATATCCTCCTTTCCCCTTGAGCTTATTGCGCCCAGCCGATGGCGTAAAACTCAGCGCTTAACGGGAGGCAGCCCGTCATTCTCTTTGAAAACCTGAAACTTGTTCTGACACCTTTCAGCACTCGAAGTTCACCCTTGTAGACAGCCGACCCCAACTCAGATGTTTGCATCTGGGATTTCAAATCGTCCGCAAAAATTCAACCCGACCCATTCACTCATCCAAATTTCTGTCTTAAGGAATGAACTAAGACCCCCTAGGTTACAATGAGGACATTGCAAATCTTAGGCATGGGGGGGTAGGAAAGTGCAAAAACTTGTAAGAAAAGGTTTCAAACAAAAAATTCACATATGCCAAAAATACCATAAAAATTAAAAAATTCTTCGAAAAAGAATAAGAGGAAAAGAGGAGAAGGAAAATTTTGTGAAGGAAAAAAGAAACAAAATGAAAAAGGAGCACAAAATTATGAGAAAAAGTGATAGTCATTAGTAAGGAACTAAGGAATTAACCTAAGTTCTAGACCTCATTCAAGAAAATAACTGAAAAGTGCACAATAAGATTAGTAAGAATGCAAACCTTAGGCATTCTTGAATAGACTCTTAGTACCCATTAAGATCTGGACACTCCTCAAGAGGTTGAGGAAAATGAAAAGCTGAAGTATTAGGTCTAAGGCTTAGGGAGTATTCGGCCTCGTTAACTAATTTTTGGTTTACGGGACTCAGTAACCTAAGCACCCTAATCTCACACACAGCCTGGTTCAGTAAGCGTAAAAATCAGAATCACGCAGAAGCGTCGCAAAAATCTGAAAAGAACACCTAGAATAGGAGCGGCCGATCGACACAAGTTGATTTGGACGAGTTCCCAGCGTAGAGAGGCGGGAAATCCCCTCGAAGATGCGTAACAAAATATCATCTCCTCGGTGCTTGTCTCTTAGGATATTTACATATCCTACGGGGGGCATGTAAGCACTCTGCTGATTCAGATTCCATGGATGGCATTATCTCGAAGTGTCAATTGCCAGGGTCTGGATTCGGCCACGAAATACCATGGATGGGATTATCTCGAAATCTCAATAGCCAGGGTTCCGGGGGTTGCCATGGGCGGTGCTATCTCGAAGCATCGATCGCCAGGAACCCTTGAGGATTGATGATGGGAGCAAGGAATCTGATACAGACCGTGTTGAAAAGCCAATCCTAGGCTAGAACTAAAAAGAAAAAGAGAGAGAAAACTCTCCAAACAGAAAAACTTTCTATCTCTCTCTTACAAAACGCACTGCGAACTGAGCCAGGGCTAAAATCATTTCAAGCACGGGTGCTTTAACCACGAAGTCCAATAAACCTTAGGTTAGTTCTTGCGGGCCTTAAAAACCTTGGCTAAAAGACTGAGGCTAAGGCTAGACAGATTTGGATCTTGATTGGTACTAGAGTACCTTTTAGGCCTATGGTCAGCATTCTAACCTAATCTATGCTCAAATAAAAAAGGCACTTATCTAAAACCATTAAAAACTTCATGGTCTAGAACAAGGGTTGAAACCTTAAGTTTTTGCTAAGGGACTAGCAAAAGCTAGGCATGGGGGTATGATGAGAACCTCATCATGAGCCATAACTAGCTCATTTTGACCCAATACAAAGGATAAAAGCTCCTACATATCTCAAGGAAAGGCTTAACTCAGAGAATTCTGAGTTTGAGAAGAAAACCAGTCATAAGGGGTAAAAGTGCAATTTTACCAGTATAATCTGCATACAGGGTAATTCAGGGCCCAAACATAGGTCAAAACAGCTTAATAAGAATAAAAGTGGGATGAGATGATCTAGTAAGGACTACAGCACTTCCAAGGAACCAAATGATAATCTGTAACCCTAAAACAACCCACTTCAATTCACAAGGTTCGAGGCAAAGTAAAAATAGAATAAACCCTCTAAAATTCATAGAAAAATAATCTCTAGGGTTTAGAACCTTCAATTTGGCCTTTAGAACCCATTTTGACCTACATTGAGAACCATGCCCAATTAATAACTTAATTTGGGTTTTTGCGCAAATTGACCGGTCAAACAAGGTTTAATATGAAAATGAAATTCACCATCAGATTCCTTAGGTCCTAATTAGTCATGTATAAAAACTTGAGCCTAAGAAGAAACCTCCTTGACCGACTTCACACTTTGGTCCTCATATATTTACTCTTTGGCCCTCAACTTTTGAACCCTCGCATTTTGGCCCCTAACTCTCCTTCGTTCTTTGCAATCAGGTCCCTCCTGCAAAACCCTGCCAGCACCATGCTCCAGCGACCTTGCGCGGAGCATGGCGCCGCGCAGGGTGAGGTCGCGGACCTAGCAAGTAAACCGGGGGTGCCCTGCGTCGTCAGCCGTCGCAGGGGCACCCCCCTGGTCATTGTAGCCCACCATACCGGCCGTGCGAACGCACGGACGGTATGGGTTCGTGTTCCGACCATTCTCCGGCGAGGGAGACACGTCGTCTCCCTCCGCCTTCCTCCCTGTTTCATCCCTATAAATACCCCCCGCTGCTCCACCGACCAGGGCAGCCTGGATCTGACGGAGAAATCCCCAACTTCCTTCTCTTCTTTCTCCGGCAGACGCTCACCAGCTCCGGCGGTTTCCTCCCCCTCTTCCTCTTCGCTCTGCCGTAATACCAGCAGCAGAGACCTCCTCCCCTGCTCTCCCTGCGCCACGCCGTACCCAGCTGGCGCCTCTCCAGCCCTCTGCTCGCCGCCGCCCCTTCCCCTGGGCATCTTCTTCTCCGGCGACAGTCGATACGACTGTCGCCCTGTCTCGGCCCCTTTCGTCTCCATAGCTAGGTCAGAACTCCTCCCCACCTCCCCCTCTTTCTTTTCCTCACTGTCTTTTATTTGATTAAACCCTCGACCGCTCCAGTTCACCCTCACCCTCTCCGCCTCCGACCACCCTCCGGCGAGCCGCTCCCATCACCTCAGCGACCCACACGGCTCGCCGACCACCGCAGAACCTCCGCCTCCTCACCCTGATCCTCTTCCGCCCCTCCACTTCCCACCAAACGCCCTCTGCAGATCCACCGAACACACCCACTTCTTCGCTCACAGTTTGACCTAGGACGACCTGTTGGCTCCATCACGCCCCCTGCAGACCCCCTGACCACCTTCGCCGTGCCACGGCGAAGGTCCCCCGCCTGTCTGATTTGGCCGAGAGGCCGTTCTTCTGTGACCAGGTGACTCGCCCGCCGTCGCCATTACTGAGCAGGCAGAGCTCCTTCACCTGCAGGTGCAGGCACGCCTTCGCCCAGGTTCGACTCCCAGGTTGCGCGGGGAGTCTCAGCGAAACGTCCCAGGCTCGCAGATGGGGCGAAGGCCGCGCGTGAAGACACGATCGCCCACTGCTCTCTCCGCGACGGGCGCTCAATTGGGGTGGGACATTTAGTCCCACCTCGGAACTTCTCGGAGGCGCGCGGACGCATAAAGGCAAAAAGTGCCTTATGCTGTCTGCCTCCTGACCACGGGGTGAGGTCCCTCTCACCCGACCCGGCCTCGTCCGTGACCACGCTCCGCGGACCTGGCCCGACCCGATTAAACCGACCTGCACTCCTCGCCCACCACCGCACGCCGGTGGGCCTGGACCCGGGCCTGACCCGAACCCGATTACCCGGTAGCTCTGGGGAGAGCTTTCCCAAGAGTGGTTTCAGAGAGAAAGAGAGACGCGGGGGGGGGAGGGTAGAGTAGGTTTTGCCTCTTGACGAAAAACTCTGAAGTGTGCAGGCCAAAGAAGAAGAAGTGCAGGCGAAGAAGAAGGAGCTGCACTGTAGCAAATGCACAGTTAAGTCGTCGAAGCACCGGGTCAGACGACGGAAGGTCAGCAGCCAGAGCAGGAAAGAAGGCAGGCTGAAGAAGAAGGAAGAGCAACGGCCAAAGCAGAAGAAGAAGAAGAACGGTCAAGGCAGAAACCGAGGAAGAAGAAGAAAGAGAGATCTGAAGAGGAGCATCACCTCTGCAGAACGAAGAAGAAGAACAAGGAGCTCTGAAGAAAGAAGAACATCACCAAAGCAGGAACAGCAGGAAGAAGAAGACGAGCGTCACCACGATTGCAGAAGAAGAAGAAGAGAGGTCAAGGCAGAAAACCAAAGAAGAAGAAGAAAGAAGGAGATCTAAAGAAAGAGAGAAAGAAGAGCATCCCCCTCTGCAGAACAAAGAGAAAACAACAAATTCTTTCCCTCTCTCTTTATTTTTGTAAAAGAAACATGTATATCTCTAGAATACAACTTGCTCCCTGAGTTCGACCTCGGGAACTCTTTTATTTTCCGAGTAAAAAAAAAAAAATTTTTTATTTGAAGTGTTGGTCATAACCGGCTTTACTACAACGTTATAACAAACCCGGTAAAACCCACGTTTCAACAGGCCCCTAACTTCTCATCATTTTCATAAATATACCCCTGTCGTCATTGATGTCTGAACAAGATCTAAGACCCAAAACCGCGAGCTTTGACCGCGGATTTCTCGCTTGATTCCTAATCAAATCCCTCCAAACTTGAAGGGATTGACCTTTAGGAGATCCTCCATCATTTAAACAAAATCTTAGACTCCCACATGGAGCACAGAGCTCCAGAAAGCTCTAGAAATTTGGGAGATTCTAGTTTCCAGAAAACTTGACACAAACGCATGAGTTTCACACAATTAAGGCCTTAATCTTCATCTATATAAACCCCCTGAAGTTCCTAAGTCTAGACCAGCCAAGAATTGACCGGAATTCCCTCTCCTCCTCCGGCCACCTTCTTCGACTCCAGCGAGCTCCTCTACCTCCCCTCCCAGCCAACCAACCACCAAATTGGGTGGCCCACACTCTTCCTCTCTTCCTTGCGCTCCTTACCAACCAAAACATGATTGCTTCATGCCTCTTCTTCCTCACCGATTCCTTCACCGGACTTCACCATCTTCTTTGCGTCCGGTCAACCAATGCCAGATGCATCTCGCCTCCCCACGTCACTCCAAGCCCCCTAACTCTTCCTCTCCCTCTCTAGACTCTTTCTAAGCCCTTAGATTTAGGTTTTATCCACTACCGCCATCGTTCCACCCTCATCTTCCCCAAGTCCGGTGAAAGCTTCGATGAGCTTGCACCGGCGACTTATGCCACCAAACACCTCGCCACAAATACCCACATCTTCCTCTCCTTCCACTGATCAAAAGCCCCAACATTATTGGGACTTTTGATCACGCATTCGCCTTACCGAATACACCCACCACCGGACACCCTCGCAAATGTCGTACGCACTCCACACACCACCAAACTCCATGAAACCACTACCGTCGCATTTTTCGTGCTCCAGCGATCCTTCTGAGCATTTTAATTGGGGCTATTAGCCTGTATTTTAGTTTGAGGTCGTCACTGGAGTTTCACTGCCACCATCATCTTCTCCAACACCATCCATCGTCATCTGGCCATCAACCACCACACTACCACCTTCAATCCACGTGGAATCATCCCACGAAGCATCTAGGGCCTTCAATTGAAGAAGAGAGTAGTGCATCAGCTCGAATTGAATAAAGGCATCTGCTACAGCAACATGAAGGTGCCGAACAAATAATCCCACATCGTGAGATTTTAAAAATAAAATTGATACAAATTGAATAGTGTGCATAGCCTTGTCACCTCAAACTCACGGGGTGAGGTCCCCCTCACCATGCTCATTCCTCGCCCGTGCCCCATGCACGCAGGTCTGGTCCTTAGATCTAATTACCTGATTACCCCTTACCCAATTACGAAAAGAGAGGGATTTTCTGAGGATAGGAGGAGGGGTTTGCACTGTGCATCTTTGGGATTCATGCCCACACTTAGAGAAATTTCAGAGGTACTTTGGGCTTGATACTTAAGCCATCTGAAGCTTGTTGGAGACGTCTGATTTGTGAAGAGAAGTTGACTCTGATTTCGCTTGAGACTACTACTGGCTTTGAAATCTAATCTTGAATTGGGATGTGTGCCTAATTGTTGAAATCAAGGTTCAAGAAGTCAGTATGCAGCATGCGGTTAGTTGGGTCACCGCATAGCGAGTATGCGAACGAGTATGTGGTTTTGCATTTTTTATTTAAAAAATATAAAATAATTAGTTATTTTATTAAATTTTGTGTTATATGTAATGTTATAATTATGCAAATGTTGCAAATAGTATAATAAAAAAATATAGTTTAGAATCATATAATTTGATATCTTTAATTCTTATATAACCTAGAATATAAAAGATTTGACATTTTAAAAAAGGAAAATGTAGAGATTAGAATTCAGATATTCATTTAAACAAATACAAAAGAATTGACAATAGTGTTGAACAAAAAATGACATTTAATATAAATAATTGATGTAAAAAAACTAGACCCTAACAATCAAAAACTTAAAACAAAACTTAGACCTAGAAATTTATGTAAAAATCAGACTCAACAATTGATTTATTTAATATTAAGAATGATTTATACACATTGTCACATACAGACCCTAAAAATCAGGCACAAACAAATACAACATTAGGAATATATACAACATTTGAGACACACATGCATGATGTCACGAACAAATCGGACCTTAAATATCAAACCCAATAAAAATCAGGCCCTAAAAATAAAAAACCTAAAACTAAATTCAGACCGTGAGAGATATACCTCCAGTGATGGTCGATGCAACCTCGAATGTTGGTAGGCGATGGCCGATGGGTGATGACAATGCCATGTGAGAGGTGATGCAGCACCGCCAATGCTACACCCAACGTTGGTGGGTGATGGCTAGTGGGTGATGGCAGCGCTATGTTAGATGCGATAGAGAGGGCAACGTGCCGACGACAAAGAGGATGATGAGGGTTTAGGTGTTCTCAATAGGTTTAGGTTGGGATATTAGGCATTCTTGATGGTAGAGAGAGGTTTAGGATATCCAAGAAGTTTTATTTTTAAGTCAGTCTTTTTTATGTGAAACCTTGAAGATTTCTTTTCAGAAGACCCTATCGAGTGAATCTATCTCAAAAGTGGGTGACTACTCGATCGAGTAAACACCTACTCGATCCGACTACTCGCCCAGACCCGCTTATAGCACCACATTGCATTACACGGTTCAAGGAGTCCGCCTAGGACTATGTGATCGCCTACTTGACCTAAGCGAATGACTTCCTAAACACTGGTTGAGATTAATTGGTGGTTCCAACCACCATTTTTGTTCTCTATTATATTTTTTTTCTGAGATACAATTTGAGCATTAATTAATTATTCTTATATTTTTAATTGAATATTAATTGTATACATCATTATTTATGACTGGTGGACTTAATTGCAATATTTGCTCCCTACGAACGATCTCAAAACTCACGATTTTTCAAAAAATTACAAATTTAAATGTTAATTCAATTTTTGTCGTTGTACTACGACACAATACTCTTCTAAACTATGACGATTTCGAACCAACAATTACATCCAAATCCACATGCTTTCTCGTAAAACCTGAACTAACTAGGCTTTGATACCATTGTTGGCATGCGATCAAATCGCATGATGGCATCGTGAAAGTGTGAATCGGGCATTTTAAAATTTTAAACCACAATTAAATTGATACCAAAATCGATCATGTGATTAAACAATAAACACCACTAATAATCGAAACCACGTGGTTAAACTAGTTTTCAACTGTCCCAAGATCCCACGAGTTAAGATTATACCTTTGTGGGTGGCGTAGTATAGTACCATGAGGGCAATGCCTCCTATGATAAGTCCTAGCATGCATCGAGACCCTTCTCCTTGACAGATGGATAAAGCCCTTCGTGTCGATGATCAACCACAACGAATTCACAAACTCCCTCCCATGAATCGAGAATGACCTTCGTCCTTTACCACGTACCAAGTTTTTCTTTTAATAATCAAAAGAAACCCAACACAAACCCTAGAAATTAGACACTCAATTGAAGTCCTAAACATCTAATTAAGGCAAAGGTGGACATCTATGATGCTTATTGGACATTCTCTGGGCCAATCGGACATCTGATGAGTTCCCTGGAAGTCCAATATGGAAGGGGAAGAAGCAGGAGGAAACCCTTCTCTCTCTCGATGGTGTAGATTGGCTATGATCAAGTTGGGTTTCAGGGTTTGATAATTATAAGGATTTCTACCTAATCCTAATATGACGAGATCTCTTAGATCTCCATCCTAAGGATGAGATTAAATTCTACTTAAAATTTGCAAAACTAGCCCATAAAGCATATGGAAAGTTTGGATATGATATTTAAACATTATTTAATTGCTATTCAAACCTTCTGAATTAAGCCCAATTAAATTAGGTTCAATTAAATGTTAAATTAAATGTAAATTTACTCTTTAACTAACATTTGATATATTCTACAAGTATGAACCCATCAAAATCATTATTGATTTCATTACACTAATAATAAAGTGTTTAGGGCTTAAGAAATTATGATACTACACCTCCCAGGCACTGCAAATCCTTTTAGTCCTTCACACAGCTGTTAATCCTCATGATTCTACTTTCCCCTAGGTATTCCAAATCATAAAACCATCCACTTGGTACTACAATAATGGCCATGTTGTCAAGCACTTCTGATTTCACAATCATGCCAATAGCAACATTTATGACCATCGTTGTAGAACCATAGTGCCAACAAAAGCTCTTGTTAATGTAATCCAAAAATCTTTTCCAAGAGAAAAACCATTGGTAAAACTGTAAGTATAGATAAATAGGTTATTCCTCTTCATAACACATATATTGATGCTTATTTCCGTCAATATTACCATCAAATATAAGTATTTGATGAATATAAAATGATAGATCCTCATCATTGAGGTGTCCATGTGTTTAATGTCTATTTTTTTATTATATATCATACATATATAGAAGTTTCTCCAATCAACTAACAAACAATTAAAGTAAAAAATAATTTAACCCAAATAAGACACATTTTGAAAGCATCAATTATTAATTAATCCAGAAATGAAAAGTGAGTAACTCATAAGAGTATCACCAATTTAATCCAAATAAGACACATTTTCATTAATCCAAAGATAAAAAGTGCACCTATACAGCTATGATACATTCATAGTTCTCCATACAACAATAACTCACTAGAGTAGCTGCAGCTTTTTAATCCATTTAGCTTCAACGCAATCAGGTGATCTTCTAGGGTGACCATGGGTTGAAAATGTTGTAAGAAAAATTTTGGCTTTCTTAGCTTTCTAGTTGCAAAACTTGTAGTTGTTGGTGCTAGAGAACCACGATCATTTGTTTTGATGATAACAAAACACGTGTTATTTAACATTTGCAATTTGAGTCCTAGATTTTAGGTCAATTGCAAATGTGGACGTGTTTAGACGGAATTCGAGCTCGCATCCAGGACGGATTGGAGGAGCTTGACGGAAAACAGAGGAGGTTCGCGTGAAGCGACAGATTGAAGATAGAAGACAAGAAGAATAGGATAGATTCTTTTTAATCCTTTCATGTACTTTTATCTTTATTTTTCTTGCTCTTTATTTTCCTTAGAAATTATGTTAAAGAGCCTCAAAGAACCCTAACAGTAGTCCTAGGAACACCGGCACAACCTTAGGATACTTAGGTTTTCTGTAGAATACTTAGAAAACCAATATAGGGTTCAAACAGCACTTCCAGACGTCTAATTCCCAAATCAGACGTCTGATAATGTATTTTAAGACGTCTGACTGTTGTTTCAGACGTCTGATAACTGTTAGGCAGGACATAGTTAGTTCTGTCTGATGAAATCAGACGTCCAGACCTTAGACCAGACGTCTTAGGAGACGTCTGATGGACTTGCCAGACGTCCAGATAGTGGACCGTTGGCTAGCTTAGCAGGCGCTCAAGATTATGACCGTTAGAGCCTTATCAGACGTCCATAGGACTTTACAGACGTCTGATAAATGACCGTTTTGCCTCGGCTGACCCAAAATCTCTTCTCAGAGATTTTCTAGCCGTTGCAACGTTTGGAAATCAATTCCCACAGTAAAAGTAGGTTTCCAGACGTCCAGACATAGTACCAGACGTCCTGTATGTCGTCTGATGGACTTGCGCAAAAACCCTATTTAGATCTGATTCAAGTCAGGGAGAAACCCGCATAGAATCAGACGTCTGACCTTGGAATCAGACGTCTTAAAGTGGCCTTCCAGACGTCTGATGCCATAGTTAGACGTCTGATAACCCTGTCAAATGTAATCATTGTCCTGATTTCGGCCTGATTCTCTTGGGCTTTGTTCCCAACGGCTATAGAACCTTTCTTAAGCCTTCCAAAGCCTTCCTAAGGCCTCTATAAATAGAGGGGAGCCTTTGCAACACAAAAACACACAAGATATACACTTAGAAAAATACAAGACACACTTAAGCAACATACTTCCACTCTCTTGTGTCCAATTGAGGCCCTTGCTCTCCAAGCTCTAGTTTCATTCTCTTGAGAGCATCAAGCGTTGCGCACCCGCCCTCCCGGTGTTGTTAACGAGAGCGACGTAGCGCCATCGCGTGGCACACGCACCGCGTCATCGTCGACACACTCCTTGCAAAGGGGAGTTTCCTATTTCCTATAGAAGCTAGGTTTAATTATTTTGTTGGCTCTATAGGACTATTGTTTATTTTATCTTTGTTATTTGGTTGGGTATTCGCTTTGCGAATTCCCGTCTCCTTCGTGGGACAAAATCCTTCTCGTGAAGAGAAGGGGTTGAGGAACGCTACCCTCGTACTTGTAGCGTGGTTGTACTGAGGTTGAATCACCCTCGTTTCAAAGTGATTCGGTTAGTGGATTTGATCAACTAGGTTGATCGGAAAATCCTAACTCGAGAGGGTTAGGTGGTGGTTTTCACCCAGTTTGGGTTTCCACCTAAAAATTACTTGTGCACATTTTGTGATTGCTTATTTTGTGAGATTGCTTTATATATTTTCAATTTCACATTTTTTTTGTCACGCTGATCTCACTCCTCCTAGTACAAGGGTAGAACCTTCAGTAGTTTCTTTTTCTTTTTTGAAGGAATGAAGCATATCGTTATTAAACCCCAGTAGCCATCCCTTTTTCAATAAGAGAGGAAAAAAAAGTAACCCATTAACATCCCAAATGGCAAGGATCAGTTTACTAAAAATCACAAAATTTTATATATGATAGCTTATTGTATGTATTTGAGCAAAAATCTAAAAAGGAAACCCAAAATCATATCAGGGATAAATGATTTTAGATATCAATTTGACAATATCCAACCACTCAAACTGCATGATACCATGCATATAACGTTATAAATGCAGATTTTGATGCCACCTTGATAATTTTAGAGATGTACATTTTATGCCAAGGAAACATCAAATTTTGACTTTGAATTTTGATGACTCTATCTAGCTAAAAAAAAAGGCAAGGAAACATCAACAATCAATAGAAGATAGCATACTTGATATTTCCACAAGCCCAAACAAAATTTATATAGCTTGTACACAAAGAAAAGATACACAATTCGATATGACAAACTATGAGGTTGCACAAATGCTTAAAAATTCTACAATACATTCTTCCCACCACCCCCGCCAACATCAATTTTAGTTCCAAGGGCCAAAGTGACATGAATAAAACCAGGCAAAAGTACTTATGCAAAGAACAAAAATAGGATTCATTTTATAGATTTCCATTAGTGTGTTAGAGAAGTTAAAGAAATGTAACCAGTTCTATTCTTGAGGCATGTACAAATTATAAAGCCATAGCAGCAGAAACAATAATAGGCTTAAAATGCCATTAGATAGCTTGATAGAGTCAGAAAAACTTGCTACCTCATGTGTGTGCATGGGATCATCATTTCAAAACTTTATGAAATTCAAGGAGAAAGAGACAAAAAGTAACATGTCCAAGATATGTGAAAACAATCAAGTTCCTTTCATAGCAGTCACAGGCAGTGTTGTAAAAATCGGCCTACTTGGCCAAGTAATCCTATGTGGTGCTCTACCGACTGAATAACCTATAGTCAAGCCTATAGTCAACAACAATGACTACTTGACCAAGTAATCAGTGTAGTCAGCTGAGCAGTGTATCGATTTTTTCATATAGGGAAAAATATGTATGCAAGTATATTATTGTTTTAGGTCAAATAAAACCCTAATCAACCCCCCTCCCCCGACCACTCCCCTAAAATCATTTATTTTCACCTGAGACTCCTCTTCGACCAAGTAAAAACCCTCCATCGCCAAAACATATATTGTAATTTATTTGATTCAACATATATTAATTCTTGATTTATGTTGCTCTGTCGTTCGTAATGTATTTGTAATGGTTTATACCTTGGCGTAATTATTAAATTTGTAATGAATTTGATATTATTTGTACTTTGTAGCTTATTTTATAACCTTGAACATTGCATATGTTTACTTTTATGCAATGATATATTTAACTTCTTGACATGTGTGTGTGTGTGTGTCTATATATATATATATATAAAATGCCTGATCGAGTACTCTTCGACTACTCTCCCGCATACCATATACTCCTTAATCAGTGACCTAACTGACTAAATACCGACTACAAACTTTTACAATACTGGTCACAAGTATCATGACCATTGATTCTGTTTGACAAAGTACTTTGAAAAATAGCCTCTTCTAGTTTTCTAGATGAGTTCCCGTGACCTTGCGACACAATGAATCCATGAATATCAACCTACACAATTATTTACATTTTGAATAACATCTAATACTATGAGAAATAATTTCAACTATGCCCATATGCACTTCTCATTACACAAATATCATTAAAAAAATCCAATCCAAAAGGATGTTTTTAAATTGGAACCTACCAAAAGCCTGTTCAAAAGACCAGTATTTCAGATTTCTATTTTCTAAAGACCAATCAATCCTAAGGGGAGTCAAAAGAATCACACACCAGATTTCCAAATGCAATGTTCTCTTAAAAGGCTGACAGAAAAAACTAGATTTTTTTTTAAAGATGAGTAAAGATGCTGGTCGTGGAATATGATCCCATTACCTGCAGATGCCAATGGAAGATTTTGCTACTATAACAACAGCTTAGTGTTCCCAATTGCATTAGAAAGAAATGAAGTTAGTATTTCGGATTTCTATTTTCTAAAGATCTATCAATCTTCAGGGGAGTTAAAAGAATCACACTCTAGATTTCCAAATGCAAAAGTTCTCTTAAAAGGCTGACAGAAAAAACTACTTGATTTTTTTTTTAAGATGAGTAAAGATGCTGGTAGTGGAAAATGATGCCCTTACCTATAGATGCCAATGGAAGGTTTTTCAACTATTGTTCCCAATTGCATTAGAAAGAAATGGAGTTAGTACACCTGGGAAGACCATAGAATGTGCACAAGCAAAAGTGTTTGGAGCCATTGGCTTGCTGCTCTTGGAGTGAAAAAGATGACCCCTAAAAGGATTCTCAATATCAGGACAATTCTAATCAAGCTCCAAACTGTATGTAAGCTAGTGGGAATTTAGAATATTCTCTGAATTGTCCTGAATTCAGAGAATATTGGGACAATTCTAGTTTTGTGACCTGAGCCAGATCATATTCAAGACTGATCTCCTCTTCAATCAGGTTCTATAAAGTTTTGTGTCATGACCTGAAGAAACTCAAGCAACTATGCCATTATTGTGACTTGTCACCTTAATTCTTTCTAGTTTTTGGGTTTGATGAGAATGACTTTCGCAATTTAAGTTCATTTGTTGTTTGGAAAATAGCATATAGAGCCCAACTTTTGTTGACTTGGTATTTTTCTGATCTATGTATGTTGTGCCCTTTTGGCCTTCACTTTATCATTATTGTTCCTTATGTAAGGGGTTGTCTTATACTTTTCTCACTTCTATATATTGAGAGGTAGGACTATTGAATAATTGAATTTTGGCCATTTCATCTCACTTGATATCAATGTAACAGACCTAGGTTGATGTTCAGATATCCCACTGAAAAACCCTAGCTTCCATAGCCACCACCTAAAACCCTCTCCTCTTCGATGCTTCGCCAACCGACCTCCTCTGACCAGATCATCATCCTACAGGTGCACTTGCCCACCGGCAGTAGATAGCATCGCTGGTAGGCATCACCAGCTAGCATTCAACACGTACAACCCCCTCCTTTGGTTGGCGCCGCTGCTAGGGGTGCTTCAGGCCTAGCTTGCAGCAGCCTCCCTCTTGGCTCTTGATTTGATTTCCAGGAATTTGTTTGCCTCCGATCTCATGTCTATTTAGATCTATTGTGGAGGATTTTTAATTTTCAAATCACAAAATTCATGGTTTCTTGCTGATTGGATGCACTGGTATTGTGCATGGATTTCGTTGCGGTTTAACCTTAGGCAAGATGGCTTCTTCTAGTTCTTCGGAGGTGACATTGGAATTTGTGGCAGAAATGGGGACCTATAAAAGTCCCTTCTTTCGTCCTATGGCTAAGTTGGAGGAGACAAATTATCATTGATGGTCACGGACCTTCCTCATGATAGTGGAGGGTAATGACAAGGAGCACATACTGCTTCAGCTAGAACCCAAGGAAAAAACGAAAAGGAATTCCATATGGAAGAAGGATAACGGCATGGTTCAAGCTTGGATCATGAATTGTGTTATTCCACACATTGGTGATGAGATTATGTATTGTAGGACGGTGAAGGAAATGTGGAATAGTTTTCATGATACCTATTCCCACGAAAAGAACTCAAGTCAATTCTTTCAGATTTATCATGAGCTCTCCTAGATTCGTCAGGAGGGCTTTTTGTTGTCACAGTACTATTCTACTTTGAAAGGCCTTTTTGAGAACTATAATTCTTGTAGAGTTGTGTGCATGTGTGCCATGTAGAGGGAATATCGCAAAGAGTTGTCTTACAATTTCTTTCTAACCTTAGTCCAAAATATTCTGCTACTCTTTCTCAATTCCTGAACTTCTATCTCTGGAGGAGACATATAGTAGATTGAGCAAGATAGTTGTGACCCTACCTTCTACTGAAACCATTGGACAGACATCTGCTCTTGCTGCATTTCTAGGTGTGGAGTTAGAGGAGTTGCTGCACCACGAGGTAGAGGTTGCAGTTGTGCATAGGCCAGGAAAGTCCACTCTTCTTGCACTTACTGTGGGAAGATTGGGCATGTGGAGACTACTTGCTAGACTAAGCATGGTTGACCCTTTGTAGCCAATTAGGCAGTTGCTACTTTAGAGAAGTAGAGTGACATTGTTCCAATTCTGAGAGTTGATTATGATGCCCTATTCCAATGCCTAACTCAACTAACTTAGGAGACTCCTTCAAGCACTGAGACAACTAATTTTGTCTCTCCTCAGGTATAGATCTTACTCTTGTTGCACAAAATGGTTAGTTGATTTTGAAGCCTCGCATCATCTCAGTGGGGACCAACACTACTTTAGCCACCTTAGATCTGTTCCATCAGGTTGGACAGTACAAGTAGCAGACAAGAGGCACTCCAGGATAGCAGGATGGGGGAAGTGTCTGTCAACCGCATGCTCAGATTGCCGAATGTTTTGTTTGTTCAAAATTTTCCGATTAGCTTGCTATTTGTCAGTAGAATTACAAAAGAACTAAATTGTTGTACCATTTTTGACGATCTAGTTTGTATTTTTCAGGACAAGCTGACAAGAAGGACGATTGGTGGTGGTCTTGAAGAGGGGGTGTCTATCACCTGGTCCAATTTACTTTTATTGATGCTTGTCATAGGGAGCTTTCCTTTGCTGCTGGGAGTCCATTCTAGTGGCACCTTTGCCTTAGCCATCTTTCGTTGGATTGGCTCAGATGCGTCATTCCTCACATTTCTCCTGCTACTGTGATTACTTGTGATACTTGTCAACTGGGGAAGCACCACCGTGCCTCTTATCTTGCTAGTCATAGACCTGGGTCCACAGAGTTATTTTAGCTACTTCATAAAGACGTGTGGGGTCCTACCTGGATTTCTAATCGACTATGTCACCGTTATTATCTTGTGGTTGTGGATGACTTTTCTTGTTTGTTATGGGTGTTTCTTTTGAACAATAGATCTTATGTTGACATTATTATTGAGCAGTTTATCTTGGAAATAAAGACCCAATTTTTAGCTTTTGTTAATTTGTGAGATCTGGCAATGCTCATCAGTTTTGTACTGTGGAGCTATTTACCTTTTACAAGTCTAATGAGATTGTACATCAGACTACTTGTTTTCACACCTCTCAGTAGAATGAGATGGTTGAAAGGAAGCATAGACATTTACTTGATGTGGCACGCACCCTTGTGATTCATCATAGTGTTCCCCTACTTTACTGGAGAGATGTTATTTTTACTACCTGCTATTTGATCAATAGGAAGCCAAGATCTATTATCCATGAGCAGATACCTTGGCAACTATTACATCCTAATGGTGAGCTCTTTCATGTGCCTCCTCGTGTATTTAGGTGTGTTGCCTTTATGCATCTTACTTCTCCTGGTTGGGATAAACTTGTTCCGAGAGCTATCAAGTGTGTATTCATGGGATATTCTAGGACTCAAAAGGAGTATCAATGTTATAACCTTATTTCTGGCCGACATTATGCGAGTGTCGATATCACCTTTCACGAGTCCATTCCTTTTTTTTTCTACGGTAGGGAGTAGTCTTCCCCCTAAGGTCATTGAGGAGCCCATGCTTATGCTGCCTATCCCCTTGGAAGCTATCCCAATCACAGACTTTATACCTCCTCCTAATGAGTTTGTACGATTTCGTGATCCTCCCATTATAGGTTTCCTATGACTTACAGGCAGCACCCTTCTTCTCCTTCGGCACCACCATCCCCCTCAGTTCAGGTGAGTATAAATGCTTTACAGACTAATGATTTGTTACCCAGCTGTGATGATGCAAATCCTACTTTTGATCCCAAGACCTAAGATAAGCCAGAGGTCACTCCCCCTTCAAATACAGTGCCAAATGATCTTGACCTTCCGATTGTTATTCGGATGGCTCCACGCAGTTGTGCCCAACAACCTATTTCAAGGGCGTTGTCTACAAATTGTTTAGGGACGACATTTGGCAAGTTTCACTAGGCTTTGTTTGCTACTTAGGTTCCCACTATTTACCAGCAAGGCATGCGTGATCCAAAGTGACATTAGGTCATGGAGGATGAGATGGTTTCCCTTCGCTCATGTGGGACGTGGGAGCTTACAGAGTTACCAAATGGTGCTACTGTTGTTGGTTGTCAATGGGTGTTCACATCAAGTACAACCTAGATCGGTCCGTTGCCATGCACAAGGCTTGACTGGTTGCAAAGGGGTTTAGCTAGACCTATGCCGTGGACTTCTTTGACACTTCTCTAGTTGCACGCCTCCCAATTGTGCACATTCTGATTTTTGTGATAGTTTGGCGTGATTGGTAGCTTCACCAATTAGATGTAAAGAATGCATTCCTCTATGATGCTCTACAAGAGGATGTGCATATGCAACAACCCCCTAGTTATGAGGTTCAGGGGCACTGTGTGTGCAGGTTGAGGAAGGCAATATATGGGCCTAAAATAGAGCCCCAAAGCCTGGTTCCAGAAGCTATCAAAAGTTGTTGAGGCGATTGGCTTTCAGAGGTCTTCATCTGATCACTCCATGTTTTTTAGGAAGATAGGAAAGGGACTAGTGGTGCTCTTGGTTTATGTGGATGATTTGATTATCATAGGAGACGATGTGACTAGGATAGCTGAGGTCAAGCAATGTCTTGCACGCAAGTTTATTATGAATGATCTTGGACCATTGAGGTACATTCTTGGGATTGAGGTTGTATGTAACAAGAAGAGCTCTCCCAAGGAAAGTATGCGCTTGATGTTTTGTAGGAAATAGGCATGCTGGGAGTTAAACCATCAAATATTCCTATGGACCCAAAGGCTTGTCTCTACAATACGACATAGACAGTGGATAGCAGATAGTACACACCCAGTTGGGAAGCTCTTATACTTGACTATCACCAAACTAGATATTTCCTTGGTTGTTGGGAAACTAAGTCAATTTATGGACAAGTCGACAAAGTAACACTGGGATGCTGCTATGATGGTGCTGAGATACTTCAAGAAGGCACCGGGATGGGGAATTATGTTTGGTAGAGGGACCTCCATAAGTGTAGTAGACTATTCAGATGCAGACTATGCAGGGTGCTTAGCAAACAGAAAGCTCACCACTGGTTTTTGTACCTATGTGGAGGGGAATCTAGAGATATGAAAGAGCAAGAAGCACATAGTTGTCTTTAGATCTGCTAAGTTAGAGTATAGAGCCATGGCCCATACTACAATAGAGATGATGTGGGTGAGATCACTTCCCACAGATCTACACATACCTGTTGACACACCCATGGAGATGCGATATGACAAGAGAACTAGTTACATAGCCAACAATCCACTATTCCATGAGAGGACAAAGCACGTGAAGATAAACTCCTACTACACATGTGACTTGATCCAGCAAGGACTTTTTTATACTACTACAATTACCTCAGATGACCAAACAACAGACATCTTCACCAAGTCATTGCCATGATCTTCATTCAATATTTGTTGTTTCAAGTTAAACATGATTGACATTTATGCTCTAATTTGAAGAGGAGTGTTGTGCCCCCCTTGATCTTAAGCTTATATTATTATTCTTTTTGTTATTTTCTTATTTTATACCACTGTGTATTTTACTAGTTGAATTTTGGCTATTTCATCCCACTGCGTATTAATTCCAATGATGTTGCCCTGTCAGCTTAGCAACATTATTAAGGTGGCCACCACTAGTTCCAAGTCTTCTCTGGCCATTTTGCTTCATGGGCAACAACTTAGATGAAAGGGAGATGATTATGGATCAAGCCTATGTGGCCATCGTTCAGAGAAAACCAAATAAATCAAGAAAGAGATGAGATAATCTAGACAGATTTGTTATTTCAAGATCGTGTAAACATGGTATTGATTTTTTTGATGACCCAGAATCCTTTTGGGCAAATTGGAGAACATTTCAATGCATACCAATTAATCAAGTAACTAAAACAATTTGTATTTAATAGACATGCCCCACTACTAAGTCAACTAATAACTGGATAAAGAGCATGACTATAAACTTAAAACCAATGTAATGAAACAAGTAACTTAAGTAAGCTAACCTTTCCAGCTCTTGGGAAAAACTCATAGACATCTCTTTCATCAACCTTCAGGTTTATCTATCTCAAAAGAGTGATTAATTTGAGTGAATAGTATTACAAATGGGCAAATGCAAGAAAAGGAAAATAATTTCAAAGGGAACCTGATAAGCAAATGCAGTCCTCTCTGATCTCGTTCCAAATCAGCCTCTGGCTTTGCGACTTCTTCTCTCTTTATAATGCCTACATAAAAATAAATAAAGCAATAAAGTATAGACATGGAAATGTAATAGTCATATTAGATTCATAGTTGGGCACAAACTCCAAGAACCATGCACATGAAAAAAGGATAAGATACTTCCAAACCTGTAAGACAAGTATCAATTCATCAATTAACAACATGATGCCTAAAATATCAAGAAACTATATAAACACATAAATTGTTCTAAAATAATACTAATTCAACATTGAGAAATATGAAATATAAAATTCAATTTGCACTTGGTTGAAAAAATTCAATTTGTAAAGTGATGTTCCAAAAAATACTAATAATAAGGTTTTATTTTATGAGGACATGCTACAAACAACATGGAAAACCAACTCCAAAAACAAGATGAGATGGCACGAATGCCCAACTAATATATTGTACACATTAATGTAACAAAACCAATGGCCTATTGTACAAATTAATAACAATAGCAGATATGGAATACTCATCTGCTCAGGATGGTGACCAAGAAACTTCCAAATAGGTCACACCAAGTTTAGCAGGCATAAATGAACACCACTACCCTATTTAATCACATGTTGAGAATGTCTAAAACATGTGAGTACATTGAAAATATGGATAAAGGATCTCAGCGGAACAGATAGTATGGTTGTGTTCAAGGAAGCACAGTTCAAATAGATCCACAACTGAAAAAAAAAATCAACAAAGAAAAAGAAGAAAAAAATCACCCTATTACAAAGCTTATGCTTAGTTTCCTTTCACATGATCAAATGCAATTCATGCCTTATTATGATAATCAACACCTCAAGTGCAGCTAACATAAATATAAACTATGCATTCTTATTATCAACAGGTCAAAAATACATTGCACTAGCACTTACATTGGCTTGGCCAAATGGCCACGTTATTTTCATCATCACCCTTCCTTGAACTACTTCACAATATAATTATTGTATCAATCAAAAAATCATGTTTAAGACTCTATTTCTTAGTTTTGATTTGATACAAATAACATAATCTATTGATGTTATCCCTATGCATCGCTCTTGCACTTTATACACCTCCATGCCATTTTGTCCTAAAAATAGTTAACGAAACACCCAAGGACAAACATAACATTTTCCTAAAATTCAAAATACATGTTGCACAACTCTCATGAAACATTCAAGAAATTAGCATCATGTAATTATTTATATTTGTTCCTTAAACAACCACTCATTTTTTACCTGCAATAAAGAAATTTATAGAGCATAAAGATTAAAAAAATGGATGCTTTAACTTAGAACAAAAAAAAAGGATGCATCAGTCGGGATTCGAACCTAGGTTTGTACCATGGAAGGGTACTATTCTATCACTAGGCCACTAGTGTTTCAAGAACCTAAATGAACACAAACTAGGAGTGGCCAGAAAATGAATAATCTTGGCATCATTCCTAATAATTTCAAAATAATAATGATATAAAGCTTTATTAGAGCACCTTCAATCTTATTTATCTTTTATTGTTATTTGGACTAGCTTGTATTTTGCTTATTTCTTTGAGTACCGATGTAATTTTTCCACCTCTATATATTGAGAGGTAGACGCATGGAATAAGACAACTTGAGTCGTTCCTTTCAACTTGGTATCAGAGTCACAGTCTTAGGCCGGGGTTCGATACCTACCTTGATTCCTATACCTCTTCTTTCTCCACCAAACAAAACCCAATGGAGGGTGGCGTGTGATCTCCTACTGCCGCCGTCGGCCTCTAGGTCAAATGTTGAGAGAAAGCACAAGCATATTCTTGATGTAGCATGCACCTTACTCATCCATCATAGTGTCCCATCTCTCTATTAAAGAGATATTACGCACACAGTGTGTTACTTGATCAATAGGATGCCTACTTCTACAATTCATGAACAGATTCCATTGTAAGCTCTTTATCTAAAGGGTAACTTGTTTCATGTCCCATCTTGCATGTTTTACTGTATTGCTTTCACTCATATTTCTACTCCTGGTCAGGATACGCTTGCTCCTAAGGCCATCAAGTGCCTTTTTGGGATATTCTCGCACCCAGAAAGGATATCAATGCTATGATCCTCTCACTAGTAGACACTATGTGAGTACCGATGCCACTTTCCACCAGTTTATCCTATACTTCTCTATTACTAGGAGAAGTCTTTCCCCTAAGGAGGTACTTGTGCCCATTCCTCATATGCCCTTGGAGGCAATCTCGATCACTGCACCCGTGCCACCATCATCTGAGCCACCACTCTCTAAGCCTGAGAGGTTTCATGAGCCCCCTGTCACATACAGGTTCCTCGTCACTTATAGACAACGACCCCTGACGGAGAGATTTTCGCTTTCTGATGATAGCAATAGAAGAATATGTCGTAATTAATGTGGTGGAAATCTCTCAATCAAAAATTAACATAGGTATGAATTTAAACCACAATAAAGGATGTCGTATCCACAGGGAGTAATAGACCAATAAATTCACGAGAAGATGAATGTAATGCTTGCAGACACTTTCACGACTTTCATGCGAGGAATATGCTATTTTAAATGGAGCTTGTAATATCTTTAAAAGTTTAGGGTTAGTTATGTAATTTTCACGTCAAGAATTAAACTCCAAAAATATGCATATGATGCATGTGTAATGGCATATCATATAAATTCAACTTGCATGCAAATTTGATTTGAAATTCAATGTAGAATCATGCACATAACACAAGTAACGTAATTTTAGGAAAGTCTGAGTGCATCAATGCAATGTGGCCTGAATAAAATATGAATATATATTTGGCAATGGCATTGAATGTAATTATTAATGGGGAAGAAAACAGAGGATTTCTCCTCTCTCTTCCTCGCGTGGGCGGCCATGCATGGTTGGCGACGAGAGTTGATGGGGAGGTATGCCTCGACGAGGGCTACGCAACGGCGGTGACGTGGCGGCTGGAGGTGGCCGGCGGTGGCCAGGCAGAGGAGGATGGCCGTTGGCCTATTGGAGGAGGAGGCTGCTGCTGCAGTGCGCTGGGCTGCGCACTAGGCATGCACGCGCAGGCATGCTGAGCGATGGCGTAGGTGCGCGTGGGTGCAGGTTGGACGAAGCGGTGGACAGTGGGTGCAGCACTGGGCGATGCCGCAAGTGCGCATGGGTGCGCACCTTGAGCGCATGAGGGTGGTTGCGTGGCGAGGGCTCGGTGGGGCTGCGCCTGCAGAGGGCAAGCAAAGGTGCACGTGCGCAAGTGGTGGAAGGTGGCACCTGCGGTGGAGAGGGTGCAAGCGGTGGAAGGCTTGGCGCCGCGTGCTTGCAGGCGGTCTAGCAGGGCGCTGGTGCAAGCGAGGTGAGAGCGGGCACAGGTAAGGGTGCACTGCAATGGGAGCGCTGGAGAACTACCTGCAGGCAGTGCAGGCGCAGCCCTGCGGGTGGTGCTGGAAACGCTGGTGGCTAGGCGCTTGCGGTGGAGGGCGCGTAGTGAGGGTAGGCGAAGAAAGGCGTAGCTGTGCGGTGATGGAGGTGGAAGGTGTACACAGTGCACGCTTGGTTGCACGGTTGATGGATATCCCCTCAAGGGGGAGGAAGAAGACCCCGAAGATGAAGATCCTCCCCTCTCATGTGCAAGTGCCGCTTTTATCTCCTCTCTCCGCCTCTCAAGGGATTTTCAAAAACCCTTTTCTAATTTTGGCTGGCGACTATTTACATTTGTTGAGGGATGTGTTGAACCTGGCCGGAGGATGAGGAAGAGATTAAGCCGACTGTTTGTTGGGGAAATTTATCCCCCCCTCCTTATTCTTTCCCAATATCATTCCTGCAACATAAAAACATAAAATCATTACATATTAAGTTATAGAATGTGATAAAATAGATGTAAACTTAAATAATGATGCATGCAAACATTCTATAACTTAATGTAATTATTAACAAACCTAAAAGGTAAGATTAAAGTTAACTTAAGCGTAACAATAGTCTATTAAAATGGACTCATCAAATACCCCCATGCCTCAGATTTGCTAGTCCCTAGCAAAAAATGAAAAATAATAAAAATAATCAGAAGATTCCTTCTTTTCTTATTTCAAAACTTTAGAGATCCAGACAAATTTGAAGTGATGATAGCCTAAGTAACAGATCAATGTAAAAAGCCAATTCGCATTGGGAGTTCGTACTTTACCCTTGGTAAATATTTATGTCGGGATAGGCCACTACTTCCCTCAGGGATAAAGTAGAAGATAATCTGTAATTTGACCCCAGCTTTTAGCTTAGGTAGGACATATCGAGTTGAATGAATTTGTGTTTGGTGGCACACACTCATCTGGTGCTACATGTAGTCTAGTACTACAGACTCTAGATCTCTTAGACTATTAGACAAGTCAACTCTGAGAGAGGCTAAACAACTGTGCTCTTTTGATGTTCCTGGGTGCTCACTCTTTTCTTTTTTTCTTTCTAAGATCACAAATCTCACCAAATTTAGTAATTGTACTCATTGTTTGGTGGCCTCACATGGCATCCACACTTCTATTAAAGTCATAATAACTCTACAACTAAGTTAGAGTCCTTAGCCAGTATTCGGACGATCAGAAATACTAAAAGGTAGGTATGGGCATATTTGGTGGAACGCGATAGGTGTTCTGTTGCCTCAAAAACAATGTTACATTATAAACTTGGACTTTTCTTTCTTTCTTTCTTTTTCTCTCTTTTCTTCTTTTTCTTCCTTTCTTTTTTTTTTGTAATATAACTATTTCTTCTTTTTCTTTTTTTTTGTTTCTTCTTTTTCTTCTTCTTTTCTTTTCTCTCTCTCTTTTTTTTATAAATCAACATAATACGACAAAGACTTTTATTTATGAGGCATTATTAGGGATGATGATGGTCAAGAGGATATTGTGTAGCTTATTTGGTGGAAGTGCCTATTCTCGGCACCGGGAAGGAATGGATAGGACAAGAGTATTTCTAACCTTTGACACTATTACCCTCCTTCAACCGAGGACTCTATGAAGGATGGTCGTAACCATCCACCATAGTCATAGCTTTATTAAGACTCAATCCCTGTGTATCTGCCTTACTGGTGACTCTCAGGAATTCACACAAAGTACGCACATAGGAACAGAGAGCGCAAACTACGCCTAACTCGGAAGTATCATCATCTAATTATCCAAAACTTAAGAGTCCTGGCACTAGACTTAGCGCACCAGTTTCTTCTCACAAATATGAGGTGGATCTACTAGAAGATAGTATGCATGACTCCCTATGAACTGTCTAAGGGTTTAGTAGACTACAAATGCTTATTGGTTTTCCTCAAGGATCCATTACCAAGTCTATGTGCACGTAAAATAAATGTACTAGATTCTAAACTTAAGAAATAATTTAGGAAGAAAAACCTCCAATGACAAAGATATTTTTCTAGAGACTAACCCATTCAGTTCAAGAAAAGTGAAGCTTTTTTTTTATATGCTAACCTAAATGCATGAATACTTCCTAAAATGCAAAATGCACCCCCCTATGCCTAAATCCTACAATGTTCCCATTGTAAAATTAAAATAGGAGGAGAAAGGAAAGAAATCACCTGATGATGGTGTTATTCAGACCACTAGGTTGCCTCCCAACAAGCGCTGCAATTTTTGTCAGCAGCCAGACTTAGAAGAAACCTATAAGTCTAGTTCTAGACAGAAAAGGTTAGGCCCTAAAAATATGCGTAACAGTGCAGGCCTAGAAAACAGGTAGCCACGAATGTTGGCAAGCTAATGATGCAATGTAATTCCAAATGCTCACTAGAAGAAATGAAAGTAGAAAATCTCGTTGGCTACCTAGGGAGGTCTAGGACTAAGAAAGGGAATATGAAAAGAGGCCTCCCGAAATGGAATAAGTGGAGGATAACAAGGATCCTCCAAAGCAGGATGGGTTTTAAAAGATATAATCATTATTAGTTCAAACCCTTGAATGGCGAGAGTAAAAGTACAAGCATCAATCCACACTCGCCATTCTACCCAAGGATGTACTGGCCTGATATGTTCTCCAGAAAGAATGTACATGAGCAGAGATCTGAGCCAAGGATCGGTTAGGAAGTATAAGGGTTGTTTGTAGTGTTGGATGGTAATGGTTAAGTCCAATAAGCGCTTAGTCAGTGTTAGGTCCAATTCCAACAATGATTCAAATTGTGTATACTCCCTGACAGTTGTAGACAACTTCAGGTTACCTGATTGAACAGCAAAAATATACCTACAATTGTGCCATCTTGTGCTATTTCCTAGCATTGCCAGTGCATATAGGTAGCCATAGTCACATTTGTAAAAAATAAACGCATGCATGCAATTATTTGAGAGGGGAGGAGAGTGAATAAAATGGCCTTAAAATTAACGTATTCCTCAAGTGCTGCATCGCAAATTCACCATCTTTATTTTTATTTTTATTTTGGCTTTGAATTTCTCCACGCGGCTGCAGGACATGGCAGCTTCTTCTTTGTGCCACTCTCTGCACAACATGCCCTACCAGCCGCAGGCACAACCATGCACAGCCCAGGGCATGGCTGTGCTTGCCTCCTTCCTCTTTAAAAAGGGCACGGCTATCTTCTTTGCAGAGAGGCTGGTCCAACACAACACATACAATAGCTCCTTCTCCAGGTCTTCTCCTCCCCTCTCCCCTCCATATGCAGCCTCTCTTCCTCCTGAGGAGCTACGCTGCGGGCAGGAGCAGCTCACAGTGGTACACGACTACCACTGTGAGTCCCACCACCGCCCAGCTCATCAAAGAGCCGGTGGGCATGGTGGTTCACCTCTCTATTTTCGTCGTTCCAACCCATCGCCGCCATTGACAGGAGCTTCAAGCTCGGAAGCTCAAGCATAAGCAGCGGCAGCCAGTAGCAGCGTAGGCCGCCACGCGCCACAGGCGCCTGTTCCGTGTGCTCTGGGCACGCCAGCAGGTCGCCCTCGCCCCTCTCCGCGTGCCCTGTCGCAAATCCCCGCCCGCAGCCCAGCCGATTTCTCGCGTGCCAGCCGGTCAACATTTTTCCCTTGCACTGTAGCCGCGATCTCACGCTGCTACAGTGCGGTGACCGGAAAGTTTCTCACTTATCTGGTCACTAGGCATACTCTCTCCGCGCTGCAACCGTCGCCAGCCCGTGCCCACGTCTCTCCTCGTGCCCGCTCCAGCGCCTGCGCTCGCGTCTGCACCCGCTCTCTCCCAGCGTCTACTTCATCGCCCGCATTCCCCTCAGCGTGCAGCGCGCTGCACTACACCTTCCTCCCATGCCCGCTCCCTCCAGCGTGCACGTGCATCTTCGTGCGCCTACGCGCCTGCGCCTGCGTGCTCCATTAGACGTCGGCCGCTGGATCCAGACGGCTTAACTCACAGCACCTCTTCCTCCAGCAGACGATCTCTCTCTCTCTCTCTCTCTCTCTCTCTCTCTCTCTCAGACACTCACCTCACACATACACACACACACACTCTCTCGTACACACACACACTCACTTGTACATGCCTATATACACACTTATATATATATATATACCTATATATATATATATATACTTATATATATATATATACACATATATATTTACATATATACATATATTTATATACGTATAAATATATATATATATATTATTACCCATACAACTAAGTATAAGTATATATACATATATATATATATATATATATCTACATATATCTATATACATATATTACTATATATATATATATATATACATCTATATAGTTATATATACATACATATATATCTAATTATAAATATATATGAATATATACATACATGTATCTATACATATATTTACATATCAATATATATATACATATATTACTACATATACACCTATATAATTATAACCGTATCTATATATATACATATAGATATATATTTACATATATACATACATATATATATATTTTCATATCACCTACCACACGTTGTATCACGGAATATCTGAACCAGTTGCTGATATTCCCCGATACACGCATACAGAAAGCGTCTTCGCACACATCTTCCACCCATCCATCCTACACTCCACGCGGCACTTCGTCCTGTTGGTTGCGTCTTCCTAGACGACGATCAACTCGACACCGTGCTACACGCCATTTCCACCTCCACCCCCACCCCTATATACATATATAATATATATACTATATTTACCTTATTTCTATTTCTCTTTCCTGCCATTAAAAAGATAAAAAAATATACAAAAGAGAAAAGATAATCCTTGACTTGCAGGTACTCAATCTTGCAAATAGCAAGACCAGTTTTGAAACCCTAATTTGGCTCAAAGCCAAGAACCTGATTTTGAGGGTGTACCTCAAGGACAAAAATTATCAGAAAAAAAACTTAAATAGAAAAACACCAAAAACATAATAAACGAATGGAAGAAATTCGTTGTAGGAAAGGTGTAGAAACTTATTCACCTCTAATCCCGCTTCCCTGAGTTCGACCCTAGGCCTAAAAGTGACCAAGATAAAATCAAGTAGGCCAGGTTAAAAAATTTTGTAAAAAGATGGTTAGGGTCGATTTAGGTTAACCATTATACTTATTTCAACGATTAAATCACCATATTAACACAACCTATCCGGGTCTACACCATAGCTTTTTCCGACGCCGTTGCCGGGGAAGTACGCATTCAGGTAAGTTTCTACTCCATTCCTTTAATTTCTCTCTTCTCACACCCTTCTTTTCACAGGTGTTTCTATTTGTTGGTGTGCAGGTGAACCAGTTGCAAGGAGAAGGTAGGCAGATGAAGTAGGAGACGTGGGCAGATCCAAGGCGGGAACGAGAGCATGAAGTCGCCGGCACCGCATTGGAGCTTCACCCATGTTGCTGAACAGGTAGGTCTTTCTTTCTTAGCAACTTAGGTCAACTTTTCACCTTAATAAAAAAAAAAAAACACTTTTTGGGATCTCTTGGGCCGAGTGGATTAAAAATCACTTTTTGATTGGATGGCATCACTCCCTCCACCCCGGGATTTCCCTCCTAACTTCGCATAGCGAAAATCCAAGAATCTTGATTCTTGAATTTTTCGCCATGTGAAGTATTCTTGGAGGCAAAGATAAATAGATTGATTGCCATCCCTCTTTGCCTCATTTATCTGCAATTCGATATCACCTTTTTGGTGGGGAGACTTGGAATTGAGTTGATTCCAACCCCACCACGACCTTTCACGTGCCTAAGATTCGATCCCAAATACTTCAACCCCAACAAATTGATTTTCTTTATCTTGTGGTTGAGCCTTGTGTGTGGAACATCATTCTGGTGATTGGGAGCACTTGAATTGAAGTGCTTTGGCTCCCTTTCACATTAATCTAAAATTGACTCGTGCATCCACACATAGAAATCTCCATCTAGGGAAGCCCATTGCATTTTAGCATGCATTAACTAACTGACATTGAAGAAGGGTTTGTTGGGCTTAGAAGAAAACTGGTATTCTTTCAAAACCTGAAGATTGGTTGAATTGGTAATTCAGAGAAATCCTAAAATCCATACTACTTAAGGCTGAAACTCTAAAAACCATTCACCAATTAAAACTTCAATTCTGGGAGATTTCCCCGTTGCATGCTTGGTTTACACACTTTATAAAATCAATCACTTGGGCATTACCCATAAATAATGCCCTTCACATTCCAGAAGCACTTGATCCTAAGCCTCTAACTAAAACTGGTAGCAACTTGACCCTTATTAAGGATTGGAGGTCTAACTACCTGCGTGTAGCACCTACGTGCTGGTGAGGGTTCCCGCATGCTATCGGGTGTCTAAGACTGGGGCAAACGACCTTTCAATTTGGCCCAATGGTTCCGCGGTGCTCGCATTCTATTTCGTAGGTCGTGATAGTAGGTAACTTAGATCTTTAGGTCTAAGAGCACACTGTAGAGGTTAGGAATTTGATTGTATTGATTTGTCATCAAGTGTATCTTTGCAAAGTCATCTCTCTCATCTCCTTTTCCCTTCGTATCCCCCCAATTCTTCCTGCGGTAGTGCATGTTTGGGAGGAGGTCACAAAACCCTGAACTGTGTGAATTGTCTGATAAATTTAGAAAAGAAGCCGAATCGTCCTCCTCCACAAACATGGCTGCACGCCCACCCCCAAATCCCGAGGGAGGAAACCGCCCTCAAAACCCACCAGGTGGTGGAGCCTTGGATCCCATAACCCGCCTCCAAGCTCAAATGGAAATGTATAATGAACAAATTAAAGCCATTAGGGAAACATTGGAGGAAATGCAGAACCCTCCCGAATGGGAGGAGCCTAGGTCTCTTAGCTCCTATCAGAATCTCATTGCTACAGAGACCATAGGATAAATTCGGGTCCCCATGGGCGAAGATGACTTTGAATTAAAACCTAACATAATTGGCCTGATAAATTTTCACTTCCATGGTCTTGCAAGTGAAGATCCTTTTCTCCACGTGGAAGACCTAACCCGATTGGCTGAAACAGTTAAACCAAGAAATATCGGGTTACCTATAGTCCTCATGAAAATGTTCCCGTTTTCATTACGGGATAAAGCGTCGCAGTGGTTACGCACCCTTGGGAGAACCATTCACTATTGGGAAGAGATGCAAATAATGTTTCTCAAGAAGTTCTTCCCAATCGGGCGAACCAATGCGCTTCGTCGTGCTATCACTTCATTTACGCAACAAAATGGCGAACAGTTTCACAAGGCATGGGAGAGATATAATGACCTCCTCAGGAAGTGTCTGCACCACGGTCTGCCTAAGTGGCATATAGCCCAGATTTTCTACTATGGGCTAAATGAGACTTCGAAGCAGATTGCAAACGCTTCCTGCGGAGGGAAATTCATTAATCAAGACGAGAATGGAGCATTCGAATTATTTGAAAATATGAATGAAAACTCAATGAACAATGCTTCCATTGTCGCCTTTAATCATACCAGCCTGCCCCATAATGTCCACGAAGTTGACACGGGACCCTCCCATTCATCCACAGATCTCAGCCTTATCGCACAAAAATTGGATGAAGTCTCCATCGTGCACAAGAAGCTGGACGAGCTTCTGGCCAACCCCACCCATTCTATGGCAAACACCCCACCTCACCACTTCATCACAATCCCAATTCTTCCAACACCAGGCTTATCCTGAGAAACCCCGTAAGACCTTCCTTATTGAGTATCGTGCCGAGGGATTCGGTAAGTCATGTGTATCTGGCTTCTGCGAGCCAGTATTTTGACACAGAGGACCAAGCCTCCGTAAGCTCGGAAGTATATTTACATGTGGACTCATCTTCTAGTTTAGAAGACGCTTGCGCCCTGGGGAACAACCCGTTCTCTGCCACTTATAACCCAGGATGGCGAAATCATCCGAACTTCGCATGGTCCAACAACCCGCAGTGCCAAAACCCCGTGGGTGGACCAATGCTACCGTCCGCACCCGTCATCCCAAGGGCCCAGTCTAATCCTATGACGAATCCGCCATCGGGTCCTTGCGTACCGCAAACAGAACACGCATCAAGTCCTCTTGATAAATTGATGCGAATGATGACGGAAATGTCAAAGCGCCATGAAGAGAACATGACCTCTCTTCAGCACCAATTAGCACAGCAGAATGCTGAGATCAGTCAACTACGCATGGCGACTCGATCTCAGGGCACTCTCCCAGCCCAACTTGTTCCCAATTCGTGAAATTTCGTACCCCGTGGTCCTCAACCACAGGTACGACCTTCTCAGGGGCAGGTTCATCAGATTTTGTAGGCTCCGAGCATTCCACCAGGATTTCAGGCTAATTCCACTGCAGCACCTCACTCTTATGGCCCTATTGCAAACCCTCCTCCACCGAATGATCCCACTGGACCCGCATCGTCCAATGCGATCACTACGAGGAGCAGCAAGCAGACTGTCGATCCGCCTCGACCTGATCCTGGTCCGTCTTCTTCATTGCCCTCTCATTCGGGATGCGTACCGCATTCGCGAGAGGACGATACACCCAAATTGGTGCCAGAATCAGTCCCATTCCCTGAGGCTCTACTGAGGGAGCCAAAAGACAAGAAGAAAGATACGTAGGCCTTTGATAACCTACGTAATTTGTTCAAGGATGTTGAAATCAAGGTACCCCTACTAGAGGCTATTGACCACATACCTACTGTCGCCCGATTTTTGAAAGACTACACAACACCCAGGTGACAGTCAAAGAAAACTAAGAAATTGATGGTTCTCTCGCCTCATGCGAGTTGTGCTATACTGTCAAATCTACCACCGAAGCAGAAAGATCCGGGCACACCGCTTATTTCCTGTAGTATCCAAGGCTGCAATTTTAACCGTGCCCTGCTTGATCTAGGATCTTTCATCAATCTTATACCAACCATCATGCTTGAAAATTTTTCCTTGGGAAATCTGAAACCCACCCCTGTCACGTTACAGTTGGCAGATCGTTTTGTCAAAATTCCAAAGGGTGTGGTGGAAGACGTGGTGGTTAGGGTCAACAGTCTTTGTTTTCCTGTTGACTTTCTTGTTTTAGATATGGAAGTTCCTAGCTCACTTTCTGATTGTCCAATCATCCTTGGTCGACCTTTCTTGGCCATAGCCCGGGCCCATATCGACTGCGAGTCGGGCTGTATCGAGATTGCTGTTGGATCTGAAAAGCTCAAGCTTAACATCTTCAAGGCAGCTAAGAAATTTGATTGCGATTGCATCGAGGATGACACGTCTGATGAGGACATGGCCGTCAGCGCATGTATCAGACTAATTGGGACCTATTCTGACTACTGCGGACTGCCTTTGAACACTGATGATTGCCTGACCGACACATATTGTGACATTTCCCCATCCCTCCCTATTCCCGTAGATTCCCCTGACCAGACTTCTGATGAGGTTTTCTCCGCTTCCCATGCCTCGTGGTTTGAGTCATATCCGGGCTACTCACTGCCGGTCCACACTCTTGAAGATCGGATTGCCCTTTCTTTCCAGCCAAATCAGGCGGAATTGCAACTCCACACTGAGACCTTGAGCCCATATACTACTCACTAGGGTTATTCCTTTTTGGATCCATCTATCCAAGAAGCCCATCCTCTTGGCCAATCTGAGGGCCAATTTCTTCCTCCTAACTTATTTTTCGATCTGCCTGGGACACTCTCGTCCCAAGAAATGCCAGATCTTTCACCATCCACTCCCGAGATGAAAGAGCTGCCTAGTACACTTAAGTATGTTTTCTTGGGACCAAATGAAATGCTCCCCGTAATCATCAGTTCAAAATTGACCAAGGAGCAAGAGTGCAAACTATCGAAGGTCCTTATGGAACACAAGTCAGCCATTGGATGGTCTTTATCAAACTTAACTGGCATTAGCCCCTCCTACTGCACTCACCGTATATATACGGAGGAGGAGGCTCGACCTTCCCACGAGATGCAGCGACAGCTCAACCCTAACATGCGGGAGGTCGTTCAAAAGGAAATTATTAAGTGGCTGGATGCGGGTATAATCTACCCGATCAGCAATAGCCCTTGGGTGAGTCTGATTCACGTCGTGCCCAAAAAGGCGGGACTCACCATCCGTGTCAATGACAGGGGCGAATCCATCCCTACACGCACTCCTACATCTTGGAGAGTGTGTGTAGATTATAGGAAACTCAATGCTGCAACTAAGAAAGATCACTTTCCGCTACCTTTCATTGACCAAATCCTAGAGCGATTAGCGAGAAATAAATTTTTCTTTTTCCTGGATGGATTCTCAAGATATAATCAGATGGCAATTGACCGCCAGGACCAAGAGAAAATCACTTTTACCTACCCCTTACGCACCTTTGCATTTAGAATGATGCCGTTCGAACTTTGTAACGTGCCAGCAACTTTCCAGAGATGTATGCTGGCAATATTTCACGACATGGTGGGTGACTTTCTCGAGGTCTTCATGGATGACTTTTCGGTCTTTGGACCATCTTTCGATGACTATCTTGCCAACCTGACCCGTATCCTTAGGAGATGTATTAATGTAAACCTTGTGCTTTCTTAGAAAAAAAGTAATTTTATGGTACACAAGGGAATTGTTCTCGGGCATATCATCTCCGATAGGGGTATCGAGGTTGACAGAGCTAAGCTTGACGTAATTGCTGATTTACCTATGCCTGGCTCTGTCAAACAAATCCGCTCCTTCCTGGGACATGTCGGTTTCTATAGGAGATTCATCAAAGATTTCTCCAAGATTTCTCGACCTTTAACTCATCTCCTATCGACCGACGTACCCTTTGATATGGGCCCCGACTGCATACAAGCATTCACGCAGCTGCGTAATGTTATCACCAAGGCCCCTATTCTCCAGCCACCTGATTGGTCCCTCGACTTTGAACTCATGTGTGACACTTCCGACCTTGCAGTCGGAGCCATCCTGGGACAAAGACGCGATAGACACCCCTTCGTGGTGTACTACGCCAGTAAGACGTTGGACGAGGCCCAGCGTAATTATACTACCACTGAGAAAGAACTACTGGCGGTCGTCTTTGGGCTGGAGAAATTCCGCTCTTACCTTCTAGGCTCACATGTTATTGTTTTCACTGATCACGTGGCCATTCGCCATCTCATGCATAAGAAGGATGCCAAGCCTAGACTGATTCGTTGGATCCTTCTGCTCCAAGAATTTAACATTGAGATCCGCGATAAGGCCAGAGCCCAAAATGTTGTGGCTGACCATCTTTCTAGACTGGATCCTGACCATATTGGACTTACTCTGCCGACTAATGAGATTTTTCCTGATGAGCACCTATTGGCAATTAATGTGGCAAGTGGACCTTGGTATGCCGACATTGCTAATTACCTTGCTTCTGGATCCCTTCCACGTGGCTGGCCTAAAAACCAGCGCCAGCATCTCATGGCAGAAGCAAAGTATTATTTCTGAGATAATCCACTTCTTTTTCGAATAGGTGCTGATCAAATCATCCGTTGCTATATTCCTGACAGTGAATTCCCCAATGTGCTATCCTTCTGCCATGATCAGGCCTACGGAGGCCATTTCTCTGGGAGGAAAACTGCAGCCAAGGTGTTGCAGTGCAGTTTCTTTTGGCCCTCCCTTCACCAGGATGCACACAATTATGCTAAACATTGCATTAGGTGCCAGTCGTTAGGGTCAATGTCACGTCGTGACATGATGCCCTTACAACCCATCCTAGCTGCGGAAATCTTCGACATTTGGGGAATTGATTTCATGGGTCCCTTTCCTCCTTCCAACGGCTTCAAATTTATCCTCATGGATATTGATTATGTTTCGAAATGGATCGAGGCTATTCCCACGCACCGTGCTGACCATATTATATCCACTCGATTTGTCAAAGACCACATCTTTGCGCGCTTTGGGATCCCTCGAGCCATTATCTCGAATGGAGGAAGCCACTTTACTCATGCGTCTTTTCGGGCACTTCTGAGGAAATACGGAGTCCACCATCATATAGCATCTCTGTATCATCCTCAGACTAACGGCCAGGTAGAGGTGTCGAACCGGCAAATCAAGCAAATCCTCCAGAAAACGGTTCGGCCTGACCGTAAGGATTGGTCCGACAAGTTGATTGACACACTTTGGGCGTATCGGACCGCCTTCAAGGCTCCCCTTGGTATGTCTCCTTATAGAATCATTTACGGGAAGCCTTGTCATTTGCCCGTGGAGCTGGAGCACCGCGCTTATTGGGTGGTTTGCCAATGTAACCTCGACCCAGACCTGTGTGGTCGAGAAAAGAAACTCCAACTCCAGGAGCTGAAAGAGCTCCGTCGTGAAGCCTATGATTCTGCCTTAACTTTCAAGCAACGCACTAAGGCTTTTCATGACAGTCGTATTCGGCGGAAGGAATTTGGGCCATCTCAGCAAGTTTGGCTCTATAATGCCAGGCTCAAATTCTTTCCTAGGAAATTGAAGTCCAAATGGACTAGTCCTTTCCTAGTCTCGAGACCATTTCTCAACGAGGCTGTTGAGATTGAAGATCCCAAATCTGGGCATAAATTTAGGGTCAATGGACAGCGTTTGAAACCCTATCTTACTCATGAACCTGCCCCTGTTGGAGATACTGTTGCCCTGCAGGTGGGTAACTAATTTTGTGCCTCATTCTGAGTCCAGCTGGAAATGTTAAATTCAGCGCTCGTTGGGAGGCACCCCAACAACACTCTGCCACTGTCACACTCACTTCACTTTTCACTTCACCACCCACCATCCACCCACCCTACCACCCTGCTGTATACCCTGCACCTCAGCTCTCGTTACCCGATCTTTCGTCCTTCCTCTACCTTACCCTGCATGCATATGAGGACATAGCATCGTTTGGCATGGGGGGGTGGATAGGCATCCATAGGATCTGGGTATTTTATGGTATCATGCAGTCTCCATCTATCTAAAAAAAAAAAAAAGGTGTTTAGTAATGATCTGAAGGCTGAAACAAAAATACAATAAGTGTTTATGGATATTCAACCACTGTTTTGAAGACTTTCTAGGCCACAGAAGCTTGATTTGCTCAGGCTCGGCTTAATTCACTTAAGCATTGACAAAATAGATTTAAATCTCTCCTAACTTAGGAAGATTCTTGTACCTGAGACACCAGTACATGATTCATTGGTTTGCTTCTACTCGAGAGCCTAAGTAATCTTGGTTCACACTATACATATCAAGAAAGATCAGGTGAACATAAGACCCAACCCTAGTGTTCATTAGGGAAGGTGGAGTCCTTACCTGTGCGCGTAGTAGACTTTTTATCTCAGGCTTTAGTCTTGTGTTTAGGAGAGACTCTTTCCACCAAAAAGGAACTCTCCCTCCAAAAGAAAAGTGTGCTCCTCCAAATAATATTGTAAGAGATATACTGACACGTGTTTCAAAAAAAAAAAAGATGCAAATAAGTCAGCATATCTCACAAACGTCTGTAAAGTCTTCTCCCTACAAAAGTTCTTCAGGGTAAGTTACAAATACCCTGTTTTCTTTGAGCCACAAATGTAATAAAATGGGAGTTGAGTTTTCTGTCATCCTTTTAATGGTTAATCCGAAGGCACAAGCTGAAACTAGGACCAACCTACACTTAAAAATTCATGAAACCCTGGGCTTGAGTCTTAATGTTCATCTGGTCAGTCTTGATCCTTCATTAAACACAAGCCATAATCTCTTGAGCTCTCGAGTACGGCAAAAACCTCCTGAGTCCTGGAAATCGTACTTAAGGTTTAAATATCAAGAGTCCTAGTTAGTCGAGAGATGGTCTATGTCACATAAGACTTAAAGTACTGGTAGTCTTCTCTGCAATTGGTTCTCACAATATTCAACAAATAAACACACCTATGTCACCTCTAAAGAAAATCTTCAGCTTAAGATCATTTCTAAATACAATAACAAAATGTTTTGCTAGGGACTAGCAAAAGATAAGCATGGGGGTATGATTGCACAACAAAAATACACCTACAATTGTGCCATCTTGTGCTATTTCCTAGCATTACCAGTGCATATTAGGTAGCCATAGTCGCATTTGTAAAAAATAAACGCATGCATGCATTTATTTGAGAGGGGAGGAGAGTGAATAAAATGGCCTTGAAATTAACGTATTCCTCAAGTGCTGCCTCGCAAATTCACCATCTTTATTTGTACTTTTATTTTGGTTTTGAATTTCTCCGCGTGGCTGCAGGACATGGCAACTTCTTCACGCCACTCTCTACACAACATGCCCTGCCAACCGCATGCACAGCCATGCACAGCCCAGGGCATGGTTGTGCTTGCCTCCTTCCTCTTTAAAAAGGGCACGGCTATCTTCTTTGTGGAGAGGCTGGTCCAACACAACACATACAACAGCTCCTTCTCCAGGCCGTCTCCTCCCCTCTCCCCTCCATACGCAGCCTCTCCTCCTCCTGAGGAGCTACGCTGCGGGCAAGAGCAGCTCACAGTGGTACACGACTACCACTGTGAGTCCCACCACCGCCCAGCTCATCAAAGAGCCGGTGGGCGTGGTGGTTCACCTCTCTGTTTTCATCGTTCCAACCCATCGTCGCCATTGACAGGAGCTTCAAGCTTGGAAACTCAAGCAGAAGCAGCGGCAGCCAGTAGTAGCGCAGGCCGCTATGCGCCTCAGGCGCCTGTTCCGCGTGCTCTACGCACGCCAGCAGGTCTCCCTCTCCCCTCTCCAAGCGCCCTGTCGCAAATCCCCGCCCGCGGCCTAGCCAATTTCTCGCACGCCAACCGGTCAACTTTTTGCCCTTGCACTGTAGCCACGATCTCACGCTACTACAGTGCGGTGATCGGAAAGTTTCTCACTTATTCGGTCACCAGGCACTCTCTCTCCGCGCTGCAACCGTCGCCAGCCCGCGCCCGTGTCTCTCCTCGCGCCCGCTCCAGCACCTGTTCTCGCGTCTGCACCCGCTCTCTCCCAACTCCCGCTTCATCGCCTACATTCCCCTCAGCGCGCAGTGTGGTGCGTTGCGGTCCGTAGCGTGCTGCGCTACACCTTCCTCCCACGCCCACTCCCTCCAGCGTCTGCGCGCGTCTCCGTGCGCCTATGTGCTTGCTCCTACGCGCGCCATCAGACGTCGGCCGCTGGATCCAGACGGCTTAACTCACCGCGCCTCTTCCTCTAGAAGACGATCTCTCTCTCTCTCTCTCTCAGACACTCACCTCACACATACACACACACACACACACTCTCATACACACACACTCTCACTTGTACACGCCTATATACACACTTATATATATATACCTATATATATTTATATATACATATATATATATACATATATATATATATATTTAGTACTTATACAGTTATATATAAGTATACATACATATATACATACATCCATATATATATATACACATATATCTATACATATATTATTACCCATACAACTAAGTATAAGTATATATACATATATATCTATAACTATAAATACATACATATATATATATATATATATATATATATATATATATATATATATATATATATATATATATATATATATATATATATATATATATATATATATATACACTCACACACACACACATATATAACTACATATACACCTATATAATTATAACCATATCTATATATATACATATAGATATATATTTACATATATACATACATATATATATATATATATATATATTTTCATATCACCTACCACACGTTGTATCGCGGGAATATCTGCACCAGTTGCTGATATTCCCCGATACACGCATACAGAAAGCGTTTTTGCACACATCTTCCACCCATCCATCCTACACTCCACGCGGCACTTCGTCCTGTTGGTTGCATCTTCCTAGACGACGATCAACTCGACACCGTGCTACACGCCATTTCCACCTCCACCCCCACCCCTATATACATATATAATATATATACTATGTTTACCTTATTTCTATTTCTCTTTCCTGCCATTAAAAAGATAAAAAAATATACAAAAGAGAAAAGATAATCCTTGACTTGCAGGTACTCAGTCTTGCGAATAGCAAGACCAGTTTTGAAACCCTAATTTGGCTCAAAGACAAGAACCTGATTTTGAGGGTGTACCTCAAGGACAAAAATTATCAGAAAAAAATCTTAAATAGAAAAACACTAAAAACATAATAAACGAACGAAAGAGATTCGCTGTAGGAAAGGCGTAGAAACTTATTCACCTCTAATCCCGCTTCCCTGAGTTCGACCCTGGGCCTAAAAGTGACCAAGATAAAATCAAGTAGGCCAGGTTAAAAAATTTTGTAAAAAGATGGTTAAGCTCGATTTAGGTTAACCACTATACTCATTTCAACGATTAAATCACCATATTAACACAACCTATCCGGGTCTACACCATTACCCTGCCTAACATTAATGATTGGAGTCATATTTGAATCAAGGGTAGACTCCAAATTACAACTCTTTGATGGCAGGGTCAAAATGTCAGAATCCTTATCATTAAGCTCATCCCCGGATTCGTTTGGTTCACTCAAATTTTTGTCGGGGTGTATATGTGATTCATTAGGAGTTGGATCAGTATCCTCAATTATTCCCAAAGGAGGATCAGTCTTAATGTTTTGGAGCAAGCCTATATCACTGAATTTATTATTCTTCTCGGGGTATAAATCCTCAATTGACGTGTTTTATCCCTGAGAGTCTCCCATAGACTTCTCACTATTTTATTTTTCCTCCTCTAATAGAAACTCCTATTTTGATGGATGATGACTCTCAAAAGAAGGGAGGAATCTGGATTTCACCATAGTATTTATATCCTTTGGAGGTAAATCCTCAAATAATAAATAATTCCCTTATGATTCACTCCAGATTTTCAGTCTAGGTTCCTTTATTGGGGCATCCTCATTTTCTGAAATAGACTCTTCATATCCCTGAGACTAAAATTGATCTAATTCATCCTCCATTCCCTTAGGGTCACCTTCATTGGGTGCATTTAAATTCTCAAGATGTTGAATGGTAGGTGTTGATTCCCTAAGTGGAGGGTTAGGAGTAGGCTCACTAAGGGTAGAATGGGATTCCACCAGATAATCAATAGGGGAAGCGATAGGAACAATACAACCTTGACTCGGGTTAGTAGGGGTAAGGAGAATACTGTCATTGGGGTCAAGGTCTTCAAGAGGTACCATCTTCCCTTGCTTTTGACTCCAATAAAGCTCGGGTGGATAATCACTATGATTGTTGTCCTCTAGTGGCCGTGTCTCATTGGGAGAGTCTAAGTGATAGCTACATAAAATTGGATCCCTATTGTCAATGGTTTCCTCAGAATTATTTTCATGATCATGGTTGTATGGGTAGGGATCAGAATTATTGGGAAGCGTGTAGCTAAGCTGTCTTATTTCTTCATTTAACTGTTGAGTATTCCTCAACATCTCTCCCATTGATTCCATCATTTCCTTTTGCTGTTTTTGCATTTCTATCATAAAAGAGGAGAGGCACTATTATCAGGTTGGGGAGGATAATCAATTTCAGGCTCTGGTTGCCTAGGGGTATCGGTCCAACCTCAATACGGAAAATCATGAAGGGTGGGAGGGTTGGGTGTTTTCATGGAAGTAGGGATTTCAGGGTTGGAAAATCCCGCTCTTAGGCTCTACTCAAAAGTGGGAGTGATCAAGCCAGTACTCCCAGGATAAAAATAAGAATGATCCCATGAATTATCAATGTACCCATCAAAGGATGGATACGCTCGGGGCATGGGATCCTGATTAAAAGATGGGGGAAGTATTGACTCTGATAATCAAAATGATAGGAGTAAGGATGATCCATTTCTTTAAGCAAAATAGTTTTCAACTCTCTTAAGGTTTAGAAGAATTCAGAACATGACTAGAAATTTCCTAAAGAGTTCTATCAAAGCAAACGCAAATTCAGTGGGATCGATTTTTAGTAGATTGTAGGTCTTAGAATTAAATGTTCAGTTGGTGGCCAAACAAGTTTTGCACAAATTACGCTTCCTAGGCCAACCTTCGCTGGTGCCTATAACCTACTCGCAAGGGATGGAAGTCTCAAATCAAGCCAACACACGAGGAACCGAAGTAACTTGGTGGATAGGCTTGTTGATTTCTGACTAACTTCCCTTGTGGTGCAAAAGAGGAGAAGTAGAAATTTATCTAGTGACCTTATGTGTGAGGTGTACAGTGTCTCAGGTGTGCAAATATACGATTGTGTTTTGATTTTTGAAATTTTGCAAACAAGATCCTTTTGCACATAATTTTCAGTCACAGATTTTAAAGTCCAACCTCTTAGCAGTCCCAATTTTTAAAGTGACCACTGAATTAATTTGATTCAAGCACTTTAGTGGTCTTAAATTTAGGTTCAATGCATATGCATGACAGGTAATTGATGCTCAAGAGAAGACGTACCTTACTCCAGCTTTCTTCGTGCAATAATGAATTCAATGCAGTAAAAATAAACTAGATGCTGCTCATTCAGTCCTAGATGGTTGTCCTATAGATATGCGGCTTCTAGCAGGCAGTTCAATTTTTATTTTTAATAATAATAATATTAAGCAAACATACCTAATCTAACTAACTAACAAACATGTAGTTCAAATAATCCTATAATCTAAATAAATAGGAACACGCTCCCAAAAATATGCTCCCGCATACAAGAGCGATAAGAAATAAAGAAGCACTAGGAACACGTTCCAAAATTACCCGACAAGGGTCCAAAAGACAGTAATTAAATTCTAATGCCTATCTAAACTAAATCTAAACTAAGATCTACTGACTAAATCAAAAACAGGCTCCTCCATAAGCCTATGTGTGTGGGATCAAGGCCCATGTGTTCTTGTTGCTGGCCTCCAGGTGGCTTCAAGGTCCACCAAAAAGATTGTCTCCGCCGTGCGTGTCGTTCAGGGTCAATGTCGTCGCTTTGCTGTGCCTGTCGCTGTGTCAGATTCCTCGCACAATAAAAAAAATGATCAGATAACTGCGCAACTCAAAATATTCAAAAAAGATAATAATGTGAATCTATTACGTCTGTTGCCTCCTCGGCAACGGCGCCATTTTGACGGAGATATTTTCGCTTTCTTATGATAGCAATAGAAGAATATGTCGTTGTAATTAATGTGGTGGAAATCTCTCAATCAAAAATTAACATAGATATGAATTTAAACCATAATAAAGGATGTCGTATCCACATGGAGGAATAGACCAATAAATTCATGAGAATATGAATATAATGCTCGCAGACACTTTCACGACTTTCATGCGAGGAATATGCTATTTTAAATGGAGCTTGTAATATCTTTAAAAGTTCAGGGTTAGTTATGCAATTTTCACATCAAGAATTAAGCTCCAAAAATATGCATATGATGCATGTGTAATGGCATATCATATAAATTCAACTTGCATACAAATTTTATTTGAAATTCAATGTAGAATCATTCAATAACACAAGTAATGTAATTTTAGGAAAGTCTGAGTGCATTAATGCAATGTGGCCTGAATAAAATATGAATATATATTTGGCAATGGCATTGAATGTAATTATTAATGGGGAAGAAAATAGAGGATTTCTCCTCTCTCTTCCTCGTGTGGGCGGCTGTGCACGATTGGCAGCAAGAGTCGACGGGGAGGTGCACCTCAACAAGGGCTACGCAACAGCGATGACGCGGCGGCCGGAGGTGGCCGAGCAAAGGAGGATGGTCGCCGGCCTGTTGGAGGAGGAGGCCACTGCTGCAGCGCACTGGGCTACGTGCTGGGCGCGCGCCCACGCAGGCGTGCTTGGCGATGGTGTAGGTGCACACAGGTGCAACCTCGTTGCTTCCTGCTGTGCAGCGCCTGCGGGCGTGGGTTGGAGGAAGCAGTGGACAGTGGGTGCGGCGCTGGGCGATGCCGCAGGTGCGCGCGGGTGCGCGCCTTGAGCGCCTGCGGGCGGTTGCGTGGCGAGGGCGCGGTGGGGCTGCGCCTGCAGAGGGTGCGCAAGGGCGCACGTGCGTAGGCGGTGGAAGGTGGTGCCTACGGTGGAGAGGGTGTGGGCAGTGGAAGGCTTGGCACCACGCGATTGCAGGCGGTCTAGCAGGATGCTAGTGCAGGAGCGGTGAGAGCGGGCACAGGCGAGGGCGCGCTGCGGTGGGAGCACTGGAGAACTGTCTGCAGGCAGTGCGGGCGCAGCCCTGCGGGCGGTGCTGGAAAGGCTGGTGGTTGGGCGCTTGCAGTGGAGGGCACGCAGTGAGCGTGGGCGGAGAAAGGCTTGGCTGTGCGGTGATGGCGGTGGAAGGTGTACACAGTGCACTCTTGGTTTCACGGTTGATGGATATCCCCTCAAGGGGGAGGAAGAAGACTCCGAAGATGAAGATCCTCCCCTCTCTTGTGCAAGTGTCTCTTTTATCTCCTCTCTCAGCCTCTCAAGGGATTTTCAAAAACCCTTTTCTAATTTTGGCCGGCGACTGTTTGCATTTGTTGAGGGATGTGTTGAACCTGGCCGAAGGATGAGGAAGAGATTGAGCCGGCTGTTTGTTGGGGAAATTTATCCCCCCTCCTTATTCTTTCCCAATATCATTTCTACAACATAAAAACATAAAATCATTACATATTAAGTTATAGAATGCGATAAAATAGATGTAAACTTAAATAATGATGCATGCAAACATTCTATAACTTAATGTAGTTATTAACAAACCTAAAAGATAAGATTAAAGTTAACTTAGGCATAACAATAGTCCATTAAAATAGACTCATCAACCCCCCTCTTCTGCGCCAACTCCTCCTTCACCTAAGGTGAGCACAAATGATTTACAAACTAATGACATTGTGCCTAGTGATGATGATGCAAGGGTTATATAAGGAGACATTGCTACACTTCCTTCTTCCTCTGCATAGCTAGAGGCAATATGTCAAATCATTCCTATTCCTAAAGACCTCGATCTCTCTATTGTAGTTTGCAAGGCCCCATAAATTATGCCAGATATTCTATTTCTAGTGCCATGTTTATTGTTTTCGACCTATAACAAGTTTTGTCATACTTTGTCTACTACACAAGTTTTGTCATGCTTTGTCTACTACACAAATTCTGTCATCTCACCAGCAAGCCATTCTTGATTCAAAGTGACACTAGGCCATGGAGGATTAGATGGTTGCACTGTGGTCCCGTGCACATGGGAATTTGCTGACTTACCTCCAGGGACATCAGTCGTGGGGTGTAGATGGGTCTTTACCATCAAGTACCACCCTAACGGGATGATAGCGAGGTACGAAGCTCGTCTTGTGGCCAAGGGATTCATGCAAACCTATGACATGGACTTCTTTGACTCATTCTCACTTGTGGCGTGACTTCCTCCTATGCACATTCTGACCTTTGTAGCTGTGCAGAAAGCTGGGCCCTTCATCAACTTAATGTTAAAAATACCTTCCTGTATGGTGACTTGTAGGAGGAGGTGTACATGCAATGACCTGCTGGCTATGGCATTTAGGAGGAGTGTTTTAGAGTATGTTGCCTACACAAGGTGATCTATAGTTTGAAAGAAAGTCTCAATGAATGGTTTCAGAAGTTGTCAAAGGTGGTTGAGATGTTGGGCTTTCAGAGGCTATCATCAGATCATTCCTTGTTTGTCAGAAGGATTACACCTAGTATCATGGCAATGCGAGTCTTTATGGTGGTACATAAAGACTTGTGAGTAGTATCATCATAATTTTCATTTCCATATTTTGGAAGGTACTACTGATAATCAAAATATTCACAACTTAAACTAAAGTGGTCAAATTATATCTAGAACAACCTTAGAATTCCAATTGAAAATAAAAAAGGAACAACTGGCAACTTTTCAGATTGAGTTTGACAATTTTTTGATGGAATGTCACCTCTATATAATATCAACATGGTAGCTATTTTGAAGGGAAAAAATGTTGAATGATGTAACATGAGAGCATGCGTGTCTTGTGTTCTCTTCTATATTGCATTTTACATGAACTACCTCATATTTTTTCAACATCCCTATATATTGAGGTGTAGAGCTATGAGATAGAATAGAATGTTCATTTCTTTTAACTTGGAATCAAAGCAACAATCCTACACCAGTGTTTGTTACCTACCTTGATTTCCATACCTCCTTTCTTCTTCCACACAAAAACAATGCCTAAGACTAACCTTAAGGAGAAACCCATTGGTAGCCCACCATTAGCCACCAAGCTAGCCAGTGGCCTCTCTCATGACCGAAGATGCCAACCTAACGCTGCCACTAACCACAATCTCCCTCTCCTTGACTTGAGCTCTCCTTCGGAGGGGCCTCACAGTGCTTCCAGGCCCCCCTTAAGGTCCCAGTGATGTTGCCAAGTGCAATCAAGGGCCTCCACATGAGTAGCTCTTCCTCTTAGGGCATCACCTTCCCACCATTGGTCATCTCCTTCAACTCGCACCATTAATGACCCACCAGAGCGCCACCATGTGTCGGCAAGCTACACCAACACCAGGTGCTACAGGACCCAGGTGAAGTTGTTGACTTCACGCTGCCGTGGAGGGGTGATGTCCAATAGGACCACCATCGAAGCGGTTGCCCAAAGGAGGAGGATGATGAGGAATTTATCATAGCTCATAATTCACCAAAAATAACTAGTCTACCTAGTTAATTAGGAGTTAATATCAAATAAATAGGGTTAATTATCAATATAATTAATAATAGGCACGGAATAAAAATGCACACTAAATAGGCTTTTTATTACTAAGAAAATGTCATGATTAATTAAGTTAAGATCAAGGACTATAAATCATTAGTTAAGCTAGTTAAGCTAAAACTTGATTTAAGACCTAAGTTAATAATTAAAGCCTTAAACTAAGCAATAAATTGTATGACACAAATTGGGACAAAAGTGTAATTTGACCCCATAATATTGTTCTTCAATATTCATATATTCTACCAAAAATAAATTAAATTTCACATTTAAAATAAATATTTGCATTTTAGTCCCTGTGTGTATTACATTTAAGTCCTTTTTATTACAAATTAGCCCTTGCGAGCACAACTCTTCTCTTCTTCAATGGCTGACGATCGCCTATACTTCTCCGATGAAGCTCTATCCGACGGTCAAAAACCCTCTCTATGGCCACTAAGCTTCCTTGTAATGAACTCTCTCCATCTAACAGTTCAGATCAACCATTAACAACTCGTCCCATGTGCAGCCCATCACCGTCGTCGGAGACGACGACGGACTATTCTGATGAACCTAAGCCATTTCCTGTCCAGATACATTCCCCTTCACCATCATCGGTGGCTATAAATACCCTCCTCCACTTCCGATCATTGGTATCCTATCCCTAGCCTTCTTCCCCAAACTAACGTGGTCGCAAGATTCTTCCCAAACTTTGGCATTCTCTTTCTCCTTCTCGAGCTCGCTCCACCGACGTGAATTGCCTCTCTCACCCCACTCTTCCTCCGCTCCACCTTGCCAATGGCAGAGCTGCACTCATCTTCCTCCTAACTCCACCTTCGATCACACCGGATCTCCTATCACCCAAGCTCTTTTGATCTCAGCTCCGGCGGGGCTTCGTCGGTGCCCTCCTCACCCTTTTGTCCAGGTAAGTCCTACTTCTTCATCTCCTTTTGTAGCATAGATTTACCCATCTAATTTGTAGTTTAGAGTAGTTTAGCTGTAGAATCTTCTTACATCCTTCTCCGACTCCGATGGCACCACGTCAGTGTCGCCTAGCTTCCTCCATCACAATTGACCACCAAATAACCTTTTTTACCTCATCTCAACTCCTTTCCACCTTCTACCTTTCACGATTAGCCATTACACACAATTTGCCCAATTCTGATCTTCATCAGAGCTACATTGTCTATGGCAGAGTTCCTCCAAGCTTCCCACACTAAAATTGATTCTCTGTCCACTTCCGCGCCCACCTAAGGATCATTTCACCTAGATTTATTTAGAGATTTGTCCACTCAACTAAACAGACCACTCCGATCTTCCTTCTGATTAGATTCGAGTTTGCACTACTTCTGAGATCAATTTTTAATCCAATTGAGAAGTACACTACACTCTTGAAGTTGTAAGGAAGCTATCGAGCTACTTCTTGAGTGATTTCATGAAGTAATTAAGTTTGGTCGTATTTCGATGAGATTTGCTAGCGCCAGATCTTCTTCATTAACTCCAGTGATCTCAATTCTTTGCCATAAGACTTGCAATTGATCGTAATAACTTTTCATAGATTCCATATCCTTCATGGATTATTTTTCTCGCCTTATGATTTGAATTCCTCTGGCACTACACTCCTGACTTCCCTCGTCTTCCTCATCTCCAGTGAGGTAGAATAGCATGATCCCTTCACTCTCAGATCCTCACAACAAGTTCAGAAGCATCCTTGGACTCCTCTAAGCTCAAAACAACCTCGTGCAGGGTTGTTAGATCCTTCAATTCTTCTAATGAACAACTCCACCTGGAAGCGGAGGCGGTAGTTTTGATAAGTCCTTATGAGCACTTAATCCTTCTATTTCTTAGATCTAGTAGCTTCAGGAAGCTATGTCGAGTCCTTTGGTACCTACAAATTAGTTTGGAATGTTTTCTAGTTCTAGGTGAACCCCTGACCTGAGGTAGGTCAACACAAGCAACCATTAGAGCTTACATAGCTCTGAAGCTCGTTTTTAAGGTCTTAATGTACTTTAGAAGCTTCCAAAAGTGTTTACAACTTATTTTAGTAGAGTATAGAGGTGTTTGTGAATTGTTTGCATTCTGTTTAGATGTTCTATGGTTCAATTATGTTCAACCTAGGAAATAGGTTCTTAGGGTGCCACTAAGCTTTAAATGGATCTCTTAGGGTCTGAAATCAGTATAGGTCATTAGGAGACTCTGAGAGAATAACTAGAGGTACAAGAGAGTGTGTGTAGGTTGTTCAGTAAGATATTGCAGGTTCTTCTATCTGCCTTCAGTATAAACAAAGCAAGAAGTTTAGTTGATGAGTTATTGACCATCAAAGGAGTTGATTTGAACCTCTAAGAATTCCATTAAGGGTTTAAAGGTGATGATGTCCTCTATTTGTCGGTTAGAAGAAGTGTGAAGACTGCAATCAAGACTTGAAGACGTACTATTGTCCTCTGTTGCATGCTGAAAAGAAGGGGGTCCTTCAGTTCCACATCGGAAGTAGAAAAGCTCTCAATTGTGCATAAGTGGAAGTGCCTCCACTGGCAATTCAACCAATACAAGGGTCAGCTCCCCTATAAGCATGCATTACCCTTCCCTCAAGCATATAACAAGCATTCTCTTAAGCGCATGAGGGGCAGCCCATTGGGCAATGGCGATGCAACCACGTTGATTAATCTGGGTCGTCAAGGCCATATATATTTTTTGTAATAACGAGCAACTTATACTCAGTTTGCATAAAGTTTGTTGAGACTTTAAACTTGTGTTACTTTATAAGAGCATTCTTTTGAAGCTTGTTTTTTTTACATTTTTCTTGAGGAATAGATCATGAAATTAATGTTTCCATCCATGTGTGCTTAATTATCATTTGTAGAATTAATTGTCGTGCCTCTTAGGTCATTTATTTGCAATTAATTCTGTGTACCTAATATATACTTAAGCTACTAATTAACTAAATAAACTAATGTTAATAACTTAATTAGTTAAGTTAAAGTTAAGTACGTTTTGTAAACCTAATTAACATAGTGTAATAATAAGTTATAATGTAATTATATCTAACTATTATTTTTACACTTAATAAGTTAACCTAAGTTTAAATTAACCTAAATCTAACTTATAACTTCTAATAAATTATATATTTATAGTATAAGTATAATCTATATTAAGTTATAATTTACTTATAGTTATACTTATAATCTATATAGTATTAGTTATGTTCTTAACTTAAGTAATTAAATCAATGCTAAATTAAGTAATTTATATACTTAAGTAAATTATACTTCTTTAATCTAAGAAGATAATTATAATTTATATAATGTTAATAAGAAGAAGTATGTATGTAAATTAATATTCTAATTAACTCAAGTATATGCTTCACACTATATACCTTAAGATTAAGTATATTATAAACTCTTAAGTTAACCTAAGTTACTAATTATTAAATCTTTATTTATAGTAAGCATAATTAAGATAAATACAAAATAATTTAAGATAATAATTGATGAATTAAATTACAATAAGCCTCCCAACAAACAACCTAGACTCAAAACCAGCATCAATTTATAAAATGTGTTGGTTGTCTTGCACACTATACTACGATACAAAATCCTAATTATAATTGCGAGATAACTAAATCATCAGAGGACCAACACCAGTGACTAAGTGGCCAATCAGTCGCTAGAAGAGGACGTTGGACAGCAGGTTCCAGGCTGCCGATGATGTTTTAAGCCAATTGGAAGTGTTCTACCACGTTTTTGCCTATGTGGAGGTCTTAGAAACCATAATTTTTGAAACTTTTAGGTCTAATTAAGATCAAAAGTTGGAAGATGTGTGTTTATGGTAGTAGCCAGACTTGATTAGTTAATTGTAGACGATGGTTTGTTGATGGCTTTGTGAGGCTTCTAGGTTGTTTTATTTTGGAGGTGTTGGTTGTTCTCATGGGGTCATATGGTATCCTGGATTGAGCATAGTGATATGGTTACTCTTTCCAGGAGCGAGTGTGAGATACTACTCCAAAGGCTGTCAATATGATACATCTCAAGAGGAAGTGCATGCCAGGCTAGAACAGAGTAAGTTGACTCGCTAGTTGACTTAGGTATATCCAGGCAGGCACATATGTGGTGATGCAAGGTGGTACTCCACTCTCAGACAGGTCTCATCACGCAGGACTACAGTGGTAGCTGATGGGCACCATTCCCTTATTGCTGGTAATGGGGAGGTTCATGTGGGTCCTCACATGAAGCTGAACAATGTCCAACTGGCTCCAGATTTTCCTCTGAGTCTACTCTTTGTCAGTCGAATCATGGAGTTAAATTGAAATGAGGTATTTGATGTTGTATCTCTTACATTCGAAGGTATCCTAACAGGATGCATTATTGGGTGCAATCGTAAGGATGATGGTGCCTATTGCCTACTGCAGTCTCCTTATGCATCTCATGTCTCTCTTCCTTTAGGAACTGCTTCTGGCTGCTTGTGGCACCTCCAATTTAGTTATCTCCCTTTGTCTAAGCTTCGAAGGATGCTATCATAAATTCCCCCAATAGCCACATTCTAATGCAGCATGCCAACTTGGAAAATATTATAGGAGTACTTTTCAAAGGAGCAAACATCGAAGTTCTAAAAAGATGTTCCAATTACTCATCTAAACATCTGGGGACCCAGTCGAACTCCAGATAGAATGGGACAAATTTTAGTTGGTAATGGTGGATGATTTCTCCAAGCTTACTTGGATCTTTCTATTGATCCAAGATGTTGCGAAGACGCTTCTGATGCAGAATAGTGTACTGGATATTAATCGGATGCCCTCTACCATTTTGGATGAGCAGTTTCCTTATTCCATTTTATTTTCAAATCGTGCATTGTTTAGGGTATCACCTAAGTTCTTTAGTTGTGTGGCATTTGTACATTTTCATGATCCCAATAGAGATAAGCTTGCTCCTTGTACAGGCAAGTGTATCTTTTTAGGATTTTTTATTTTTTGAAAGGGGAAGGGTGGTTATCCACATGATAACCACCCGTGATCATTTCATTTCAAACTCCAAACATCAAAAAAATTACATCAAGGTCAAGATGTGGACCTCCAAAACTCCACCTGGGACATAACAGAATAATAGACATTCTCAACATAGGGCCTCTCTCCCTTGAAAAGCATTCCATTCCTGCCTAACCATACATCCCACAACACTAGCAAAACTTTTGCCCGATCATTCTTGGATCTAAAAGCATTGTGACCCACATGAGCGCTCCCCCTATGGAAAGACAACCAAAAACTAACCTCCTCCCGAGGAACAACCCAGTCAATCCCCATCTTCTGCCACACCTGTTCCACAAACGGACACCTGAAGAGGTGCTGAACATCCTCCTTCGCATCACTGCAAAGAAGACAACTCATGTCAACCACCTGAGTCCACCTCGCTCTTCACTTCTTTGTCATAATCCTCCCCCGCCTCACTAGCCATGCAAAAATCTTTATCCTCAACGGACATTCTGCCTCCTAGATAAGTTTGCAGTCTCTCCAAAGATCTATGTCTATGCCAGCCTCGCTGCCATTCAGTCTGCGGAAGACCTTCGCCACTAAGAACTCGCCTTCATCCCACTGAGAATATCTTTTTAGGATATTCAAAAACCCAAAAGGGGTATCGATGCTATAACCCAATTGGGAGGCATCATTATGTTAGCATTAATGTAACATTTCACAAGTCAGTTCTCTACTATTCTACGTCTGGCTCTCACATTCATACTCTTAGAAGTTGCAAGCATACCACTTCATATACCCTCCAATATTTCACAGCGAAAGTCACCTGAGGATCCCTCTCCTTGTAGTCGTCTTGACAACATGTACGAGAAGGTCTACTTTAACCATCCTAGATAGGATCCTCCTCCATCAGGGCTAGGGCTGTCATCTACTCCTGATATTCCACTTCATCATGGTATATCAAATATTGTCCACAACATTCCACCCTCTTAGGCTAACCCTCCACCACCAAAGGTGGATGAGCCAAACACGTCAGTAGGTGACTATAGTGATGCTGATCTTGATCTACTAATTGCCTTGAGGAAGGGAACCAGCACATGCACTATCCACCCTATTTCCAATCATGTCTCTATAACCAGTCTATCCCCAGGATACAAGAAGTTTTCCTTCGCACTCTCCAGCGTACAGGTTCCCATTTCACATCAGCAGGCTCTTCTCAATTCGAAGTGGCGACACACCATTGAGGATGAGATATTTGCTCTTATATCCCTTCATACTTAGGAGCTTACTAAACTTCCTCCTAGAGCAAAAGTGGTTCGATGCAAGTGGGAGTTTATCATTAAGCATAATTCAGATGGTACTATTGCGAGGGGTGGAACCAAAAAATCAGTGAGGGTGGGGGGGGTGCGCAAATAATTAATTATGTAAAAAGGAAAAACCCAATTTTATGGTAATTAAAAAAAGAGAAAAAATCTTGTTTTGAGTTACATGATTATTCAAAGAAAAAGTATAACCTAACAAATTAAAAATATGCGTTCCTCAAGGGAAAATAATTAAAAATTAGTGTAAAATTAATTATTACCTTTATACAAGTAGAGTCCTGATTTCCTTCATGGTATCAAATTCATTTATCAACCCAATCGTGCTAAATTTCTGGACAATCTTCTTTTTTATACATGTTTTCTAGGTTTGTTATTAATAGGTAATTATTAAGCACATTATTTTAGAACATAATAATTCAACTTTTTTTCTACTTTTGAAGTTGAAATTTTCTCTAATATAAATCCAATGTCTATACATATGTGCAATATGTTCAAAGAAAAAACTATAATACCACCAACATGTACTTACAATAGATTAAAGTAAAATAATTTTTATAGTACCTATACATGTAATGTAAGTAAATGGATGGGATGGTATGGCACAAATTCTTGCCTCTTGACCCCTCATTTGTAGCCTCTACCAAGAAAGAAATAAAAAATTTCAAAATCACATAGGATTGGGATGAAATGGGGAAGAAGGATTGTTAGGGATGGCTACCAAAATTAGGGAAAATGAACTGTCTTAATGTCTTAGAGATGGTTGGAGTTGGAGAATAATGACAAAGGGTGGCACATTGTAGTAGGGAGAAAAAGAAATTAATAGGAAGGGTAGTGTTCTCTTAATCCTTACATTAGTAATGTTTAGGGTTTTCTTTCGGAATATTTTCATCCTTGCCCCCAAATTTTGGTGCCAAATGTATGGAGGGGCCAATATGAATCTTTCCTTATATATAAAGAGAATTTTAAGAAAAAAAAAGAGGGGCCATGCCCCCCCCCCCCCCAATTCCATATATTGTATCCGCCCTTGACTATTGCTAGATACAAGGCCTACCTAGTTAGAAACTTTACACAGACGTATTGGGTCGACTTCTTCAATACCTTCTCTCTAGTGGCACGCGTACTAACTGTCAGGATCCTTATCTCTATTGTGATTCAGCAAAATTGGCTACTACATCAGTTGGATGTCAAAAATGTATTTCTGTACAATGATCTGCAAGAAGTAGTCTATATGCAGTAGCCACCAGGTTATGAGACTCAGGGGGAGTGTTTCAAGGTCTGTCATTTGCATAAGGCATCTATGTTCTAAAGAAAAGCCTCAGGGCCTGGTTCTAGAAATTGTTAGAGGTCGTTGAGACACTAGGTTCCACAAATCCTCATTAGATCATTATCTATTTATACAAAAAACTATGTGAGCATTGGTGGTCATGCTAATATACATGGATGACATTATCTGTATAGGTGATGATGGGTAAGGCATTTCTAATATGAAAAAGTACCTAGCAGAACATTTTGCTATCAAAGACTTGGGACCACCTCGTTATTTTTTTGGGATAGATGTGGCTCGTAGCAAAAGAGGAATTGTTGTATCTTAGAGGCCATTGATTTGCTATAGGGACAAGTATGTTGGTGGCAAAGTCAACAAATATTCCTATGGATTCGAAGGCACACATATATGATGAGCAGTCCAAGCTAGTTGACACCTGTCTATATAGAAGTTTGGTTGGGAAGCTTCTTTATCTAACAATCACATGGCCTGATATCTCTTTAACAGTTGGGAAACTAAGTATGTTTATGGACAGACCCACCAAAAAGCATTAGGATGTCGCTATGATGGTAATGGAGTATCAAAAAAATGCCCTGCGAAGGCAATTCTATTCACAAAAGCCACCTCCCTAATTATTGTGGCATATACCGTTGTGGACTATGCAGGCTGCATTGCTGACAGGAAGTTTACTACAGGTTTTTGTACCCATGTGGTTGGGAATTTAGTCACATGGAAGAGTAAGAAACGAACCGTTGTCTCCCGATCCAATGCAGCGTCTGAATATAGGGCAATGGCCCAAACCACCACCTAGATGATATGGATACGGTCACTTTTGCCAAATCTACATATGTTTATTGAGTCTTCGATGGAAATGAGGTGAGACAACCAAACTGCCACATATATAATGAATAATCCTATGTTTCATGAAAGAACCAAGCATGTGGAAGTTGACTACCACTATACACGTGACCTAATCCAACAAGGATTCATTCACATGACTCACGTGGCTTCAGAGGACTAGACTGTTGATATCTTTACCAAGGCACTTCCATGAGCTCTCTTCGACAAATGCTATTCCAAGCTAAGCATGATTGATATTAGCTTGAGGGGGAGTGTTAATGTTAATGTGAGAGCATGTGTGGCTTGTGCACTCTTCTATTTAGCCTTTCTGTATGGACTACCCTAAGAGTTACGAGATATAATAGAATGGTCATTTCTTCCAAGTAAAATTCCTACTATTTTCTGGACCAAATTAGAATACTCAAGAATCAATAGAAAAGAAGCCCTTAAACATTATTAACAAGTGACTATTTCCACTGCATCAGAGAGGGGCCCAAGGTTGGAAATATACATTCCTGATAACCACTCAAATTCATTCAACTCCAAAAAGGTTGGAAATAAACATGGTACTCAATAAGTTGGAAAGCCACCAAAAGTTTAATGAACCAAGTTTCAAATGCCTACAAAGATCCATGAATTGACTTGTTTTATACCACCTGATGATGTTTGATGATGGAAATGTTGATAGAAGCTAAGATCGAAAGATATTGGACCATGCACTCCCAAGGCCTTTGGGGCATTTAGTACTTATTTCCATCTCAAAAGTAATACTGCTAACAGCTTCTCAAATTTTCAATGATAACATATCTTAAGATTTGAGCACATTCTACATATTCCCTGTTTTTTGAAAAGGCTACATAATCCCTGTTTTACCAAAAGAATCAGGTAGGACAATGATGTCACTCCTAAAGAAGGTCAATACCAGCCACCTCATTTCCTCCATACGCCTCTAAGTCAAACTAATAGCTGCATGACTTAACACCTTCCTTGTCATGTGCATGCATGCAAGAAAATAGATAAAAGTATGCCTTTCTTGGTTGGACATAAAACAGGTTCTAATATCATGTTGGACAACAAACGCTTTCACCAAATATTTTTATCACGTTCAACTGGACCTACCTTGCATCATGAGAAAGCAATCAAACACTCTTCCAAAAAGAACAGAAAATATTGGCAAATATATTGATGTTAGAAAACATACCTCAACAAGGATGGTCTTTTCTATACCTCACAGGTCCTCAGTCTGACAATCAAAACCTAATATATCAGGCAGAAAATTTGAAAACTTGTTACAAAAGATATAACTTACAAAGGTTGACAGATGGGGGGGAAAATCTCTCCACAAAATTTACAAGCATACAACTAGCTTAAATAAAAAGTTTATTATGCAAAACATACTTTACAAATTTATGTTTTTTTTTTCAAAAAACACTTTACAAATCTATGTTATTTGAAAGCAATAAAAACAAAAGGCACTTGATTAACAGATAATAGAGCAGAACAGCTTATTCTATTAGAAAATAAACATCTACCTTTCTCTTCATTTTTAATTTGTGTAAGCTCCCTAAGAAAGATTTATTAAGGGAATAAATATATACAAGTAGCCTCTTCAAAAAATACAAGTAAAAATATATAATTTCACTAAGCATCCAAAAAGTTCACTCTAAAGAAATTTAATATATAATTCAACTTTTACTTACATTAAATTTGATGATTAATAATAACATAAATTATGAGGGTATTGTCAAAAAAGAATAGAAAATATTGGCAAATATATTGGTGTTAGAAAACATACCTCAACAAGGATAGTATTTTCTATACCTCACAGGTCAAGCAGAAAATTTCAAAAGTTGTTGCAAAAGATATAACTTACAAAGGTTGACAGGTGGGGGGGGGGAATCTCTCCACAAAATTTACAAGCATACAACTAGCTTAAATAAAAGGCTTATTATGCAAAACATACTTTACAAATCTATGTTTTTTCTTTTGAAAAACACTTTACAAATCTATGTTATTTGAAAGCAATAAAAATAAAAGGCACTTGATTAACAGATAACAGATCTGAACAGCTTATTCTATTAGAAAATAAACATCTACCTTTCTCTTCATTTTTAATTTGTGTAAGCTCCCTTAGAAAGATTTATTAAGGGAATAAATATATACAAGTAGCCTCTTCAAAAAAATACAAGTAAAAATATATAATTTCACTAAACATCCAAAAAGTTCACTATAATGAAATTTAATATATAATTCAACTTTTACTTACATTAAATTTGATGATTAATAATAATATAAATTATAAAGGTATTGTCAAAATTTAAAGAAAAAATGCAGTAACAGCCACACATGATTTTCCTCAATTGATAACCATTCAGTTGATTTTGAAGTAAAAATATAACCGTGGAGCCTTATGTGGGATCTGCTTTCGGGGAAAATTGAAGATTTTTTTGTGGAATTTATTTTGGGGGAAGAGATTTTTTTGTGAGTGTTTTTTTTTTTTTTGATGTTTAGGTAAAATTTATAATGGTAAAAATGTCATACTTTTAAGAAGCCAAATTAATTACTTGAATAAGGGGATGAGAGTTTTTTTTACGATTGGGGAGGAAAAGCTTTTGTTTTTTTTATATAATGGGATGATGTTAATTGGATTAGGGGACGAGAGGTTTTTGTTTTTTTTTTTATAATGGGATGAACAAATTTGAAGATTAATAATAATATAAATAAAAAGTTTATTATGCAAAACATACTTGACAAATCTATTTAAAAAAAATAAAAACTTTACAAATGTATGTTATTTGAAAGTCATAAAAACAAAAGGCACTTGATTAACGGATAACTTATTCTATTAGGAAATAAACATCTACCTTTCTCTTCATTTTTAATTTGTGTAAGCTCCCTGAGAAAGATTTATTAAGGGAATAAATATATACAAGTAGCCTCTTCAAAAAATACAAGTAGAAACCAGCATTCGTAACTATTTTTGACTATTAAAATGGATAGAAAATAAAAATAACCAATGAGTACCAACTAAAAGATTGACCAAAGTCCACTGGGAGAAGCTATTATAGATAATAAGCTTTTAGTTTCCTACATTTGAATGAAGTACAAAGACATCTAAAATGTTCCAAAGGTTTACAAGAGACTTTTTTTCAAAATACTTAAGCTAGTTGAATGTTTATACTTTGAGCTCATTTTAGACTTCTCTTTTTTAGAAAAGCATCTTAAAAAGAGCTAAAACCAACTAAACAAGCATAAAAAGCAAACTCATGTTCAGGTTTCCCGAGTGCCTAACCTCCAAAGCCCTTTTTCTTTTAAATGACCAAAGCCCAATTTTCTAGGAATTCAGATTGTTGGATATCTACCTACCATGACTAGTGCACTAGTGTTTTTATAAATCACTTGCAAAACTTTCATTTCTCTTCTTTGTTGAGAGTTTTCTTTCCAATTTTTGTATGTAGTCTATTACTTGTATTTTTCTATTTCCATATCTTGAGCTATGTGGTCTTTTTATTATTTCCTTAATGTACGAGTGTGTGCTTGTAATTTACCCTTTTGTCTCTCTATATAAAGGCACATAGGTCTCAATAAAACTGAATCGCTCTTTTGTCTTAACATGGTATCAGAGCAGTGGTCCTAGACCGGTGCCCGGATACCCCCACCATACCCTAGCCTCCCTATCCATCCACCTAAACCCCCCCGTCTCTCTCTCGACAACAGCGTCACCACCACCAATAGGGTAGCACCTTCACCGCCACAGTAGCAAGGCAAAGCATTGCTACTGCCAGTCCATGGGGACTACAATGCCACCCAATCGGATCATGCAGCGTCGCCACCCAGTTTGGGGGAGCTGCAACACTACCTAATTAGGGCTTTCACTATCGCCCTAGGCCTTTGCAGCATGGTTTGTGGCCCTGCTTGAGGGCTACAATGCTGCTGATCACCTTGATCGAGTGGTTGCTGCATCGCAGGGCCTCTGATCAAGTTGCAGCACTACTTGTTCGGTCACCTTGATCCGATTGTGGAGGCTACAGTATCGGTTTTAAGCTTTTATATGGTCTAAAATCAATGCTTCAGATTGATCTGTGGTTCTTATGATCTGAGTTTGGGATAAGGAATTCTTGACTACATGTTTCCCATAAACTGGGCATTATGGCTAACAGTAAGGATCACCCAGGTGACTTGGTGGGGAAATCATTTACCATAAGCGCACTGTCTTTTATATAGGGGACCTCTATTAAGTTAGACAATACCAACTTTCTTTTATGGTCAACATCCTTCTCCTGGTTTGTGGGTTTACATCGCAAGAAGTATATCTTGACCTATGATGAACTTACTGTTAAGACTATTGATTGGAAAGCAAATAATGATTGGGTAGCCACTTGCATGTTAAGCAGAGTGAAGGAATCTATTGCCAAGTAGGTTATGTTTTATGCCTCAGCCAAGATGTGTGAAGTCCTCCATGAGATACATTCCCATAAGAGTAACATCAGTCATTTATACAGAATAGTCAAAGAGCTTCACTCTTTCGAGAAGGGAACCATGTCGCTTGCTAATTATTATGGTTCCATGAAGAATTTATGGGACAAACAAGATATTCATCAGCCTATCTCATCTGATGTTGCAGTTATTGCCAAGCAGTGTGAGGCATTTAGATTTGTTTAATTACTAGCTAACCTTGGTCCTGAGTATAAGGCGGTGAAGGACCAACTTATGACCTTAGAGGAGACTCCTACACAGGCTTAGATATATGCTTATCTGTCATGACTGGAGATTTTTGAACCTGTTCCACCTTCTAACTCATCTGCCATGGCAGCTATTGGATGTGGTAAAGGAATTCCTGGAAGCAAGGGGAGAGGTCATAGTGCAAGAGGAGGAGGTCGATGCAAAGGCTGCACAAGACTATTTTGTGTACATGTCACAAGACAAATCATATAGTGGATTAATGTTTGATAAAGTATGGCTTCCCTCAGAAGCATTAGGCCAACCAGGTTGCACATGATGGTGAAGGGGGTCAGTACTACCAGGAGGAGTAGCAAGTTGGCCCCCAGGTTACTATCTCCAAGGAAGAGTATGACAGACTACTATCTTCTCAAGCTACTTCAACTGCGAATGCCTCAGTAACATGCCAAACAATCATTGTTGCTACAAATAGAGGTGTCCGTACACCATGTTTGCTAATTCAAGAGCTTCCTCCCACCTTACTGGAGATGCTACATTGTTCTCATCTCTTAAACCTCTAACTACTCCAGCTCATGTTAGGGTAGCAGATGGTGCCCTGTATCTTGTGATAAGCTTGGGTGGTATATCCTTATCTTCTACTTTGTCCCTATCTGATGTTATGCATGCACTTAAGTTTGCTCTAAACTTAACGTCTATAAGCCATATTACAAAGGCATTAAATTGCAAAATAGTTTTTCATGATCATTTCTTCTTTCTGCAGGCCCTCCAGACGATGAAGTAGCTTGGTGGACTTGAGTAGGATGGCCTGTACTACCTGCATATTTCACCCGAGAACCCTTCTATTGCTGCTACTTGTGCCACTTTTGCTCTTCAATGACACCTTCGATTGGGACATCTTAGTATTTCAATTCTTCATCGTCGGTTTCTGAACATGCATTTTCCTGATTCCTTTCCTCATGAGGCTTGTCAACTTGGCAAGCATCATAGGGCATCTTTTCCTAGAAAAAATAAAAGAGTTGAGTCTCCCTTTAGTCTTGTTCATGTTGATTGATGGGGACCATGTCAAGTTAAAAGTCTTAGGGGTTTCATTATTTTTCGATTCTTGTGGATAACTGTACTTGTGTTTCTTACGTATTTATGATAAAAGAGAAGTCAGAGATCCCTGTATTGATAAAAAATTTTGTTAATGAAATAAAAATTCAATCTTTTATTTTTATTTGCATGTTTCAGATTAGCAATGTACTTTAGTTTGTAAATGACAATTTATCTCAATTTTCCAGTCCATAGGCATTGTTCACTAGACCTTGTGTGTTCATGCATCCCAACAAACTAGGGTAGCCAAGTGCAAGTTAAGACATTTGCTTGATATTTCCCATACTATTTTGTTCAAGACATATATTCCTTCTACTTTTTGGGCTGATGTTGTTCTTACCTCAACTTTCTTGATTAATCGGGTGTCCTCGTCTGTTCTTGGAGGGAAGACCCTGTATTTTGTTTTGTTTCCAGATCGAGAGTTATTTTCTCTACCACCTAAAGTCTTTGGATGTATCTACTTTGTTCACTTATTCAAAGTGGACAATTTCACCTCAATCTGTTAAATGTGTTTTTGTGGGGTATTCTAGAACCCAAAGGGGATATAGATGTTTTGATCCGTTGACACATCAATTTCATGTTAGTGTGGATGTTACATTCTTTAAGGGGATTCCCTATTACACTGCCACTAGGAAGTCTACCACTGTTACACCTCCAATGTCTTCTGAGCCACCCATACCTCAGACAGATGTCCCACTTGACTTTCTTAGTCATCCTAGGGTTGCAAATACCTTCCCCAGATATTTTTAGTGTAGGCCTGCACCTACCACCACCCTAGTTGATGAGCCTTTATCTACTATTCCTGCTCAATCCTCTGCTGATATTAAAAATTCAATTGGAGATCTAAAGCCTATAGCACTGGAGGTAATTGATGTAGATCTTTCTATTACCTAGAGGAAGCCACAACAGTCTTGTACTAAGTACTATGTTTCAAATTACATGTCACTTGATCAATTGCCTATAGCAAGACGACTTCTCTCTTGTAGTAGACAACCATCATATTCCTAGGAATCACATAGAGGCCTTCTAGGATCCTTCTTGGATCTCTGCCATGAGGGAGGAGATGGCAACACTTTGTTCCAGAGGAACCTGGGAACTTGTTGACCTACCTACTTGTGCTACTATAGTGGGGTGTAGGTGGGTGTTTACCCTCAAGTACCATCTAGATTGTTTAGTTGAGAGGTTTAAGGCCTAGTTGCTAAAGGTTATACACAAATCTTTAGCACTGATTATTTTGAGACATTCTCACCTGTGGCTCGTCTCTAGTTAGACAGGAAACAATGATTGGCCGCTTTTCCAATTGGACATAAAAAATGCATTCCTCTATGGTGATCTTGAGGAAGAAGTCTATACACAACAACCATCAGGTTTTGTGATTAAGAGGAAGTGTCAGAATCAGAAGGTGTGCAAATTAAAGAAGGCTATTTGTGGTCTTAAGCAAAGTCCATGAGCCTGGTTTGAGAAATTAACGCAGTTCAAAAATATGGATTTACTAGATCCATAGCAAATCACTCTATTTTTACTATGCACAGAATTACTGGTTCTATTATTATTAGTGTCTATGTTGAAGATATTCTGCTTACAGGGAGTGATAGAGGAGTAGAAGCTACAAAGACCTTACATTCTCAATTTGTGACTAAGGACTTGGGGCTTATAAATTATTTTCTAGGCATTGAATTGTAACACATGAATGGTGATCTTGTTTTGTCACAAAGGAAATATGTGCTTGATATGTTGAGGGAAATAGAAATGCTAGGTTACAAACCTGCTAGTGTCCCAATGAACTCAGCTATACCACTTGCAGACTCAGAGAGTCCACTACTTGAAGATGTGACCAAGTACCTAATGAGGTATTCATCATAACTCATAATTCACTAAAAAGAGCCAGTTTATGTAGTTAATTAGTCAGTAATATCATATAGACAGGGTTAATTATGAATTAAGCTAATAATAGGCTTGAACTTCAAATATACCTTAATAAAGCCTTATTATTATCAAATAAGTGTTTCATTATCTTAAGTTAAGAACAAGGACTTAATACCATTAGTTAAGCTATTTAGAATTAAGTTAAGGATAACTTAAGTTAATAATTTAAGCCTAATATTAAACTCTAAATTATAACACAAACTAGGACAAAAATGTAATTTAACCCTATAATATTGTTCCTCAGCATGTATATAGTCTACCATAAAAAGTTAAGAGGAAAATAAACTAACTTGCACGTTCAAATCATAAATTTACATTTTAGTCCCTATAAATCATTTCATCTAAATCCTTTTTATTACACTTCAGTCCCTCTTATTTACATTTAGGTCCTCCATTCATCTTCTTCTCTTCTTATTCAACGATTGATGACTGCTGATATCTTTCCTCTCCAATGACGTCTCATCGGATGGCATCCCACCTTTTCCTTGTCGCCAAGCCACCTCTCAACAAACACTCTACGTCCGACAACTCTACTTACTCGATAACCGACTCCTTCGACGTGTCACCTATCACCATCCTCGGAGACGAAGATCTCTGTTATGGTGAACCTAGACTACTTCACATCCAAATTCATTGCACTTGAGCTTCTCTGCGGCCTATAAATAGGCCCGAGAACCTCTGATTCGAGCTATCACACCCCTATCCTACTTTCCCCCACTGACATGATCGTAGGCCTTCTTCCTAAACTCTGGTGTCCTCTCTCTCCATTCTCCAACGGCGAACGCCACCTCTCTCACCACCTTTTTCTCAGCTCTGCCCTGCCAACGGTGGAGCTGCACCCATTCTCTCTCTAACAATGCCTTCAATCACACCGGAGGTCTTCTCTCACCCCAACCATTTCGTTCTTAGCTTTGGCGATCGGTCACTGACACCCTCCTTACCCTTTCATCCAGGTAATCAATCCAAGCTTCTCACCCCCTTCTTTAGAGTAGCGTAGCACTCTTAATTCATAGGTTTAGGTAGTTCTTAGCTTAGATTTAAACACCTTCATCTCCAACGCCGGCAACACCAATTCTGGTGTCGCCCGGTCTTCTTTCACTTAATTAATCACTTGACCATCTTCTACACCTCATCACAAAGCCATTCCACCTTCTTCCCTTCACCATTGCTCACCACACTCCAAATACCCAACTTCACCTTCATCAGAGTGTGCCAGTGTCTATGGTGGAGCCTCTCCAAGCTCTCCACATTCAAATTGCCCTCCGCCTACCTTCGCTACACCATGAGGGTCAATGCACCCAAGTTTATTGAGTGTTTCCTCTATTCAACTTCTCATACGAACTCAAGCTTTTGTTTCTACGGATTTGAGTTCGCAACACCTTTATAGGCATTCCTTGATCCAATTGGGTAGCTCTTGATGTTGCTGAGCTCCTAAGGAAGACCTCAAGCCTTCCTTTGTGACGTTTCATTGAGTATAACAATCTGTTAGATCTCCGGTGAACTTCTGCAGTGTCTAATCATCGTTGACATCTCCGGTGGCCGCAAACTACCACAATTCAGCATCTAATAACCGCCAACAACCCCTAACTGATTTCAAAACACTCCAGCGTTTAGTTCCCGCCTCTACATTTGAGTTTCATCTCTTCTAACTCCTTGACTTCCATCGTCTTCTACATCTCCGGCATAGGTTAGATACATGGTTTCTTCACTGTTGGACCTAAGCGGTAGGTCTGTGAGCATCAACAGACTTCACTAAGCTCAGATATTCCTCGTGCAGAGTCGTTACATCCCTCAACTGACTTGACAAACACACCACTAAATAAGTGAAGGCGATGACCCTAAGAACACCATTAGATCACTTAATTCCTTCTAATTTTAGATCTAATAGCTTCAGTAGATTAAGCGGAACCATTTGGGACCTTTACTTTAGTGTGAATCACTTTAATGTTCTAGGTCAACTCCTAATCCGAACAGGTTGACCTTCGACTGCTATAAGAGCAGGAGAAGCTCTGACATTACTTTATTAAGGTCTGGGAGTATTGTAAATCATTTTAAAAACACCTAGGAATCACATAGAGGTCATGAGCTTGTGATTTATTGAGTTGATTAAACCTTCGTTTATATTCATAGATGCCATGAACAGAACTCTCGAGTTCTGCTCAAGTTAGCTATAGCAATGTGCGTTTAGATTTGGAAAGAGATTTAGGATTCTCATGAAGCATTTGAAACTTGTGTGGAAGCTTTAAGTGTGAGTTAGTTAGGATTTGTTGGATTTGAGTTCAATCTGCATGCATGAATCAGCATTAACTACAGAAGAGCTCCAGTTAACATCATTGATTTCTTTTGATAATTGGAGGCTTGAATCAGTTCTTTAATATTCAAAGATGATACTTGGAGTCTTAAATCAGCCAACAATGCTTGGAGGATGAAGTAGCAACAGTTGAGATCAATTGAAGCTTGGTCATTCCTTATGTTGTTCTCTGCTGCTGTGTGCTGAAGGAAGGGACACTTTAGTCCCACCTCGGTTGTGAGTGAGCTCTCAACTGCATATATAATGAATCCTTGTCTTATCTTTGAAAAGGTAATGAATTTTTGTCATTAGCCCATCGGCCACTACAGGGGTTGTCTACCCTACGAGCATATATGCTCCTTCCTGTTCTCCTAAGCATATACTATGTGCATTTTGAAGGTAATTTTCGCTCAACCTTAAATTGTCCTTAATCTTGACTTGTGTAAAGAACATATTTTTTTAAAGCATTTTCTTTTTACATTTCTTGATGCAATGTAGAACATGTTCTTAATGACTTTTATCTTGTTCTTTTTCAGTTAACTTGATGTGCTTATTGTATAAATAAGTTATTCACTAAATAATTAACTAACTAATGACATAAGCCATACTCAATAAGTTATAAGTTCTATAAGCTTAACTTAACTAACCTAATATAATTTAAGTATTGATGAGTTCTAATATAATCATATCTAATTATTATGTATATATTTAACCTAAATTAACCCAAGTCTAAATTAGCCTAAGTTAAAGTTAAGTGAGGTTATTCTAGCTTACTTATAAGTTATCCTTATAATTTAATTAACTTAATTCATAAATTGTACATTACATGCATTCTATTTATTAACTTAAGCTAATTGTATTTATCTATATATTATGAACTCTTAAGTAACCTAAAATACTAATTATTGAATCCTTAGTTATGTAGTTTAATTAACATAATTAAGATTAGTACAAGATAATTTAAAATAATAATCAGTGAATTAAATTATAATAAGTCTCCTAGCAAACGACCTGGACTCCAAACCAATATAAATTTATAAAATATGTTGATTTTCATGTAAACTATACTACGATATAAAACCCTAATTACAATTGCGAGATAACTATAACATTAGTATCGTGCAATGATAAGAAAGCTTCTATGTTTGACAATTACGAGACTAGATATTTCCATTGCTGTTGGGAGACTTAGCTAGTTCATGCAGTCACCTAGAGAAATACACTGTGATGGTGTATGTTAGGTGTTGAGGTATCTTAAACGAGCTCCTGGAAAAGGACTTTCTTTCAGAAGACATGGACATCTTGATATATAGGATTACTCTGATGTTGATTATGCAAGGGCCCATGAGCATAGGAGATCTATTACAGGCTATTACACCTATACAGACTTTCCATTTTTTTCTTTCTTGCTTTTTTTTCTTTTTTAAGTAATTTTTTTTTTCTTTCTTTTACATTCTCTTTCACTCTTGCTCTTTTCCATTTTCTTTTCTCATGATTCCTCTCAAGCAACTTTTCATTGATACTTGTTTTCTTCCTGCCAATTTACACCAAGGATCTTCAAACTTAAGAAACATAATCTTGCACAATATCTACCTCATTCCATTTTTTTCTTTCTTGCTTTTTTCTTTTTTCAGTAATTTTTCTTTTTCTTTCTTTTACATTCTCTTTCACTCTTGCTCTTTTCCTTTTTCTTTTTTCATGATTGCTCTCAAGTAACTTGTCATTGATACCTGTTTTCTTTCTACCAATTTACAACAAGGATCTTCAAACTTAAGAAATAGAATCTTGCACAATATCTGCAAGATATTTCTTGGATCTTAATGACACAACTACCAGCACATGAAGGAATATACAGCATCACGGTAGGGAAGACTCCGTTACAAACCAACTATATTTTTCCATACTAAGAAAAGTGTCATATAAAAGGCTTACATGGAGACAAAAACGAAGCTCAATCATTTACATAGAAGCTACTTTGATGACAATGAATTGAATTCAATCCTACATGATATATTGCAAAATCAAGACTTTCTGATATTGCATCAGGCATATCTAAAACTTTTGCTCGACATTCTCCATTTTTTCTTTTCTTCACAAAGGGTGGGGCAACCAAGATATCTCAAACTTATTTTCTTATTCTTTTTTTCACTCTATTTCCCAAAGTTCATTACTTTACCTTCATGAAAATACTTCCTTTTTTGTTACCTTTTTTCTTTCATCTTCTTCCTTGCTTATGTTCCTTTATGGATATCAAAATTATAAATGTCGAAGTGAATGGCTTCCCTGACAAAAGGGAAGAAATAAAGAATCAACTGTGAACCATGAGAATGGAAAAATAATAGAACATATATTCATAAACTCTATTGAGAAATTTTGCACAGAAAATATACCAAAGCCAACCCAATCTTCTATAGATTTCATCCTCTTAGATGATCCTCTCATGCCAATGATCCATAGCAGACACCAACTTTGAAATAGTTGTTCCCTATTTGCATTACTAAAGTTGGCATGCTTCGTCATCAAAAAGGAAGTCTTCTAGTTCCTTGGTTTTCTGATCAACTAAATATCCATTGAAATTGAAAAATTAATCCACAACATCGGCATCTTCCTCCTGCTGAACCAATGGAACAAGAACAAAATTATGATCATATGATGGTATTAAATCTGAAAAACAACCAAGAAAAACAACAGCAAACAGTTTCTATCTGTAAACATATCATAACAAACCTAAAGCTGCCTTGAAGCAATCTCGATTTTATTTTCCAACATTAATATATACTTCTAGTTAATGAGCATAATATTGAATTTTTTTCCGTAAAAGAAGTGGTTTCAGGTTGACGCCTTTGAATTTCAAAAGGTCACTATCCTTGCAAAATGGGAAAATAATTCTCCCTGTTTAGATCCAAACGTATGTACCTTTTCTTTTTATCTTGAAAGTAAAATAGTTTTGTATATGCACTAGAAACCACAATATGCTCGGAGATACCCTACACAGAATGGAAGAACATATTTGTTGATTAAACAGGGATTAGAAAAGTAATTTATTTCTATCAAAACAAAGAATGGAAGGAGAGCATATCTGTCCATCAGAAAGTGAATTAGAGAAAAAAGAACATAATTTTGTTCCAATCTAGACATTATGTATATGAAGTTCTTACTTAAGTCCACTCAAACATGTGAACGCCATTGATAAGCATGTTCTATCATTGAGGTTCACATTTACTTTATTCTAGACCGTAGTCAAACAAAATGCTAGGTGAAATAACATTTCAAAAATACTTCAAAGAAATTAAGGCATCACTGCTTACCACATTCTTGGCATTATTTGCAGCTAAACCCATCGTGTCCGGTGACTTCCCCCATGGGAATTCATCTAATCCTTCGTAGACGGAGCCAATAATATCATCAACTAGTGGAGGCAATGGTTCTTCAACATGTGGCATTGCTCTCATTGGCAGATCTAAAGTTAAAAACAGGTATGTCATTTCCATGGGTATTCAATATAACTTAACAAAGAGGGAGCCACATATTAGGAAGTGTAATTAGATAATACCATCATCAGTAAATGCAAGATCTTCTGGAGATATCTGCTGCAATGTAGGAGCAAAGTCATGAAGATCATATAACTTGTCTTGAGCTTGTTCTTTTTGATTTCCGCTTCTCAATTGGATGCGATATTTCTATGAGAATATTAAGTTCTAAATTAGGATCCATTCACAACATTTTTTATTATAGACTTTTTCAAGAAAAGAACATTTCTTATATAGAATAATTCAAAAGTTGTATAAAATCTATCGTATGTCTAGAAGTCTATAGTAGAAAACTTATCATGTGGCTAAAACTCTACAACAAACTAAGACTTTATCATTTGTTCTGTCAATGAGGATTTAAATAATCTGAAATTAGAGTATTTGAAATGATCCGCTGTTCTTTTAGTCGGATAAGATATCTGGAGTGTCAGTTAGACGTCTGAATATAGGTCCGGATGCCCGAAAGTGGGAAAAATCGAAACTTACCTTTCTACGCACACATGCAGCGTGCAGGCTGTTCTCTCTCCTCTCGACCCTCTCACCTGAAACCTTAATGCTTCTCTTTTTAAACCCCTTCTCACCACCCTCACCCCCTCACCACCAACCACTACCACCTCCAGCTGTCGTCCCTGTGTAGCCGTGGCGAGGGTTAGGAGGGAGAGGAGAGAGAGAGAGAGAGGGTGAGCGAGGGAGAACGAGAGGAAGAACGTGAAGGGAGGACCAAGGTTGGAGGAGCTTCGGCGTAGCTCGGAGGAGCTCGTGCCAAAGCTCGGAGGAGCTTTGGCAGAAGCCTGGAGGAGCTTACGTGAGCGGCGGCAGACACGAGCGCAAGGAGGAGGGCTCGGGGAGGCAGCTTCCTAGCCCTCTGCAGCTGTTGAGGCTACTGCGACGTGCTGCGAGCGGCACTGCGAGGAAAGCAGCGTTGCGGAGGAGGACCTGATATTAGAAGTTTTCCAGTATTAGATGTTTGGAGGGTCGACCAGACATCTGGAGAGGCATCAAGACGTTCGAAGCTGAAGCTGGACGTTTGAAAGCATACTATCGCCGGGAGGTATGTGTTTCCTACGCTACTTTCGCCGTGCAGGCCGTAGCGCAGGAATGTCTGGCTGATAATAGGTCTGCGATTTCGTATGCAGGTGCAGGGCATTGGAAAGGCGTGCAGTGCGCCTTTCCAGGCACTTTTAGATGTTTGACCACATCACCAGTCCGTCCGACGTCCCTTCCAGATGATTGGAAGGTCTGACGTCTGGAACTCTCCTCAGACGGTTGCAGAGGAGTCTGGACGTCTGAGGCAGCCGCAGGAAGTGAGAGGTAAGATCTGACGTCTTTTAAGACGTCTAAGACTAGTCCCAGATGTCTGATTTTGGACAGTAATCGTGTTTTTGGCCCGTTCAGGGCCCAAATGAAATCGGATTTCCACAAACGAAGTACCGTTGTTTTCCACTCGAGTTTCTCTACGTGTTAGTGTTGAGTATCTACTGTTTTTGACCCGTCTGATGTGAATTAGTCGCTAGTACAGGTTACCAACCAGTGGCATGTTCGGGGCCCGCAGAGACGACAAGATCTGCGGTGTAGGTCCCCATTCCTCCCGTGATACCTGGTAGAGTGGTTTAATTCATTTGTTAAGATGTAAATAAAGAATATGCTTATTTAGATTAAATTGATTGAAACTATAGGATGTGGAATGAACCCTAGGGTAGAAATGTATGAGCCTGATGTTGAGCTATACTGTTCACCTGAGATGAATGTTTAACTAAATTGCTAGCAATATGTATTAGTTCATTTATGAGTTGTCTTGTCAGATATGAAAATACGAGCTGCCTGCTATGTAATGGAAAAATGGAGAGTTAAATAATATGATCTGGATATTGATAATAAGATGAATATTAGCATGAACCCTAAGGGAAATTAGGAGTTCTACTCCGGTATATTAAAGGAATCTGGTATGTAGACGGGAAGTAAGCTGGCCCTTGTGTACACGGTACCAAGGGGAGCAACTGTCCCTTTTAGTGTAGAGGGGGAGCCAGCCACTCCTTGGGTTGAGACCTCGGGGTAGGACTGGTCACTCTACACCAACTCCTATTTGATCCTCACGTACGCAGTATCAAGGTGTGTTACTAGCATAGGGAGGGAGTTAGCCGCCCCACGAGGCCTGGGGTTAGGACTAGCCAATCAACACCGACATTTTTTTAGGCCCTCTGGGCAAACCAGGGTAGTCGGATGAGGGTATGCAGGCTGTGGAGGGGCGGGACCCCTATTTTGAGAGGGCAAGACCCTATACTGTTCCATGCTGTATTTTAGGCGTACCTGCTAGCTGAAACGACTGACCGCATGCTAGTGCATGGTAGTTACCTGTGCGCTTATCACGCATGCCGTAGTCACCGCTACATTGCGCCAATGACCTCGGGATGGTTGACTGGGTGTAAGACTATCGCGGGGGACTCTTCCGACCAGAAGAACACCACGTGTACTTTCTACTCCATGGAAAAGACTGCAATTAAAATCGTTCCCACGAGGAACAAGCAAGATCAAGAAATACTTGGATCCTTTGTGAAATAAATGAACTAGAAATACATAGAGGAGATAAATAGAAATGAGAATAAAACCTGGTTGCTTGTTTTACCTTACTTGCAAATAAATAATGTAAACACCATTCTACTTAGCGTTCGCTGATTATATCTTTCCATAACCCTATTCAGGACCAAGAGTTGAGCAGCTCGAGTTTCCGGTTGTAGAGGGTGTTGGGCCCAGCCGAGCCCAGCTGTAGTCGTTTCTTTCCAGCACTCTAGTTTCCTGCTGTTGTAGTGAGTAATAAGTGGGTTGGATCAGACAGAAAAGGGTTTGTGTGTGTTCTATGAATTAAATAACTTCTTAAAACCCTAAAACAGACCTACTTGATTAACCAAGGTTCTAGTCAGGATAAAATTTACTTAAACCCTCTAAAATTATAGAAAAATATTCTCTAGGGTTTAGAACATTCAATTTGGTCATTAGAACCCATCTTGACCTAGAATGGGGTTTTAGACAGATATTTGCCCTAAATTTGATTTTTACATAAATTTCCTAGTCAAAAGTTGTCAAACCCAAAATTCAACTTCACCATTGAATTCCTTAGGTTCCAATTAGGTTTGTATCAAAATTTGGACCCAAGATGAATTTGCCTTGACCTAGTTTGCAAAAAGGTCCAGCCTGATTACATTTCTACCCCTATCTTTCAAAAAAATCTTACAAACTACCCCCTAGCTTCATCATCTTCTCAATTAGGTCCCTTTGCCATTATAGCAAAGGAATTCTACTCCGACGAGCTTTGGAAGGAGAGTTCTCCCTGATTATTCAAAGGATCTCCTCCAAAATTGGAAGTGAGATTCTCTAAGAAAATCCCTCCAATTTAAACCCATCTTTGATTCCTGATACCTTCCCAATCTCTCATGCGAACGCATGAGAGACATGGGTATCCTAACAGATTCCTTCTTTGGCAAGCTTTCCTTGCTTGGGAAACTTGCTTCCCAAGCCTTAACTAACCTTCAGGGCTCTATTTAAAGAAGCCCAGATCGCCTCGACTCCTCCACGCTCGAATTCGACCATGAACACCCTTAATTCCTCTCTTCTCCTCACGGCCGTAGGTTCCTCGACGTCTAGCGACCTCCCTTACTCATTGTCCGACCGCCATACCTGCAGCGGATTCCTCTTCCTTGACTTCGTCTGCGCCTCACTGTACCCACAGGTGTCTCCCTCTCTTCGTCCTCACCGACCTCCACTCACTGGAGTCACTCTTCATCTCCGACGTTGGCCATACCAGACCCGACGCCTCCGCTCGCTCTCGTCGTCTCATCTCCCAGATAAGCTCCCTTTCCCCTCTACATTCTTCTCCACCCTTTATTCTTCCAAATTGACCACTGCCCACCTCCATCACCTCCATACCTTCTATCTCCGACCAACTTCGGCGAGGTCGCTCCACCTCCACAGGCCATCCCACCCCTCGCTAACAAGCCCATAAGCTTTCCCTCGCTCCACTTATCCTTTTCCCTCACTTCACACACCACTCCACTCACTCACACACCTCACTAAACACACCCACACCTTCGCACACAGTGTGCCCTAGGCACGCTCGCACAGGCAACCTCACGCCATGCCAACCATCCCAGCATCTTCGTCATGTTCCAGCGACCCTCTTTGAACATTTTGATGTGGCCGTGAGGCCAATCTTGTGATTTCAGGTTCGTCGCCCCTCCGCCATTGACGAGCAAGCTTGCTGAAGCTCTAGGTCCACCCAGCCCAGGTGCAGCAGTCCCAGGTGTGCGGAATGCCTTAGCGCACACACTCAGGCCCTTAATTAGAGTCGAAGACCTCGGCTGCAGCTGCAATCGCGAAGGCCATCTCTGCAGGCGCACGTGAGGAAAGGGTGGGACATTTAGTCCCACCTCAGAAATGGAAGGGTGCCCTTGTGCACATAAAAGGAAAAAGTTTTAGAGGCTTATCGCCTCCAACACTGATGATGAGGTCCTCCTCCCCCGTCACGGACTCGTCCGCGACACCGCCCACGTGGACCTGGCCACGACCCGATTACCCGACCTGTTCACTCCTCGCCCACCATCGCATGCCGGTGGATCTGGTCCCGGGTACGCACCCGACCCGATTACTCGATTGTCTGTGTGGCTCTGGGAGAACGGAACCTAAGAGAGAAGGAGAGGAGAGCTGCATGCGGGTAGGGGTAGGTTTTGGTGTAGGCGAAAGCTGAAGAGAAAGAGAAGCGAAGGCAGAAGCTGAAGCCAAGGCTAGAAGAGGAAGAAGAGAAGGTAGACGGTAGAGAAAGAGAAGAAGGAAGAATTTGAAGGAAGAAGAGAAAGAGGACCTCAGAGAAGGAAGAAGAAGAGCAGAAGCTAAGGAAGAAGAAATAGAAGCTAAGGAAGAAGGAAGGCAAAGGCAGAAAGAAGAGAAAGAGAAAGATCGTAAAGGCAAAAGAAGACAGAAGCTAAAGAAGGAAAGAGAAGACAAAGGCAGAGAAAGAGAAAAAGAACTTAGACATTTAAGTCGTCTGATTAAGGAATCAGACGATAGATTTTAGCTTCATTGCATATTTATATATTGAATCATTTGGTGATATTGTAGGAGTATTTGGTGATCTACATCACCATTTTACTCCCATATTTTTGCACTTTGATACTGCTACTATTACAATTTCTTTCAAGTTTAAATTGTGATCTTGATTTCTAAATACCAATTTGCTCCCTGTATTCGACCTCGAAAATTCTTTCGAGTAATAAAATTATATCTATTTTGAATGCTATTTCGGCTGTACTACAACGCAATACTTTTAAAACCCGATCTAATGCTCTAAACAACAGCATTTATGCATGGTCCTGGATACCTTGAGGTGACGCAGGTTGTATGCCAAGTACAGCAAGTGAGAGTTTTGGCTGAGACAGGTGACTTTCTTGGGCCACGTGATTTCAGGAGATGGATTGGCTGTGGACCCAGCCAAGGTAGAGGCCATACTCAGGTAGGAGAGGCCACGCACACTGATAGAGATACGCAACTTTTTTGGATTGGTAGGTTATTACCAGCGGTTTATCAGAGGATTCTCTCAGATTGCGCATCTTATGACTCAGCTGACCTTGAAGGACATGCCCTTCGCCTGGACCGACAAGTGTGAGACGTGTTTCCAGGAGTTGGAGAGACTAACTTCAACTCCTGTACTTACCATTCCAGATAGCAGTGGCGGTTTCGTGGTTTACACCGACGCTTCATTACAGGGGTTAGGGGGCGTGCTCATGCAGCGGGGTCACGTTGTCGCTTATGCTTCGCGGCAACTGAAGTCCCATGAGTATAGCTACCTACCCATGACTTAGAGCTGGAAGTAGTTGTCTTCGCGTTGAAGACATGAAGGCATCACCATGGATTTGGTGGTGGGTCTACTAGTTACCCAGCGGGGACACGACGCAGTTTGGGTGATCGTAGATCGGTTGATGAAGACGACCCAGTTTCTATTGGTCCGAGTCACCTTTGGGCCAGCACAGCTAGCAGAGCAATACAAAGGAGATGTGGTACACCTACACAGAGTTCCTCGTAAGATCGTATCCGATAGAGATACTCGTTTCACTTCTCAGTTCTGGGCAGAGTTCCAGTAAGCCTTGGGGATGCGCCTGAGGTTCAGTATAGCCTACCACCCCCAGACTAACGGGCAGTCAGAGCGCATGATACAGACACTTGAGGACTTTCTGCGTGCCTGTGTATTAGACTGGAGATGCTCCTAGGAGGAGCATTTACCCCTGGCAGAGTTTACATACAATAACAACTATCATTCAAGCATCGGCATGGCACCTTACGAGGCTATGTATGGGAGAAAGTGTACTGCACCCTTGAGTTGGGTCGAGGTGGGGACCAAGTGGGAGGTTGGTCCCAGGCTGATTCAGTAGAGTCAGGAGGTGATAGAGCAGATTCACAGTCGAATCTGCACTGTCAAGAGCAGGCAGAAGAGCTATGCTGACAAGAAGTGCAGAGGTACAGTTCGAGGTTGGTGATCACATCTTTCTTCATGTTTCACCCATGAAGGGCTTGCAGCTTTTTGGGGTGAAAGGGTAACTTGCGTCGAGGTTTGTGGGGCCCTTTGAGGTCCTGGAGTGGGTAGGACCCATTGCTTACCGACTTGCCCTTTCCCCTCAACTTTCTAGAGTGCACGATGTGTTCCACGTGTCCAACCTCAGGAAGTATGTCGCCGATCCCAGCCACGTTCTGAGTCACGAGAGCATCGAGGTGGGGGACGACCTGACCTATCCCGAGAGGTCAGTACAGATACTAGAAAGAGCCGTCCAGAGTCTGAGACGGAAGTAAGTACCACTGGTGAAGGTTCTATGGAGAAGCCAGCGGTACGAGGAGGCGACTTGAGAGCCTAAGGCGGCAATGTGGGAACGGTACCTGGAGCTTTTTGAGGGTATGTCTCTTTGGACCTACTTCGGTCCTCTTTAAGTTTGTTATGCATTTTTACGTTAGTTCCGCACCCTACGTAGCTCAAGTTTTGGGGAAGAAACTTCCTTTAAGTTTGTTATGTTGAAATGACCTACCGCCCTTTTAATCGGATAAGACATCTGGAGTGCTAGTCAGACGTTTGTCCAGATGTCTGGACATAGGTCCAGACGTCCGAAAGTGGGAAAAATCGAAACTTACCTTTTCTCCGCACGCGCGCGACACGTGGACCATTCTCTCTCCTCTCGACCCTCACCCGAAACCTTAATGCTTCGCTTCTTAAACCCCCTTCTCGCCACCCTCACCCCCTCACCACCAGCCACCGCCACCTCCAGCCGTTGTCTTGTGCAGCCGCGGCGAGGGTTAGGAGGGAGAGCGAGAGAGAGAGAGGGTGAGCGAGGGAGAATGAGAGGGAGAGAGAGAGGAAGAACGTGAAGGGAGGACCAAGGTCGAAGGAGATTCGGTGGAGCTCGGAGGAGCTCGTGCAAAAGCTCGGAGGAGCTCGTGCGGAAGCTTGGATGAGCTTCGGCGGAAGCTTGGAGGAGCTCACGTGAGCGGCGATGGGCACACGCGCTAGGAGGAGGGCTCGGGGAGGCGACCTCCCAGCCCACTGTAGCTGTTGAGGCTGCTGCAGTGTGCTTTGGGTGGCACTGCGAGGAAAGCAACATCGCGGAGGAGGTCCTGATAATGGAAGTTTTCCAGTATCAGACGTCTGGAGGGTCGACCAGACGTCTGGAGAGGCATCAGGACATCCTGAGCTAAAGTCGGACGTTTGAAAGCATACTATCATGCGGAGGTACGTGTTTTTTGCACTACTTCCGCCATGTGGGCCATAGCGCAAGAATGCCTGGCTGATAATAGGTCTGCGATTTCGTATACAGGTGCAGGACATTGGAAAGGCGCGTGGTGTGCCTTCCCAGGCACTTTTGGACGTCTGACCACATCGCTAGACGTCCGACGGCACTTCCAGACGATTGGAAGGAAGGTTCGACGTCTGGAACTCTCCTCAGACAGTTGTAGAGGAGTCTGGAAGTCTGAGGCAGCCACAGGAAGTGAGAGGTAAGATCTGACGACTTTTAAGACGTCTGGGACTAGTCCCAGATGTCTGATTTTGGACAGTAACCGTGTTTTTGGCTCGTTCAGGGCCCAAACGGAATCAAATTTCCGCAAACAAAGTACCGTTGTTTTCCACTTGAATTTCTCTATGTGTTAGTGTTGAGTACCTACTGTTTTTGACCTGTCTGATGTGAATTAGTCGCTGGTACAGGTTACCAGCCGGTGACGTTCGGGGCCCGCGGAGACGATGAGATCTATGGTGCATGCCCCCATTCCTCCCGTGATACCTGGTAGAGTGGTTTAATTCATTTGTTAAGATGTAAATAAAGAATATGCTTGTTTAGATTAAATTAATTGAAACTCTATGATGTGGAATGAACCCTAGGGTAGAAATGTATGAATCTAATGTTGAGTTATACAGTTCACTTGAGATGCATGGTTAACTAAATTGCTAGCAATATGTATTAGTTGATTTATGAGTTGCCTTGTCAAATATAGAAAATGAGTTGCCTGCTATGTAATGGAAAAATGGAGGGTTGAATAATATGATCCGGATATTGATAGTGAGATGAATATTAGCATGAATCCTACGGGAAATTAGGAGAACTCCGGTGTATGAAAGGAATCTAGTATGTAAATGGGAAGTGAGCTAGCCCTTGTGTACACGGTACTAAGGGGAGGACCTGTCCCTTTTAATGTAGAGGGGGAGCCAGCCATCCCTTAGGTTGAGGCTCTGGGGTAGGACTGGTCACTATACACCGACTCCTGTTTGACCCTCATGTACGTTGTATCGAGGTGTAATATTAGTGTAGGAAGGGAGCTAGCCGCCCCACGAGGCTCGAGGTTAGGACTAGCCAATGTACATCGACTTTTTTTTAGGCCCTCTGGGCAAATCAGGGTAGTCGGACGAGGGTACGTAGACTGTGGAGGGGCGAGACCCCTGTTTTGAGAGGGCAAGACCCTATACTATTCCGTGATGTACTTTAGGCGTACCTACTAGTGGAAACGACTGACCGCGTGTTAGTATGGCTACCCGTGCGCTTATCACGCGTTCCATAGTTATTGTTACGTCGCGACAGTGACTTCGGGGTGGTTGACTGGGTGTAGGACTACCGCGGGGGACTCTCCCGGCCAGGAGAGCACCACGTGTACCTTCTACTCCACGAAAAGGCTATAATCAAGATCGTTCGCACGAAGAACAAGCAAGATCAAGAAATACTTGGATCCTTTGTGAAATAAATGAACTAGAAATACATAAATGAGATAAATAGAAATGAGAATAAAATTTGGTTGCTTGTTTTACCTTACTTGCACATAAATAATGTAAATACCACTCTACTCAGCGTTCGCCGACTCTGTCTTTTCGTAACCCTATTCAGGATCAGGAGTTGAGCAGCCTGAGTTTCCGACTGCAGAGGGTGTTGGGTCCAGCCGAGCCTAGCCGTAGTCGTTTCTTTCCAATTTTTTAGTTTTCTGCTGTTGTAGTGAGTAATAAACATCTATTTTACTGTTCCTGTTACTTTCTGTCTTTTTTTCTGCTGTTGTGATGTCATGTATTACTTTGTTGAAACTTTTATCTCTATTGTTCTTTTACGTCTCGTTTTTCTTTATGCTTAGTTATATTGTATGTGTGATATGGTTTATTTCCTACTTTTGATTATTTCTTGTTGGACAACTAAATCTTGGGATTAGTCGAGACGAACCGATCTCAGGTCTTGTAAAGATCTAAAAATCAGGTCGTAATAGTATCACTTTCTTTCAAGTTACATGAATATATGACTCCAAAGATATTAATGAGTTTTCCCATATAGAAATAAATTAGATTTTCATATATATTTCTTTTATAAAAGTTAAACATTGCGTGTCACACGAAATTTACGAGTGGAAATAAGAAATCACCAATCCTATTGTTATCCAAAGTTCGAATTTATCAAACATAAATAACTGGAATGGGCAGGAGGGATGACATTTACTTACTTGAGTTGCCCCATGTTTCAAGGAAAGGAAGTACCAAGAAAAGGATTTTCAATTCTTTCATACGCGATGTTCAAGACAGATTGGCTGGTCAGAAAGGAAGACTTCTTTTACCTGGAGGTAAAATGATTTTGATAAGAGATGTATTATCAAGCCTTCCTATTTATATGATGCCGGTCTATGATTTACTAAAGGTGTTCTGCAAATTTGGAAAGCATCAAGTAAAATTGGAATGATATTTGAAGACAAATAAATGGTGGTGTGGGTATTAGAAGACTAAGAGATGTTACGATGTCGTTGAGAATGAAACTGATTTGGAGATGTTATACTACTAATTTTTCCTAGGAAGCTTTCATCAAATCCAGTTAGGAGAATTAGAAAGGAAAATACAACTAAAGACCCTGCTAGGTGGAGAGAGGAAGAAAAACACTACTTGGAAAATAAGAGAAGGTGATTTAGATTTTTGAACTGAGGATTGGACTTTTCAAGTTGACTTATTGACATGCAAGATAATTAGACAACAAACCTACATTTAAAGCTTTTAGATTTTTTTTTTTAATAAGTAGAAATTTATGAAGTATTATTAGCAAGAAGAAATCATTATCATTGCATCCACTGGTTGAGATGGTGGAAAATATTTTGTGTGTGATTTCATTTTGGATTTGAAATGAAGGCATTTTGCATTGGCGTTGTCAAGTAACATCCATTCCAAGCTTATTCAAATGAAATCAGGGAATGAGTCCATACTTGTAAGTGGCTAGCGATGATATGTCTAGTGAGTCCTTCAACGCCCATCACCTCCATGATTTTTGTAGGCATTGCCCCTTCATTTTTATTGCAAGAGGCAATCTCATTTTCTTAATCTAATTGAGAAATCCTTAGAATGAGATAAGTACAAGATAATCAATAAAAGTAAACATGCGAGGGGAAAAATAGTCTAGAATCTGACTTACTTTCACAGCCAAGAGATTTCACAGTAGAAATGAATTTTTTGTGTTTATTCAGCGTCCATAAGAAGCGTGTCTTTTTTGTATTCAGCTGTACGTCGGAACTTCCCTCTCCATCTTTGTTTTTTCGTTTCTTATTTTTCTGCTTCGTGCAATATGCATTCTCTATGGAGTACATCAAATCATTTTTGTCAATATCGACTTGCAAAAACTGATGCCCTTGTATTTCATCATGCATCACCAATATGGGTTCCCTACAGATAGCAACTTGTGACACTGGGAAGCCATGTGGAGGGATGGGGTTGGGGACCAGGAAGGTTGGAATGTTGGACATATTGGCTGGACAACAACATACACCCGAGACTGGTTCTTGAACCACACCACCAAATGGAGGCAGGGGACTGACTTGGACTTGGACTATTTCGTTCCTTTATTTCAATTGAGCACAGCATTTCTAATGAAAAAATGAACGTGAAACACGTATCAGAATTGAAGGGGAGAAAGAAAACACGCATACAAGAAAGAAATCCAAGAAAGAAAAAAGAAAAGTGAAGGTTCGCTTTTCATTTTCCAATTCGAGTGTGCTGGCAATGATCAATGCAAAGGTTGAATGTTGATTTCCTTGACAAGTGAGTTACTCGAAAAATAAGAAAAAGAAAAAACTACAAGTGGTTATATATCACCAAGGAGATCCATTTAGTGCATATGGTCAAACCCTATGCTGACGAATGCTTCTCTACCAGCATTGTTTATGAAAATAGAGCACCAAATGAAAACCCTATATATATTCAAAAATTGTTGCACAAAATAAATGAAGATATATAAATTAGAAACGTTAGAATAGATATCAGATCTCTGGTCTCAGCACCGTGGGAGGTAAACAAAAGGTTATCAAAAAGAGTCACCATACAAATGTAAAGTAGAATACTTTCAAGAACAAAGAACAGGTTTTCCAATTTTGGGGTTGAAAAAGGAAAGCAAGCGTTGACATAAACAAAATCTGATCATGTCAATTCGAAATGGATGGTGGTGTCAGGAAGGAACTCTTCTCGAAAACAATAAAAATAAAAAACAAACAAACAAAAGGAGTCGGTCAATCGATCAAATATATGTACCTACAAATGGCTGGCCACATCGTATCGCATAAGGCCTTCCACATTCATAACTTTTAGAATCTCACAGAGAACAACACCTGCAATCATCACATATGATATGATACTCTAAGAACCCCACTGTCGTCAGCAAAATCTCAAGGAAAGAAAGAGGGTATGATACATACCTTGAGGACCTCCACATGCATCTTTAGCATCAAGGAACCTTTTGTGGAGATCTTCCGTCCACATGATCCCCCACTTCCTTTTCTCCCAAGAAGAAGAAGAAGAAGAAGAAGAAGAAGAAGATGAAGAAGTGGACCCTCAACGAAGTAGTGTTTCAAGGTCCATAGTAAATCTCAAATCAGCCAAGACAGGGGGTAGCAAGGGGAGGAGGAGGGGGTATGGAGGGAGGAGAAGTTGGTGCCGGAGGAGAGATGGAGGAGGAAGAGGTAGTAATGGTGGGAGGGGGTGGCAAGGAGAAGGTGAAGAAGCGGAGCGTTGTCGATGGATGGGTTGTAGGAATTACCAGTGGTTTTTCGTGGGAAAGAAGAAAAAAAAAAAAAAAAGATGATGAGTAGGACTTTGAATCAAATAATAATATTTGAATTTTTTAATAATCAGCTTAGAGTTTTTTTTGCGATCATATATAAAAGTAAGATTTAATAAATAATTTGTAATTTTTTTTAGATATCATTCATTCTTGTAATTCTCGACTATTCTATTATATTCTTTCCTTTGTTGTTATCATCACTACGGGGTGTCCTTCGCCTCCATTTCTCTCCTAAGAAAAACAAAAGAAGTGGACCCTCCATGAAGTAAAATTTTAAGATCCATAGTGGTAAAATCCATCCATCAAGTAAATCTCAAATCAGCCATGGTGATGGTCACTAATAAAAATCCATTAATTAAATATGATGATGGGAGGACAGGGGAAGATAGGGGACAGCAAGGGGAGCAGGAGGAGGAAGATTTACTTGAAGAAAGTCAGATGTCACTGAGGAGCTATGGGCACGAGTGGGGTGGCACCGACGGATGACGAGGAAAATGTTGCGAAAGGATGTAGATGTAGAAATGAGTGATGGTTTCTTGTAGAAAACAAGAAAAATAAAAATAAAAAGGAGGATGAGTAGGTCATTCAATCAACCTCCGCTTCGAAATCCCTTCCGCTCTCAAAATATCAAAAAACCCTGGTCGCTGCTCATGTTGATACAAACTCGTCAACATTTATTGGGCATGATTCGAGTAGCATAGCTCGAAAATGAGGAAATGCAAGCTTCGGTCAACCATGGTCAACCCTTATGTAAAATTTGCATAGAAGGTGCCGCATTTGTTATTGTTGGATTCCCTTTGTTACGAACTCTCCAATGTAACTAATTTCATAGAAATCAGAGGCCTAAAGCAAAAGTTAATGTAAATTATGTTACACGAGATTATGGGGAAATTAAATCAAATTAGTGGTGATTTGGTCAATTAGGTTTTACCTAAACCTAATTAGGTTACCCTTATGTCTATAAATAGGGATGTTAGGGTTTTGCATGGTTCATTAATCCCCTAACGGTGCACGTAGAGCGCGAGCTCGCGAGCGACGCCCAAGCACAGCATCGGGAGCATGAGTTGATTTACGAGGGCCCTAGTCAATGCATGGGAGTGTTAATCGACGAACAAGGGTGCTCGTCAACACACAGTCGAGTGTGGGTGAGCAAGTGCAGGCAAGCGCATTGGCGAGTGCATGTGTAGCTCATGTGAAGGAGAGAAGTGTTGCGTGGATACATGCATATGGGAGTGTGTTATCACGCGCATGCATGATGTAACTGACATGATCAGGTAAGGGTGATCTGCGAGAGCGCTTGGGCATCGATTCGCATGCAGAATGTGGTAAAGACGTGTAGAATCGGTTCAACGGTCGATTCATGTGAGCCGGATTGGTCCATGTCAATTTAGTGACCCCCTTGCACATCTGAGGCCAATTCAAGGAGCTATCATGCTTTGTTTTTGACAAAACACCTACCATTGGAATTGTATTGGGACAAACTTCGATTAAGTGAGTTCAACATACACATCAATAGTGGTAAATTATATTTTTATCCCTATATACTTCTATAGTTGCATTTTTGACCCAATTCCTCCCATGTTTGGCATAGAGTTGACACCCAAAGCGTGCAAGGGGCTTAAGGAGGCGCAAGCAGTACCAAATGCCTTAGTCCTAATTTCTTGGAGTCACCGTGGTCCCCTTGCAACCCTAGTTAGAGTAGCCTTACATTGTTTCCTTATGACATTAAATGTGCATTTAATGTTCCTCTTTAACCATCATCAATTGGTTATACCCCCTCTTATTGAGTACTTGAGTCTCGTACATTTAAAATTTATTGGGTATTAAAATAATTAATTAATAATTAAAGTTGCATGATGAGATAACTAAATTATTTATGATGCATGCCTGGACTAATAAAACAATGCATACATTCTTCCTGTTTTAAATTTAATGAGAACTCTGATTAGTTACTAATTAGAATATCAGTCCATGCATGAAAGAACTTGTGATAAGATGTTATATGATGATAATGTGAATCATGAAGGAATATGCTTGAATGGAATAAAGAGAACTACCTGTTACAACTACTATTACATTGATTCATGGAGAAGTGATTGATAATAGGTTAGTGAACTTAGAATTGATGATATATGTTGGAGGTCAGTCTCGTGGCTGGTATCAACAACACACCCAGCAATATGTGGTACCAACGACGTGATCAACTACATTACTAAGGGCAGAGACTAGCTAAGGGAACTATTATTAATATGTCTATAATTATATTTTTGATGACAAATGAGCTATTTCTTGGAAAAGTCTAACATATTGTAGGAAGGATTTAAAGAAAAGGATCGAGGAAAAGGAGGAGCAAAAGAACTTCTTTTGTAGTCTATTTTATTTATTTGTTTAAAATGTAAAAAAGCCTTGAATTATCCTTAGGATGGCTTTAGAATTGTCATATCCATATTTGTATCCTTAGATTTGTAAAGATTTACTTCTGCTGATTTTTTTTAGCCGTCACTTTTTCTCTTCAGACATCTGAGTATGATTTATAAGACGCCTGATTTTCTTCTCTAGACGTCCAAGATCTTGTCCAGAGCCTAGATTCATAGCCAGACTTTGCAACCACTATCATCTAGGTTTTGCAAACGTCCGTTATATTCTTTAGACATCTAATATTGTCTTTTAGATGCCTACTTAAGCTTTTGATATCTCTTTAATTCAATAGAACGGTCATAATCTTAGGTGTTTTTCAGACTTCTGTCGTCTCCCTAAGCCGTCTGAAACTGATCAATGTTCACTTTTTATCCAATGATTAAATTGACCGCAATCGACTATGTCAGTTTCTCTTTGATTTTGGACCGTTGTAGGCCATAAGACGTCCTTGCATTTATTCAGACATCTAATAACTCCTTTTAAGTCGTCTACACTCTTGATCAAACGTCCAGTAAGACGTCTGACCATATGTCATTAGATCCCTATTTAGATCCAACTTCATTCCAGTAACGATCACTTTGACCCTAAAGTTTTTTCAAACATCCAATTTAATTTTCAGACGTCTGAAACTATATGTTCAGATGCCTAAGTTTTTGTTAAGACGTCCTTGTACTTGATCTTGCGAAATCTAGTAATGACTACTTTTTCTCTGGAGCTTTTTCAAACGTCCTGGTTTATTCTCAAAAGTCTGAAGTAGTCTTTTCAGACGTCTGTCATAGTTTTTTGGACGTCTGATACAGTTAGACTTTGAGTAAATACATTGTAGCCGTTCTATCTTAATTTATACCATTTCAATTCAAATTCCAAAGACTACCTAGACCTAAATCAAACCCTATACATCTATACATACCACCATAGGTAGCCTTAAGCACACACAACAAAGAAAAATACATTCTGCTCATTTGAAAAGCTCTTGATCTCATTTGTGCTCTCTTGTGCTCCATTTGTGTTGTTTTTTCAGAGAAAACCTTCTTCTTGCTGCTCATAGGTTTGATAAGGGAGTATTCTAATTCTTTTATTCAAGGCTTATAGGAATATATTTTATTATTTTTGATAGTTTATTTGGGTACTCGGTTTGTGGGTTTTTGTTTCCTCTTAGCAGACGGGCGAAACTCTTCTTGGGGTTTGTCCAGGAAGAGGGGAGTTGTAAGATTACTTGTTGTTAGTAATTCCTACTTGGGTAGGGGCAAAATCTTAGATTGAGAAATTTAGGTAGAGGTTTTTCCCGCAAGGGTTTCCTTTCGAAATACCTGCGTTTTTTGTTGCGATTGTTTGTGAATTTTATTGCAAAATTCAACCCCCCCCTTCTTGTGCTACTAATAGGAACAAGCTAGCCTCCCTGCGAACTTTTGTTAAGCCATTTGGCTAATCAAATTGCTAGGTGCAGTGGATACGTTACTATTGTGAGTGGTTGGTGTTATTTGTTTTCGTACCCTCTAGTGAAAATAACTAGTAGTGTGCTGGTGCGTGTAGCTTGTTGCATCATATTACCATGGCCGTAGTTACCACTTCACCTTGGTTGGGACCCTGGGGTAGTTAGATACATAGTAAAGCAAGTGCAATCCATCCTCTCACCTAAGGGGGTGTATTGTATCAACTTTACTATTTAGAATACTACAATAATCTCTGTGAGCATTCTGAGAGAATTGATTAGGACAGATTAACGACTAGAATATGGGAAGGCACAAAAAAATAGGTTAAATAGAAAAATCAGAATAATTGGGAATAGTGTATGTTTTTCTTGTTTTCCGCACTTGCCCAATTTTGTTCTCTTTTATATTATTTCTACTACTCTACTTAGAGTTGTTGGTGTTCCCGTGGACTCTATACTCAGGTCTTGGTGAGATACAATTCTGCAACTATCAGAGTTGTCGATTCGAGTGTAGCCCCATAATTGTGGTAGATGTCATCATATTTTTTCCTAGTTTCTTCAATAGCATTTAAATTCATTTTCTTGAGTTATGTACTCACACATGTGATGGCTATGAATATTTCTATTGATTTATTCAATTCAATTAGTTCTTTAATCATTATATTATGATGTGATGCACTGTGTGTGATTATTATATTATTCTATGTTTATATGTTGGATGAGCAGATCTTGGGTGAAATGTAAATCAACTCAACTTAATATTAGAGTGTGGGCTCGGGTCATAACACATAGTGGAGCAATCGAGAGAGAGCATGTATAATAAAGAGGGAGGGGGGTGTTGACTTGTTAGTGAGGAGGAAATGGAGAGAAGACAGAAGAAGAGAACCGAGAAGAAAGTGAAATGATACCAAGCAGGGCCTTCTTCGTTTGTTATATATATATATATATATATATATATATATATATATATATATATATATATATATATATATATATATATATATATATAGCCATTCGGGGGCTTTATTCAAAGGGTGCATTTAACGGGTCAGGTGGGTTTCTTAATGTTCACACCAACCTAACTAACCCTTCAATAGGCTCGATGGGGATGTGGTTGATCAAATGCTAAATTAGTCGCTAGGAAGGCCACCAATAAAGGTTTATTTTTTTCTCTTTTTCCTTTTTTTTTGACATGATAAAGGTTTATTAACTAAACAATATTGAAAAGGAGAGGGTGGGTGTGAGACCCTATTGTTAATTATACCTAAATTAAGGGGTTACGAGGGTATAAAGGAAAACTAATCCCTTGCTAAGAACAATTGTTGAAATTGTTTAGGCTAAGAAATTAGAGCCCTAAGGCCTCTTATTAAAAGTTTAACAAGCCTCACGGGTGAAGGATTAAGTTTATAAAAATGGAAAATCTACCCCGCATCAGACTACCCAATACATGCCCTCCCTCCCCTACAAAAGCAGGGCACAAATCCACTCAAAAGAGATGTAAATTGAGGTGTGAGAAAGGTGGGAAAGAAGGGTGGAGATGAGTTGCGTGATTTTGGCAGTGGGATGGGGGATCGATCCCCCATTTCTCTTAAGTTTATACCTATAATTACTCCTTGGAAGAACTTGAAAACGAAAAGCCAACATAGAAAAGGGTCTACAAGCAACAAAAATAGTTATGGTGAGGTAGGAATCAAGAGGAGAAATGAGGAGGATCTCCTAAAAATTTTTCCCCTTATCTTAAACTCTCATGTATCACCCACAGGGCCCTAATACCTGACATCTACCCCTTTGTTGCACATAGAGCGAGAGGGAGGGAGGGAGAGATAAAACCCCTTTAGACCATACCAAATCTTCATCCTCACTCCTTGTCATTATCTCTCAAAGAAAGAGCAAGAGAGAACTTGTTGCCCTCCATTGCTGAGTACAAGAGGAGGAGGTGGAGGTGAAGCACCTCCATAGGAGCTTAAAGCTAGGAGAAGGTGTCTCCATTCTCCATAGACTCATCATCAAGGTAAGAATCAGATTTGATTGAGATGGGGATTTGGGTTTCTTTGGGACTTTGGTATTGACACATGCATGTCATACAAACGAGGGGAGGAAGGTCTGAAAATAATTTTCCTAAGTGGATTGTAGTGAATCTAATTAAGATCTCATGCTTCTGAATGACAAATCCCAAGAGGATGTCGGATTGCTAAAGAGCAACCCATTAGGAACTGCTTGAGCTTTCACAACAACAGAAGGAGGTCACAGTAGAAGCCTTTGAAGATGACCAAGGTAGGGCAATATTTTCCTTCTTGGGTTGGTTAGAGAACCTTAGATGTATGTAACTCAGGCATATCATAGGGATATAAACAGTGGAACCTACATGCAGCATGAAGGTGTTGCTGCATGCATGGTGTTAGTATGTTGGAGGGTGATTCCAATCATTTATCGAGTTTCGAATGAATGTATCACGTTCAAGAAGGGCATAGATTGTGTGTTTCCTCTTTTTCCTAGACCCTATATGATTAGGAATGAGTGAAGAGTCAAGGGTAGCAAGTGGTGCAAGGGGGAAAGTCATAGACATGCTCCAGAAGACATTAGACCATGGAATCAAGCGTCGGATAAGGGTCTCGAATGTTTGATTACCCAAGCAAGTTCCAAACATGTAAGACCTAGACTAGACATCATTTGAAGGGGGAGTCATCTCCTAGAGTTAGGGGCAATAGTCCAGGCCACATCTAAACTTGGGTCATATGTCAGATGGGCAATTGCAAGACATCTGATGATCTGCTAGAAGTGGTGGCCTGGCACCACTTCTAGGAGACAGCTGATCTTGAAGTCAAGATGTCTCATTAAGTGGTATAGGATGTCTAACCAACTAACTAGGTGTCTGGAGTGGGTCCTGGACATCTAATAACAAGGCTAGATATCTAATAAGTAAATATTGGGAGGCTTGATTTTAATGCACTTCCAAGGGGCGTTTGACTCCAATTAGGCAATTTAGGATGTTTGAATATGATGCCAGAAGTCTCATCAGGAGGCAAGCAACGAATGGGTTTTGATGTTATAGCTAAGACTTGCCTAATTATTCTAAGGCCATATAAGGATCATTTCTGACCTGCCTACCCTCATGAAGTCAGTAATGCGAGGAGTCTATTGTGACAACACTATTAAGAAATATGTGTAGGTGGCACTAAAGGGGGGTAAATAGTGCAGAATAAAAATAGATGCAAATAAAAATCAATCACACAAGCATTCATCACAAGAGACAAGTCTTTTTAGGTAGAAACCTAACCTGGGTAAAACCACCACTCGATCGACCGAGTCAATCAAATCCACTAACGTATCATTTAAAACCAAGGGTGATACAAACTCAATACAATCATACTACTTATACGATGGTTGTGTACCTCAACCCCTCTTTTCCACGAAGAGTATTTTGTCTCATAAAGGAGACAAGAATTCACCACAGGAATACCTAACTAAGAAAATGAAAATACAAAAGCAACTTATAAAGCCACAAAGTATAGATTTAACTATGCTACTATAAGCTAACGGAATTCCCTTATGTGGAAGAGAGTAGGCCTGAAATGCAACGGAGTTTTGGTGCTTTCAGATGTATAGTATAAGGCTTGGAGATCTTGAATACTTTTTTCTTTTGATCTTCTTCACAAAGTGAGCCTAAATTCGTTGAAAGTATTATATCAAGGGTGTGTTGTGCCAAGGGGAGGTCCTCTATTTATAGATATGTTAGGAACCTTTAAGAGGGCCTTCGAAAGGCCTCACAGCCGTTGGGAAAAAATCCCATAAGATCATGCCAAAATCCCAATCAAATCAGGCTCATCATGACTCTGACAGTAGAATTATACATCTGAAAATTAAGTCAAACAACAGGTCAGACAACTGATAACATTTTTGGTCGTTTGATGCAAGGGGTCAGAGTCCCTGATTTAGTTGGATGGAAACAAGGTTCTAAGTCAACGCATTTTAAGATGTCTAGGTGCAAAATTGGACGTCTAATTCTAAATGGGTTTTCCCTAGAATTTGATCAGATCAAAACATGGTTCTAGTGTAAAGTGGTCAGACATCTTACTGGATGTCTGGTCATACTATTAGACATTTAATGATAAAAGTTCTCTGTGGGAATTGATTCCTAAGAAGCCAACGGTTAGAATTAGTTTGACGACTTAGGATTTTGGTCTAACGTCTCTTTATCAGACATCTGGGAGGTACTACTGATGTCTGAAAATAACATTAAAATAATCCTAAGTTGGTTCTCGAAGATAATGTTCTGACGTGTGACGAGCCCATATTTGTGGGCTAATTACTTATGTAAATTCCTAGACATAAGATTAATACTAAATTATACATAGCATGCATTAATATGTAAATAGATTAGTTTATAAAAATACTTTCATGCATATTTCATAGATTACATTCATGTGTAAATATGATATCATGCATTAGAATCTAAGTGGCTAGTTATAAATTAGCTTGCATGCATGCATTACATACATAGTTTAAATAGGAATAGGATTTAGCATTTCTTATGGGTTTTGTAAATACAAAACCCATATATATTTTCTTTATATTATTTAAATATTATCTTCACAACGGGTACAGGAGCATAAAGACAACAGTGATGGTGAGTGAAGAACTTGGATCTTTGTTGCCACCACCGTCGTTCCATCTCCATTGTCGATCCTGCCTCAATGACTCCCTACAACTATAAGAGCAAATCACCTCCTACATTACTAAGGAGGCCATCATTTCACTCCACCACCATGCAGAGCTTTGAGCTCGTCCATTCCACCACTGTCGGCCTCCACAGCCGAGCTCTGCCACACCGTGGGTCAACGGGGTGACAAACCACCGCGCCAAGATGATGGACTCAACCATCACCATGTGTAGCTCTTGCAGCCGCTCTCACCTTGCACATGTGCCTCTGGTGGCCTCACAATTATCTTTACCGTGTTCATCTCCTCCTACCGCGATTTACCAAGCACCACCGTGACCATCCACCTTCCTCACTGGGATTACCGCCGCCAACTGTGACCACTCCCTCACTCCACACACATCACCACCACACACCATCCCCTTGTTCATTTCTTTTTGTTTCTTCTCTTCCTCATCTCCTGTTCATTGTCTTCTCCAAAGGAACCCATCCCTGTTACACTTCCACCACGTGAACTCATCGACCACCTTCAACACCAAGCAGCCATCGGCCACTCCACCACCGTCGTTGATTCGCCCCTTCATCCGTGCACCACCATGCAGCTCCACCAACACCTCCACCCTCAGCCCACCCGCGCTAAAAGCGCACGCTGCTGCAGCAGGTGCGCCACACCCGCAACAGCAGCGTGGGCAGTCCTCGCAACCACCGACGCCGCCCCCTCACCACGTGCCACCCTCGTACGCCCTCGCCTCCAATCCGCACCTCCCACGCCGCCCGTGCGAGCACCCACGCGTGACCATGCCAACATTGGCCAGCGTCGCCTCCATATCCTCTTTGCACGTCTACAGCTAGTAGGAGGAACACCAAGCACCCACCGGCCTTCTCCTCTCCGACCGGCTGGCTCCGACCACTGTTCGCCGCGTTGCCACCATCTCCACGAAGCTCTCCCTCCAAGCTATCTCCGGCGAGCTCCTCACCTCCGGCCTCTCCTCCTATGTGTGGGAGGTCTTGGAAGAAGCTACCCTATTTCATCCTCTATTAAATTTTACGTCTCTATGTCATTGCCACAACCTTACTTTTTTTATTTTATTAATTAAATATTGTGGCTAGTTTATGCAAATGACCTCCCTGTTTCTTGTAAACACAATTCCAGCTTTATCTTGCATCATTTCCTTAATCTAAAGGGGGTTTTGACTTTAATTACTTGAGGAATTAATTTATGAACATTAGCTTTTGAACCTTGCGAGTTTCAACGACATGTTCCTCCCTATGGATACGACCCGCTCTTCTCAACTAGTTAATTTTAATTGTTTTGATTAGCGATTTTCCACCACTCCTTACTATTTTAACGCGTCATTTCATATACAAAAATTCTTTCAAAGTGAAAATCATCTCATCAACGTGCTAATAGTCCTATTATTGGATGTCTATCAGGGTTATCAGACGTCTGAAAGGACATTTGGAATTGGGTCAAGATGTCTGAATGGAAAGGTCATTGACTATGATTCTCTAGCCTAGGTAATTGGATGCCTAGTCAAAATATCAGACGGCTTGAGAGTCAGGATCAAACATCTGATTACCATGTTGGATGTTTAATCAGTTTGTCTGAAACCTATTTTAGCTTTCTGATTTAACTCCTGATTTTACCTAACTGTCCTAAGGTTGTGTAAGTCTTCCTAGGACTAAGGGAGTTATACTTTGAGCTCTTTAACATATGAATCTAAAAGAAATGAAAAAAGCAACAACACAAAGATTACAATAAAACTTTTCTAAGTCTTTCTCTTCTTCTTCAAGCTTTAGCTCCTAACCTGTGCTCCATGATGCTTTTCTCCATAAGTCAAGCTCCTCCATTCCTCCATGGACATGAGCTTAAGCTACTTCACACTTGGTATTATTTGCATTTATCCTGAAACTATAAACTCAATGCAAATGTTAAATTACATTTGTTTTGTTATCATCAAAATTAATGATTAAGGTACCTTTACACCAACAATATGGTCTCAAACCCGCTCGATAATCGAGGGGGTATAGAGACTTGACAATTCAATCCCTGATTCCTGTGGCATCACAGAAGAATGAAAACATATGCATTTACGTCGAATCATATACTCAAGTTGATACCCGGAAACCCAAATAATAAAGATAAAGAAACTGCAACAACCTATATAATCGAAACCACATAAGCAGATATCATATCTTTCTATTTTGAGATCCCCACGAGTAAAGAGTACCTATGGGTGGCATAACACAACACTACATGTGTTGTGCCTCCTACAATAAGTCCTGCATATAAGGACTCCCTTCTTATTGACAAATGGATGAGACCCTTCAAACCAATAACGAATTGATTCTAACGTGTGCGGAACTCCATTGCGATTTGAGAGTTGACTCTCACCTCGAATCTACCAAGAACAAGCACTAGCATGTCGACCAAACCCCTCCCCTGGCTTAGTCGTCCTCTTTCTTCTCCTTAAGAAGAAAAGGTGCAGTTGGGCATCAACTTGGTCGATTTCCTTGTTCTTCTTCACAAGATCAGAAGGAAGAAGAACACCAAAAGAAGAAGAAAGCCACAACTCTTCTTCTATTTGATGGTTGTGCACAACTTAGGATCAATTAGAGCTTTCAATTAGATTTAGGGTGATATATATATAGGGTTCCAATGCTAAACCTAATATGATGAGAACCCTTGGATCTCCATCGAAGGGTTGGGAGGTAATCCTATTTGATTTTTATAGGATTGTCCCATAATAATTTATGGGATGTTTTGATCTAGTATCAAAACATAAATTAATTATAATCTAATCCATGATTTTGTACCTAATCAAATTAGGTACAACTAATCATCAAATTGAATACGATTCAACTCTTTAAATCACATCAATCAATCCAATCAGATAGGAACCCACCAAAAGGATTATTGGTTTCATCACATCAATAATCAAGGGTTCATGTTTAGTTGATTTAAGGCGCTATGCCTCCCTCAGGTATTCCAAATATTCGTGGATCCTTCACACTAAAATACATATGTAACCCTTAAGGTTAAATCTTAGATTCAGTGTCCATCCCATCACGGGTTACATATCTTTTACATACTCTTTGTATCATTGGGACAGGAACGAAGATCAAATCCTTTCCCAAAAGGACTATCTTCTTTTCTTCATGTATGGGTCTGATCAAGATCAATATGACTATGCGTGGAATTTTGTACTTTCCAATATACGCAGAGCAAGCTTGAGTCTCCTGATTTGTTGCGTACACCTACGACAACTGATCTGTGTGATCCTTTTAAGAGATCATGTGTCTCATGCCCCTTCTCACATGCACCAGCTTTCCAATATTGCCAGTAAGGTGGCTGCATTTACTATCGATCAACCAAATGCATGTATTCGTGAATAGAGACACATATATATCTCAAGTCAAAGGATACGCCTTCTCCGTAACATTAGCAAGAGGACTTCTGCATCTCGATCTCATTGACTCGACTCCTTAACTTGTGTGACAACCTTGAATTTCTATTCTTATGTAGAGAATGTCCATCAAGGGCATTAATCAGGAAACGGTCTGTAGATAAGATTGTCACTCTTCTCAGACTAGAGACAATAATTGGATATCATGATGATTCTTGATGACTTACCAAAATCCTCAAGTCAAACTATTTGGATCCTTTGAAACCCATCATTGGTATATCCAATATGGTACAGTACATTATCCCAATTGTACTAAGGGACTTATCTAATTATATTAGTGTGTTTACATGATCTGACACTTGGATTTGACTCATTGATTGAGTGATTTGACTCCAGTTGGTTTGCTTAAAACACATAACTACAGCAAACTCCCACTTGCCTTAAAAGCTAATCCTGAACTATGTCTTCGACCTATGATGCCAACTCGACACCTAAGAGCTTTACTATAAATCTTGGATCAACCAAAGTGTCAAGCCACAAGTTAAAGAATTGAATATGATAACTGTTTAATCCTATGCGACATCTATTTCATGATGGGGACCTTTCTCTCTATAGATATGCTTTTGTTATGAGAAACCATTTCTCAACAAGAGCAATGTTTTGTTGTCATCATAACAACGGGAGTTTCAACAGAGGAAACTATGTCAAGTCCTTCCAAATGGCTTACGTATCTATATCATCCATGTTGTATCTTCAAAAGTAACATATACTTCAGCATTCATATGGTGGTGTATATTCTTCCAAAGCAAATACTAGACCACATAAGTGGATCATATGTAGACTATCCACATTTTGGATCACAGATGTCGCATCTCAACCCATTGAGATTGACTGAGTCAGTGCATCTCAACTCCTTGAGATAACATTTTCATTATTACATTCCCTTTTCCAAGGAATGTTTGGGACAACTTCACAATCCATCCAGAGTGTCTAGTGGGTTGATAATATATTATTCCCCCACTATTTCTCGCATCCCTATATAGAATCGTGCTTGGTTTGTGTGTATCACATACAAACCTCATGTTTTCTTTCTTAACCCTTTGAGTTGATATCTTATTTATAAGGAGACATCTTGAAACACATGAATTAGCTTTCGTCATACTAAAATCAACCAAACATCTCATGTTTCCAAAATCCTTAAGTTTATCTCGAAAAATAATTTTTTGATTAAACTCTCTAATTTCGTATTCTGGACATTGTTGTCTCATTATATGAGCACAACACTTGTTTGCATATGCTTCCATTGTTTCTCATGAATCTAGGCATCATTGAATACATCCATAACGCTTTATGAATCATTCAATTCTAAGCGCTTATTCGGATCATGATTGAGTTTATCTTGAAACCTTTTTAAGTAGTATTGATTCCATTCATATTTGATTTGGGATCTTCAATAGGTTGTAGTAACTTGACAAGATTCCTTGTTTCGTTTGGTCTAATTCTCATTACAAGCAATAATCTTCATGAAATCCAATATTTCCCAAGAATAGTAATTCTTAAGAATTTCAACTTAGGAATAGGAGCATTTCCATATCCTTTTGATCAATGAAACTTATAATTACCTCTATATTCAACTAGTTTGGATATATTGCGGGCCCATCTATTGATCTGCAAGGTTTGATTAGGATGAGTTCTATAATTATCCCATCATGCATTTTTCTTGGATTGAATACTAATAAGTGATTCATCACTATGGAACCAAAAGTCAAAATAACCTTTTTGGATTTCTCATCACACGGTTGACAATTATTGTCATGTGTGAAGTCCTTGAGTGTTGCAAAATGTATTGAAATCCAACTCACTTGGATGAGACATTAGACAAGTAGATTCAATCTTGGTGGCCTTATCTTGGTTGAGTTCAAGTAACTCTCCAAGAATTCATCCTTGAATTGGATTAAGCATTCATCTCTTGGGAATCTACCATTCCACAAATCAAGAATGCTCAACTAATCCATATCGTAGGATCAATAACCACTATCACACTTGTCATATTCAAGGATTGTCCTAGAGTCCAACCAATTTGAACTCGAACATCAGTAATTAATACCAAATTTGAATATGTAGATTCTTGTCCATATCTTATGTGAATAAGAGGTTTTGATTTGAACCCATAGGGGATATGCATTCTCTAATGTCGAACCACTTTGGATTCAGAGAATACATCATTCATCATCAATTGAACTTCTTTAAGTTTGATGTTGCCTCAAGAAGGCAAGACTAAGCTAAGTTGTACAAGAGGAATGAGTTATATTTAATTTCTTTACTCATTAAGATACTCCTTTTGATTCATATAACTAAGATTTACTATCTAAGTTAGATTGAATCTCATATGATGTATTTATGGTTTATGGAATTCACTAACTCCATAACCCACATGTGGGAAGTCATTGAACTATCCCAAAGATCTATGACCTTTCCACATTTGAACATCATTAGACTTGGAACGACCATTTAGAGAATGTTGCCATCCATCAATGATCCTTTTCATGGTGCACATCACTATGTGTCACCCATGAGATAAAACTCTATCATATTTCCTTTTTGCAAAAGGATTGGACACTAATTGTCTTAAGAGTTCTTGATTATTAGATTGCAAGAGACTATTCTCAGCTTATCCTTTTAATCTTACTCAAGGACGTTCATGTTTGAACATGAGTCATCTTATAGAGGTAGAGTACCTTCTTTTGCATATGTTTAGAAATTTTACTAATGATCACACCATCAAAGAAGTCCAAGTATTTGAAAATATAATCTGAATCATTCAACCATCCAATGGAAAAACTTTCAATAAGTCATTCATCATATAAATATGCCAATTCCAAATATTTTAGAAATAGAAATAGTTTCTATTGATGTGAGATTACAAAGACGATCTTTAGGATTCTGAATACAAATCTCAGATATAAGCTTTGTATCTTCTGATGGCTCCCATTGCAATAGCTTGCCTAGGGTTCCATTTACAAGGCTTCTTCATCCTCAGCTTCATCCTAATCAGTTGAATAATGAGCAACATTTGAAAATATGTCAAGTACATCAGAATCTTTATTCATCATATGAATAACAAGATGATGAAGACATTTATTACTTCAAGGAATGAAACTTTAGGATTCATGGAATTTTGGCACTATATCCCCTCAAGTATTCAAAATACTCGTGAATCCTTCACACTTAGAGGATAATATTATCTTGAGATCTAATCCCATTAGACTGTTATCATTCCTTATTTAATAATATTATTTTCAACATCTCTTTGTATCATTGGGACGAGAACGAATATAAGATATTTTCTTAAAATACTATCTTTTTCTCTTCTTACATTGAGCCTAATTAGGACTATATGACTGCATGTGGAATTGTTGTTTTCCAATATACGCAAAGCAAGATCATTCCTAAAACCTGCCATGTACACCTATGTAACATATTTGTGTGATCTCTTTGAGAGATCATGCGCCTCCTGTCCTTTCTCACATATATCAGCTTTCTAGTATCAGCACTAAGGTGGGTGCATCCGTTATTGGTCTGCCAAATGTATGCACTTATGAATAGAGAAACATATTTATCTCAGGTCAAAGGATACGCCATCTCCATGACAACATTAGAGAAGGCCTTATGCTATCTTTTGTTTCATCAAATTAACTCGTTAACCCAACTCACATGACAGTTCCTGAATCTCCATTCAAGAATATCAATTAGACGATGACCTTTGGAGAAGGCTGCCATCCCAACTCAAACGGAAAATAATTAATCGAATTAGATGATTTTTTTATGTGCTATCGAATCCTCTAAATCGTTCAGATCTCCAAATTAACACATATCGCGTTGATTTAATCTGGCTAAGCACGTTACCCTATTCGTACTAAGAGACCTAATTCACTTATTGGAAAATAATCTAGTTATTTTATTCACATGCAAAATGTAATTATATTACATTATTCAGATGGCTCTTTTAGGGCATACAAAATCCAACAAGGAGGATGCACTAGTCATGAATAAACTTCTTACACTTTGATAAGGATTTTTCAAGCCTTGTGTCCTATTCCATCCTCTGTATATGCATGACACACTTGGTTTCCTACCTATCCAATAATCCTTACATAATCAAAGTGTTAAGGGGATGAGTATATTCCTTACATAATCGAAGTGTTAAAGGGATGAGAGTTGATCGTGCCCCTTTAGCAATAGGGGACCTAAATCAACAAGAATCGCAAACGAACACACAGAAAAGATGCATAAGAACTTGGTGACCCAGTTCCACTCAAAGGGGTGTACGTCTAGGGGGGAGGGCGATGCTCCCAAATTTCCACTATAGTTGTGGGTGATACAATCACTCTCGTTCTCTCTCTAGTGTTGCGTGAAGAGAGCCCCTGAGGGCCTCTCTTCTCTCTTTATAGTACCAGAAATATCTAACAACATTTAATGCCTACAATGGTCTTCACAGGTTCCCCGACACATCCGTTACATGGCTATAAATAGCATTTGTAATGCCACCGTTAGCGCTGACGTGGAGGTTGTTGCCGCCTCTTCAACTCCGGTCAAATAGCTTCTTCGACGAATCAGGCTCACCTGGATCCGCTTGGATATTTGTGGGCCCGGGTTCGTCTAAATATAGGTGGGTCGGGTCCACCCGGATCAACCTATTTGTTGGATATTAGGGTTAACCAGATTCTTTGGGCTTTGTGGGATGTTTTAAATCCAAGGACACTTTTTACCCCTCATCATATGCCCCCACTCTCTGGCTAGCAGATGCTGCTGAGAGAGTAGTCAAGGTATTAAAACATCACATATGGATGGTGGCCCCAAATGATATCTTAGCTGCCTTTGAAGTGGGGTGAGCATTTGTCATGACACGCACGTTTTAATTTCAGGTGGGCCAGGTGCCTTTGTTAATGTGGTGTATGACCATTGAGATTTGTAGGGAATGTAGGCATGTTTTGCCTGACTTCCTGTCGGCCTTAAGAGGCCAACATTTAATGAAGGGAATGTAGGCGTGTTCCGCCTGAGTTCCTATCAGCCTTAAGAGGTCAACATTTAACAAAGGGATCATAGGCATATCATCGCCTAGGTCCCTGTCATCCTTAAGAGGTCAACATCTCGGATAGAAATGTGGCGCAAGTGTCACCTTCCTCAAGTGGTGGCCAACCACTGCGAGAATTGGTTTTGTCCTTTTGTGTGATAAGACTGGAATTAATTGCCTTCATTATGAGGCGTATTTGCCTCAAATGTCATAATCAATAACGAAGCGATCGCTATGACTGCGGCGATATGATGCATGCGTAGGGGCATTTAATGCCCATAATGAAGACCAAGGTCATTTTGGATTTGGCGAGATCTTTTGAAATCCACATCGCATATCATGGGATTTCATTTTTTGAAGATCGCACCCTGCAGAGGGACAATTCCCCTCGAGGGTTATAAGTAGAGGGGTGGGGCAGAGTTAATGCCCTACCTACTCGCTTTTACTTCTGTGGTCCCACCTTGCGAGCTTGCCTCGGCTCCTTCTTCAGAGAGTTGTGAGAGCTTCTATTCGTCAGAAATGCCTTTTACGGAGGAGTAGTGGAGGCTTAATCATGTCTGGACTTGCAAGCAAGCTCTTCCTCTTCCGGCATCTCACCTGAGATGGAGTTGTACAACTTTAGTTCTGATTTCATAGTTGGTCCACCATCAAGGAGTTCCTGGCGGTGTACGGACTCGATGGAGTCTAGTTCCATGCCTGCGGGTCCATGACCTACCTTTGATTCAATGGGACAAAGGAGATGTTTATAATTTGTAAATATGCCATAGAGCATGGCCTGCGGGTGCCTTTAAACCTCTTTTTGGTTTCCTTCCTATCTTATTACAATCTTGCCCCCTCTCAGCTTAGCCTAAACTATTGACCTATTCTCAATGTCTTCATCGTTATTTGTTTCCATCTGAGGATTACTCCCTGACTAGGCGTATTCTGCCTGATTTTTGGGCTCATGCCCCTTAAGGTGAAAAGGGGCAAGCCTCCCTTTGGTACATACACCTTGTACAATTGGAATACTAAATACCGAATAGTTGATCTCCCCGATAACTTGAATGAGCAAGATCGCCACTTTTTCTTCCTTCATAACATTGAGAACCTAATAGTTCCCTCTACGTGGCAAGGCCCGCCTGAAAGAGATTTGCTGCCTAGCTCTAAGGAACTTGACCCATCTACGCAGGCAGACGTAGACCAGGTAATGAAATTTGGGCTGATTACCCGATTAGAACTGAGGCAGAAAGATGTTCTAGCGATGTTGACGTGGGTTGCAGATTCCTATCCCATGAAAGTTGGGGGGGTAATAGCTTTAGATAGCTTATTTCCTCTACCCTTTGATTAATTTCTATTTTTTCTTGTTCTAGCTTTTGGACGGTTCATCATTCTGGATACCTCTAGGCAACGACCTACCAGTTCCACACGTGGTGGGTCCCGACATGGGGAGGCAAGGGATAAGCCCTCGGAGAGGGGGTGAAGGGAGTGGATATTCCCACCCCAAGGAGGGGAAGAGGAAGGAGGTGGCAGGCGGTGAAGAAGGGGGGGAGGTCCCCCTTAAGCGCCTAAGGAAGAAGTTCGCTACAACTCCTCCAATAGAAGAGTCGATGGCTCCCGTTCCTTCAAGCCTGAGTGGGTGAAGTGTCAGATGCCCCAGTAGAGCCGTTGAATGAGAGATTTCGCTTTTCAGAAATAAATGTCAGAGAAATACGTTGTCGCAGTAAAATCACGTGGTGAAATATCCCAGATCAAAAATATATCAGTGAAAACTAACCATGGTGGGTTAGGTCGTATCTGCACGGAGGAACAGACCAATAAACTCACAAATATTTGCAATGAATTCTTTAAGTATCTTATGTAAGGCTAATAAGATGAGTAAGAGAATACCCTGAATGATAGTCGATGTGAAATAGAGGGAACAAGAGAGGCACATACGCAACTTACTCAATATATCAAATATTAAACATCAAGAAAAAAATGTGAAAATGGCATTTGAATGTAAAAAGTAATTGTGACACTACTATTGCAAAACAGGGGATTTTGATCCCTTGTGCGTGCAAGGAGGAGGAATCACGGCTGGAGGCACTGTGCTTGGAGGACGTCGAGGACATGGAGAGGTTTCCGATGATGGTGGTCCTAAGGCGGGAGTGGCCGAAGCTGTCGCTGGCGACGAGGAGCGGCGAAGGTGGTGTTTTGTTGCCACTAATGGGGCACGCAGTTGGCGCAGCTGAAGGTGTAGGCGTGCACGTGGTGTCAAGGCGAGGTCAACGGCGTCGACGAAGCGGAGGATGGTGGTCGAACGAGGTGGCTGCCGATGGAGGATCAACGGTGGTGTTTGGGTTCTTTCTATTGGTGGAGGAGAAGATGAAGAAGAGGAGGTCGGTGTTGAGTCCTTATGTGGCCGACTGATGGTGCGCAGTGAGCGCGCGTGGTTCTGCTGTGCTCGGTGAGCGCACGTAGCTATTACTGAAGGTGGTGGTGGCTTGAGTGCGCGTGCGGTGGAAGCGTGGAGGAGGTGTGCAGGCCTTCGTGGCTATGAGCATGGGGCTGTCTGCATACGAGGGCGTGTGCAAGGAGGTCAATGAGTAAGGGTGTGTCTGTGCAAGGGCTTGGCTTGTGCGTGATAGGGAAGGAGCGAAGGGAGCGAGGAGGAGGTGATGGCTTCCTTTCGCGGTCAGCAAAGAAGAAGAACGTGAAGGAGGCAGGTGCGGTCTCTGGACGTCCGGGAAGGTTCCTGGACATCTTAACTGAAAGGGAGGGGGGTGTGTTCTCCCTGTTGGTCGGCAGTGGCGCGCATGGTTGTTGCGCACAGTGGGGTTTGTCGTGGTATTTGTCGCAGTAGTTGAAGAAGTATGTAGTGGTGGGGTCGGCGAACAGAGCATGATGGTGGCGTGTCACAATAGGTGTCATGGTCGCGGTTGAAGAAGATGGCAAAGTGCAGTGATGAACGTCGAGGTGGGGCACGGTCGTGAAGCTTGCGGTAGAGACGAGACACAGTGGCGAGTTGAGAACGCAGTAGCAGACAGGGTGGTGGCTTGGAGGTCGTCGTGGGCGAGATGCGGTGGCAGTCGTGGCCGTGATCTATTGTCTCGCTGTGGAGGAAGGTTCTGGTGGATAGGGAGTTCCTCCCTCGTGAGGAGGGTGATAATCCTCTACCATCTCCATGTGCCTGTATATAAGAGAGAGACAAGAGAATGAGACAAAGAGATTATGGGAAGAGAGAGATTGGAGGAAAAATATATGGTGTTCTCTGTTTCTTTCTTTCCTTTTCTTTTTACTCCTCCCTGTGTGTGTTAGCGTGGGGATTCAAAAAATGGAAAGTGGTGGATTTTGGTTGATTTTGAGGGAAAGAAATTCTAGGGAAAGAATATACTAGGATTTCTTTCTCTTTCCTTTGATGCATCAGCCACCACTTTACTTTTTAATGACATTTGCCCAAATGAAGAGCCAACAAAGGTAAGCCCACTTGCTTCCGTTTGTTAATATGTTTGGAAAAATCAGATGACTAGATGATAATCCTCAATTGGCCCTTCAATCAATCCCTTTAAGAGAAAATAATATGTAAATAGACAAGTATTCATTAGCGTATGCCTGCAGCATAGAAATTGCTTGGAACATCCAAGGCACAAGCTTAACTGATTTCTTAGTGAAATGCATGCTTTAAATCGAGGTCTTAATCCAACAATAATGTGCTTAGGCACTAAATTATTTCACTCAAGTGGACCTATCAGCCGCCTTGTCAGCCTGCCTCGCTTGAACTAATTGTTTTAAGCGACTCCCCGCTTGAGGCCCCTGTTGAGGTGGCTGAGAAGGGTAGTGCCGGTTTTCCCATCCTTCTGAGTAATTCCTCGAGTGCCTTTACGAAGCTAGCGTAGGAAGTGGCGATAGCCGAAGGTTTTTTGGGTGGCAGCACTTTTGAGTGGCCGTACTATAGGCGGAGTTCGACTGGGGCGCGAGTGCTGGTGAACCCCTCTGGTCAGGGGGGTCTCGGGATGATAGGGTAGACTGTTGCGTCCCTGAGGGGATCCGTACTAGATGGGGCCCACAAAGGCCCCATACTCAGTCAAGGGACTCCGGCTTAGGCGGGCTCTTCTAACAGTGCCCTGCATGTGGAGAGGCAGGTGCTCCAACATCTGCAAGAAGCCCTATTTTGGGCTACCTCCCGTCAGGGAAGGATGAACTTTAATCATGTTTTCGTCTATTGTTTATGCGTGGTCCTATAAGCACTCTCCAAACATTTACCTTTGATTTTGACGAGCATCATGAGGACCCTCTAGATAAACCTATCTTTGAATCTTTTCTAGAGGAGCCCTCAACATACACAGATCTCATAAAAACCACATCTTCTAATCCACATACAGAGCCTTCCAAAACCAGTTCCCAACCCCAATCCGCCATCGGAATCAACTTCTACTCTGATTCACCTCTCTCTGATCCTGTTGCATATGATTCTTTTCTATCTGTTGATCGAGTTTCGGACATTAATCAGATCGATAATCACTTCCCATCCTTTTCTGATCCTACCAGTAGGGTTCCAATATCCTCTACAACTCCATTTTCTTTTAAGGATCCCTACTTTGACCAGGCTGAACCGACTCAGCTAAACTTTGGATTTTCATTTCCACGTCTATTTGAGCCTTAAAGTATCTGGTGGGCTTCATATCTTTTGATTTACATCCATCAACTCACCAGACTGATTGGGCTTGGGCTGCATCATCAACCTGTCAATATGAAAAAGCACCTGGTTGGACTAACCAGGCTATTAATAAAGGTGCTTGTTCTACAACACTCATCTGATTTGACCACCCCTTCTCCTTGACCACCTTCTGCTCGGCTGAAGACATTGAATTTAGCACTTAACGGGAGGCAACCTGTCATTCCAAAAACTGAGACCCTTCTGATCATCTTTTGAGCTACACTCCTATTGCACTTTTGAGTTCAACTTTAGAATAGCCGACTCCACCTTTGGTACTTGTATCAAAGCTTGAAATCATTCACAACAGTCATATCGATCCATTCACCCACCCTTTGATCCTGTTCTAACCCTTGAACCAAGTTGATTTATACCCTTCGATTTACAATGAGGACATTACAAAACTTAAGCATGGGGGGTGTTAAAGTGCAAACACATGGAAATTAAAGTTTCTGAGAGGTTTTCACAAAAAAATACATATTCAAACATTGATTAAAAAAATAAAAAAATAGAAGAAGAACAAAAAAAGGAAACAGAAGGAAAATTTTGAAAATTGATTGCATATCATTCATGAGGAGGAAAAGAGGAGAAAATTCAAATGTCAAAAAGGAGCAAAATCATGAACAAAAATGATAGTCATTAGATTAATGGTTGTGAAATTTGGAAAGATGGATTATTGATTAATGGTTGATTCATAATTGATTGCTGTTGATTTGGATATTCAAAATCAAGATTAGAAATAGGTGGATTCAAATTTGGATTTAGATTTGGATTAAGGGGTAATTGATTAAGAAGATGGACATGTCCCTTATTCGAATTTTGAACTTCCGGGTGTTGTCTTTGCTGGATTTTCCTAGGGTTTGGAATTGGCTGGGATGGAAGCGTCCCTAGCTGACGAGATTAAACTAATTGCATCATTTGACCCCTAAGATCAGCCAATTCTACCGAACATTATCGTTGGACTTCAGCAAGAGCCTCAGCATTTTGTTGCTGGCTCTCAGTCACAGCTCTCAAAATCTAGTCTAGCTGTGAATCTCTATTTGGCCCTATAGGGTTTTGTGAACCCGCATAAAATGGCCTTGCATTGTGTTGCTGAAACGACAATGTAGGCGGGTTTTGTCTGGTCTGAGTCATATATGATGGTCTTTGTGTATGGTCAGACTAAGAGAAATTAAGGTGATTACGCCATTCAGGATTATAAGAATTTGAATATGGGTTTGATCTTGGTGTGTATCCCTGAATGGCATTCAAATCAAGAGGATAAAGCGTGTTTTCTGCAACAGGAAACGGTGGGGAAAAGGGTGGGTAAGATTGTGGGACAAAGGTCCCTTCTTGGGTTGGAGTAGATAGAAAACCCAACGAAGATGGATCTCTAGAATCCAGATTATTCACAAATTCCCTCCCTGCAGAAATTTGCGAAATAGGTAAATGCACGGGATTCGTAGCAAGTAGAGGTGTAAGAGTCTTCATTGTATTTCTGACCTTGTCGAGATGCTTTGCTACGATATCGACTTTGTCCAGTTTTTCTGCAAGTATCTCTAAATCCTTTGAACTGGACGGGTTACTGATCTCGTGAATGCCCCTGTGCGGATTTTGATGATTTGTGTTTGCACCCTGCATAAATTGCGACATAGATATGTTGTTGATCGAGTTTTCCGCCATTCCTTCAAATAATTCTGAGGCGGATTCTGCGTCGCGATTTAGAAAATTCCCTCCACAAGAGGCATCGAATAGATTGCGAATGCCCTCTTGTAAACCATAATAGAAGATGTGCATGAGTTGCCAACAAGGGATGTTATGATGTGGGCATTTCCTTTGCAATTCATGAAAACATTCCCACGCTTCATGAATTGGTTCTCCTTGGTTTTGATTGATAGTAATAGCTCACCTTAAAGCATTAGTTCGACCAATTGGAAAGAATTTCTTTAGAAAAGCGGATTCGAGTTCAGCCCAAGTTGAGATTGGTCTTGCTATAGTTCTATACTAATAAGCAGCTTTGTCTTTAAGGCTAAAAGTGAACATTTTCATAAGTAGGATTTCCCTATTTTGATTTCGAGGTCCAAGAGTTTGAGATAGATTTTTTAGATCTTCTATATGTTGAAATGGATCCTCAGATGCAAATCTGTGAAAGTGAGGGATTAGACTTATAATATTCGGCTTTAATTTAGGATCATTCTCCCTAATAGGAATCCTAACATTAGGTTCTACTTGTGCATTAGATGGGTTGTAATAATCTCTAAGTAGAGGCCTTGGACGAGGGATCGGTAAATCAAGGATTTCAGAACCCGCCTCAGTTTGAGGTGGAGGACGGGTTTGAAGAGTCTATAAATTATTTAAGGCTGCCGTTAAAAGATTAATCTGTCTAGTCTGCTCAAGCATCCTAAGATTTTGGTTCAGGAGTGCCTCTTGAACATCAAAAGGCGGCATCTCCCCCTAACTAGAAGAAGAAGGAATCTCGGGATTTAGATTCTGCATTTGATCCATAGATGTAGATGGATCAGACGGGAAAATCATTGGTTTCTTATTTGCAACCGGCCTAGGATCACCTGTCAACAATGGTGCAAGAGGCGGATGCAAGGATCACCTCCTGTCCATAAAACAGAAAATAATGTGCAAAGGCACACGCACACCATCGATAAAAACAGCGGCACAAAAAGCTGCAAAATAGTGCAAAGATGCGGGTTTTGCTCTTCTTTCAAAGGAAAGAAGAGATTCCTAGGATACACAAAAGTAATTTGACGCAAGCAAATAGAGTAACAATATCAAAATACGCAACCTAATCTGTGTCTACGCAAGTGCGTAATCTTAAGACTCAAAGGTCTAAGGTCTAGGATCGAGACCGCTCACTACTAGCTCCCCGGGGCTTTAGTAGTGAGACAGACATGTTGATCTTCGACCAAAGCCCTAAGAGGTGCAAAGAGGAGAGATAGAAAAATAGACTCGTGTGACTCTAGTGATCATGCTGTGTGCGCGATAGTATGCAACAGACGATAGCGATAAAACACGCATGCATTCTGCAATCAGATTTAGTCACAATTTTTAACTTCCTCTTTTTAGTTAATCTTTTACAAAAATATATCAACTAAAATTCAATGGCCGCTTTTTAAATCTTTTCAAAAAAAATATGTGGTCTTTTTAAATCTCAAAGGATAGGGATCTACGCGGATTTTTTTCTTGTGTTTCCGCTGATGCGAGAAAAACAGTAAAAATTTCCCGAGTCGAACTCGCACTGATACCAGTAGAAAATGCACTCCTAAGAGTGTATGCCAATTGTATGCTGCTGCTAGTCAGAAAAGAAATGTATTTTTAGTTTTTAACTAACTAAATGCAACAATTCAAACTACACTAAAGATTAAGAATAGAAATACTTACACTGGTATTTATAATGGCAACAACGAAACAAAACCCACCTTCATCCTGAGATTATCCGCAAAGGTAAACCTGAAAAGAAGACAGAAAACAAAAACAAAACAAAACAAAATACAACTAATTAGAACTGAAACATTAAAAAAAGAAATATATTTGCAAATACCTCCCATTTACACAATTAAATCAGGTAATGTTTTGGTGAATCAAAAGGTTGCATCCCCGGCGATAGTGCCATTAAAATGATATGTTCCTTACCTCAACTCAGTTAATTAAGTTAATTTTACTTAATTAAAAGTAGAGAAAATTCACTTAGGTTAACTCGAAGTTGTGTCGATTAGTAGCATAGGGTCGAATTAACCTAACATTTTAGAAAAATTTTACTAGTTGAGTCCAGGTCGTTCACTAAGAGGTGTAATTCATTCTAAATTCACTGGTTATCTTTTCTTTTCTTATAAGTATAGGAGGTAAATCTAAGTTAATTATGAAAGCATGAATTTTGCTAAATGATTTAAACTTAAGGAATATACAAAGTCCCATATGAGGACATATTTACTCAAATGATCTACTTTATTAGCAAGTAAACATGTTAGTTTTCTATTTTATTTCAAAAGAAGTGAGGCAAATAAGAGTTTTTCTAATTACAACATGCCTTATTACAATAATTGAAAGCAAAAAGAAATTTAACATATAGCAAGAAAAATGAATTCTTTTCTTTTTATTCTTTAGCCTCTCTCTCCCTTTTCTTCTTCTTCTTTGTTTCTTTCTTTCTCTCTTTTCCTTTTATTTTATTTATTCTTTTTTTACTCTCTCTCGAGCTCTCTCTCTTTCTTTTTTCTTTATTGCTCCTGCCTCTGCCTTTCTCTTCCCTTAGTCTTTTTCTTCTTAGTTTCTTCTTTAGACTCTTTGTTCCTTAGTGCCTGTTCTTCTCCTTTCTTTCCTTTAGCTTTTCTCCTTAGTTCCCTTAGCTTCTTCAGCTTTAACACTTAACCTTCAGCTCTTCCTTTCTTCTTCTCTTCAGCTGAATCGGGTTTTTTCCTTTAACCGGGTTTTTCCTTTAACCAAAAATTGGTTTAAGGTTTGCGACGAGGATCTTTCGAGGATACACAGCACCCTGAGATCAGGGTGGGAGCAAACCCTACTCGGTCCTTGCCTTATTTGATTACGGTTTATTTTTGGTTTATTTCTTTCTCGAGCCGAACCAGCCCAACCGCCTCCCAGGCCTCGCCCTTCTAGGGCCAACATCGCACATGCCCACTCGGGCGCACACCCGCAGGCACACACATGCCCGCCCACACACACACAGATCAAATGCTCAGAATCGTCAGATGTTCATTTCGCGTTGAGCGCTTGACGACTGATAAGCAAAGTGCACAAATCAATTTTATACCCATGCGCGCTCTCGAAGATTTCCGATGTGGGACTATGTTTCCTCTCTCCAGACCCGACTTCAACTGAGGATTTCTCCCTATTAAGAGCTCCAAATCAAGCGATTCAAAGCTTGATGGAAAGCTCTAAGGTAGCTCTACAAGGTTGCAGGGTCAATTTTAAGTTAAGAGGATGTTTTCCTCTTCGATTTGAAGAGTGAATCTAGGGGGTTCCTACAGGTTTTAACTGCCTGGAAATTTAATAAGGCTTCACAGAGTCCATAGCTGGACTTTCTCACTTGTTAAAGGTCTAAATGGGTTCTACAGAAGATTCTGCAGCAGCTGGAGTGGGTTTTGAAGCTCTTAAAGCTTCAGGAACAGCAGAGAGCTTCAACCTTCTTTGAAAGCTTCAGAGAAAGGATTTAAACTTAAAAATAGGTGTAACTAACACAGAAGAACATTCTTAATCGATTTGAACAGATTCTATGGGTTATAACGAACCTATCTGGGTAGGATTTCAAATCAAATCTCAACAAAATACCTCTGCCATCAGTTTGGGTTCGAAAACAACCCAAACTGGCAGGGTTGAAATTCCAATCAAAATACATGTCTGAGCTCAATTTAATCACTCTAATACTATTCAACAGATTCTCAGAATCAACTTAAGCTTCTCAAATCATCTGATTGTGCTCAGAATCAGAATCTCCTTCCCAGGTTTGATTGTGAGGCTCAAAAATTGACTTTCTGATTTAAACCTCTTAACAAGAAATTAAAGCCTTGAATATGATCCTTTCAACTTTAGAAATTCACTCAATCTCTTAAACAGGTGTGTAAATCCAAGAAATTAGGGTTCCAGGCTCGTCACCTGGGCTCCTAAGGTGCTTTGCTCGTCAGAAGAGTTGGAAGGTTTCTACAATAAACTGAGGTCATGAATAGCTTCAGTGCACTGCAGTGAAGCTTCTAGACACCTTAAATGCTTCTTTAAAACTTTTGTGTAGGCTTCTCTAACTCCACCAGAGTTGGAGAAGACATCTCACTCTGAGCGATAGTTATCAAAATTCTAATTAAACTTCCTCAAATTGATCAGTGATCATCATTTCATCATTCTGGAGCTCTTTATCAACTTCTGTAGGCTGAAGATCAGAAAATGACTTGCCGGAGCTCGCTGGAGCTCCGGTGAGTCCAGTAAAATGCAAATCGTGCTCAGAGTGGTGTATTTACGCCATCTTTTATCTAAAAAGGATCCTGAGGTTACAAGGAACCTCAGAATCACATTTAATTCCTCATTAATTCATTACATGAATGATTAATCAGTAGATTCAAATTTGAATAGAATTTTAGAGGTTGAGGCTCAGGACTTGGTCTCTCACTCAAATGAGTGGCTGAGACAAGTCAACATATATTTGCAATCATAATTATATAAATAATTTATAATTTAAACTGCTCCTGAACTGCCATAGACAACGAGCTCAGGAACTTAGATAAAATTAGGTATTTAAGTTACACATGATAATTAATCAAATTAAGATAATAATTAAGATCCTTTGATGATGAATTGATGGTGAAGGACCTGATGAAGGTGAATCTAAGTCAATTACTGCTGCCATGGACAGCAGCAGTGGCTGATGGAGGTGAAATTGGATTAGTCAATTCAATGATCCAATTAATGATTAAATGAGTTAGAAATGATCATGAGTGGTTTAAGAAGGTAGAAAGTGGTTTCAAAAGACAAAATTAAGGCTCTGGCAAGCTTAAGGAGCTTGTCGGAGTTGAGGAAGATGACATTCTAAAATCTGACATTACCACTAACTACCTACCTAAATTATCCTACTCCTACTCCTACTCTACTATTACTTGGACGAAGGGGTCAATGGGATTCCGCCGAAGGCTCATAGTGGAAGACGAAATCAGAGGGTTAAAGAATAATCTTTGGTGAGCGGATATGAGGTGAAGCAGAGGATCTCCTCAATCGTCGCCTTTGTCCAGAGACGTAGCTGGCCTTGGCGAAGCTCCTCAGCTGATCAGGATGAATGGAGGAAGTCAGAAAATGACGTGGAAGATCGTCAGAGTTGCAGGAGAATAGCCTATTTTGTCGGCTCAGTGTTAAAAGAGGGAAGGGTGCCAACTTCAGAGAAATCAGAGGGATGAGGGGTTATTTATAGTGAATGGCGACGAAGAGGACGGCGAAGTCTAGACAAAGAAGTTTAGAGAGCTTAACCTCCGACATCATCTCCGACGACGGTGAGGTTAACTCCCACCAGAAATTAGGATTTTCAAGTAATCCAGACTGATGGATGAAGATGGAGTGGTGAGCGCAAGCTCTAGGAGCTTGGAGAAGGAAGGATGATGTCGGCAAGGCGGTGATCGTGCGGTGGAATCACTCTCCGTCATCAGCTGTCCAATCGGCTGAAGGAGAAGATGAAAGGGACCTAAATGCAGTGAAACTTAAGGACCTTTATAAAAATTAAGGACCCAATTGCAATGAATTTTAAGGACCAAAATGTAAACTCAGGTTTTAAAGGTTTATTTTAACTTAGATCTTTTTTAACTTTTTATATATGTTAGTAAAAGAGATAACTATTATGTTTTCACGTTGAATTTACATTTTTGACCTCTTTAGGTTAATTTATTAGATTAAGTAAAATAACTTAAGTTATTATATACTTAGGTATATATTATGTTTAAGTTATTTAACTTATTAATTAAGGAAATGATTAATAAGATCTCAAGTCCAATTATTAATTAGATTGTTAATAATATTTATTGAATGATAAAATATCATTTTTAACTTATTTAAAGGTCCTTTACTAAATATCCCTTATTTTATAATTAACCCTTATATATTCATAACCTTATCTAATTAACTAGGAAGCCTAGTTAATTATGGGTAATTAGAGATCATGATGAGTCTCTCATCACCAAGGCCTGAATTTAGCTACAGAATGCCATGGGCGGCACTATCTCAAAGGGTCGAAAGCCAAGGTTTTGGGGGTTGTCATAGGCGGTGCTATCCCGAAGCATCGAAAGCCAAGGACCCTTCGAGGATTGATGGGGGGGACAATGAATCCGATACAGACCACGTTTAGGGCCAATTCGAGGCTGGATCTTGGGAAAAGTAAAACGAAAAGAGAGAACTCTCCAAATGAAAATCCTTCTATCTCTTTCTTACAAAAAAAATGCACTAGCAAACTGAACCTAACCATGTTACGTTTATGCATGGATGCTTTAACCGCTAGGTTCAACGAACCTCTAGGTAGTCTTTGCGGGCCTTAGATCCTTTACGCTAGACTGAGACTGAAGCTGGTCAGGTCTGGACCTTGATTGATATTTGAGTAACTCTAAGCCTACTATTAGCATTCTAATCCAATTTCTAGAAGATGGAACAAATTAGGACTCTGATCATCAATGCATGGCCTAGAACTTTAGTTCTTTGCATAAAATTTTGCTAAGAGACTAGCAAAAGTTAGTCATGGGGGTATGATGATAACGTCATCATCAGCCATAACTAACTTTATTTAGTCACAATCAATTAACAAATGCTCCTACATAACTGCCAGAGAGCCATAATTCACTGAATATCCTTTTTGAGAAGAGTGAGTTAAATCAGGGTTTAATCTATAGTTTTAACAAAATATCATAAATGTAGAGTAATCATGTAGTTTCCCAGGGGTTAAATGAAGGTTAAATGAGCATTAATGACTAATAAGAGGGTTCGTGCAGACAGAAACAGATTTTCACGTATTTCAAGAGTCAAACGGCACCCGAAACCCTAATTTCAGATCTGCTTAATTAACAGAGGTTCTAGTCAGGATAAATTCCATCTAAACCTTCTAAAAATAATAGAAAAATATTCCATAAGGTTTGGTATCCTTGATTTGACCATTAGAACCCATTTTGACCTAAAATAGTCTCAAATAGGAGGTTGCCCTAATTTGGGTTTCTACGTAAATTAAACAATCAAACTTGGTCAAAACCAAAATTTGACTTCATCATCAGATTTCTTTGGTCCAAATTAAGTTTTTACCAAAATTTGAGCCCAATCAGAGATCATCTTGACCTAGTTTGCATTTTAGTCCAGTTTGATTTTTTTCTCTCAAATAACCCCTTAGCTTTTGAAATATTTGCAAAGATCCCCCTAACTTTTTCATCACCTTCACAAAGAGGCCCCTTCCACCATTTCCATGTGAACACATCAAGCACCGACCTTCCATTTTGGATTTCTCCCTAATTTCACGCCCAAACCCTTCCAAAATTAGAAGGGAGACTCCTGAAGATATTCCCTTCAATCTGAACCAAATCTTGATGACCAAATCTTTCCCTAGAGTTCATGAGAACTCTTAGAAATCGCCATGTCCTCCTTGATTTCCAAGCTTTCAAGCTTGTTTCCGAGCTTGAAAGCTCGACTCCAGCCCTATAAAAAGACCCTAACTTCCCTCGCTCCTTAGCTTGGTTTTGGCCACATTTCTTCATCAAACACCCTCTCCCTTCGGCCTCCTCCACCAACTCTAGAGAGCTTCTCTGTCCTTCTTCACCGGCCGCCACAGACTATAGTCGACCGGTTCTTTTTCTCCACGTTCTTCCATGCCTTGCAATACCAGCAGGCATCACTTTCCTCACCTTCCTCGCTACTTCTCCCCCACCGGAGGCTTCGTCTTCTCTGAGTCCGGTGTACCCCTGGCAAGGACCTTCCTCCCCTTTCGTCCAATTAGACTAGGCTAGTTAGACTCCTCTTCTCCCCTACTCTCTTTCCCTCTCATTTATCACTCAACTCAACCACCGATACGCCCTCCACGCCGTCATCTTCCTCCTCTCCAGCCACACCTTCGCTGAGGCCTCCACACCCCCACAATCCACCAAATGGCTCGCCAACACCCTCACAAGCATCGCCTCACCCTCACAAACAAAACCCCTTAAGAAATTGAGGGGGTTGTCCATCCACACGACCCACCGAACACCACCTTCGCCACGCTTCATTTCTGTCTTCACCCAACCCACTAAGCACCCCACGGATGCCGCCATCACCTTCCACACCCTATGGTGTTCCTCTTAATCACTTTAACGAGGGCTTATAGCCAATATTTCATGTTTCAGGTCCCCTGTCGGAGCACTGTCGCCGCTCCATTGTCTCTGGCCATGCTCTTCAAGCTCCAACCGCATTCTTCTATGAATCCTCTCTCAGGTGCTGAGGCTTGGTTCCAAGTCCATGCCTAGGTCCTCAATTCAAGGCCTCGACCTCAGCTATTGCTCCAATTAGCGAAGACCTTCTTCAGCAGCTACATGCGAAGACGCTAGTGGGATTAGTCCCACATCAGCGGATAAGAGGTGCACGACCGCCCATAAATTGATTTTGTGATTAGTGTTTGCTGCTTAGTAACACGATGGGTCAGGTCCCTCACTACACCCCCACACATACCTGCTAACCCACCTATCTACACTCCTCGGTCACCACCCACACCGGTGGCCCTGGACACTGTACATGACCCGATAAATTGAGAATGGATCCGATTATATCTGGGGTTTGAGAGAGAAGGAAGAGGAGGAATTTGTGAGAGAGCAAGGGAGGGTTTTGCTCTCTATTGTTGTGCCCTGTGCGACACTTAGTCGCTGAAGACCTTGGCTCCCTTGTGCTGTGAAAGGGAAGGTCTGAGAAGGAGAAGGAGAAGACTCGAGAAGAAGAAAGAAGAGAAGCTGAAGTGAAGAGGAAAAGAAAGTCAAAAGCCTTGTTCCTGATACATTTAAGTCATCTAATTGATATATCTATCGTCTGATTAAGCATTATTTGAGATACCGTTGCATTATTTAAGTACTATGGTTAAGGTTAAATTGATTATGAGATACATGCTTAATTGGACGATTAAATTGGTGATTCAAATAACCACTTTTTAGATTCTCTCCATACTTTTTGTCTCTAGATACATTGGATTTCATTGAATAACTAATATGATAGGTTATTATTCAGTGAATATCTATTTGAATGCTCAATTGATTATGCTCACTTATTCTGAATGCGATCAATGCTGTGAATTCCATTTTTGCTCTCTGTATTTGACCTCGGACTCCATTGTAGATTCTGAGTTATAAATTTATCTGTTTGAGGGCTATTTGTCGATTGTACTACAACACAATTTCCTTAAAACATGACGAAAGCTCTGACAAACACTACCGCTGCTCGCGAGAAGGTGGAGAAAGTTGCTGAGGAGACTACCAAGAAGCTCTACTTATAGCAACAAGCAGCCGACTTGGTGTCTCGGCTGCAACGGGAGTTGAAGGAAGCCTGCCTAGGCCTGAAGAGAGCCGGGTACTTAGCTGGGAAGCTTGAGGAGAGTCTCATCAACATTCACAAGAGAGATCTTGTGAAGTTACGAGACTTGTTCGAGTGCCTACAGACTTCTTGTAGCAACATGCTTTAGCTAAAGGAGGAAGTGCAGGTGCTTAGGGTTGCCCATTCCACAGTCGTGGAGGGATACAAGGTGGCTTTTAGAGAGGAGCGCCTTCGCCTAGGCACAACTATTGATGACCTTGCCAATTTGAAGGCAAGTCACAAGAAGGCGGAGGCGACCATGGAAAGCCTGAGAGGAGACCTGGCCAAGGCCCTGTAATCCAGAGGGCAGGGGCAAAAGGGTGCTGAAGCTAGAGAGTACTAACGGGTCAATTTTCGCTTTCAAATAAGATGATTAAGATTATTTCTCATTGTATTTTAAAGTGGTGGAAAATCAACTAATTAAAGTAATTAAAGTAACCCACTCAATGAGGAGCGGGTTGTATCCACATGGAGGCAATTGCCTAATTAAACTTGTTAATATCAAAAATGAAAGTTTACTATTGATTTTGTCAAGAAATCAAGCCAAATTCACCTTTAAATCAAGATAACAATGAGAAGTTATGCTGAAATTGCATTTGTGTGAAAGTGGAGGGGTATTTAAGAAAAATAGCCAAAATATAATATTAATTAAACAAAAACCCCTCTCTTGCAATGGTAAAGCAATGTAAATTTTAATACCACTTCTACTATAGAAAAACAAGGGAATTAGTTCCCCTTGAACGTGTGCATGGAGAAGGCCGCGGTTGAAGACGAGAAGCTCACCGGAGGTTGAGTGAGCCAAGGACTACCTGGTGGTGGTGGTAGTGTGTTCGATGGTGGTCGGAGCCGACTACACAGAGGAGAGGAGCAACAGCGGGTGGCGGTGGCTGTTGCTGTGGAGGCATGCACACGCACGTGGGGAGGCACGATTGCTGTAGTTGGCGGTGAACGCAATTGTTGCTGCAGTTGACGGTGAACGTAGTTGCTGCTGCTACTGGCCGCATGGGGTGAGGAGCTGGTGAAGCACAACTGCTGCTGTTGCATGTTGCAGGCGCGGCGGCGGTGGCTGCTACGTTTGCGTGGGCAGCTGGGCACCGCACGTCGACGTGTGCAGCGCATGGGAGAGGAAGCCACTGCATGCTGCTAAAGAGTGTGCGGGCGCGCGTTGCGGGCGTGGCAGAGGTGCAAGTGAGGAGGCTACTCATTGCTGCTGTCCACGCGGAGGTGCAGTGAGGGGGTGCAGGTGCGGTGGAGCTGCTGCTATTGGAGAGCTCCACGCACGAGTGGGCTGAACGTGCATGCGCTCAGGCTATGAGCACGCTGCTGCGTGCGACGGTGGGGATGTGGCTGATGAAGGTGTTGGGTTTGTTGGTGGAAGAGAAATAATGCTGAGGCCCAGAGAAGACACAGTGAGGGGATGCGTCAGATGTCCGGGAAATTTCCCAGAAGTCTTAACTGGCGCGGGGGCGAGGAGTTGGAGGTGGTAGCTGGTGATGGCAGTGAGGGTGGTGCTGCATGCTGTTGTTGTAGCGTGGAGGGGTGCACATTGAGGTGCTCACAGTAACGCAGCTGCTCTGATTTGACGGAGTGTCCTGTCACGACGCACGACTATGATGGTGGAGTAGATTGCCGCAGTCGAGGCCGGTGGTGGTGGAGCGGACGAGAAGCTATTCTCTGCACAATAGGGAATGGGGTGGAGGCCTCCGTGAGCTTCTCGGGTGAAAGTTCATTTTATGCTACAGGAGGATGCGTACAGCCGTGCGTTGTTTGAAGAGGAAGTGAAGCGACGAAGATCGTGGGAACAGAGATCCACGATTGTTGCTTGTGCATTGTCGTTCCTGCATGCATCCATTGGAGAAGAAATAATAAAATAAAGAAAAGAAATGAGGGATTATTTATGTGCAAACCCTTAACTTCTATGTTAAATCAAAAACACTATATATAATGTACCTAAGTGGTTAACTGATCAAATTCATGTCATGCTAACTCAATTCTAAATGTATTTAATTATGAATGCAATGCATGAATTATGCAATCAAGTCAAAAATCCAAACTAACTTATTTACATTCTGATGCATGCTAAATAAATGTTAAAAGTAACTTAATCTCTAGGCATTGAAATACCTAAATGGCCCACAAATATGGGCTCATCAAATGCCCCATGCCTAGTTTTTGCTAGTCCCTAGCAAATTCAAGCAATAACCCAGCTCTTCAAGTGGACTAGCCAACCCAATCGGTCTTCCTTTAGAAACATGTTAAGTTTAAACTTTAGACCTAAGGTTCCCAAGTAGTTGCTAAGTTACAAACTAGGTCAGCTAAGGACGTGTTGCAGGCGTAGGTTTCCCTGATTTCTAACTCTACCCTAAGGTTTATTGGTCCCAAAGATTAAAGCATCCGTGCATGTGCAATGGTCTGATTTATTTGAGGTTGGTATGATTGCCAACCTAGAAAGAAGATTTATATATATATTTTTTTTTCTTTTTTCTTTTTTTTTTTATTCTTCTAAGTTTAACCTTGGATCAGCTATCAACACGATCTGTGTCGGATTTATTGTCCCCATCACCGTACACCGAAGGGTGCCTGGCTTTCGATGCTTCGAGATAGCACCGCCCATAGCGACCCCAAGAACTCCTAAAAATTGACACTTTGAGATAGTATCACCCATGGATTTCTAAAGTGAATTTAGGCCTGTGGAATCGGCATTTCGAGATAGGGCCGCCCATGGTACCTGAATCGCACAATGCGCTTACATGCCCCCAGTAGGATGGGCATCCTAAGAGACAAGCGCCGAGGTGGTGACATGTTATTATCACATTCTCAAGGTGAGTATATACTCCACCTCTCCTGCGGCAGGAACTCTTCCAATCAACTTGTGTTTTCAAGCTTCTCCTAAGTCAGAACTAAGAGAACTAAATTTTTTCTCCAAGAAAGGAATTGAAGTTATCATTATTTACACAAGACCAAGTGTGTGTAAAATGTGGATACTTAGGTTACGATGACCTGTAAACCAAAAGGTAGAAAAAGACATCAAATACTACCCAGCCTTTAACTCCATCCCTAACTTTCCTTCCTCAACCTCTTGAGAATGGTCCGCAACTTAACTCTTACTTGAGTTTTTCAAGTCCACAAAGGACCCTAAAGGTCTAAAGCTAGTAGCTCAACTTAGCTTCCAAGTCAAACCCTAGAGTCAACTTAGTCTAACTTAAAGTTTTGGTTTGCCTAAGAATGCAGGGCCCAACCAGTTAAGCTCAACAAGGCAAAATATATATATATATATATATATATATATATATATATATATTAACAATGCAAATGTATGCAATGCAGAATGTTTTAACTAAATGCATGAATACACTATGTATAAATGATATATACAGATGCCTCAGGTCCTATCCCCCCATGCCTGGTTTAAACTATGTCCTCATTGAAAATAGAATGGCCAAGGAAAGATGTTACCTGATGTGGGAAAGAAAGGAGCTAAGGCTCCTCGAGAGTGACCTCGTCAACCAGATGGCCATCCAAAGTTACATAAGGTTTTAATCGTTAGTCGTTGACAGTAAAGAGTGGTGCTAAAGAGGAAGGGCTCTTGATCTCCACAGCCTCATGCGGAAACACTTTGGTGATAATGTAAGGCCCATCCCAACGTGATTTCAATTTTCCCGGAAAAACCTTAAGTCTGGAATTGAAAAGCCAGACTTCTTAGTTATGCTTAAAGGTCTTTCTAAGGATCTATTTATCATGCAAGACCTTAGTTCTCTCTTTATAAGCTTGGGAGGTATCATAAGCGTCATTCCTCAGCTCCTCAAGCTCAGTCAACTCCAGTAAACGTGCCTTACCTGCTTACTCTAAATCCATGTTGACACTTTGAATAGCCCAAAGTGCACTATGTTGAAGTTCAATAGGTAAGTGGCACACTTTCCCGTACACTATTCGGAAGGGAGACATACCCAAAGGGATTTTGTAGGTCGTTCGATAAGCCCATAAAGTGTCATCGAGCTTTTGGGACCAGTCCTTCCTATCTGGCCTAACAGTCTTTTCTAAAATGTTCTTGATCTCCCTATTTGACACTTCAACTCAGCTACTTGTCTGACGATGATATGGGGTAGCAATCTTGTGAGTTACTCCCAGACTCCTAAGTAGCCGATTGAAGTGATGGTTCCGGAAATGAGATCCCCCATCACTTATAATCGTCTTGGGGCAGCCAAAGCGAGATATGATATTGGCCTTCACAAATTTCAAGACCACAGAGTGGTCATTTGTGCGCGTAGGAATGGCCTCTATCCACTTGGAGGCGTAATCCACTGCCACCAAGATATACTCAAATCTATGGGACGAAGGGAAGCGACCCATGAAGTCTATCCCCCAAACATCAAAAATTTCCACAGGTTGGATAGGGTGTTGGGGTATCTCATTCCACTTCCCAGTCATCCCAGTCCATTGACATCTGAGATAGGCCTTAACAAAGTTATGAGAATCCTTAAATAAAGTAGGCCACCAAAAACTAGACTGGAGAACCTTAAAAGTTATTTTCTTAGCACCAAAGTGTCCTCCACAATGGAGCTCATGGCAAAATCTCAACACACTCTGTTGCTCTTCTCCAGGCATACATTATCTCCAAACTTGGTCTTGTCCAATATGAAATAAATCTAGCTCTTCCCAATTAAAGAATCTAGCTTGGGAAATGAATCACTTCTATTTTTGCTCATCCCAAGAGCCAGGAGTTACTCTAGTGACCAAGTAATTAACTATATCCACATACCAGGGTGAAGTCGGTGTTACTGCCATAAGGGTTTCATCGGGAAATATCTCGCGGATGTTTCCAGACGGAGAATCATCAAGGGAAAGGCAAGATAGGTGGTCAGCCACTATATTTTCCACTCCTTTCTCTTCTCGAATTTCCAAGTCAAACTCTTGAAGGAGTAGAATCCATCTAATTAAACGTGGCTTAGAGTCTTTCTTGGCAATGAGATGTTTCACTACCACATGATCAGTAAAAATGACCACCTTGGATCCAAGAAGATACGACCTAAACTTCTCCAAAGCAAAAACTACAGCAAGTAATTCTTTTTCAGTGACTGTGTAGTTTTGCTGTGGTTCAATTAAAATCTTGCTAGCATAGTGCAGCTCATGTGGTCTTCCCTCAACTCTCTGTCCAAGAACGGCTCCCACTGCATAATCCGAAACATCACACATCAGCTCAAATGGGAGTTTCCAATCAAGAGCTCGAAGAATAGGTGCAGAGGTCAAGGCCTCCTTCAGCGTATGAAAAGCCTCGGCACACTTTGAATCAAAATCGAAGGAAGATTCCTTCACCAATAAGTTGCAAAGTAGCCTAGAAATTTTGCTAAAATTCTTAATGAATCACCAATAAAATCCTGCATAGCCCAAAAATGATCTAATATGTTTAACATTCATGGGTAATGGGAGTTTGGAAATAGAATCAACTTTAGCCTTATCTACTTCCAAGCCTCTTTTAGACCAACATGCCCAAGTACAATGCCTTTCTGTACCATGAAGTGGCTTTTCTCCTAGCTAAGGACTAAACCAGTCTCCTTACATCTCTTCAGCAAATTCTCTAAGTGCAGGAGACACTAGTCGAAAGATGAGCCGTAAATGGAGAAGTCATCCATAGAAACCTCAACACACTCGTCAATCATGTCCGAGAAAATAGATATCGTACACCGCTGGAAAGCTGCTGGTGCATTACATAATCCAAACAGCATACGCCTAAATGCAAAAGTGCCATAAGGACTAGTGAAAGTTGTCTTATCCTGGTCATCAGGGAAGACTGCAACCTGGTTGTACTTAGAATATCCATCTAAAAAGCAGAAATACTTGTTCCCTGCCAAGCTCTCTAGGATTTGATCAATAAAGGGTAAGGGAAAATGGTCCTTTTGGGTAGGAATGTTTAGTTTGCGGTAGTCAATGCAGACCCTCCAGCCAGTTAAAGGTCTAGTCACCACTTGTTCACCCTGGTCATTTGATTCTACCATGAAGCCTGCCTTCTTTGGCATCACATGGATTGGACTAATCCATTTGCTATCTGCGATGGGATAAATGATCCCAGCATCCAACCACTTTAAAATCTCCTTTTTAACCACCTCCCTCATGTTGGGGTTAAGACGTCTCTGCATGTCTCGAAATGGTTTGATAGAATCATCAGTATAAATTTGATGCATGCAAAACATAGAGTCTATACCATTAATATCAGCAATCGTCCAAGCTATGGCTTCCTTGTGCCTTGATAAACAGTCTAGCAAGGCTCCCTCTTGCACTTCAGATAGTGGAGATGAGATGATTATAGGGAGCATATCATTTGGTCCAAGGAATACATACTTGAGAGAGTCTGGGAGGGGTTTCAGTTCAAGGTCGGGGGCTTGTATGGTTGAGGGTTTCATAACAGAAGTCCCCATCTCAGGTAGTAGATCTACCTTAGGCAAATATGATGGGGAGAGAGACTCAGTAGAAACTCCAAGAAATTCCTCAAATTCTAGTACATCCTCTTCACATTCCTCTAAGAGATGGGAATGCTCATTTAGCATGACATGCTGAAGGGGGTCATCACATAAAATTGTAGGAGTTGTCTCTTCAATCAGATCATCTACCACCTTAACTTAGGAACAACCCTCAAATCCAGCTTGTTTATATGCATTAAACACATTAAGATGAATTTTCCTATTCCCAAAGCCCATTTTTAACGGCCTAGTGTGACAATTAATTGAAGCATTAGAAATCGCAAGGGTGGCCCAAGATGATGGAGGGCTTGGTTGGTTTGTTGGTAGGGTCAGTGTCTAGTACTAGAAAGTCAACGGGGAAGAAGAAATCCTCCACTCTCATAAGGACATCTTTCAACAGGCCTCGTGGTGTCTTCAAAGAACGTTTTGCAACTTGGAGGATTACAGGGGAAGGCTTCAAATTGCCTCCTCCAAGTTGTTCATATACATAGCTCGGAATGATGTTTACCCCCGCACCCAGATCAAGCAGAGCCTCGTCTATTTGTAGGTCGCCAACGACCACTAAGATGTATGGGGCTCTTAGGTCCTTAAGTTTCGGGGGTGTCCCGTGTTGTATAATTGAACTAATAGAATCAGGTAAGACAACTTTTGGTTGGACCTATTTCCTTGATTGCAACTTTTTCGTGCACAGGACCTTTAGAAAGTGGGCATAGGATGGAGCTTCAAGCAAAGGTAGGTTAATTTGCACTTGTTTGAAAGTCTTCATGATTTCGTCCGTTCTATCTTTGGCTCCAGATGAGCCAGCAGAAATTTACCCAGAGTCAGATAAGCGTTCTGGAAAGGGCACTCTCGGTCTCTAGGTGGAAGGGTTTTCATGTTGGGTAAGTGGGGGAACGAAGACAACCTCTTCCTGTGAGGTGATTTCAAGAGGAGAAGAGTTGGGCTTCTCTTCTCCGGTGGGGTCGAAAGTTGGGGTGGATAGTTTTTCGGAAGGTGGGACTATAGAAGCATCAGGTTTGGAAATTTCTTTCCCACTCCTCAGAATAGTCACCATCTGGGCTTGCTCCCTAAAGATAATCCCTTTCCCTTTAGGGTTCTCCTCAGATGAACTGGGAAGCTTCCCAATCTCCCTTTTACTCATGACCTCAACAAGATGCCTAATTTGTGATTTCATCTCATTGATTGCCTTGTCATTAGATTGGATGATCATGCTTTGATTCTCCTGCATGGCTTTAAACTCATCCATCTCAAAAGTCTTGGATGGTTGGGAGGGAATAGGAGGTTGATTATACTATTGAGTCTGAAAGGGTTGGGGTCTGTAATTCCTTGAATTAGAGACATTCCCCTGTCTCCATGAAAAATTGGGGTGGTTCCTCCATCCCTCGTTATAGGTGTTTGAAAAAGAGTCATTACGAGGTCTAGGGCGAAACCCTTGGGCAGCATTCAGGTCCGCCTGTACAAGGTCAGGGAATTGGGTGGCCAAATGACAATCCACAGTAGCATGCTTATTGCCCTGGCAAATGGAGCATTCAGAAGCTTGGGAAGCGGAGGCATTTGGCATGAGCTGGCTAGGGTTTGTCATAAGCCTTTCCATGTTTTGGTTTAACAATTGAATCTGGAAGGCCAAATTCTGAGTATCCCTAGCCTCATTTGTCTCAATCTTTCATTGCATAAGAGTGGGTTTCCTATCCAAATAGGTAGAATTTAGGTGGATAGAATTCTCACTGAAGGTCTCAAAAGGATCCCAAACCTCATCTTCAGCTTTTGTAAGAAAGGTTCCTGCACAGGCTCCATCCACTGTTTGCCTGTGCTTGTCATTTAATCCAGTGTAGAATCTTTCTACAAGTTGCCATCTTGGCACTTGATGATGGGGACATAAGCGTAACAAATCTTTGAAGTGCTCCCATGCATCATGAAATTATTCTCCATCTTATTGAATAAAACCTATGATTTCCCTCCTATAGTGATTAGTCATGCTAATGGGGAAGTATTTTTTCAAAAACTCTCCCTTCAAGGCATCCCAAGTATCCACTCTACCATCTAGAGTGTGATACCAATGCTTCGCCTTATCCTTGAGGGAGAGAGGAAAGAGGATTCACATTTGGGCATCATCAGTAACACCCTGTAATCTCACCATGGAATAGACCTCGGTGAATTCCTCTAGATGCCTGTAGGGGCCCTCCCTAGAAGTACCATAGAATGAGGGCAACAGAGATATGGTACTACTCTTGATTGCATATGGATTGTTCCCCCTAGGTCTTCTCAGTGTATGGCCATGTTGGTTGGTAGGGATAAAATAATCTCTTAAAGATCGTTGGTTCTCCACAATTCTATTTTCTCCTTCCTTGGCCATCTCTCTTCTCTCTTGGTTAGCTCTCCTAAGGATTCTTTCAGGGTCTGAATTAAATACAAGTTGTCTCCTCAGAGACTGCCTACCAAGCATACACAAACAAACACAATTCCAAAGGACTTTTATGTCTTTAATCAATTAAGGCCTTTAAGATTTTAGTCCAGTTGTAGGTGACAATACAAATTTCCCAATCAATTACATGCCTATTGTCGACCTACGAAATGTCTTAATGAAGACCTAATTGGAACTTAGGTGCTCTGCCCTAAAGTTCAACTAGTAAAGTACTCCAAGGACGAAAGATTGAGGAATGCAATTAGGCCTAAGCCTTCCTTTGAAGCTATGCTTTCACGGTGCTTCTTAACTACCCTCAAAAATCCGTGATAAGGTATGCCCCTCCTTGGAGTTACAAAACTTTTGAACTTAAGTTTCAAGCACTTTGGTATCCAATGGTAGGATAGTCCTTTCCTAATAGCTCAAAACCTAGGAGTGTCTAATTGTGTGCTTTAGTGCGCAGTCATGCACGTGTGCATTCACCGTAAAAGTTTGAATTTTTGAACCGTAATACAATGTCTCAAATCAACTCCTTGGGTTTTATATGTTCCTCCTTTAATTAGTCCTCTTTTAGAAAATGTGACCACTTGTTAAATCATTTCAAGACAACTTATGTGGTCTTGGAATTGATTTCAAATGCAAATGCGTGATCAAAATATGGATGCAAAGTAAGAGAATGTGTACCTTGCTTCCCGCAATCAATGATGCGAAAATGCACGCAACGCAAAGAAATAAATCTAGAGGTTGCTCATACAAACCTGAATGGTTTGTCCTAAGGGTAGGTAGCTCGTGTTTTAATTTTTTATTTTTAGCTACTTATGCACAAGCAAGAAAGAATAAAATCAATCCACAAAAAAAGTAAAAACCTAAATCTAAAGAAAGAGGGAACAGACTCCCAAAAATTACCCAACACGGGCCTAAAATAAAATCGGGGAACAAACCCCTAAAACTGGCCCCACAGTACAAGGGTGAGAAAATAAACAACTAAACTAAACCTAAAGAGTATATTCTAAAATGCGGAATCAAAATCCTAAGAGGAAGACTCCTTTTAGATGGTCCTCCGTGCATCTCTGTGCATGTAGGGTCAAGGCCCATGATGTGCATACATCTGGTTAACTTAAAATGTCTATTAATGCATGTTCTTAGTGTCACATTAGCATTATACAATGTAAATATTGCATAACATGCATAATCATGCATTTAGGTCAAGTTGTATAAATTGTATAGTAATTGCTCCTTTTATGGTCAGGGACAGGGTGACTTTTTATTGGGGCCTCGGATCGAAGATCCAACCATACGGATCTGATTAGGGCGATGATTAGAGTTCAACGACTCCAAGATCACTCTGATCGACCATCCGTAGCACCAGATAGAAATCGAGGAACCATAAAGATCAAGGGCCAAGATGTTGCTAATCCGCACCTCAGACGACAAATCCGACCACACGGATGGGTTCGAAATGATGATCACAGCTTAACGGCATGAAAATTGATCCAATTTAACACCCGTGGCACCATCTACAACACTCATAAGATGGACGACCTAGATGGCGCCACATGGTGCCATATAGCCACCCAGCATCGGCCGCAGCTCTTCTTCACCCGCCCACATGATGCCCATCCAACGGCTGAGAATGTGCCACGTCGCCGCTCATCCAGCGCCTCTCCTCATCTGAAAGCACAAGCAACGCTTGATCTTAACCGTGGGATGAAGATCCAACGGTCGAGATCGGCCGTGCGCAAAATCGTCAACGTGCCTCAACCGCACGCGTAGCGTAGCAATTAAGGCACTGCGTAGGTGGATGGCGCGGGCTCGAGTCGCAGGCGCAGCGCTTCTCCTCGCACGTGGGTGCTCAATTGGAGCTGCGCGATTCGCATCGAGCGGCGTAGATCAACCGATAGCGCCCACGCGCGATCAGACGCGTAGCGCAAACGCCTGATCACACGCGGACGCGCGGCGCTGGCGAGGGCAATTTAAGTCATCCGCTCTCTTGATCAGATGGCTAAGCACGTGCGGTCGTGTGAGGGCGTTGAGAACGTGAAGGCGAGGGGGCGTGCGCATGGCACCTGCACGTCAGCCACGTTCAGGCCTTTAGTGACGGATAAATCCTTCACTAAAGGTCCTGAATTAATGTTTTTAATGTTGTAATGTCCAAAATGCCCCCACTCCTTACAACTATAAAAGGTGACCCCTACCATACGAATTTCTCATCCCTTCCTTCTCCTCTCTCCCTCTCCGAAGCTTAAGAGAAGCTTGTCCCACACCCGGGATGCTCCTCAAGAGCTAAGACCAAGTTTTCGCCCCCGTTCTGGAAGTGGATCCCGCAACGACGACGACGTGCTGCCTTGTTCCCGTTCCTTCTACTTCGTCCTCCTTCCTGCTCCGTTCCTCGTCTTCCAGGCATTATCTCGTCCAACTCGTCCTCTAAGCGATCGTCGAGGAGGATAACTTCTTTCTCCCATTCTTTTTATTGCTTTCTATAGTAGAATTTCTTACTTTCTAGTTGTAATAATTTCTCGCTTTCTAGTGTAATCATTTCTCGCTTTCTTAGTTGTAAAAACATTATGCAATATCAAGTGGTTGTTCTTTCTCTCTCTCTTATTGTCTATATTTATTCCATTGTGATTATTTCTCCCTTTAAACAAAAACACAAAAATATAATTACGAATTTTGATCGACGTAGTTTCCCTGTGTTCGACCCAGAATTTCTTTATAGATTTTTCGGTATAAATTTTATTTGTTGAATGGATTTCTTCGCGACTCAAACTACAATGACGGATTTTTCAAATCCAATTCCAATAGCGTAGTAATCCGCCATTCAACATTTTGGCACCGTTGCCGGGGTGGCAACGATTTTTTGATCTTTTTTGCATTTCATGCACTTTATTATCTTCTAACTTTCTTTATCTCGTGTCTATTATTTTGCAGATACCTCTATCAGGGAATCGTCAAGCCGTAGATCGGAGTAAAGTGCAGTTGAAGACGACTGTAAGTGCTCCCCATTCTTCCCCCTCCATAGATTTCATTTCATCACATTAATTCAATCTCCAATTAACCTAGGTGTTTGCATAAAGATTAGGATTAGTTTGGTTGTTTAGATTTCCACCCACATTCATTTCACCCTCGCATATATTAAAAAAAAAAAAAAAAACCAAAAGATAATTTCTTGTGAGGTAATTCAACCTACACGCAACATACACCTACATTCAAGGTACTTAACCTAATTGATTTTCTTCTACTCAATCATATTCTAATCTGTGGAACCGGTACACGTAAATTAGCACATAAAAGAGTAGAAATCGTTCTAGGTTAATCATTTTTGTATGCCTAACTCAGTGGTGCAATTGTGGCCAATTGTTCGATTCGTTTGGGCCGCACCACTCAACATAAAATCAACTCACCAAGTAGCTTCCTTTTAGGGTTTTCAATCTAGGTTCATACCGGGCACTCCACTTTATTTCTGATTTCAAAAGGAAAGCGATCTTCGCCCGTGCTTGAAAACCTGGTTTGCCTCAAACTTGATTGAATTAAACATAATTCTAAACCCTAAAAACTACTTAAGCAAGATTTGAACTCTAAAATCTATTCATCCTAAATAATCTTCTTGAAAACCTTGGTTGTGCACACACTTACACATACTCAATTGATCATTAAGGGCACAACCCATTGTAAGGGCCGACCATATTCCATAAGCACTACAATCCCAAGCCTAAATAAAATCGAGCAGACATTTTGGGGCCTAGCCTGAGATTGTTTATAATTAACCTGTGTGTACTAATCAATCTAATGTCTAGCTGGGGGAGTAGTGTCAAACGACTGCAGCTACGGGGTGCAATAGGAACCGGATGCGCAAGCCGAAGGAAGAACCTTCTCCCTAGTCCCTCCTTCTAACTACTTGGATTGAGCAAACACAAGTAGAGTAAATCGTTTATAATCTTATGGCGGGTTCTGAGAGTTTGTAGATCCTTAGGCTATCCCACTTAAGGACATGTTTGTTTTGTTGTGTTGCAGGGTTCTTATCCCCAGTCCTTCAAACCTTGTCCTACTTTATGCTGGGAAGAAGGTCATTGAATCCCTGATTGGAAGGACTACTAGAGTATTCTAGGAGGCGTAGATTGGATTTTGGCCAAATTGATCCCATGGCCGATCAACAGCCTCCTCTGCCTCAGGATCCACAAGCGGTATTTTGAAGGCAGCTGGAACAAGTGCAGAGAATGTAAGAATAGTTCCAGAGAATGCAAGGCGCTTAGCCCTTGAAGGATTTTTATGATCTTCAAATTACAGGAAACGTCCCGATGTCTAGATTCCTGCCGGAGATGTAGAAATCAAGCCCCAGCTGTTAAGCCTGATCAAACATTTCCATGGGCTTGGCTCGAAAGACTCATTTCAGCACTTAGAGGACTTAACCACTTTGGTCCAGACTACCAAGGCATGAAACATGAATGAGAAGCAAATGATCATGAGGCTCTTCCCCTACTCTCTTAGGGATAAAGCCGCTCATTAGTACAGGACTGTAGGAAGAGCAATTGCAACTTGGAATGAGTTGAAATCGGCCTTTCTGAAGAAATTCTTCCCGGTTGGACGTACCAATGCTTTGAGACGGTCAATTACTACCTTTACCTAGCAGTCGGGGGAGCAGTTTCATGTTGCCAGGGAGCGATTCTAGAACCTATTGCGGAGGTGCCCACACCACGAGGTGCCGAAATGGCAACTCATGCAGATCTTCTACTAAGGGTTGACTGAGCAACTTAGAAATCACGTGAATGCTTCTTGCGGAGGCAATTTCCTCAACATTGACGTAGATAGCGTGCACGATTTGTTTGAGGAGATGAGCAAGAATTCAATCAATCATGCCTCCATGGATTCTTTTAATCAATCCCAGCAGCTCAGATCGAATGTTAATGAAGTCCACGACTCTCATTCATTCGATATGGAATTGATTTGTAATAAACTTGATAAGGTGGACTTGGTTGCTAGGAGAATGGAGTGGATAGCTGGAAACTCAATGAACAACTCTCGATCCACTCAATCCCAGAATTCATGATTCCATTCATCGCGAGCTCCTTCTGGACGGGAGTTCATGAATCAACTTGATGCGGCTCAACCTACGAGCCAGCATTATTCAGAACCCCACGGGTTCCAAACTAGGGCCTTTGATCCCAGTTTCTCTGATTCTTCCCTTTCTTTCTCTCCATCGTCACCCTATGAGGATGTTTGTACTGTACAGGAGAATGTAAGATCCAACCCTTACTCCAATGCTTATAATCCGGGTTGGAGAAACCACCCTAACTTCTCCTGGAGAAACCCAGGGCAACAGACCCAATTCTAACCCAGCAGCTATGCTCCGCAACGCCCAATGGGTCAGGGTCATGTTTATACTCAGTTTCCCCCGAATCAGGTCAATCAGTCAACTTGGAATGCCCGTCAACCCGTAGGGCAGGTTGATTTGACCCGAAAAATGGTAGAGATATAAGGATCTATGCTCCAGTTTATGCAGCAAATGAAAATCTCGCTGGACAACTTGCAAACCGAGCTTAACTAATTCTCGTCAACCCGGATCTCTACCATCTCAAACTGTACCCAACCCACGTAATATCCTGAATTCGGGCAATCAAGCCCATGGGTACGGGAATCAAAGGGACCCACACGCACATGCTCAGGTGGTTGAGTAGGGTCCTTCCTCTTCTTCTTTCGTAAATCAACGATTCTTGGCTAATGATGCCCCTCCAATCTTTCCTAACCCTCCCCAAGATCCAAAGTCGTATGCATCTGCTAGTTCTGTTACCTTGAGGAGTGGTAAACAAACTAAGGATCCACAACCACACTGTTCTGATTTACCAAATCTTGAAGAACCTGAGGAGAGAAAGGAGAACTCTGGAGAAGAAATCAAGGCTCATGAACTTGATTCCAAAGATTCGACTCGTGTTCCTTTTCCTGAGGCCTTGATTAGATCAATGAAGAAGTCTGTTGATAGTAATGAGGAGCTTCTGAATATTTTTAAGAATGTCGAGATCAATATCCCGCTCCTCGACGCTATCAAACATATACCGGCTTACACGAAATTTTTAAAGGATTTATGTACACAGAAGCGTAAGTCGAGAGAATCTGTTCCGAAGAAGGTGGTACTCTCCAAGCAGGCTAGTTCTGTTATCCTGCACCACCTCCCTTGGAAAAAGAGATATCCAGGTGCTCTTTTGATTTCTTGTGTCATCGGAGATTACACTTTTGTTAAAGCAATGCTGGATCTAAGTGCATCCATCAACCTAATTCTGACTTCTCTTTACGAGAAGTTTGGATTAAGTGAACTTCGACCGACTTCAGTAATGCTATAGTTAGTGGACTGTTTGGTCACAAATCCGTGAGGCATTATTGAAGATGTTAATGTTAAGGTTAAGGATTTCTATTTTCCTGTAGATTTCCTTGTCCTTGACATGGATGTACCTGAAAATCTGAGGAACACTCCCATCATTCTGGGGCGTCCATTCCTGGCTACCGCTAAGGCTAACATTAACTGCGAAAGCGATAGCATGGAAATCTCCTTTGGGGATCAAAGAAAGAAATTGGATATTTTTAAGGCGATTAATAAATTCGAGGATTGTGGATTTATTGAGGAACTTGAGGACGATAACGTGAATATTGAGACTTATATGATGGTTTCCGCATTTAAAAGTTCCTCCTCAGATGATGAATTGGACCCGCAACCCTTTATGGCAAACTCACCATCTTATGAAGAGGTTATTGATTTTGTTCACTCTCAACCTCTTCCTCTTGATAAGTGTTCATCAGCATCTTCCTTACCTTCAATCATCAACCCACCCCAGCTTGAACTGAAACCATTGCCTGAGAATCTGAAATATCAGTTTTTAGGACCACATAAGAAGCTCCCTGTGATTATTAGTGCTAAATTAACAAAGGAGTGGGAGATTAAATTGATTAAGGTCCTAAAGGAACACAAGGAGGCAATTGGTTGGACCATTCATGCCCTTAGGGGGATCGAGCCATCTTATTGCAACCACAGAATATTTTTAGAAAATGGATCCCGCCCTTCTCGCCTGATGCAAAGGAGATTAAATCCAAATATGCGAGAAGTGGTCAAGGAGATTAGTAAGTGGCTCGATGCAGGAATCATTTATTCGATCTCTGATAGTCCTTGGGTAAGTCCCGTGCAGATTGTTCCCAAGAAAGCCAGGATTACCGTTGTGACTAACAAGAAAGGAGAATCTGTCCCAACTCGTTCAACTTCCTCTTGGAGGGTTTGTATCGATTACAGGAAGCTTAACACAGCCATGAAAAAGGATCATTTCCCTCTACCTTTCATTGATCAAATCTTGGAAAGATTAGCCAGGTAGAAGTACTTCTGTTTTCTTGATGGTTACTCGGGATACAACCAAGTTCCTATCCATCCCGAGGATCAAGAAAAAATGACTTTCACCTGTCCCTACTTACCTTTGCGTTCCATAGGATGCCATTTGGCTTATGCAATGCACTTGTGACTTTTCAAAGGTATATGTTGGCCATATTCTCTGACATGATGGGAGAGTTTATGGAAGTCTTCATGGACGATTTCTCTATTTTTGGAGAATTGTTTGACTCTTGTCTAGCTAATCTTGAAGTGATTCTTAAACGATGCATCAAAACAAGACTGGTCCTTTGCTGGGAAAGGAGTCATTTCATGACACTATAAGGTATCATCTTGTGTCATGTAATCTCTAAATGGGCAATCGAAGTGGATAAAGCTAAGGTTGATGCTATCGCTAAACTTCCTCCTCCCACATCTGTCAAACAAATTCGATCATTTCTTGGTCATGTGGGATTCTACAAGAGATTCATCAAGGACTTTTCGAAGGTTGCTCGTCCTCTGAGCAATCTTCTCGCCAAAGAAACGCCATTTGATTTTCTTAAAACGGTAGTCACTTGTACTCCGGTGTTGCAACCACAGGTTTGGACAGCCCCTTTTGAGATCATGACTGACGCTTCTGATTACGTGGTCGGGGCTGTTTTGGGTTAGAAAGTTGATAGGAAGCCCTCTGTCATCTACTATGCTAGTAAAACTCTGGACGAGGCCTAGAGGAATTACACTGTTATTGAGAAGGAATTATCAGCCGTAGTATTTGCTTTGGAGAAATTCAGGGCTTATCTCTTAGGGTCTCATGTCATCATATATATCGACCACTCGACCTTGAGACATTTCTTGGCCAAAAAGGATGCCAAACCCCGACTTATTCGTTGGATTCTTCTGCTTCAATAATTTGATCTTGAAATCAAGGATAAATTCGAGGTACAGAATGTGGTGGCGGATCATCTGTCGAGACTTCTGAGTGATTCTTCTCGTCTGGACATTCCGATTGCTGATACTTTTTTGAACGAAACGATCCTTACAGTTTCAAGTGTCCAAACCCCGTGATTTGCTGACATCGTTAATTATTTGGCCGTTGGTCAAATCTTCTAGGATTGGACCAAGCAACAACTGGATAGACTCAAATTTGAGGCCAAATATTACTTCTGGGAGGACCCTGAACTGTACCGCATTGGCTCTGATCAAATTATTCGCCGATGCTTTCTGAAGAACGAATTCAAGAGTATACTCGAATTCTGCCATGCATCTGCATGTGGACACCTCTCCGGGAAAAAGACGGCTGCAAACTTTTGCAATCTAGATTCTATTGGCCGTCTTTATTCAAGGATGCCCAAGATTTCTCGAGGTCGTGTTCCCGATGCCAGACACTTGGGAGCATAACCAAGAGAGATATGATGCCTCTAAACCCGATTCTTCCCGTCGAAATCTTCAACGTTTAGGACATCAATTTCATGGCACCTTTCCTCCCTTCATTTTGACATCAGTACATTCTCGTTGCTGTTGATTACGTGTCCAAATGGATTGAGGTAATTTCCACCCAAACCAATGATCATAAGGTGGTCATCGATTTTGTAAAGAAGAACATCTTCAGTAGGTTCGGGATTCCGAGGGCAGTTTCGTAATTTATTAGCAAAATACGGGGTTAATCACCGAATCTCCACACCTTACCATCCCCAGACGAATGGACAGGTCGAGATCTCCAATCGGGAGATCAAGAATATTATGCAAAAAATGGTTAGGCCCGATCGCAAAGACTAGACTCAAAAGCTTGAGGACGCTCTTTGGGCCTACTGTATAGTGTATAAAATGCCCATCGGCATGTCTGTGTCGCCTGGTATATGGAAAGGTGTGCCATTTACTCGTAAAAATTGAACATAGGGCATTCTGGGCAATCAAGCAGTGCAATCTAGATCTGAGTTTAGTAGGGAAGATCAGGAAACTCCAACTATCTGAGTTGGAGGAGCTTATAAATGATGCATATGAGAATGCCAAGATCAACAAGGCTCGGACCAAAGCTCTTCATGACCAATTGATTTCCCGCAAGAGCTTTGAGTCGAACCAGAAGGTCTGGCTATTCGATTCTCGACTTAAGCTCTTTCCCGGCAAACTTAGGTCGAAATGGAATGGCCCATTCATTATCGATCAGATATTTCCAAACAGAGTTGTTCAAATCTTTGGCTCGAAGATGGGTAATTCATTCAAAGTCAACGGTCAACATCTGAAACCCATTATTGACCGTACTATTCCAGAACCCGTCTCAGACACGGTTGCTCTAGCCATGTTGTGACTTCTTTGGCTGGACTTCACCTAGCTGACGGCATTAAACTCAGCAATTATACAGTCTGACTCAGAGCTGACCCGAGTTTCATATTCAGGTGATATCTTCTGTACTCTACCCTTTCTTTCATGTCTTTTATTTTCAGTGCAGACATTGCATCAGCTAGGCATGGGGGGTGGATTCATTTCTGAATCATTTTGTTAGCTGTGGAATTTTCATCTTCTTATGAAAAAAAAAATTGAATTAGGAAGGAATACTTTGACATTAAGACCTTTCAATCTTAGGAAATATTACAGTAGGATCTGAACACTAAGACCCTTCGGGTCTTTGGGCTTAATTAGCCCAGGTATCCACTAAAATATAGATTTGTTTTTCGAGTCCTCACCATCCTGAATTCTATTTTAATTTAATTAAATAAGTTTGGGTGATAAGTACACGATTTATCAACCCGCCCTCTGATTTGAGGGAACTTTATGTCTAAGCATCTACACACTATTCATTATTGACTTGTTGTTCGACGATTTTAGTGGCAATTAGGTAGCTAATGAACGTTCTAGGGTGATATGGCTGGCAAGTTATCGTGGGTAACATCCCATAGGTAGGTTGTCCAGAGCCCATTCACTAGATCACTCTCTTCTTGCTGCCTTTAGGTAAATCTTAAGCCAGGGAAGTCACCTACTTAAAAGAAAAAAAAGTCAAAAAGAAAAGAAAAAGAAACAAAAAGAAATAAGCCACACTTCGCCGCACGAGTATAGCTGGCAAGTTGTCGGTGGTAACAACTCATCAACCGGTTATCCAGAACTCAACTCAAGAAATGCACTAAAATTCCCAAAACACTTAGAAAGAAGCGGAGAAATAGAATAAGTCGGGGAGATATACACTAGACTCACCCTTATGTTGACCCCATTAAAAATAAAAGTAGGAAGAAAGATACCAGTCATAAAGATACACCTTTAAGCAGAAATCTCTTTTTAAGGTCACCTAAAGGCGTGGAAACCCAAATTCCATTCTGATTGCCGATCAACGAGTCTATCACATTCACAAAAAGATGCTTAGAACTTAGGGTTCTTATCAAATCTTGGGTGGGTTGAGTGGTCGTAGAAAGCCACTCTGTAACCCTAAACTCAAAAATCCAAAAAAAAAAAAAAGAAAAGACGAAAAGGAGAAAAAGAGATCTTTCTTTGAATAAGGGGAGGGCTTGAGGTGGTCTGCATTTTGGTAGATACCCGGGCGCTGTTATGTCTTTGAAAGTTCAGGTCCTAAGTAAAAATTTCTTAATGTTGAAAATGATTTTTGCCTGAGTAATCCAGCCTAATTGTTTTACAAATAGCATGTAGTTTTTTCTAGGGACTAGCAAAAGATAGGCATGGGGGTGTGATGCGCATACATCTGGTTAACCTAAAATGTCTATTCATGCATGTTCTTAGTGTCACATTAGCATTGTACATTGTAAATATTGAATAACATGCATAATCATGCATTTAGGTCAAGTATAAATTGTATAGCAATTGTCTCATTTTATGGTCAGGGATAGGGTGACTTTTTATTGGGGCCTTAGATCGAAGATCCAACCCTACGGATCTGATCAGGGAGATGATTAGAGTTCAACAACTCTAAGATCACTCTAATCGGGCATTCGTGGCACTAGATAGAGATTGAGGAACCCTAAAGATCAAGGGCCAAGATGGTGTTAATCCGCACCTCAGATGACAAATCCAACTGCATAAATGGGTCGGAACAACGATCGTAGCCTAACAATGCGAAAATCAATCTAATCTGACACCCGTGGCACCATCTACAACACTTAGAAGATGGACGGCCTAGATGGCGCCACGTGGCACCACCATAGCTGCCCAGCACCAGCCGCAGTTCTTCACCCGCTCGACAAATCTCTGCCGTTGGATGCCCATCCAACGGCTGAGAATGTGCCACGTCGTCGCTCATCCGGCGCCTCTCATCTGAATGCACAAGCAACGCTTGATCACGACCGTCGGATGAAGATCCAACGATCGAGATCGATCATGCGCAAAATCCTCAACGCGCCTCAACCGCACGCATAGCGCAGCAGTTAAGGCGCTGTGTAGGCGGATGGCGCAAGTTTGAGTCATAGGCGTAGCTCTTCTCCTTGCGCGTGGGTGCATAATTGGAGCCATGCGATTCGCATCAAGCGGCGCAGATCAATCGATAGCGCCCACACGCGATCAGACGCGCAGCGCAAATGCCCGGTTGCACACGGGCACGCAGCACCAGCTAGGGTGGTTTAAGCCGTCCAATCTCTTGATCGGACGGCTGAGCGCGTGCAGTCGTGCGAAGGCGTTGAGAGTGCGAAAGCGAGGGGGTGAATGTGCGACGCACGCACGTCAGCCACATTCAGGCCTTTAGTGATAGATAAATCCACCACTAAAGGTCCTGAATTGATGTTTTTAATGTTGTAATGTCCAAAATGCCTCCACTCCTTGCAACTATAAAAGGAGCCCCCTACCGTACGGATTTCTCATCCCTTCCTTCTCCTCTCTCCCTCTCCAAAGCTTAAGAGAAGCTTGTCCCACACCCGGGACTCTCCTTAAGAGCTAAAACCAAGTTTTTGACGTGCTACCTCGTTCTCATTCCTCCTGCTTCGTCCTCCTTCCCGCTCCGTTCCTCATCTTCCAGGCATTGTCTCGTTCGGCTCGTCCTCCAAACGATCGTCGAGGAGGATAACTTCTCTCTACCATTCTTTTTACTGCTTTCTAGAGTAGAATTTTCCTGCTTTCTAGTTGTAATAATTTCTCACTTTCTAATGTAATCATTTCTCACTTTCTTAGTTGTAAAAGCGTTATGCAATATCAAGTGGTTGTTCTTTCTCTCTCTCTTATTGTCTTTATTGATTCCATTATGATTATTTCTCCCTTTAAATAAAAATACAAAAATATAATTGCGAATTTTGATCGATGTAGCCTCTCTGTGTTTGACTTGGAATTTCTTTACAGATTTTTCGATTTAAATTTTATTTGTTGAACATATTTCTTCGCGATTCGAACTACAACGACAGATTTTTCAAATCTAATTTCGATAGTTGTAGTAATCCACCATTCCACAAGCTCCTGTGATTATCTTGGAGGTGGCCGCAAGGTCCACCAAGATGCGAAGCTCAGTCCCTCCAGGTGGTGGAAACAAGGTCCACCATGGCATTGCTGAGGCCGATGCAACAACTCGTATGTAATATGCATACCTTGCACCAAATCAGATAAAACAAGTTAAATATGCCTCCATTTAAATCAACATGAACAAATGAATAATTGCGAGTTAATTAAGCCTGTTGCCTCCTCGGTAATGGTGCCATTTGACAGGTCAATTTTCGCTTTCAAATAAGATGACTAAGATAATTTGTCATTGTATTTTAAAGTGGTGGAAAATTGACTAATCAAAGTAATTAAAGTAACCACTCATTGAGGAGCGAGTCATATCCATAGGGAAGTAATTGCTTAATTAAACTCGTTAATATCAAAAATGAAAGTTCACTATTGATTTTGTCAAGAAATCAAGCCAAATCTGCCTTTAAATCAAGATAACAATGAGAAGTTATGCTGAAATTGCATTTGTGTGAAAGTGGAGGGGTATTTAAGCAAAATAGCCATAGCATAATATTAATTAAACAATAATCCCTCTCTTGCAATGGAAAAGCAATGTAAATTTTAATACCACTTCTACTGTAGCAAAAACAGGGGAATTGGTTCCCCTTGAATGTGTGCACGGAGGAGGCTGCAGTTGAAAATAAGAAGCTCACTGGAGGTTGAGTGAGCCAAGGACTACCCGGTGGTGGTGGTAGCATGTTCGATGGTGGTCGGAGCCGACTACACGAAGGAGAGGAGCAGCGGCGAGTGGCGGTGGTTGTTGGCTGTTGCTGTGGAGGCGCACGCACGCACGCGAGGAGGCACAACTGCTATAGCTGGCGGCGAACACAACTGCTGCTGCTGGCCGAGCTGGGTGAGGAGCTGGCGAAGCGCAGCTGCTGCTGTTGCACGCTGCAGGCACGGCGGCAGTGGCTGCTGCGTCTGGGTGGGCAGCTGGGCACCGCGCGTGGGCGTGCACAGCGCATGGGAAAGGAAGCCACTGCATGCTACTGAAGAGTGTGCGAGTGCGTGTTGCGAGCGTGGCAGAGGCGCAAGCAAGGGGGCTGCACGCGTTGGAGGGCTAGCCGGGGCATGGCTGCTCACTGCTACTGTGCACGCAGAAGCTCAATGAGGGGATGTAGGTGCGGTGGAGCTACTGCTATCGGAGAGCTCCACGCACGAGCGAGCTGAATGCGCATGGAAGATGCGTGGAGATCGCAGATGCGCTCAGGCTGTGAACGCGCTACTGCACGCGACGGTGGGGATATGGCTGATGAAGGTGTTGGGTTTGTTAGTGGAAGAGAAACAGTGCTGAGGTGCGGAGAAGGCGCAGTGAGGGAATGCGTCAGATGTCTAGAAAATTTCCCGGACGTCTTAACTGGTGCGGGGGCGAGGAGCTGGAGGTGGTTGCTGGTGATGGTGGTGAGGGTGGTGCTACACACTGTTGTTGCAGCGTGGAGGGGTGCACACTGAGGTGCTCACAGTAACGTAGCTACTCCGATTTGGTGTAGCGTCCTGTCACGACGCACACCTACGGTGGTGAAGCAAATTGCCGCAGTCGAGGCCAGTGGTGGTGGAGCGAATGAGAAGCTATTCTCTGCACAGTAGGGAATGGGGTGGAGGCCTCCGTGAGCTTCTTAGTTGAAAGTTCATTTTATGCTGCAGGAGGATGCATGCGGCTGTGCATTGGTTGAAGAGGAAGTAAAGCGACGAAGATCGTGGGAATAAAGATCCACGATTGTCGCTTGTGCATTGTGGTTCCTGCATGCATCCATTGGAGAAGAAATAATAAAATAAAGAAAAGAAATGAGGGATTATTTATGTGCAAACCCTTAACTTCTATGTTAAATCCAAAACACTATATATAATGTACCTAAGTGGTTAACTAATCAAATTCATGTCATTCTAACTCAATTCTAAATGCATTTATTCATGAATGCAATGCATGAATTATGGAATCAAGTCAAAATTCGAAACTAACCTATTTACATCCTGATGCATGCTAAATAAATGTTAAAAGTAACTTAATCTCTAGGCATTGAAATACCTAAATAGCCCACAAATATGGGTTCATCAAGTATTGCCTAGTCGGAGCTGGACCCGAAGACGGTGATGGAGTTCTTCGCTCTGACCCATCTATGGAGGAGAGCCAGGACCTTGTCTCAAAAGAAGTCGGCAAGTACACCCTAGCAGTTGTGCATGCTTTGTTGGACGACAAGCATACCACCATGGAGGAGTTGTGCAGTTGTTTTATGGACCGGCTCTTGTCCAAGTTTGATTGTCAGAAAGCTAAAGGTCTTTTTGTGGACAAGGCTCCCATATTGTCGCCTGAGGACCAGCCGGGAAGCCCGGCTCTTGAAGAGGAGGCGGACAAGCCGGGTCTGTCAGGAGTAATGGAGTAGCCTTCAAACCCAGTCTACCCGTCCTACGTAGCCTCTTCTCTCTGTCCGACTCCTTAGGTTGATCTCCCCAAGGACTTGAAGTGAAGAAGTTCATCCTACTCAAGTGTTGTTGCTTTTCCACTTTTTTATATCTTTCCTTTTTTTCTAGGTCATTTGATGGGAATGGCCTTTATGGGAAGATGTAAGACAAAAGATTAAGAAGCAATGAAAGAGATTTTCTATCTTTTATTTTGTCTCCTCTCTTTCTTTTTTCTCATACATGGTACAATCGTAAATTGCTCGCATGCCAAGTTTGAGGAATTGGCTTGTCGCCTAAGGTTTGCAACTCATAGAAGTCACCTGGACTATCTATGCGAATTTTGTAAGGCCCTTCCCACGGGGCGTCCAATTTTTTGCTTGAGTTACTTGGCATGGAGACTTCACTCTTTCGTAGGACGAGATCTCCTTCGGAGAACTGCCGCTTGCGAACTCACTTATTGTAGGCAGTCGCGGTTGCCTCCTTGTAGTTTAGCGTCGCCTCTGATGCCTTCTCCCTTAGCTTATCCATCAAGTCCAAGGCTAGGCGAACTTGATCATCGTTAGTGTCGGGGCCGTATAGTTGTGTCCGATATGTGGGAAGGACTGTCTCTATAGGCAGTCGAGCTTCCATGCCGTATACTAGGCTAAAGGGTGTGTGACTAGTGGAAGTCCTTTGACAAGTCCTGTAGCCCCACAGTACCTCCAGCAGCTTCTCGGCCCATCTTCCCTTTGCGGAGTCTAACCGATGCTTTAGTGCTAATATGATAGTACGGTTGGTTAGCTCTGCTTGCTCGTTGGCTTAAGGGTGCCCTACGTACATGAAGCATAGGCGGATGTCCCAACTTATGCAAAATTCTTCAAACTTTTTGCAAGCAAACTGGGTACCATTGTCTGTAAAAATGTATTGAGGTATTCCATACCGAGTAATGATATTCCTCCGGACGAACGATATGACCCTGTCGAATGTTGGGTTGTCCATGGTCTCAGCTTTCACCTACTTGGAGAAGTAATCCACCGCCACCAGTATAAAGCTCTTCTGAGCTAGTGCTGGCGGGAAAGGGCCAATGAAATCCATGCCCCATTTAGCAAAGGGGATGGGTGACATGATAGGCAGCAACTTTCTAGGCGACAAGTGGTGTAGCCTGGCGAACCATTGGCAATTATCAAACTTGCACATTAACTCCTTGTGATGTTGTTTCATTTAGGGCCAGAAGTACCCCACCTGAAACAATCGAGCCAGGAGTGCCTTGTATTCTTCGTGGTTTCCGCATTTGCCTCTGTGGGCTTCTTGGAGGGCCTGGACGCCTCCTCTTTTTTAAGGAAGCTCAACAAGGGGGTGGAATAGCCCCTCTTGTATAGTTGCCTTTCTATCAAGGTGTACCTATTGAACGTACGAGTTGCTACGCTAACATGTTCAATTTTTGAAAAATCGGTCGTTGTAGTTTGAAAGCGAAGAACTCGTGTTCAACAAATAAAATTTATACCGAAATGGAAATTCCGGGTTGAACATAGGGTGGCTACGTCAATCTATATTCACAATTGTATTTTTTTTAGAATTTTTCTTGAAAAGCGAGGCGATGTAATTACAATGAAGCTATAACAACAATTAGACTAAAAAGGGAGAGAGAGAGAACATGCTTTCAATAATTCAAAATATTTATACAATAAAACCAAATAAGAATTACACTAGAAAGCGGGAAATCAGTTACACTAGGAAGTAGGAAAATTCTACACTAGAAAGTTGTAAAGAAGAATGGGAGAGAGAAGTTATCCTCCTCGACGATCGCTTGGAGGACGAGCTGGACAGGACGATGCTAGACGAAGGAGGACGGAGTAGGATGAAGGAGGACGAAGCAGAAGAATGGGAACGAGGCAGCACGTCGTCGTCGCCGTAGGATCCACTTCCGAACGGGGGATGAAAATTTGACTTTATCTCGCGAGGAGCATCCCGGGTGTGAAACAAGCTTCTCTTGAGCTTTAGAGAGGTAGAGAAGAGAAGGAAGGGATGAGAATTTCGTGTGGAGGGGGTCTCCTTTTATAGTTGCAAGGAGTGGGGGCAATTTGGTCATTACAACTTTTAAAACAATAATTCAAGACCTTTAGTTACGGATAAAACCGTCGCTAAAGGTCCGAATGTGGGCGTAGTGGGCGGCGCGCGTGCGCCCACACGCTCAACACTCGCGCACGTTCAGCCATCCTCAGCCATATGATCGCGAGATCGGATGGCTCAGATTGCGCTACGCCCGCCTCCTCAGCGTGTGCTCGATCACATGCGATGCTGTGTTACCGCCACGCGTGCAATAGTGCGTGGGCGCTATTGGGCGCGCGCGACTGTTCGATCGCGATCCGACGCTTGCCCGTGCCCGCTCGCCCGCGCCCCTCGCCTGCTCGCTGCGACTCAATCCCGTGCCAGCGCCTCACGATAAGGCGCTAAACCGCTGCGCTACGCTGTCCAAATAGTCGTGCGGATGAAATCAAGCGCGCGCATCCACAGCCGTTGGATCTTGATCCAATGGCAGGGAAGGGCAGATGTGGGGGCTTCAGCGGGTGCGTCCAGACGATTGGGCGGCCGAGATGGCACCACGTGACTCCATCTTGGCCGTCCATCTTCTGGATGATGTAGATGGTGCCACGGATGTTAGATTGACTCGATTTTTGTGTCGTTAGGTTGCGATCGTCGATCCGAATCCATCCGTGCGGTCAGATTTGTCGTTTGAAGTGCGGATTTACACCATCTTGGCCCTTGATCTTCTAGGGTTTCCCAATCACTATCTGATGCTACAAATGCCTGATTAGGGTGATCTTGGAGTCGTTGAACTCCAATAGTCGCCCTGATCACATCTGTACAGTTGGATCTTTGATCCGAGGCCCCGATAAAATGTTTGCCCTATCCAAGCACATAAAAGGAGATAATTAACCTCAATTTTATTTAAACTACTCTAAATGCAAGATGATAGACATCTTAAGTAGTGTAATGCAATACAATATTTATAGCATGCAATGCAATCGTATGCTTAAGAACATGCATAAATAGACATCTTAAGTAGTGTAAACGTATTTACTTCATACCCCCATGCCTATCTTTTGCTAATCTCTAGCAAAAACTATATGCTATTTATAAAAGAATTAGGTTGGATTATTTGGGTATGAGTTATTTTCAATCATTAAGAAACTGTCTACTTAGGATATGAACTTTCAAAGACACAACAGTGCCTGAGTATCTGCCAAAATGCAGACCGCCTCAAGCCCTTGCCTTATTCAAAGAAAAAATTCCTTTTCTCTTTTTCCTCTTTTCTAATTTTTTTGGATTTTCAAGTTTTAGGGTTTAAGAGTGGCTTTCTACGGCCATTCAACTCACCCAAGATTTGATGAGAACCCTAAGTTTTAAGTATCTTATTGTGAATGTGATAGACTTGTTGGCCGGCAGTTAAAACGGACTTCGAATTTCTAGGCCTCTAGGTGACCTAAAAAAAAAGAAAGAATTCTGCCTAAAGGTGTATCTTTACAACCGGTAGCTTTCTCCCTACTTTTATTTTTTAACGGGGTCAACACAAGGGTGAATCCAGCGTATATCTCCTCGATTTATTCTACTTCTCCGCTTCTTCCTAAGTGTTTTGGGAATTTTCAGTACATTTACTGAGTTGGTTCTGGACAACCGATCGATGAGCTGTTACCACCGACAACTTGCCAGCCATACTCATGCGGCGAAGTGTGGCTTATTTCTTTTTGTTCTTTTCTCCTTTTCTTTTTGATTTTTTTTTTTTTAAGTAGGTGGCTTCCCTGGTCTAAGATTTACCTAAAGGCAGCAAAAAGAGAAAGGTCCAGTGACTGGACTCTGGACAACCTACCTATGAGCTGTTACCCACAATAACTTGCCATTCATATCACCCTAAAAGGTTCATTAGCTACCCAATTTCCGTTAGAATCGCCAAACAACGAGTCAATGCAAAGAAAGTGTGTAGATGCTTAAAACTCAAAAATTTCGTGAAATCAGAGGGTGGGTTGATAAGTCGTGTACTTATCACCCAAACTTATTTACTCCAATTAAAATAGAATTAAGATGGCGAGGACTCGAAAGATAAATCCACATTTTAGTGGATACACGGGCTGATTAAGTCCGAAGACCTGAAGGGTTTTTGTGTTCAGATCCTAATGTAAAATTTTCTAAGATTGAAAAGTGCTAATGTCCAACTATTTCTTCCTAATTTTGATTTTTTTTTATGTATAAATAAGAAAAGAAAAATAATTTACATGAATTTAACAACGCTGACCAAATGATTCAAAAATGAATCCACCCCCCCATGCCTAGCTGATGCAATGTCCTCATTGAAAAAGAGACATGAAAGAAAGGGTAGAATATGAAAGTTGTCCCCTGAATATGAAGCTCGTATCAGCCTTGTGTCATATGTACAACTGCTGAGTTTAATGCCATCAGCTAGGCGAAGTCTAGCCAAAGAAGTCACAAAATGGCTAGGGCAACTGTGTCTGAGACGAATTTTGGAAGAATACGGTTAATAACAGGCTTCAGACGTTGACCGTTGACTTTAAATGTGTTACCCGTCTTTGGGTCAGAAATCTGAAAGGCTCCATTTGGAAAAATCTGGTCAATTATGAATGGGCCATTCCATTTAGATCTAAGTTTGCCAGGAAAAAGCTTAAGTTTAGAATCGAATAACCAGACCTTCTAGTTTGGCTCAAAGCTCTTACGGGAAATCAGTTGATCATGTAGAGCTTTGGTCTGAGCCTTGTAGATCTTGGCATTCTCATATGCATCATTTCTAAGCTCCTCCAACTCAGATAGTTGGAGTTTCCTAATCTTCCCAGCTAAATTCAGATCTAAATTGCATTGTTTGATCGCCCAGAATGCCCTGTGTTCAATCTCTACAGGTAGATGACATGCCTTTCCATACACCAAACAGAATGGAGACATGCCAATGGGCATTTTATATGCCGTACGGTAGGCCCAAAGAGCGTCCTCAAGCTTTTGAGTCTAGTCCTTGCGATCGGGCCTAACCGTTTTCTGTAGAATGTTTTTGATCTCTCGATTAGAGATCTCGGCTTGTCCATTCGTCTGGGGATGGTAAGGTGTGGAAATTCGGTGATTAACCCCGTATTTGGCCAATAAATTCTGGAATTGGCCATTAGTAAAATGAGTGCCACCATTACTGATGATAACCCTCGGAATCCTAAACCTACTGAAGATATTTTTCTTGACAAAATCGATGACCACCTTGTGGTCATTGGTTCGGGTGGGAATCGCCTCAATCCATTTGGACACATAATCAACAGCAACAAGAATGTACTGATGTCCAAATGAACGGAGAAAAGGTCCCATGAAATCGATGCCCCAAACATCGAAAATTTCGACAGGAAGAATTGGGATTTAGGGGCATCATATCTCTCTTAGTTATGCTCCCAAGCGTCTGACATCGAGAACATGACCTTGAGAAATCTTGGGCATCCTTGAATAAAGACGGCCAAAAGAAGCCAGATTGCAAGATTTTTGCAGCCATCTTTTTCCCGGAGAAATGTCCACCACACCCAGATGTATGACAGAACTCGAGTATACTGTTGAATTCATTCTCTGGTATATGTCGGCGAATAATATGATGAGAGCTGATGCGGTATAGCTCAGGGTCCTCCCAGAAGTAGTATTTGTCCTCATATTTGAGTCTATCCCATTGTTGCTTGGTCCAATCCTGGGGGATTTTACCAACGGCCAAATAATTAACAATGTCGGCAAACCATGGGGTGTGGACATCTAAAACTGTAAGAATAGTTTCACCCGGAAAAGTGTCAGCAATCAGAATGTCCGGACGAGAAGAATCACCTAGGAGTCTCGACAAATGATCCGCTACCACATTTTGTACCCCGATTTTACCCTTGATTTCAAGATCAAATTCTTGAAGAAGAAGAATCCAATGAATAAGCCGGGGTTTAGCATCCTTTTTGGCCAAGTGATGTATCAAGGCCGAGTGGTCGATAAAGATGATAACATGAGACCCTAAGAGATAAGCCCTAAATTTTTCCAAAGCGAACACTACAGCTAGTAATTCCTTTTCAGTAACAGTATAATTCCTCTAGGCTTCATCCAGAGCTTTACTAGCGTAATAGATGACAAAGGGCTTTCTATCAATTTTCTGACCCAAGACAGCCCCGACCACGTAATCAGAAGCGTCGGTCATGATCTCAAAAGGGGCTATCCAAATTGGTGGTTGCAAAACTGGAGCACAGGTGACTGCCGTTTTCAGGAAATCAAATGCCTTTCGACATGATTTGTGAAAAACAAATGGCGTTTCTTTGGCAAGAAGATTACTCAGGGGACGAGCAACCTTCGAGAAATCCTTGATGAATCTTCGATAGAATCCCACATGACCAAGAAATGATCGGATTTGTTCAACAGATGTGGGAGGTGGAACTTTAGCGATAGCATCAACCTTAGCTTTATCCACTTCAATTCCCCGTTCAGAGATTACATGACCCAAAACAATGCCTTCTTGGGTCATGAAATGACTCTTTTCCCAGCTAAGGACCAATCGTGTTTTGATACATCGCTTAAGAATCATTTCCAAATTAGCCAAACAAGAGTCAAATGATTCTCCGAAAATAGAGAAATCATCCATGAAGACTTCCATAAACTCTCCCACCATGTCAGAAAATATGGCTAGCATACACCTTTGAAAAGTCGCAGGTGCATTGCATAACCCGAAAGGCATCCTACGAAAAGCAAAGGTTCCGTAGGGACAGGTGAAAGTAGTTTTTCCTGACCTCGGGATGGATAGGAACTTGGTTGTATCCCAAGTAGCCATCAAGAAAACAGAAGTACTTCTACCCGGCTAATCTTTCCAAGATTTGATCGATGAATGGCAGGGGAAAATGATCCTTTTTAGTGGTTGTGTTCAGCTTCATATAATCAATACAAACCCTCCAAGAGGAAGCTGAATGAGTTGTGACAGATTCTCCTCTCTCGTTAGTCACAACGGTAATCCCGGCTTTCTTCGGAACAATCTATACGGGACTTACCCAGCGACTATCAGAGATTGGATAAATAATTCCTGCATTGAGTCACTTTATGATTTCCTTTTTGACCACTTCTCACATATTTGGATTCAATCTCCTCTGCATCTAGCGAGAAGGGCAGGATCCATCTTCCAAGAATATTCTATGATTACAGTAAGATGGCTCGATCCCCCTGAGGTTATGAATGGTCCAACCAATTGCCTCCTTATGTTCCTTCAGGACCTTGATCAATTTAATCTCTTGCTCCTTTGTCAATTTAGCACTGATAATCATACGGAGCATCTTCTGAGGTCCTAAAAATTGATATTTCAAATTCTCAGGCAATGGTTTCAACTCAAGCTGGAGCAGGTTGATGATTGATGGTAGGGTAGATGCTGAAGATTCAACAAGAGGAAGAGGTTGTGAGTAAACAAAATCAATAACCTCTTCAGAAGATGGCAAGTCAGCCATAGAGGGTTGCGGGTCAAATTCTTCATCCAAGGAGGAACTTTCGATTGAAGAAACCATCAAACAAGTTTCAATGTTTTCATTATCCTCATCAAGTTCCTCAATAAATCCACAATCCTCAAATTTGTTGATCGCCTCAAAAATATCCAATTTCATTCGTTGGTCCCCAAAGACGATTTTCATGCTACTGCTTTCACAATTAATGGTGGCCTTAGCGGTAGCTAGGAATGGACGCCCCAGAATGATGGGCGTGTTCCTCAGATTATCAGGTACATCCATGTCAAGGACAAGGAAATCTACAAGAAAATAGAAATCCTTGACCTTAACTATAACATCTTTAATAATGCCTCGCGGGTTTGTGATCGAGCGGTCCGCTAACTGTAGCATTACTGAAGTTGGCCGAAGTTCACCTAACCCAAACTTCTCATAGGGAGAAGTCGGAATTAGGTTGATGGATGCACCCAGATCCAAAAGTGCTCTATCAAATGTGTAATTTCCGATGACGCAAAAAATTAATGGAGCACCAGGATCTCTCTTTTTCTGAGGAAGGTAGTGCAGGATAACAGAACTAGCCTGCTCGGAGAGTATCACCTTCCTTGGAACAGATTCTCTCGACTTACGCTTTTGTGTACATAAATCCTTTAAAAATCTTGCGTAAGCCGGTATGTGCTTGATAGCATCAAGGAGCAGGATATTAATCTCAACATTCTTAAATAGATTCAGAAGTTCCTCATTGCTATCAACAGACTTCTTTGATTTGGTTAAGGCATCAGGAAAAGGAACATGAGTCAGATCTTTGGAATCAGGTTCCTGAGCCTTGATTTCTCCTCCAGAATTCTCCTCTCTCTCAGGTTCTTCAGGATTCAAAAGATCAGAATAGTGTGGTTGTGGATCCTGAGTCTGCTTACCGCTCCTCAAAGTGACAGAATTTGCAGATGCACAAGAATTTGGGTCTTGGGGAGGGTTAGGAAAGATTGGAGGGGCTTGATTAACCATGAATTGTTGATTTGCAGAAGAAGAAGGAGGACGAGGAACCCTGCTCAACCACCTGAGCATGTGCGTGTGGGTCCCTCTGATTTCCGTACCCATTGGCTTGGTTGCCCGAATTCATAATATTTCACGGGTTGGGTACGGTTTGAGATGGTAGAGATCCGGGTTGACGAGAGTTAGCAATGAGCTCGAACTGCAAGTTGTCCAGCGAGGTTTTCATTTGCTACATGAGTTGGAGCATGGATCCTTGCATCTCTACCATTTGACGGTTCAAATCAGCCTGCCCTGTAGGTTGACGGGCATTCCAAGCTGGTTGATTGACCTGATTTGGAGGCAACTGAATATATACTTGACCCTGACCCATTAGTCATTGCGGAGCATAGTTGCCGGGTCGGAATTGGGTCTGTTGCCCTGGGTTTTTCCAAGAGAAGTTAGGGTTGTTTCTCCAACCTGGATTATAAGCATTAGAGTAGGGGTTGGATCTAACATTCTCTTGTACAGCACAGACATCCTCATAGGGTGAGGATGGAGAGAAAGAAAGGGAAGGATAAGAAAAACTGGGATCAAAGGCCCCAGTTTGGAACTCGTGGGGTTCCGAAAAATGCTGACTCACAGGTTGAGCCTCATTGAGTTGATTCACGAACTCTCGTCCAGAAGGAGCTCGTGAAGAATGGAATCCCGAATTTTGGGATTGAGTGGATCGAGAGTTCATAGAATTGCCAGTCATCCACTCTTCCATTCTCTTAGCAACCAAGTCCACCTTATCAAGTTTGTTACAAATCAATTCCATATCAAATGAATGAGAGTCATGGACTTCATTGACATTTTATCTAGGCTGCTGAGACCGGTTAAATGTATCTAATGAGAGCCTCATCATGAGCCATAACTAGCTCATTTTGACCCAATAAAGAAGATAAAAGCTCCTACATAACCTAGAAGAAGGCTTAACTGAAGGAATAAGTGCTCTGAGAAGAAAACATGAATTAAAGGTTAAAACTGTAATTTTACCATTGCAGTACATAAACGGGATTTCTCATAGGCAAAACACAGGCCAAAAGGTCTAAATGAGATAAAAAGTGGGTTGAGTCAATCAGAAATGGGTTCATGTGCAATATAGGAAGTAAATGATATGTGGTAACCCTAAAACAGACCCGCTTAATTCAACAAGGTTCCGGTCAGGATAAAAATCAATTAAACCCTCTAAAAATCATGGAAAAATATCCCCTAGGGTTTAGAACACTTAATTTGGCCTTTGGAACCCAGTTTGACCTAGATTAGGATCCTAGTTCATCAATTAACCTAATTTGGGTTTTTTACGTAAAATATCCAGTAAAACGAGGTCAAACCTAAAATCTAACTTCACCATTGGATTCCTTAGGTCAAAATTAGGTTTGTACCAAAATTTGGACCTAAGGGGAGGTCATCTTGACCTACTTTGCAATTTAGTACTCCCAAATCACAATTTGGTCCCTATCTTTTGAAAAGCATAACAGAAAGCCCCCTAACTTCCTTGCCACCTTTGCAATCAGGTCCTGCCGCCATTATTAGGGCAGAATCCTACTCCGACGAGGATTTGAGAGGGAATCCTCTCTGATTCCTCAGAGATCCCCTCCCAGAAATGGAAGGGAGATTCTCTGAGGAATTCCCTTCCATCTGAGGCCAATCTTGATCCCTGGTGTGAACCCAATCTCTCGTGCGAACGCACGAGAGATTTGGGTATCTTAACTTCTTTCCATCTCCGGCGACCAACCTCAGACGCTGGCGTGCCCTCCACGCTCTGCACACCCGGCCCAGCGTCTATAAAAGAGACTACACCTCCGGCCGCTCATCGTCAACTTGAGTTGGCCAAGTTTCCACCTCCAATTCATCTCCTCCTACCCGGCCAAATTTCCCAGCAAGCTCCGGTGAGCCCCCCTCCCCTCCCTCTTCACTCTGCCACAAAACCAGTGGCAGAGTTATCTTCCTGACTCTCCTCCGCGTCGCGCAGCACCCGCGCACGCCGCCTCAGCCCTGTCGTCGCCGCCGTTCTCCCCCACTGGGCAGCATCTTCTCCGGCGACAGTAGGTACTGCTGTTCGCCTCTCCGAACCCCTTCATCCCTGTAGTTAGGCCAAATACCTTCTCCACATTCCCCTCTCTCTTTTTCCCTTGCTATTTTATCTACTTACCCCCCGACAGTGCCTGAACACCTCCATCTTCCTCGCCTCCGACCGATCTCCGACGAGCCGCCCACACCACTCCGCCCCTCCACACGGTTCGCCAACCCCCTCGTGAGCTCTGCCTCACCATCAGGAACTCACTTCACCCCACCACTGCCACTCCAGACCTCCACAATCACCCCCCGAACAACCCAACATCTCCGGCCACAGGTTGACCTAGGCACGCACGCCTAGGCCGACCTGCAACCTGCAGCACCGCCCACCGCCTTCGCCGTGCCACGGTGAAGGTTTCTCGCCAATCTGATTGGGCCAATAGGCCGTTCTTGTGTGTGACAGGTTTAAGCTCCGGCCGCCATTATCAGCCGAAGCAGCAAGGAGCTTGCAGCAGCTTCAGGTATCAGGACTCCCAGGCTGCAGGTGCAACAGGCTCACGCGAGTGTCGCGATGTGAGTGAGGCTAGCAAGGAGCGCAAGCAGAGCCAGCAGCTGTGAGGATGGCACGCGAGTCTGCGGGCGCGCGCGAAATCAGGGCAGAATCTTTAGTCCCACATCATGGAGAGACGAGGCGCCGTTGCGACATAAATTGAATTTGTGAAATTACCTTAACGCCTCCGTAAGCACAGGGGTGAGGTCCCTCACTTGCCCCCCACGCACGCCTCGTCTGCGGCTTGACCACGCAGATCTGGCAGGATCCGACTGACCCAATCCTTGAGCACTCCTCGCGCATCACACCACCTGCAGGTGCGCCTGGTCCCGGGTACGATCCGACCTGAATATCCGTGTGGCTCTGGGAGAGCGACCTTGAGTGAATCGTTGAGAGAGAGAGACGCGTGGGTAGAGGGAAATGGGTAGGTTTTGCTCCTGTGCAGGCAGACTGAGCGTGGAGAGACTTAGCCGCAAGGAGAAGAGAAGAAGCAGAAGAGGAAACTGAGCGAAGGAGAGACCAAGGCAGAGAAGAAGAAGAGGAAAGAAGCCTTTGCAAGAGAAGAAGGAAGAGCAAGGCAGGAGCAAGCCAGAGAACGAAAGAAAGGTCAAGTGAAGACAGCAAAGATCAGAAGAAGAAGAAAGAAGGAAGGCAAGGCAGGAGAAGAAACAAGAGAAAAGATACAAAGGCAGGAAGAAGAAGCCTTCGCAAGCAAAGAAGAGAAAGAAGATCAGAAGAAGAAAAAGGGGAAAATACTTTTAAGACGTCTAATCACCAGATCGGACGTCCAATTTCATATTTTTTGTCATAATTACTTTTAATGGCATACATTCACATTTGAATTAACATTTTGAGTAAATTAGAGTGTTCAATTACATTTTGATTAGTAGTAAATTTCATTTGCTCCCTGTGTTTGACCTCGGATACTTTAGTTTTTCAAGTAATAAAATTCTCTATTTGTTTGAACGCTTTGTTGGCTATACTACAACGTGACATCCCTTAAAACCGCACAAAAGCGTCGACAACATTATCCATGGAGGCATGATTGATTGAATTCTCACTCATTTCCTCAAATAAATCATGTGCACTATCTGCATCTTTATTGAGGAAATTGCCTCCGCAAGAAGCATTCACATGATTTCTAAGTTGCTCAGTCAACTCATAATAGAAGATCTGCACGAGTTGCCATTTCGGCACCTCATGGTGTAGACACCTCCTCAATAAGTCCTGGAATCACTCCCAGGCCACATGAAACTGCTCCCCCGGCCGCTGGGTAAAGGTAGTGATTGCCCGTCTCAAAGCATTGGTACGTCCGACTGGGAAGAATTTCTTCAGAAAGGCCGATTTCAACTCATTCCAAGTTGTAATTGGTCTTCCTATTGTCCTATACCAATGCGCGGCCTTATCCCTAAGAGAGTGGGGGAAGAGCCTCATGATCATTTGCTCCTTGTTTACGTTTCGTGCCTTAGTGGTCTGGACCAAAGTGGTCAATCCTCCAAGTGCTGAAATGGATCTTCGGAGCCAAGCCCATGATAATGTTTAATTAGGCTTAACACCTGGAGCTTGATTTCTACGTCACCGGCTAGAATCTGGACACCGGGACGTTCCTCGTAATTTGAAGGATCATAAAAATCGTTCAAGGGATGAGCACCCTGCATTCTTTGGAACCATTCCTACATTCTCTGCATTTGTTCCAGCTGCCTTCGAAATTCTTCCTGTTGATTTCCAAGCAGAGGAGGCATTTGGTCGGCCATGGGATCAATTTGACCAAAATCCAATTTGCGCCTCCTAGAATGCTCTAATGGTCCTTCCAATCAGGGATTGTCTTCCCAACATAAACTAGGAGAAGGTCGGAAGGATTGGGGATAGGGACCCTGCAATACAACAAAACAAGGCTGTCCTTAAGTGGGGTAGCCTATAGATCTACTGACTCCCAAAACCTGCCTTAAGACTATAAATGATTTACTCTACTTGCGTCTGTTCAATCCAACCAGTTAGAAGGAGGGACTGGGAAGAAGGTTCTTCCTTTGGCTTTCGCCTCCGGTTCCTAGTGTACCCCCCAGCCACGGTCATTTGACGCTACTCCCTAACTAGACATCAGATTAATAAGTACAAGTAGGTTAATCAAAGACAATCTCAGACTAGGCCCTGAAGAGTGAATCAGACCTTAAGGCCAACGTCTACTCAATTTTATTAAGGCCTGGGATTGTGGTGCTTATGGAATGTGATAGGCCCTTAAAATAGGTTGTGCCCTTAATGATTCATTGAGATTTGTGTAAGTGTGTGCACAACCAAGGTTTTCAAGCAAGATTATTTGTGATGCGTGAATTTTAATGTTCAAATCTTGCTTAAGTAGCTTTTAGTATTTCAAATTAGGTGGATTGCAATCAAGTTTCTAGGCAAACCAAGTTGTCAAACATGGGTGAAGATTATTTTCCTTTAAAACCAAGAAGAAAGTGGAGTGCCTGGAATAGACCTAGATTGAAAATCCTGAGGAGGAGCTACTTGATGAGTTGATTTTAAGTAGAGTGGTGCGGCCCAAACAACTGGCCACAAATGCACCACTAAGTTAGGCACTCAAAGATGGTTAACCTAGAATGATTTCTACTCTTTTATGTATTGCTTTGTGTGTACCGGTTCCACGGATCAGAACCCGGTTGAGTAGAAACAAATCAATCCGGTTAAGTGCCTTGAATGTGAGTGTACGTTGTGTGTTTATTGAAGATTGCCCCACAAGATTATCTTTTTGTTGTTTTTTTATATAAATGAGGGTGGAATGAATGTGAGTGAGAATCCAAACAACCAAACTATTTTTAGGATTTATGCAAACACCTAGGTTAATTGAAATTTGGATTTAATGTGGCGAATGAAATCTATGGAGGGGGGAAGAATGGGGAGCACTTACAGTTGTCTTCAACTGCACTTTACTCCAGTCTACTGCTTTATGATTCCTTGATGGAGGTCTCTACAAAACAATAGATACAAGAGAAAGCAAGTTAGAAAATAATAAAGTGCAAGAAATGCGAAAAGAAAATCAGAAATTGTTTCCTCCCCAGCAACGGCGTCAAAATGTTGAACATACGAGTTGCTACACTAACATGTTCGGTTTTTGAAAAACCTGTCGTTGTAGTTTGAAAGCGAAGAACTCGTGTTCAACAAATAAAATTTATACCGAAATGGAAATTCCGGATCGAACATAGGGAGGCTACATCAATCTATATTCGCAATTATATTTTTTTTTAGAATTTTTCTTGAAAAGAGAGGCGATGTAATTACAATGAAGCTATAACAACAATTAGACTAAAAAGGGAGAGAGAGAGAGAGAGAGAACATGCATTCAATAATTCAAAATGTTTATACAATAAAATCAAATAAGAATTACACTAGAAAGTGGGAAATCAGCTACACTAGGAAGCAGGAAAATTCTACACTAGAAAACTGTAAAGAAGAATGGGAGAGAGAAGTTATCCTCCTCGACGATCGCTTGGAGAACGAGCTGGACAGGACGATGCCTGGAGAAAGGAGGACGGAGCAGGATGAAGGAGGACGAAGCAGAAGAACGGGAACAAGGCAGCACGTCGTCGTTGCCGCGGGATCCACTTCCGAACGGGAGACGGAAATTTGACTATCTCGCGAGGAGCATCCCGGGTGTGGGACAAGCTTCTCTTGAGCTTTGGAGAAGTAGAGAAGAGAAGGAAGGGATGAGAATTTCGTGTGGAGGGGGTCTCCTTTTATAGTTGCAAGGAGTGGGGGCAATTTGGTCATTACAACTCTTAAAACATTAATTCAGGACCTTTAGTGACGGATAAAACCGTCGCTCAAGGTTTGAATGTGGGCGTAGTGGGTGGCGCGTGCGCACCCACTCGCTTGCCTGTGCACTCAACTCTCGCACACGTTCAGCCATCCTCAGCCGTCCGATCACGAGATCGGACGACTCAGATCGCGCTACACCTGCCTCCTCAGCGAGCGCCCGATCACGTGAGATGTTGCGTTACCACCGCGCGTGCAATAGTGCGTGGGCGCTATCGGGCACGCACGACCGTTCGACCGCAATCCGACACTTGCCCGCACCCCTCGCCTGCTCGCTGCAACTCGATCTCGTGCCAGCGCCTCGCGATAAGGCACTAAACCGCTGCGCTACGCCGTCCAAATAGTCGCGCGGATGAAATCAAGTGCGCGCATCCACAGCCGTTGGATCTTGATCCAACGGCGGGGAAGGGTGGATGCGGGGGCTTCAGCGGGTGCGTGCGGACGATTGGGTAGCCGAGATGGTGCCATGTGGCACCATCTTGGCCGTCCATCTTCTGGATGATGTAGATGGTGCCACGGATGTCAAATTGACTCAATTTTTGTGTCGTTAGGCTACGATCGTCGATCCGAATCCATCCGTGCGATCGGATTTGTCGTTTGAAGTGTGGATTTACACCATCTTGGCCCTTGATCTTCTAGGGTTTCCCAATCACTATTTGATGCTACAGATGCCTGATTAGGGTGATCTTGGAGTCGTTGAACTCCAATCGTCACCCTGATCACATCTGTACAGTTGGATCTTCAATCCGAGGCCCCGATAAAATGTTTGCCCTATCCAAGCACATAAAAGGAGACAATTAACCTCTATTTTATTCAAACTACTCTAAATGCAGGATATGCATGTTATGCAATATTTATAGCTTGCAATGCAATCCTATGCTTAAGAACATGCATAAATAGACATCTTAAGTAGTATAAACGTGTTTACATCAGTACATATAGTCCTTCAGGAAGAATGCCTTGGGCCATGGTTCCCTTTGGGGCAGCTCACCAAAGTTCAAATAGGTGATGATAGGTGTCATCCATGATGTGGATTGTTCTATTATGTACGTTTTGGGAGTGAGCACTATTGGCTCCTTCAAGGTTTGGAGACATATATCTTCTTCTTGTTCAAGCGAGATTGCTGAGGCCAAGTAGACCAAAGTGTCCGCCATGGGGCTATCAAATCAAGGTACCAGACTAATCGAGACAGTCTTAAAGTCTGACAACTCCTTCGCCTTGTCAGCATATATAGCTGGGGGGTTTATGGGCACGTGTCAATCAAAGTTCCACGGGTGGCATTATCACGAAATGTCAAAAACTGAGGTCTTGTGGCCGATGGCTTCCATAGGCGGTTCTGTCTCAGAGTATCGATTGCCAGGGGCCCGTGGGGGGAAGTGATGGGTATGAGGATTCTGATCGTTTACAACTAGACTGATTAGAGGACAAAATTGAAAAAAAAAAAAAGAGAGTACACCAATAAACCTTTCATCCGCATTCACCCTGAAGCAAGCATAGTAGAACTTATTCTACACGCAAGCACTGACACCAAACTCTAAGGGGGAAACAAGATCAGGAATTGGATCGAGGCCGAGGAACACTGTGATTAACTCTTGAAACTGGAACTATGAGGAATCTGAGAGAGAGATAGGCATGCCTATTTTAAGAAGGAACCCAGGCACTCTAGGTCTAGGTTGCGAATTTAAAAGCTCTAACTCGCTCTTGAAAAACAACTGTGCCCTTGATTCTCGCTAACTTCATCCCAAAACTTATGAAACCCTTTCCGATCAAAAGATGTCTAGGATTTTTGTTTTGCTAAGGACTAGTAAAAACTTAGCACAGGGGTGTGATAAACACCAATTTTGCATGCATGTTAGGCTTATTTTGGGGCTTATCCCTAGTACATTATTGCATAAATCATCTTGCATCATTGCATTTTAGAAATAATGTGACAAGCTAGCCCATGTTTAAATTTTGATATAAATTGGTACCTTGATCATCTTTTGTTAGCTTGTGTAGCAACCCGTAGGTGCCCATTCCTGAAGGAGCACCTTGAGGAGCTACATAAATGAAGTCATGTTACATGTGGAAGATGAATTAAATGAGCTTGGGATAAAAATTATTCCGAGCAACTGATTTGTTGGAATTAAAGCCAAGAGGTGCATAGGAAAGTTAAGAAATTAAAAAGGGATTCACCTGTTCAAGGGAGGTTATTGCCTTCCCAAGGAAGCAACCCTTGGAAGCTTCCTTGGGAAGCTAAAAGCCACCTTTATAGCCAGCCACCACTTTTGAAAAGGAGCCAAAAATTGGCTCCAAAAATGGCTCCCTTTGGAATTTGAAATTGTGACCTTTAGGCTCTCTTGTCACTGTCTTTATAAAGGGACCTAAGGCACTTGGAGGAGACATCTTTTGGAGGGGGAGAATTGAGAGAAGCACCACCACATCCACCACCATTCACGCCACCTCAAGGAGCAAGGAGAGAAGAAGGTTCAAGGGGGTCAACGACCACCACCCCTTGGAGACCTTCTACCTCTTCTTCCTCATGCCAAGTTGAAGAAGGAATCACCGCCGACTTCAGCAACATCACCTCCACGCCATCCTCTTTCTCTCTTTTTCCTTCCTCGTGTTCTCTTAATTAGTAACTTGTAGTTGTAGTTTGCCTTGACCTTGAATTGTTGTAAGAACTTGTTTCGTTGTATTAATCTTATTATTGCATTTGCTTCCTTGGCTTTCTTTTTTTGTTGCATCACCCTTGATTCCTTAGGCACACCCATGTCTAAGGGAGCTCAAGGGCATGCCATTTTTGTCTTTAGTTGAGTATGTGTGCAAGTAGGTGCTTCACAATATCTTTACTTGCTTTACTTTCTTATATAAAAAACAACAAAAAATCACATGACCAAAAAAATACATAAAATAGCAAGGCTTAGGTTGAGCTTGGTGGAAATTTTTTGCCTCCTTAGATGACCCTAGATACTCCACTATCTAGGTATATAAATTTTAAAAACAAACGGTTCAATCGCGTTGCAATGACTTATCTTCTTCTTTTACCAAACTGCGTTTGAATCGTTTTAGCCCCCCTTCTTGTTCGTCGACTAAGACAGCGCTGGCGATGGACATGGATGCCGCTAGGTACGAGAACAAAGACTCCCCAGCCTTAGGAGCCGTCAGGATGAGGACTCCCCAGCCAGCAGACATGGATGCTAGGTACAAGGACTCTTCAATGAAGCCGGCTTCTAATAGCTTTAGGCCTTCCGCTTTCCATTGCTCTGCTGGCTTCTACTTGTGTGCCTGTTTCACTGCTCGAGCACCTGCCTGAATGTTAAGATGGTGTTGAATTAGGGACGGGTCCACTCCCAGCAGGTCATTGGTGGACCACATGAATACCTCTGCATTGGCCCTTAGCAAAAGTAGCAGCTCTTGAACTTCAGAGGGAACAAGGTCTGGCCCGACCTTGATGAGTTTAGTCGCGTCGTCAGGGTAGAGGTGTATAGCCATGACTGAAGAGCCCGACTAAAGCTCTAAAATTGCTGGTGGATCAGCCATATTTGTTTCCTGCTGAATCGCCTATACCTAGCTTCTCTTCTCCCCCCAATTTTTGTGGCTTAGGGGGCCTTGGGTCCATGGACCGCTCCAACTTGACTCAAAGAAGTTCGCGCCCAGCCGTCTAATCCCCATGCACTATCCCTACTCCTTGAGGAGTTTGGAAGAGCATGAACTAGAAGTAGGAGGAGGGGATCACCCGGAAGGCATTGTTGGGCAGCCAATAATGCCATCAAATGCCACCGTCAACCCAGCCACGATGAATGTGGTCGTTTTGTTCAAGTGCTTGTCCCCATCACAGATGGATAAGGGCAAGCTGATTTCTCCCTTTGACATCACCTTGTGATTTCTAAAGCTCACTATCGGGTGAGTTGACGGGGAGAGGTGTTTTTCTTTGAACCCCAACTTAAGCAATGTCTTCCAGAATAGAACATCCACTACACTGCCTCCATCCACCAGGAGCCTAGGATGGAGTTGCTCTACCAACAGGAGAATCACCAGAAGTGGATCAATGTGCTCTGCTAGGTTGGGTAAGGTGGAGAACAACTTGGAGGTCGCCTATTTGACGGTATCTCTCTCGCCCCACTGACGGGTGGGAAATGCACCATGCGGCATCTACTTGGGAGGAGTAGCTAATGAGAGACTCATCATGGCTCCTAACTATCAATAATTAACTAGTTTTCCTAGTTAATTAGCTAAGAATGCATTAATTACAGGGTTAATTATACTATAAGGGTTAAATTACCAAGGACCTATAAAATAAGTTAAAGATGCTAAATTAAATATCAATTAATCTTAATAATAATTTAATTAATAATTTGGACTCAATTAATAACCATTTAGCTAGTGATTTAATATTTGAACTACTTATTTAATATTATGACCTAAGTATGTAATTAACCTATTTAAATTAATCACTTAAATAAATATAGCTAAAAAGGGCAAAAATGTAATTTCAAGGCATAAATATAATATTTACCTCATTTATAATAACATATAAAAAGTTGAAAAATAAATAAATTAAAATAAGCCTTAAAATTCACTATTTATGTTTAAGTCCTTATCTTCTATTTCAATTGAGTTCTTTTATAATAATTAGGTCCTTCATTTATTACAATTATACCCCTCTGAACAATGTGTCGTCTTCTTCTTCTTCTTCATTTTGGACGGCCGATGACAGCCAATGTCCAGACCACTTGATCACCGCTCATCTCACGTCAAACCTCGTTGAAGCTACCTCCCAGCTTGTGCTCATCGTTGCCTTCCCATCCAATGGACCGGATGTGCCGTGAATCCTATTCAACCTACGTGATTAAGCTCATCGGTGTCGAAGATGACACCGGCTGTTCTCATGAACCTAGACCTAATGCCATCCAGATACAACCCCCTACCCCTCGCCACCACCTATAAATACCTAGGATCACCTCTGATCTCGGGGAGTGATCCCCTTCCTACTTCCCCTACGGCTATCATTCAATAGGCTATTCTTCTTTTCCAGTGACCCATTTCCCCCTCTTCGGAGCACCTCCACTGGAGGAGCTTGTTGCTTCTCAACTGTTCTTCCTCTCAAGAGTCGTGACAGGGCTCCTGTGTGCCCCATCTCCCTCTCTACTCTGCTTCAGACCTCGTCGGATCCGACCTCATAGGATTTCTTCCTCCGTTACGCACCATCGACGAAGTCCTCTCATCCCTTTCATCCAGGTAGTTGTAGAAAATCTTAGTTTTTAGTATAGATTAGATTTAGCTGGATAGATAGTTAATTAGCTTAGGTAAGCTTAGCTGCAACTCCATCGTCCCCATCTCCGGTGAGGCCAAGTCTGGCCTCACAAGACTTTGAATCATGCTTTCATCTATCGTACCATCTTCCTAATCCCTCCACAATCACAATCCATCTTTTCCCTCGTTCAATTAGCCACCTACATGCCTAAACCACACCACACTCACCAGAGTACCTTCGCTGTCAATGGCAGAGGTCTTTGACCTAACTCACACTCAATTGGGGGCCCTCTGTCACTTAGTCATCACTACAGGGCCCCGATCTTGCTATTAGCTAGATCAATTATCACCTATATATCAAAAACACCCAATTTTACTCAACCTTCTGAGCACGTTGTCCATGGTGGCTCAGAAGGAGTTCATCTAATTGTTCACTGTCGCACCATCGCCTCACTCTTCTGAATTGTTCCCCTCACTCAATTGAGTGGGAGGACAGTTATTGAGTTCATATGTACTTAAGATATTGTCCTACCATATTCCTTGACAAATCTCTATAACTGATTATCAATTGGATTGATTGACATGTTTTGGAGGTTCCTTGTGACCATATAAAGCTTGAGAGGCCAATTTTGGTCTATTTCATGGAGTTTTGATCTCCAAGGTCTGAAAACAGCTGTCACTAGAGCTCCGACGAGCTTTGGCGAACCAAACCTGAGCCTCAGCCTTTAGAACTTCCTGAAAAGCTCCAGTTTGCTTCTTTGTGGTCTAAGGATAAGAACTCACTGATTGGACTTGAGTTTTAATGTTAAGAGCTCTTTGTTGAACTCTGTCTTCTCCAACTCCGACGGAGCTGGAGGATCACAACCATTAAGGTTTAGAATCTGGAAACAAGTCCTAAAGCATGAGAGAACCTCATAGAACCTATTCTAACCCTTACTTAGGACTACAGATCTCTGGAATTCTCTATCGAACACAACACATTTGGAACTCAGGCGGTGACATCTGCAAGCATGACTAGAGCCTTCAAAACATAATTTTTAGGTGCTAAATAGATTCCTTAGGTCGAGTTGAGTCTAATTAGACCTTTAATCAGATTGGAGAAGCTTTAAGTTAGAAAGTAAACTTTTCAAGCTATCTGGTCAACATAGAGTTCTTGATAAATTAAGGTATGAAACTTTGATCTGATGGAATTTTTGAGCTTCTACAATGAATTAGAATCAATTAGAATAATTTTTACCAAATTTAGCTAAGTTTTTATGGAAATTCTAACTTCTGCACAGTACAATATTCTTGGTGTTTTTGTTGAGATTTGAAGTCCAATCATGCCTAGAACAATCGCTTATAATCTTATGATTCAATCCAGATCGAATCTAGATGATCTAAGCTATTTGCTAGGCTGATTTAAGCTTGAATTTGAGCTCTAAACTTCCAGGATCAAAGCTTTCATGCTTCTGAGCTTTATGGAGCTTCTCAGACCTCAAAATCTCTCTCAAACCCCGCAGAAGTAACTCCTGAACCTTTTTGGACCTATAATCGAGGGTATTTCTTCTTTCTTCAGGTCAAATGACTTGCATTTTATCTTCTGAAGCATGTTTCAGGTCATGGCAATAGAGCCATGTTCGAGCCTTGATTCTGGGGATCAAATCTGATCCAAAGTCAAAATTTTCTTCAAATTTGGAAACTAGATGCTAAGAGCTTTCCATCGAGCTCTTCTTCACTTGATTTGCTCTTATGAGCTGATGAGAATCATCTTCTGAAGATCTAACCTGCTGCAGCTGTGCAAAGGAGAAGCAGCTGGAGTTAATCCCACCTCGGAAAGGAGTGAACGCCCGTGCAGGTATAAAAGCAAAAATGCACTGAGCCAATTCGGTCGTCAACGTAAGGCGCATGAAAAGCTTATCTGATGAGTGTGTGCATGCACAGGTATAAAAGTCTTGAGTGCGTGCATGAGCATGTGCATGTGCAGGCGTGTGTGTGCACACCTGTGTGTACGTAGGCCCGGGTGGGCATGAGCGTGTGGGCCTGATGGGCCTAGTACTGTGCATTACTTAAAAAGATTAAAATCCATGTAAATAAAATTAAGCTTTGGTCGAGTAGGGTCTGGTCCCACCCTATGGGTGCTGCACATCCTCGAATGGCCCGAGCTGCCCATTAAATAATTTTTTGTTAAGAGTAAGAGTGGATTTGTATTCGAAAAAATGGCTAAGTGTGGATAGAATTGAGGCACGGTGATAAGAAAGAAAAAAATGAGAGAAGAAAGAGATTAAGATAGAGAGAATGAGAGGAAGAGAACAGAGAAATTAAATGAGAAAGAGTTAAGAGAAATAAAAAAAAGAAAGAGATAGTTAGATGTCTGATACATTTATCAGAAGTCTATCTTTGAATTTTAAGTCATCTAATCTTCTTAAGAGATGTCTGATGAAGAAGAGAAGGTTGAGAACTGAAGTGTTTCGAGCATATTGTAATAGAGGCATTTGCATTCACTTGAACTTTTTTTTATGCCTTATTTTGTGAATACTTTGTAATAATTGAAATTTCTTTTTATTATTTAATGAAAATCATTCATGTACTTCTTTCTTATTAATGGAATAATTGCTATGCTTTCAAGTTTAAATTCTTGTGTAATTGTTCATAAGTTTAACATATTATGTAATTAATAAAGTAATATGTTAATTGTTCACTTAATAATAAAAATAGCGAATTAAATTATAGTTATGCCTCCCAGTGAGCGACTTAGACTCAACCAATTAAAAAAATTCAATCTAAAATGTTAGGTTAGCCTGACCCTATACTACAATCAACGACAACGATTTAATGAATCAAGTTAACCTTAGTCCATTCTTATGCAATTAATTAAGACTAATAACCTTAATTAACTGTGTTGAAAATTGTACCATGAGTAGCTTGCTGGCTTGGGGCGACGTTGACCTCGACGATGACCTCGACCTCTGCACCCGTTGGCTCAGGCAGCGAGAGGTGAACGTTCTGGGGTAATGCTGCTTTCACCACTAGGACTTGATGGTGGTATTCTACAGGAGGGAGCCAGGGAGGCACAGCTTGCTCAATTTGACGGGCTTCAGACTCGTTTGGCTCTTGGTCCGCCACAAAACCATGTTGACCCCTCGGAGTTATTGAAGCTTTTCCTTGTGGCACTCCTCTGGGCCTTCCATAGGTCTCTTGCCTTTGTCTTGACCTTCATTCCATTTAACGAAATGGGCCAAGTTTCCATACTGGATTTAGGACTCAATTTGGTTACGCAGATCTCAGCAGTCTTTTGGGGCGTGCCCTTGAGCCCGATAATACTTGTAGTAGGGTGATGATAACTTCATCATGAGCCATAACTACCTTTATTTAGTCATAATCAAGAGACAAATGCTCCTACATAGTCGTCTAAGTGTCATAACTCCATGCATATCCATTCTGAGAGAACACTAAAAGAGGGTTAATTCTGCAGTTTTAACATCATGAAAGCAAAGTAACCACGGGGTTTACCAGGAGTTAATCTAAGGTCAAATGAGCATTAAAGTCTAATAAGAAGGTCCACACATACAGAAACAGGGTTTCACGTGTTTCGGGAACCAAAACAACACCAAAATCTTAATTTTAGACCCGCTTAAATTACAGAGGTTCTGGTCAGGATAAAATTCATCTAAACCTTATAAAATTTATAAAAAAATTTCTTTGAGGTTTATTATCCTTTATTTGACCATTTAAACCTATTTTGACCTTGAACAGAGTCTCAAACGGATTTCTACTCTAATTTGGGTTTCTATGCAAATGGCCCAATCAAACTTCATCAAGACTAAAATCCAACTTCACCACTATATTCCTTGGGTCCAAATTAAGTTTATACCAAAATTTGGGCCTAATTAAAGTTCATCTAGACCTAGTTTGCATTTTAGTCCCCACACCTCTATTCTTACATTTAACCCCTTAGCTTTCATCTTTTCATTACAAATAAGACCCTACCTTTTGAGCTCTCTTATAGTTGAGTCCAACCGCCATCTTCTTCCTCGCAAGAGAGCAGAAGAACATAACTCAAAAATGATGGATCCTAATAGGGATTCCTTTCCTCATCTGACCTCCAAATCCCTCCAAATTTGGAGGGATCGAGGATCAAATCATCCTCTACCATCTGCACCTGCTTGATTGACCCAATCAAAACCTAAAAAGCTCCATGGCACTTTAGGATTCACGAAAGGGAAACACTTTGATTCCCAATCGGATGTGCGAAATTGTTGGGATTCTTGGCCTAAACGTGCTCTATATAAGCTCCTCTCTTCATACCACACTCCTTAGTCGAGTTTAGGCCCAAAATACCCCAGTTCTTCCCTTCTCCGGCCGCCCTCTGGGTTGACGCAAGAGACCCTCCTCTACAGCTTCTTTAGGCCAGCCAACAGCCAAATTGGCCCGGCCTCGACCTCCCTCTCCTTCCTTCACCTCTCGCCGACCAAAGTAGAGGCCACCTACCCCTTCGTCGTCGCCGCTTCCTCTCAACAAAGTTCCCTTCATCTCCGACGAAGGCCAATCACAACCAGCAGCAAATCCACCCCACTTCATCCCTAATTTAGGTCCAACTTATTCCTCTCCTTCTCTTGAATCTCCCTATCTCCTTCCTCTTCTGTTTCGATCGACAACTCACTATCTCCCCCTTCGTCTTCCTCTGCTCCGACGTGTGGCCATCCATCCTCCACAGACCACCATTCACCACCGTGAGACCTCCAAAACATCCGCCCCACCTCGACGACAAAAACCCCTCAAGAAATTGAGGGGATTACCCACTCCAAAGCTCCATCGAACAAAACCACCTACGCACCACCTCCTTGACTTCGCCAGACTTCCACACACTCCCAAATGCCACGAGGACACCACCTACACATTCGCCATCCTCCAGCGAAGCTCTTAGACCTTCTAATTAGTGCTCTTATGCCCGTATTCATGTTTGCAGGTCTTGTTGTCGCTCGCTATCACCGCCATCATCTCTAACTTCGGCCACAATCCTCTTATCGCCTCTAACAACGCAATTACTTCTAGGACCTGTGGACTCCCTTCAACAACATCTCCAAGTCCTAAATTGATTCACCAAGTGGCCCCTCTATCCTCAATCGAAGCATCTAGCACCTACTGCTGCGAACGAAGAAAAGTGAGTGGGATAGTCCCACATTAGATATAGCTGACGTGCCAATAGGGCATAAATTGATTTTGAGTTCTGTGCTTATTGCCCAAGAACACCGGGGGTCGAGTCCCCACTCACGAATCGCTTCCACGCCTCGCCTGTGCACACATCACGTGGGTCTGGACACTATTTTGGATCCGATTACCCAATGCCTTACCTGATTAAAACCCGGTTATCTAAGAGAGAAGGAAGAGGATTTGTGAGAGGAGGGGGGAGGGTTTTGCTGTGTAACCCTTAGCCTTGTCTCGTGCAAAATGAGGAGGCTTACACTTAATCTTTGAGCTGCCTTCTGTGGAACTGTGCTTGAAGGCTTGAAGAGGTCTTACGAAGACCTGAAGAAGAGAAGGCTTTGAAGAAGCTTTGGCACCTTTGTGTGCCTTCTGTGAGGCTCTGTGTTGTGAAAGTTAAGTCGTTTGATTCACATGGGTGACATCTGATTGAGCCTTTGGTTCTGGTTACTGTTGAATCATTTATGTAACTAAGTTATTAGATTGAGGTACTGTTGGATTATTTGAATAATTTGAATATGAGATGCATGCTTAATTAGAGGAATCTAAATGGTGATCTAAATCACCACTTTTTAGGTTTTCTCTATTCTTTTTGTCTCTACATCTTCTGAGATACACTGGATGACATTGAATAGCAATCTGACAAGTTTCATTCATTGCACATATGTTATTGTGCTTAATTTACTGTGCTCATTTATTCTAAATGAAGATTAATGTGTGAATTTCATATTTGTTCCCTACGAATGACCTCGGACTCCAATTAGAATATGAGTTTTTTAAATTTAAGTGTTTATTTGATTTTGTTGATTATACTATAATGCATATATTTCTTAACACTTAACGAAACCATATGAACATAGGGCTCGACATCAAACTTTTTCTTGAGAGGCTTTGGTGGGGGTAGGAGATCCTTGTCAGTGGACCACACCTCCGGTAACACGTCTGTTTGGTTCATAGCCAGGGGAGTATATTCTTCAAAGAACTCTCGAATAGGTTGGCGGGGTCCATTATTTCAGTCCTTGCTAGGCCTATTGCTCCTTTGATCATAAAAGTTGGCCTTCCACTTGTTGAAGCGACTTTCTCTGTGCATGGATACAAGAGCTGATTCTTCCGAGACTCTCTTCTCCTCCATAGGATCGAGGTCATCTTCGTACCCATTCGCCAACCGACTACAGGAGCGAAATGAGTCATCCTACTCCGCAAACTTTGTATCCTGGTCCCACAATTCTGCCATATCTCTAGGCGGGAAGTCATCGATATCATACCAGAACCTCTAGGTCAGGAGGCCTAACTTGAACTACTCGATGGCGATGATATCATGAGGCCTTTTGTACTTGAAGTATTGAGCCTTGAATCGGTCCAGGCATGACCGGAAGGACTCATTTTTCTGCTGCCAGACTTTCAACAGCCTCTCTGGGTTATCTCTAACCCTCTGTTGTCTTACGAAATACTGGTAGAATTTATCTGCCAGTTTTTGGAAGTAGGTGATCTACCTAGCCGGCAACTCGTTGAACCATTCGTGAGCCATATCGAACAAATATGACGGGAATACTCAACAGAGTACCCCGTCAGGGCAGCTATACACAAGCATCATTTGGCGGTAACTCCCAATCGACAGATTTGATCCCACCTAAGGTGTTGCACGGTTTTGGGGTCCTAAATACCTGTTTTGACCCTCATTTTAGCTATAAACACAACCCCAGAGCCCCCATTTGAGAGGCAACTTATACCAGACACCTGCCTAGTCTCTGTCTCTCTGCAGCATCTGTCTGGTCTCTTTCTGGTGCTCTAGATCTGAAGTGCTGCCACACTTCATGCAAGCATCCCTCAAGCAACATCGTCCTTCATCTATATTTCTCTCTCTCTACTCTTTAGCATATTTGTTTTATTTCCTATTGTAAGAACTATTTGCAAGTAGTAATAAAAATATGATTTTATGAATATCTTCTCTTTTTATGCTTTCATTAGGTTAGGTTAGTATGAAAGTGTTGAAAATCTGATTTTGCCTCCCTGCGAATGACTCAGGACTCACCAATTTTGAAATATAAAATTATTTCTCTCTACATGATCCACAACTACAACAATATAAATCTTTTTACGCATTTTGCGATGAATAAATTAGCACCATTGTCGGGGAGGCAATAGAGTTATTCTTTATGCTTTTCTTCCTGGTGCTTATCTGAGACTTCTAAGCTCCTTTTTTTTGTTGATTTTGTATGTGTAGGAAGCGTAGAAATCCGAGAAGAAATGCAACAACAGGTAAAATTGTAGGTTTCTAATCTCAAGTAAGTACTTGTACCTTAGATTAGATTAGATTTCCTTTCGAAAAGAAATCCAAAAAAAAAAAAAAATTAGGTGCTCGCTTGACCCCTAGGTTAGCGTTTGCTTTCTTTTTGAAAAAACAAAATTCTCTTTTTTTGGTGGATATTATATTTTGAAAATCAAGAAAACCACATTTTATATTTTCGGGCTGAAACAAACTTTGATTTTAAAAATTCAATTCCCAAAAAATTACACGTCCAAAAATTTTAAAATTTTATTGGACATGGGTTTTGAAGTCAGGAATAACATATCCAAATTTCACGCATTCTGAGTTATATAAAAATTTTGAAAATTTGCGAAATACCAAATCTGTTATTGTTCCTGATTTTTCGAACTTCAAAACAACATAGGAATTTTTATACAAATCCGATTTATCTAAAACTTTGTTGGATTCTTGTGATAATATAGAATCTTCAAAATTTATGAAAAAAATATTTGGTGCACATTTGACTACACGAAACATTCAATCACTAATTGGGGGTTAAAATAGACTGCAGAACCCCGAGTACACTTTAAATTTGAAAAAAATAGAAAATGTGCATTAAAATTATTGAAAAAATATTTTTCCCTTGCCTACTTAGTGGTGCAACAAGACCAATTGACTGCATTATTTGAGTCACATCACATTCTTGATTTTGGACTTAAAAGGATCATCTTAGTAGCTACTTGTTTCTAGGGTTTCCAAACCTTAAGGTAGAGCACCCTTTGCATTACGTACTTCTAAAGGAAATCTATCTCATAGATTGGGACTTGCAAAGAAACTCTTGTGTGCTCATCAAAACCTTGCTTGAATTTATCTAACTACGAAACCCTAAAACTCAATTATACAAGCAATTGAAACTTTAAAATTCACTTCATCATAAAAATTGCTTGTAAACCCCTTGTCTGTGCACTTCACACTTCTGAAATCAATTTAAGAGCAACACCCCCCTAATGCCCATCATAGTCCAAAAGCACTTCAAGCCTAAGCCTAAAATTGAGTAGACGTGCCCAAGGTAGGACTAATCGGCTTGATAACTTGAAATTAGATTGTGTTAAGATCAAGGCCTTGCCAACTTGGACCCACTGGTGACAAGAAAGGTCAGTGCAATAACTATGTTAACCCTTGGTGGTGTCCTACCGTGCGGGGTGTCCTAGGGGGTCTCACCCTTCTGGCCAACCAAGTAATTCAAGGGTTGATCTAACCTAGTCGTGTTTCGAGGAGACAAGATTAGGTCTAATTAGGGTT